>CM041776.1:377293298-378493298 GCA_023374045.1 Limonium bicolor
AAAGATTTGTATTTGAAATCCCTAAAACTCATTATCAGAAGTATATGTAGCAATATCCCACGCAATGTCAAATTACTAGTAACACAACCCCATGGTGAACATCATAAGAATTTTCATGATACATCATATAACTAATAAGGATAATACATTCCATCTTTTGTTACCATGAGCTACCCTGAAAGCCTATTTGTATCAATTGATCCTAGTAACAAATTAAATTTTTCTGGTGGTCTCACGTAGTCCTTCACACAATTATATGTGCACTAACCATACTAGCCCCCCACCCCCCAATAATAATGCATACAGAGTAAGGGATCCCTTGTGTGACATATTATAGGTGATTTCAACCTATAGAATTGATTGATCAAGTTGACCATTATAAACTATGTTGCCACCCTATAGTTACCCCATACTAGTGGATGTAACATTATGAGATATCATCAGCAATCGTAGATGGATTATAGTTTAGCCTTGTCATACTACATGAAAACGTCATGCTCATACTATAGTCTCACCTTCACAGTGTTGCTAAATCTATGAGCAAGCAAGAGGCAACCTAACAAACCAAAACATCTTAGTAATTAGAAGAAAAAAAAAGCAAAAGTGATCTGTGTAGTAATAGTATGCAAATTGGAAACAACATAAACTGTGAACATGGATTTAAAGGGAGTGATTCACTTTATACTGCTAAGTGATACACCAATGTGGATACCCATGGGACAAAGTTCGCTCCCCCAATAGCACTACTTCTCCTTGAGGATAAGTCAGATCTCAAAGAATGGGTCATGGGTTCAAGACATGGAGACAAATAAATTGACATGCTTATGATTAGTTTATGCCTTCAAAGTTGACCATTTGTTTCTAAATGCATACATATATAAAAAGGAAGTTAAATAAGAAGTCATAAAGAAGATTCCTACTGAACTACAAAAGACAATTCATTACTTCCAAGTCACTGCATCCAGCTCCTTTAATCTCCAAAATTGGCCCCTTCAATGTTTCTTCAAAATTGTTGAAGAAAGACATCTTATATTTATCAAAGGTTTTAAGGATTTTTATGTTGTATAAACTTAAAGCTATTAATAAACTTCAATGAAAGATCTAAAATTCAATATCTTTTTCTACGTAGAGTTGTACCTATTTTTAGTTTTGTTAAAAAAGATTTAAAGTAATTATGGTCTTAGAAAGATTTCTCTTAAAAATGTCACGACCCTACTTTATGGGTGGATTTCACTCTCATTGTTGTGGTTGCTCTTTCGGTAGTAAACCTACCTTGCCGGAAAGCACGAGGAGACTATACCCTTTTTTTTTTTCTGAAAATGACCCAATTATATTATATAGGGAAATTTTACCACACGCCCTTAAGTTTTTGAGTGAATTTCGTCAAATATCCCTACCTTTTACAACTTACTACTATATACCCCTGGGTTTTGATTTTCATTACGAAATACCCCTGCATCCAAATTCTAACATAATACATTTTAGATTTTCTCATTTTACCCTTACACCATATTCCCCTCCAATAGTCTCAATGGTATATGGTCAAACGTTTTTCAAAAAATTGTATTAGATTTAAACAAAACACACAAAAAATAAATAAAAATCATATAGATTAAAATATTTTTAACAAATCACTAAAATTATAAAACCAAAAAGAAACACAAAAATAATTATAAGCACACAGTTTAAAAATAATTACAAAAATCATATAAAACACGGAAAATAATATTCCCTCCATCCTGAATTGACCGTTTCGTTTACTTTATGGCATGTTTTTCCACTTCACTATTACACTTATAAGATAAAATAATTTCATAAAACTAAATTTTATAATACATAATTTATCATGTAATGAATCATTTGTAAAACTTCAATTTCAAAAATTATTTTATCTTGTATGTTAAATATTAAAGTCAAACGACATATCCAAATAGTGAACAAAACGCTCAATTCAGGACGGAGGGAGTAATGTTTTATTGTTTAAAAATGAAAAAGTTACATTACATGAATATGTGACTATTAGTATTTATTAAATATATATACTCCCTCTGTCCTGAATTGACCGTACTGTTTGTTTTATGACACGTTTCACTTTAATATTAAGCATATAAGATAAAATAATTTAATAAAACTAAATTTTGTAACATATAGTTTATCATGTAAGGAATCATGTGCAAAACTTAAATTTTCAAAATTATTTTATCTTATATGTTAAATATTAAAGTCAAATGACATATCCAAATAGTAAACAAAACGGTCAATTCAGGACAGAGTATAATTTATAACATTATTTAATGATTGATTATATTTAATATCTATATAATTTTTTTTAATTTTAAGACACTTGTTATAGTTTTTTAAATTATGAGATAGTTAGACAATTATAGTGTTTTTTAAAAATTTTATAGTTTTGATTTTTTATTCTTTTGTAATGTTATTTTTGAAATTATAGTAAATTTATGATTTTCATGTGGTTTTTTATGAAGTATTAATAAACTTAAGTTATATGTCCCCATCATAATGATTTTTGTCTCACTATATAATTTTCAAAATTTATTAAAGTATTGTTGATTTATTGTTATAACTTTTTCACAATTTTAATCATCTGTTTCGACATTATGTAACATTTTAACAATAATTTTTTCATTTTTCTTATTATTAAGTGATTTTCACATTTTTTTATCTTGTATGGTTTTAATAATATTTCATTTTTAATCTTTTTGTGTGCTTTTAAAAGATTTTTCTACTATTTTTTAAAAATGTTTGACCAATACTTTTGAGGGTGAAAAGTAAAACTAAGAGATATATTAGTAGTAAATTGTAAAAGTTAAAGTTCACCATAATTTATTTATCTTGGATAGAGAAGAGATCGGACCGATCCACATGTCATTTTTATGCTGACATTCACTGTTTGGACAAGACGTCCGAACGAATACCTATATTTTTTCTGAAAAACCTATGTATATACATATATTTATCTTTATATAATAATGTTTGCGGAAAAGAGAAGTAGACAGAAGAGAATTTACTAACGCTAAATCATGCTCTTATAGATACGATTCATGGAGATAACTTTTTTGGGAAAATTACATGGTTCACCTATGATGTTTGACGAAATTACGCACCCCACTCACGAGGTTTCAAAAATTACTTTGTCCACCATGTGGTTTCCATAATTTTACATTCAGTCACATTTTTAATATTTGATCAACATAAAAGATAGTTAAATGTTGTTCAAAATTGATGAAACTTTACATGGACGATGCTAAGGTGTTATATTTTTGTTCAATGCCAAATCCAAAGTTTTTTAAGGTCATATATGTCTTGTGGGACCCAATGAAACATGAGACACGTTCATCGGGTCCCACGGATCATATATGAGCTTAAAAAACGTTGGATTTCATATTTTACCAAAATATAACACTTTAATATCATCCATGTAAAGTTTCATCAAATTTGGATAACATTTAACCATCTTTTATGTTGATCAAATATTAAAAAAGTGGCTGAATGTAAAATTATGGAAACTACATGGGTGGGCAAAGTAATTTTTGAAACCTCATGGGTGGACTGTATAATTTCACCAAACATCATGGGTGGGCGATGTAATTTTTCCTAACTGTCAGTAATGGAAAAGCCCTTTTTTTTACATGTTGAATTTTTTGGTTTTTTTACACAACATGATGAATTCAACACAACGGAATTCTCGTATTGGGCAAAGAGGCGTAAGTCACCTACTACGCTAGCTAATAATAGTAGTGTACTACTATAAGAATTTGAGGCGTTACCGATTGGGCTTAGGCCCATAAGATGATCAACTCTATGCGGCCCGCTTAGATGCTGTTTTAAACCCACGATAGTCGTTAGATAGATAGATGCCACCAGAACAAGCAGAATCAAAGCCTCGACTTCCCTACATTCTTGCATCCATCTCTCAGTTGACTTGTCATAAGGGTCTATTCTCTATTGAATGTTCTAATGGGAGGGGAGGGATGATAATCCGTTTAAAAGTCTTTTCTCTTGGCAAGGAAGTAGTGTTTCTATTGTTCCATATGAGAGCTCTAGCTTTCTGAGAAGTGGGGAAGTATCAAATTGTATAATCATTTGGGATTATTCCCTACATATAAACAAACACTTTTCAATCTCATACTAGTATTTATCTGTTTTATTAGTCTTAGAGAGTTTTCTCCTACAAATTTCTTCATCGAGGCGTCCTAACAAAGAATCCCAATTTCTTGACTACAACTATATGTTCTATTTGTAGCTATAAATAACTACATACATGTATATTTGATTATTTAATACGGTATATTTAATTATTCAAAACTGTACTAATGTAAATATATACAGTATGTTATGATATTTTTAAATTTATTCTAAATATACAGTGTATTTTTACTATATACAGATAACTACACTGATTGATGAAGAATAATGCTCATTTAAATCTTTTAGTTTTTAATTGTGAAAGAGTATGTGAACTGATCAGACCCAAGTCGACCTCACTCAAAACGAATACAAATCAAAGAATTATGTACTAAATACTAGTATAAACAATTGGTTTTAGTGTAATTACTTAGTTATACCCACCGCCTGACTTTGTTCCACCACCAACTCCAAGAGGTGGCTTTGTGCCGCCAGCGCTGGGTACATCAAGAGTCTTCACTTTAAACCTTTCCAGCTTCAACTCATCATCATTTCCTAAATCAACCCCTCGGGACGCTCCAATGCTGAAGCTCCTCTGCCTAAGCTGCAGATGATGAGGGTGTCGACGTCGAATCCCTTCCTTGGCTTTCCCCATCTTCGTCAACAACTCAATCATCTCTTCCCTAATTCGGCCGGGAATCACTTTCCCAAACAAATCCTCCTTCCGTGCGTACATCTGCCTGAAGAACTCAAGCAAGTGAATCACCCTCGGATCCACCGACGACGATGACGACTTCTTTCCTGTGGCTGTTGTCTCTTCCATTTCAGCAGGATTCAATATTTTGAGCTGATCTAGGTAGTGAGTCTCCTCGTCTGGTTCCATGGTTTCTGGTGTGAATGTACCTGGGTATGGCGTTTTGCCTGTTGATGAGCAGCTCTTGGTCCTTTTGGGCTGATCGTCATCATAGTTATCTTGATTATCAGCCGCCGGTGCTGGACTGTATGAGCGATCTTCTTTTGGTGGATGCAATTGTACTACTACAGGACTAATTGCTGTTGCAGCTGGTTCTTCTGGTTTTGAAGCGCCCCCGCTTGATGATGAGTAGAAATTCCCCATCTTTGGTTATCTATGTAGATCGATGTTCCTCAGTTATCTATGCTACCTACCTGTGAATTGATAATGGGATTATCAAATCAAAGGCAAAAGAGATTTCTGCTGCGACAAGTGTGTATGTAAGTTGTGTTTTTAGTGATTATTGAGATATGATGGGATGAAATGCGATTGGTTTCAAGTTTACAAGCTATAATATACTATACGAGTTGTGTGGAGTTTGTGTGTGTGGTGTAGAAAAGTGATTGCTTGGAGAGTCGGATAATCAGTTATCAGAAGTCTCGCTAACGACTCGTTCACGTCTAAAACAAAAACACGTTTTTGACTCCCATAGTCGCTTGTTCTAGATCCAACATTGCAACATCATACTCCCTCCGTCCTGAATTGACCGTCCTGTTTACTATTTGGATATGTCGTTTGATTTCAATTTTTAACATATAAGATAAATTAATTTTGAAAATTTAAATTTTGCATATGATTCCTTACATGATAAACTATATGTTACAAAATTTAGTTTTATAAAATTATTTTATCTTATATGCTTAATATTGAAGTGGAAAAACGTGTCATAAAGCAAACAGGACGGTCAATTCAGAACGGAGGGAGTACTATGTAGTGGACTCGGGCTTTAAATCAAGACTTAAGACTTGAACTTATAACTCTAGGCATATATAAATACATTTATTAGATTATTTTCAGCTTTTAATATTTTTACCAATTTTTTTTAATTCACTCATACTATATTAACATTTAATTCTATTTATTTTACGGAGTCGAAACCATTCGACCCATAAGGCAACTTATTAAGTAGCTTGAAGTGGTATTATTTGATGTGTAAACGTTGTGTTGCGTGCTTCTTCTCCAAAGGCTGACGCGGGACGTATAGATGATATATGCCTATGTATCAGACTTCCGGGAAACGACGACGTTAAAAACCAATTTCATGTTGTTGCATTTGCACCCGCAGGAGGCAACCGTTTCAGTGGTGGGAACAACAATAGATATCACAAAGATGCTGCAGCTTGCCTTCTGTTCTACAAATGAAGAAGATAACAACGTGTCGGCCTGCAAGTCATACGTTTAAGCGTCGCTGATGTAAGATAAGAATATCATTATTGAAACTGAACACGCGAGGACAAGTCATGCTATATTTGTCTTGAGCTTAATTAACCCCGTTCGACCACAACATTAATCAGTGTGGATTTCAAACGGAGCAAATCCTGTGTTATGGTTACTCTCATTAATTTTGTGAGAGAACCACTGTAAAGGACCTCCAATTAGCACAATACACTAGGACCCACTAAGATTACTTCTCGTTTTTGAGTGGTTGGCTAATCAAATGGCTCCCCATGTACCATTCACCCCTGACTTGTGACTTGTAGCTTTTCCGCCATATTTCTCTTCATGTATCTAAAAACACTTTCTTTAGAATATCAAGTGTTTGGCTATATTGATTCAACATATGTTTTGTTGCCTTTGTTTTAGTTTTTTTTTTACTGTTTTATACATAATAATATGTTAATGTGGAATTTAGACAAAATATATAAAAACCACCGAAATATTTTATAAATATATCATTTTAATATGCCAACACAAATCAGAGTTGGAAGTGAACAAGGTCATTGCATAGATCTTGTAATGGGGTCAAATAGGTAATTTTAGATCAAATTCAAGTCATGATCTGGTTGCTTTATTTTGATTTCCTGTAATTTTGGGCTTATATTCTTTCGAATTGAGATAAATTAAGTTCAAGTTATATAATTTCACTAGTAAAAATCAAATTTTTAGTTACAAAAGTTATTGCAACGATTTATCATAATTGTTATTAGTGACAAGAATTTTATTATCAAAGATAGTACTAGAGAATTAAAAAAAATTGGGACTACAGTAACGATATACTTGTTACAAAATCATATCTTTAGTAATGATATAACTTTTAGTAACGAATAAAAGTTGTTGCAATAAATAAATTGATCTTTAGTTACGGCATCACGTGTAACGGTATGTAACGACTTTTATCACTATAATAAATTAAATTAGTAACGATTTTGATTTTTGATAACAATTTTTTGTTGTTACCAAAATTCTATATTCTAGTAGTGTTTTTGGGTTTGAGGAATTTTGGATATATATTTGGGTTTTGTATAATAGATATTCTTGAAAATTTTAGGTTTTGAGCTTCTAGTGTTCTGGAGTTTTAATAATAATTTTTTTATAGATTTAGGTTTTGAAATTATTGTAGTTCAAGTTTATGTAATAATCTTATAGGTACATTTTTCCTTTGTGCATGCTTTTTGAATGACTTTATACTCTTAGGCGAAGCTAGAGCATCCAATGTTTATTATCAATTCAAATAGTAAAACTAGTGTCATATATCCACCATCCTGTAAAGGAGAGACCATATGAATGAGAAGAAGATATGCAAGACATTTACCCTCAAACCCTTTAAGAATAAAGCTAGTTAGTTCTAAGGAAAACACTTTACATATTAGTGAAAAATGATGTAAGTAAAGGACAGTTCAAAATTATTTAAACTTACTTAGGTTTAGATATTCAAATCGGGTCATGTTGGGTGGGTTAGATTGTAGGTCACTTTTAGTTCAAATTATTCAGTTTTTTTTTTTGGAAGTTAGAACATGGAATAGATTCCATGCCAAAGAGCCATTAAATTACAATCGGCAAGATTTAGTTACTAGTGTTCATACAATACTAAACCTAAAGCGTAATACATAGAGCAATAACCTTGGTCATTAGTAAAGTCATTAAGGGCTTACATCTAGAGTTACTGAAGCATAAGTTAAATTATACATCAACACGAATCCAACCATCACCAAAGTAAAAAAAAAAAAATTCAACCAACAAGATAGGCACGTGGCGTTTATCTGGCACTCTTGTGACATACATCCACCGCATGTCACTTTTAACAAATTCAAAATCATAATAGCATAGCAAAGCCAGACAATCCACGTAGAGCTTGCCCCCCTCTGCTTTCTGAGTAGGAACTTGAAGTGGAGCATGCCCGAATCTTCTTCTCCTCATCTTCATGCAAGCTTTGTTCCGGTCAAGTTCAGGTGGCACATCATCAACAAGGCAGCTCAGCTTCATTCGTCATTAGCAACCAGTTGTGGTAACGTCAAACAACCAATCTCATGCAACCCCCGCCAGTGCAGTTGGAGCGCCGATGAGCTCTGCCCAAGACTACAGCCACCAGCAGAAGTTGCAACTGATGTCGGCAGAGAAGCAGCCTGGTGACTTCCGTCTTCTGTCTTTACCGTCAGAGTAACCAACCCATTCATCAGATAGTAACACCGCACCGAAATCTGCTGGGCAGCCACCGCAGACCACCATAATAGAGCCGAAGACTCCTCATTGCAAGTCCGCAAGCGGGTCAAGAAGTGGGAAAAAGCTACGCCTTCCCCCGTCATCGTCATCTTGTCACAAAGCTCGAGAGCCTCATTGCTTCCATATGGTTGCAATACGAGAGGGTACTTGTGGTCGATGATACCGACCAAATCCATATTCTTCACCATACTATCTTTGAAATGAGATAAAACCATAAGATCCAAATGTGGCATGACCGCTAGAGACATTGAAACTATAAAAAAGAAAATTAAAGGAAACACAACATGAATATCTATTATATTATTGGTATTAATCAAAACAAAAGACTAATAGAAGAAGCATGAAACGGTGGATAACACAAGGATGGAAAACAGCGGGTTGAACAAGATGAACGAAGGAACCGAATCAACAAGACAAATCTAAATTAAAAGAAGAGGATATAAAGATTAGGCAACTTTGTTTGACTGACAAGGAGATGTATGAAGAAAGAAAGAGCGGAGGAGAGAGGAGAGAGCACTGTCCCCTCTACCCCCTGGATAAACGACGAGGAAGGAAGTGGTGGGGTACACACAGAATTGAAATGCGAAGTATGTAGAGAGAAAAATGAAAGAAATCTATGGACAAGAAACCCTCGTTGATATATTAGAACTTTAGATTATTCAGTTTTTAGTATAATCAAATTTAGGTTAAATTGAGTTTCAACCAACTTGATTAATGTTGAGTTCATGTATAATTAGGTTCATGTTAGATCTATTTTAATTTTATTTTTATATGTTTTAGTCATAGTGTACATGCAATCTAAACGGATCGATTAATCAAGTTGGATCAAAACAAATTTCTCAACACTTTCAAACACAATCCCTATTTAAAACTCTTCTGAATGTTACATGAGATAGCATGCAGTGGTAAAACCACACCTCTCCAATTTGTTTTGAGTATTCCACTTCTCATTTATATAAAAACCCTTTTTTTTATAGGTGTAACCATGAACTCTTGCTAGATAAAATTAGGAACCGGTTTTCTGGATGAAAAATGAAATCCCATTCTTTTGCTTGGAGAATTTGTCTCGTAAAAAGCTCTATCTCTTCCATACCAATCCACAATATGCAGTGTTAATTGCTGCATGTTAGTGCTCGTGACCAGATTGATAGAATGTGCCGCAGCTTTTTTGGGGCACGATCAAAACTCACGCCGTTTTCATTCGATTTCTTGGGATCAAATGTGTCAACCTAAAAGTTTGGGAGGCCTAGGATTTAGAAAATCCCGAACTATGAATCTGGCCTGCTTTGGGAAATTAATTTGGAATCTCATCACCAATCAGGATGGGGTTTGTAATCGTCTACTTAGGTGTAAATACCCAAATGCAGATGTGAATCGGTGCTCAATTACATTTAAAAATATTAGGAAATGTTGCCCACTGATTCAGAAAGGGTTTGAGTGGGTCGTAAGCAACGACAAGTCCGTTAAATTCTAAACTGATCGGTTGTTATTCAATTCCAATTTACTTTCTATGTCTATCAGTAGTGTCCCAGATTCTATAATTGACGACTTGGTATCTTACTATTGGGATGAAAATTCGGGCTGGCGATGGGAGAAGTTCATGAATTATCTTCCTGCAAACCTGAAGCATGACTTTACTAGCCAATCTGTCTTTGCGAACGCAAGGGATGACTTTATTGCATGGAGCCTGCACAACTGATAAGTGGTGAAATAGTGCTATCTCAAGGTCTTTATTAACTGTCATTTTATTCGGTGCATGACTTATTTCACCACTTTATGGAGTATTTTTGTGATTATTAGTGATTTTATACTTTTGACATATTCAAATAGGTAAATACTCATATGAGTACATTTTTGAGGGCTTTATTTGAGGATGCATCAATGTTTGAGCACTTCGGGAAGGATGCCAAGCCAACGGGAAGCATCGGGAGAATTATGACACAAATAAAGAACTTTCTGGTCTCGACTGACCTTGGGACCGACCTTGGGAAGGTCGGTCCGACCCTGTCCAAGTCGTTCCTAACACACTGGAATCGGCCGACCTTGGGACAAGGTCGGTCGAGCTTAAAAATTTGTCACGTGCCTCATTCTGAGAGAGTCCGACCGACCCCGAGACCGACCTTGACAAGGTCGGTCGGTCGGACGGAAATTTTTCCCAGATTCATCTTTTAAAATGCTACATTTTGGGGCTTCCTTCCTCATTATTCAACACACACGACTTCAGCTAAAAAGAGGAGATAGAGTGGCGAAAACAAGGGACAAAAGAGAGGAGAAAAGAGAGAAGAAAGGAGGAAGAAGAGAGTGAAGATTTCTACCTCCATTGAAGCTTGGAAGCTCCTCTAATGGTTATTTCTACTTTCTCTTCTCTTTCTCTTTCTTTATCTATGGCTGAGTAGTTCCATTTGTATCCTAAGATGAGGGTTAGACCCTATTTTGCTCATTGAATGCTAGAAATCTAACTCATTTATTACTCTTGTTTTATTCCCTTCAATATCAATTAATGCCTTAAATTGATCTCTTATTGCATTTATGGTGGTTTCATTCAATAGTTGAGCTTGAGTTTGGAACTAGACCAAAAGGGGGATAAACCCTAACTTTTACTCTCTTGATTTTGGGAGTAAATTCTTAGGGCTATTAATTAAAAGTGATTGCTTAATGCTACTTAGTGATTTAAACCTCCTTTAATTAAGGGGTTTGACTAATTAGGTAAGAATTGGATTTCTCATGATTTGGGGGTTCATGAGTTGAACTTTAATAGGCATTGGGTTAATGAGTTATGGTTTTGAGATTCTTTGGGTGAATTAGGTGATTCCCCACTATCCTAGGGTACTCTTCCACCCATTTCCATCAAACAACCAATTTACTGTTTTATTGCATTTCCATTGACAAACAATCAAGCTTGCCTCCGGCTAAACCCCTTGTTTACTGTTTTTATTTGCGTTTTACTAAAATACCGAAGCTTGGAATTTTGAAACCAATTTCCTTGTGGGTACGACACTTATTATATTGTAACGAATTGGGTGCACTTGCCCGTTTAGCTAGGTTTAATTACTATGTTTGTAATTTTCCCAACAACAACTCGGGTAAATATAATGTGGCATCTTCTTATTTGTTTTTAAGTTCACAGGGCAGCTCTGGTGGACAAACAGGTGACTCCTCTGACTTATTTCGAAGAATCTAGAAGCTGCCTGTCCAAGAAAGAGTAAGAGTTATGTTATGGCAAATGTGTTTGGGTAAAGTAATGACGAATACTAGACGTTTCTCCTTGGGTTTATTCATGATAATTCTTGCCATTTGTGTGGTGTTGAGGAAGATGAATTGCATATTTTTTGAGATTGTCATGTGGCAAGGAGAATATGGAATTGTTTTATTCCTTCTGCGAAAAGAAGGAGCACTAGTGGAAAAAATATCAAAAAACACGGCCTATAAAAGGCGGTTTTACCAAAAACCGTCTTAAATTAGCTGTGAGCGCGCGCGAAGAGACTTTAAAAGACGGTTCTGTTAGAACCATCTTTTAAAGTGCACTCTTAAAAGACGGTTTATCTGAAACCGTCATTTAAAGTGCTGCTCATACGCGCGTGAAGCACTCTTAAAAGACGGTTTTAAATGAACCGTCTTTTAAAGTGCACTCTTAAAAGACGGTTTACCTGAAACCGTCATTTAAAGTGCTGGCGAAGCACTCTTAAAAGACGGTTTACTTGAAACCGTCATTTAAAGTGCTGGCGAAGCACTTTTAAAAGACGGTTTACTTGAAACCGTCATTTAAAGCGCTAAACATATATATGTTATAAAAGCTTGTAAATTGTTTTTTTATAATAGCATTGTAATTATTATTGAAAAAAATATTTATTATTTATATAATTTCATAATTAGCATTGTAACTTGGTTTTATTATATAATTTTATAATTAGCATTTATCATTTTAGTAAATTAGGTAGTGAGATATTACATGTATATATATAATTTAATAAAATTTATATTTTATAATTAGCATTAATTTTTACTTTAGTAATTAGTCTTTTTATAATTAAATTGTAACTATATGTACATATGTAATCTTATAATATCTTAGTATGTATTATATACGATGCTTATTACCTATTACGATGCCTACTTATTATAATTTGTATAGGAGTGAACAAATTAAAATTGGAATTAAAATTCCATATAAAAGATTAAGTTATATATAATTGCTACATATGTTTTTTGTTCATAAAATGAACGAGTTTGATGTTGTAGTCTAGTGGTTGGGGGACGTGTGTGTGGGTGTGTGGTACCATCGGTCGTGAGTTTCGAATCCAGACGACAGCACTACAGAATAGAAATTAATCTATCGCATTAGACTAGATTCAGTTTTTTTTACGTTCTAGAGCTTTTAAAAGACGGTTCAACAAAACCGTCGCTTAAAGTCATCTTAAAGACGGTTCTCGAACCGTCGCTTAAGATATTTGACAAAAAACGACGGGGTATAAAAGACGGTTCAAAACCGTCGTTTCTGAACAGTTTCGACCGTGTTTTCTGCCTCCGTCCGCACCAGTGGAGATTTTTTTACTTCATCATTTCTGGAGTGGATTAAATCTACTCCCTCCGTCCCACCTTGACCGTCCTATTTACTATTTGGACATGTCGTTTGACTTCAATTTTTAACATATAAGATAAATTAATTTTGAAAATTTAAGTTTTGCATATGATTCCTTACATGATAAACAATATAATACAAAATTTAGTTTTATAAAATTATTTTACCTTATATGTTTAATATTGAGGTGGAAAAACGTGTCAAAAAGCAAACAGGACACTTATGACGGGACGGAGGTAGTAATTTACTGCATTCTGGTCCTAAGCTAATCAGATATAATTGGCATGAAATGTTTGCTATCTGCTGCCACATGCTCTGGTTGTGGAGAAACAGTAAGATATTTGGCCAAGAAACAAGAATGTTCTTACCCCTTCAAAATGTAATTAAATCGTGCCGTTACAACCATCGAGCTTGGGCGATAAGGAATCATGTTAACCAGGGAAGTATATCTGATTCCTTGGATCATAATACTAGCTCTATTTATTCCTGGAATCCTCCAGCTCCTGGGTACATTAAATTTGATGTTGATGTGGCAGTTAATCCATCCACTAACTTAGCTGCGATTGGTGGTATTTGTAAGGGTAATAAAGGAGATTGGATCACCGGTTTTGGGAAGCTGATTGGAAGAGCTGGCGTGCTACAGACTGAAGCCATGGCACTGCTTCACGCACTCCAGATTGCATGGGAGAAGAAACTGAATAGGATAACGTTCTACATTGATTCGTTGTGAAGCTTATTGAAGATTGCCCTGCACATCACCATTGCAGACCTATCATACTGGAGTGTAAAGGCTTTTTCAATCGGAGTTGGGACGTTTCACTGGTGCATCACTTGTGAGAGTGTAATAGGTCAACAGACATCATTGCTAGGGATAGCTTGGCATATTCTTCTAATCACCATGTATTACCAGCCCATCCAGAGTGTATAATACAGCAGCTCATGGCTGATGTACGATCAACTTTGATTACTAGGCTAAGCCTCCCATTTACAACAAAAAAAACCCTCTTTTTTACATTTCGAACAGAGATATATATTCCTGGGCATAACTGAATATTAGCTAAAACCTATTGCACTAGTTACCTCTTGCGAGTTGACATAATTGAATATATGGAAGAAATTTAGAAGTGTACGCTCTAGGTAACGTAGAAACAAATCGAACTTATAATTAAGTTGGAAAACCTGTATCAAATGGAGGAAGTATGGTTACACGTACAATCTTACTTCTATATTCATAATGAGAGTTATTAGAACTAAAGGTGAACTTTTAATAAAGAAAGAAACAAACTTTGTCCAATAAAGGAAAAGTTAAATCCCAACCCTTTCCACCAGAAAACAACCAACTCCAAAGTGAGTGAAATAAAGCAATAAAATGATTAGGAGAAATAAAAGGAAATAAACAGTAAACCAATACAAATCATGGTTTGTTTATCTGCTCTCAAAAGAAATTTCCCTGGGAGCTATTAAATAGAAAAGTCGTACAATATATATATATATATATTGCTGAAAACAAAAACATACACTTGCATTATAACTAATTTTAATATACTCCGAACTTATAAGAATTCAAATTTTGGTTTAAATATAAGTGGCTTTAGTGTTTTGATATAATATTTCTATATATATAAAAAGTAGGTGTATATGTATCATTTTTTTTTCTTAATAAATTTCTACAACGATTATATTTTTAAAAGGAGGGAGTGAAAAGTATCACTTCTCATACTACCGGCCTATTTGGTAATAAGCTCTATGAGCTTTATGGAGCTTTGTTAAAAATCTGTTGTCATGTGTTAATATTTTACTGTGTTTACTTTAATTTGAAATCTAACCTGAAATGATATATCAGATCCCTATTTGTTAATTACAATTAGCTAGAGGGAGTTTAATCATACATTTATGTTAAATCTGCCGAACGAATTATATTTATTTCATTTGGAGGTGCATGTGTTTCAAAATACAAAGAAAAGATGACAAAATATAACAGATCAAAGCAAAATAGCCGAGGAGGTTCAGGTACCATTCGACAGGGAGCTTTATGATGCATTTAAGAAAAAAGTAGTAGCTTTATTATAAAGCTATTACATATATAGGTCCTGTTCTAACTTCACATGTGAAAACGCAGCTATTGTTGTGAATTTTTAAAGCCACTTTAAGCTAAGGGTGGTTAACAAATCATGAATCTCCATCTGTACTCTGGTTGCTTTTTGTATAAATATAGTTCTATTACAAACTGACAAGTGTACTAAAATATTGTTGGTTATGCACATTAGGAAGACCCATTAAAAAGTAATTTGAGTTTACATGTCAACTCATTATTAATTAACCTCACCACAATAAAGTAATTATATGTAGCTTGATTCTACCGGAACGGCTTTCCCGTTCCCCTCACATCTCTGATCTATTCCAGTATCTCTTCTCTATTCGTTTCATTGGTTATTAGTTAACCACATCACAATAAAGTAACTACATGTAGATATTGATTAGAATAAAACTGGTGGAACTTACCCCTTGCCCTAAAAACCTATGCGGGAGAGACTTATATGGCCTGGTTTAATGTCCACCTGGGTGAGAAGGTCAAGCGAATATGGCGTTCTACACTATGCTACGGAGTCTACCATGTATGGCAGGCGAGGAATGGTCTGATCTTCCAGCAAGAGGAGCCCTCAAATGAGAAGATATTGATTAGAATAAAACTGGGGGTGTGGAGATGGACTAAAACGTGGTGGAAGAATCTGCCATTAGCTAGTGAACGGTTTATTAGTACTGTGTCTTTGAAGGACTACGTTTGAACTATTGTTTGTATGGTCATGTGTGACCATCTTTCTTTCCTTGTACGCTAGATAGGGTTGTAATTGGACGTGGTGGGTACTCTTTTTCCTCACTGAGCTTTTTCCCACTGGGTTTTGCTTAGTGAGGTTATAATGAGGCCCGTTCACTAACCCGTTCACCTGGTTATCCAGGAACTTATTTTAATATAATGGCCTCACAACCCGAATTATAAAAAAAACTACATGTAGTTTTATTTGGATTCAAAAAACATGTAGCTTTATCACAATAAAGTAATGTCCCCATGTTAACCACTTATGTGTTGACATATAATTGTAGGTAAACATTTTGTCCAACCAGAATTTAACAGCTGTGTTATAATCCCTCTGTCCTGAATTGACTGTCCTGTTTACTTTATGACACGTTTTTCCACTTCAATATTAAGTATATAAGATAAAATAATTTCATAAAACTAAATTTTGTAATATATAGTTTAACATGTAAGGAATCATATGCAAACTTAAATTTTAAAAATTATTTTATCTTATATGTTAAAAATTGAAGTCAAACGCAAGTCCAAATAATAAACAGGACGGTCAATTCAGGACCGAGGGAGTACTTTTTGGAAAAATGACATTAATCCCTCGCTCTCGTATGAACAGAACACAACCTTAATCTACCGGAATCGCTTACCAGTTACCGGTATCCCCTTAAACAAACTCGTGTATTAAACATCCCAACATGAGCGTCCTAGAGAGAGGAGTACGCGCTTGGTACGCGCCACCCTGTTTCCTTCGTGCTTCCAACGGCAATCTCCCTTCCGGGAATTCCCAGTTGCGATATTCCCACCAGAGGGAAGTGAAGTCAGTAGAATATGTCAGAGTTACGGTTGAAGCAATAGGAGAAGACTTTTGTGAGAAAGATAGTACTAGCCCCTGCTACCCGACCAATTATTGGAGACAGAGAGTAGTTTGTTTTATTGGGCTACAGAGGAGTATTTGTCAAGAGGATAAGTTTCTGCATGTGGACAGAGAGCTGCAGTGTCAGGTGGATTTCCCATGCAGGGGATATTTCTTCCGGTTCCAGTACATTTTATTCTCTAAGGCAGTCTCGTGTGCGAGTGAGGTGTGTGAGTTCTTTATGAGGAAATTAACAGAGTATGTAGAAGCCGAAGTCAACATTACAGTTGAAATAGGTGCTGGCTCAATTAAGAAGGATGCGGATAGCGTGTTTATTTATTGGTCTGGTTCTTTTATCTGTTTGGCTCTTCGATCTGGGAATAGAGACAGAGAGAATTTCCCCCTGGATTTGAGTAGGATATTTCAGTCTCTTCCAGGAAGTTATGTCTGCGGTAGCCTGTTTCTCTTCCCGATGTCAACCTCTTCCTGCAGTGGATATCTGCATGGCTCTGTGTCGGCAGTTGACTTCGGCTCCCGTGCAGATAGTAGACTCTACGAGAGCCAGAGCAGTAATGCTCTCCGGTGCACGTCCTCTCGAGCTACATTGGAAGCAGCTGAGGGTGTGAGACCTTTGAGCTCTTTCTTCGTTCCTCCTCCTCCAGCACGCATGAGTAATGTCAGGCTCATTTATTCCGGTGGATTGGCTTTCTTCCAGAGTTGCGAGCTCTGCATGCCGGTTGCGTCACCGGAGATTAGTAAAACCCCCCCAGATTTCCCCTCAGATCAGACACCAAAACCCTCTCTTCTTTTCCCTATTCATCCCCTTCCTCCCTACCACCTTCGACCAGAAACAATCATTAGCTCCCTAATACAAAAGTTTCGTCCTTTTTTTAGCACGGCTCCCTCCATGGATTCTATTATCTCTAATTGTTCCCGCCTCCATATTCACCCAGCCGAATCTTCCTCCATTGAAGAAGCATGTCTGATCATGGATCCAAATTCTCCCTTCTTCCGGAAAGCCCTATTTGGTAGATTATGGAGCCCAAATACAATAGGGGCAAGACTTATTCAAAATGTTATGGTGCATGTCTGGAAACCTAAGACGTATTTCCAAGTCTCTGAAGTGGGTGAAAATCGATTTACATTTCAGTTTGCTTCCGAAGAAGATGCTGAAGGTATCCTAAATAATGGCCCTTGGCATTTCCAACAACGTCTTCTCGCTATGATGGCTCTAGATTCCTCGCTTCCCATTGAAGAACATGATCCTAAGTTCATCAAAATTTGGGTAGGTATCCACAAAATTCCTTTGGCCTTCTTCAACCGACCTTCGGCTATTAATTTAGCCAACAAAATAGGTTCTTTCATCGAATGCTCAGCCCACATAAATCCCCTTAGAGCTAGATACCTGAGAATCAAAATCGAGATTAAGCTCTCTGAACCTTTATGTAGAATGTTAGTGGTTAAAATTGCTAATGGTAATAGGGTGTGCCGTCTCTCTTATGAAAATCTCCCCAGTTTTTGTTATAGATGTGGTTTCCTAACCCATACCTTCAACGACTGTAAGGTGCCAAAAACAAGCCCTAACTCTCCAGAAAGATACGGACCGTGGATCAGATCAGAATTTGCTGGGTCTCTAGCTTCAGTCACTGACTCTTTTCTCCTTGATCAGTGGAAGGAAGAAGGTATTTTGGATGGAATCACGGCTTTAGCTACTCAAGCGGAACTTATTCCCCCGGTTAATCCTCCTACAGTCAACGTTGATCTCTACCTTGCCACTAAACCTGTTGAACTCGCCCCCATCCATCTTAGACCCCCAAGAATCCTCCAAGATCTTCCAGTTCAGTCAGACTCCCAACACAAAAATCCTATGTCTCCACAAAGTTCCTCTAATACTTCCTCTCCTGCTCCTCCAGGTTTTCCTAAACCTTTCGGTTATGCCAGAACTTCGAGACTTATTCTGCCCAACTCCCCCTTATCAAATTTCTCCTCCGGCTCGTTGGACTCAGATAAGAAGATCTATCAGAACTTTGACTGGAGGGCGGCATTGTACAACTTTGAGAAAGAGTTTAAAGGCAAGAAGAAAGTCGGCCTTGGAAATCCTCCTCCTGATGGTTCTACTCAGAAAGACATCCCCTTTTCTTCTCTCCAAGAAGTTAACTCCTCCATCATCCCTGAATCCCAACCTCAAAATCGGCCCTCCCAACTTCAAAGCTCTTCTCAGGTCCCTGAAGATTTCCCTTCACAACACCTTACCTCCTCCTTTCGTGACAAAGGAAAAACCAAAATGTACCCTGAACATCTTCTTCGAGCCTCCTACCCCGACAAATTCAAACAACAAAAAAAAAGAAAGCTTGCAAACCTTAGTCCACTGATGATCAAACCTTCTATTAATATGGAGGATTGGGAGGAGACTGAATACCACGAGTTTTTCTACTCCAAGGCAGACCCTGAGGATGATCAGGGCTGCCAATCCAAATGAGTTGCATTTCTTTTAACTGCCGAGGGCTGGGTCGCCCTTGTGCAGTGGTCTGGGTCACTGGTTTACTCAGGGAACACAAACCCGACCTTGTTTTCCTTATGGAGACCCATAGATCCATTCCTGAGATGGATAAAATTAAAGTTCGGTGGAGAGACTATGTGAAATACCCCAAACCTTAATATATTGTTTAAACACTTAAACATGGTGTATTAAGACTAAAAAGAGTCTTAGAAACATTAGTAAACAAGTTTAAACAAAAGAAAACACAAAATGTGCTTTAAAGTCAATAAGAGCCAAAATGTGCTCTAAGCTTGGGATAAACTTGGTTAAGACCTAATGAACTTACCAAGACCTCATTTATACACTAATGAACATATTAAATCAATTACCAAAGAAAACCAAGCTTGAAAACAAGTTTAAACACAAAATGTGCTTTAAGGAGTCTTAAAGCACATTTTTGAAAAATTGTCTTGTAAATGAGTTTTGAATGGCTAGATGTCCATCATTACTCTTAAATATATATGTGTACTATATAATATCACATTTGGGTGTCTATATTAGTGGGAAATCAAAAATTTCACTTCTATGTGCCTTGTTTTATGAATAGTAATTTTTATAAGCTATTTTGTAACATATGTTTGTATAAGTAATTAAATTGACAAACAAAGACTATATACCCTCATTATAATTAGGGGGCCGGTTTTCTAAGGCTTGGTGACTCACCACCCTCTTGTTAATTTGTTAAGTAAATAATGATGACTAAGAAAGTACTATTTGCTTTTAAACTACAAATATCTTCTAAAGTAAAACCAATCTTCATTCTCTCATTTCCTTTCCTTGCTCACACGGTTTCCCACTTCTCTTCTTCCTTCCTTCTTTGTTCTCTCACGATAGAACCACTATCACCATTAGAACACAAGCTTCAACCTCTTGTAAGACCTTGCTCACTTGTCCAAATCAAAAACAAACACCACCATCTTCTTCCTCTCATCAAGCTCTTCATTCCTATCTTTTCAAAAGTCCAAGACAACCATTTCGGTGCCATGGAGTTTCTCCATTGAAGGAGCTTGAGCTTGTATTTTTACATATTGTTACTCTCCTTGACTTCTAGGTAAGGAATCTCAAATAAAAACTTCATTTCCTCCTTGTTTTTGTCATGTCCGAAAATATGTATTGAAGGAGCTTTTTATGTGACCTTGTTCTAGCTTCATTCCAACTCTTCATGGACTAGGTGGAGTCCTCTCTTGCTAGATATTCAAACTCTCTTCAAAGAGCAAGGTAAAACAACTACATTAATGTTTTTGAAACAATGTAAAACTAGGGTTTACAATGAGATGGAGCTTATAGCTTGAATACTCATTATAATGTTTGTATATTGTTTAGAGCTTGTCAAAGAATCAAGTACTCTATCGGTTTTCTAAAGGAAACAAGAAAGAAGTTATTTTGCAAAAGAGGTAAATCTACTAACCTAATGTTGTTCTAATGCCTTAGGAGAAATGAGCTTATAAATGCTTATTAAAACTACCTAAAGAGCCAATGGGAATGACTTAGTAAAGTATTCTCAAGAGCTTAGTAAAAGGCATATGTGTTGTTGAGTGTATTTGCAGGTTAAAGGCAAAATATTGTGGAAATTCAGTGTTTATGATTTGTGCATTTTAAGGGCCTAAGAGCCATGTCATTTAAGGGCCTAAGTGCCATGCAATTTAAATTGTGCACTATATTGTGATGTAGTGCCTTGTGAGTGAAGTTTGTGTATAATAAGTGCTTGATGGATTTTAGTGTTCTTGGTTGTTTGTTGGTAAAAACAATGTGTTTTGGGTTAGTAATGTTCTAGGAGAACCTATGTCAAAATTTGGGTAACAAATGTGAAGTTCTAAGTGTTAAAATGAGTTTGATAAGTTAAGGAGTAATTAAAATGGTTAAGTGTTGTTCTTGTGTAAGAAACATGCATTAAGGTGATTTGGGATGTAACAAGGACTTAGGCATGAGCTTGAGATTTTAGTAGGTACCAAAGCCATTTTGGACTTAGATAAATACTTAGGCAAACTTTGGTAAATTAAGGAAAAGTGTACACTAGGAAAAGAGTTTCAAGAAGGATATAAGGAATTGGGGTGAGAGATGGTGCTTGGGAGATGATGTTAAGATAAGGAGAAAACATTTTGGGATAGTATTTATCATAGGTGAGAAACACCATTTAGAAACCTAGTGTAAAATGTTGTAAGTGTTAGGAATTTTGTGAAGAAATAAGTAAAGGTTTAAGGAATTAGATAATGAGTTTTATGAGTGTTTAAGGATGTCTTAAGGTGTGTTGAAGTGCCCAAATGAGGTTAGGGGGTACTAGGTTGTATGGGGTGAAGTTTGGAGTTGAATGTGACAAGGAAAACAGAGGTCTGGGGCAGACCGAACTTGCGACCGAACTTGCAAGTTCGGTCGAGCCCAGTTTACCCTGCGAGAATTGGCTTCTGGAAAAGACCGACCTTGGGGACCGGACTTGCAAGGTCGGTCGGGCCTGTATTTTGAGTACGGATTGAGTTACTGGAAAAGGCCGAACTTAGGGACCGGACATGGTAAGTTCGGTCGGGCTAAATTTACAAAGGGGAGAAACTCTCTGGAAAAGGCCGAACTTAGGGACCGGACATGGTAAGTTCGGTCGGGCTAAATTTACAAAAGGGAAGAAACTCTCGGGAAAAGACCGAACATAGGACCGAACTTGGTAAGTTCGGTCGGAGTAGAAAATTTTTTAACGGAAATGTATTCTGGAATCGACCGAACTTGGGTAAGTTCGGTCGGCAAGGTCGGTCGGACCTAACTTGTAAAAAAAAAAAAAGAAAAGAATGTGACTTATGTAGTTAACCCTAGGGTGTATAATGAAGGCAACCTAGGGTGAGATAGACATTAAAACATGTCATACAATCGTGTTAAACACTTAGTAAATTTGGAGGTTAAGTAAGTTAATTAACCGACGTTCTTGAATTACGTATAGGAGTGACCTACGGAGGAAACCAAACGAGGCAAGGACCAAGGTATGGTTTTCTTGCAGTCTGTTGTCTAGCGGTTTACACCGGTTGTGTGTTGTATGTTTTTCTGTGTGTTTACAACGTTATAAGATTTAAACATGTAATGAGTTTACAGTTGTTCATACTATTGTTATGTGT
Organism: Limonium bicolor; assembly: GCA_023374045.1. Lineage (NCBI taxonomy): Eukaryota > Viridiplantae > Streptophyta > Magnoliopsida > Caryophyllales > Plumbaginaceae > Limonium > Limonium bicolor. Next base: position 377,315,773 of record CM041776.1, read on the forward strand.
TGTTGTGACTCACTTTCCCTTGTGTGTGTCTAACAAGTCTTACCAACTATTGTGTGTTGGTCGTTAAGTTCCACTATGAACTTCTAACAAGTGTTAACTGGGAAGTGAGGAATCCGGTTGTCCGGTCATGCATGTAAGTTAAGAGTAGATATCTGAATCAGATTCGACTCTTATGTTGTTAAGATTGTTCACCTTAATTTGGCGTTCGATCTCCCGCTAGCTTCCTCCAAAGCTTACCTATTCTGACTTATGATCGGTTTAGTGGGAACCTGTGTTTGTGTGGTGTGTTCGGGTCACTAAATTCGAACCATCTGTGACTTAAGTTACTCGTTCGTCTAACAGAACGGTAATGAGTGTGTTTAACGAGCTTGACATGAGAGTGATTCACTCTCTAGGCTCTTATGTTATTTGACCCTTGTGGTTTGTTATCGTGGAGTAAAAATCCACTGTGATGTGTTGTTGAGCTATGCACCATTGATGCCATGCTCCATGTTATGCTATGCTATGTATATAATTGAATACCATGTTATAATGACAAGTAGCTGCGCGTATCCCGGTAGCCGATGGGCTGCGCGTTAGCCATACCAGCCAAGGGTTGCTGACCCCCTCGGGGGATCCATATTTCTTATACTGCAGGATGAGGATCGAAGAAGCGGAGTGGCTTTAGATCCTAGGATGTGATACCTTTTGTATACTTTTGGATGTTGGCCCGGGATGCGCCTGTGCTCCCGTGGCGTTATGTTGGGTTGTTGCAGTTACAGTGATGTATCGGTGAAGGATGTACGTAGTACTCGGTATTGTTTATATTGTATATTGTATTTATGGTTTAGTTTTAATGCTCGGAGTCTGATCATCAGACCGGTACAATTGTATTTATTCTGCCTTGTCAACCACGTGGGTGGTTGACGGCGTTGTAGCACCGAAGCGTTAGTTACTGTTAGTTGATTTATTCCGCTGCGATTTCATTTAGTATCATGTGCGTATTAGGGGTGTTACAAAAAGTGGTATCAGAGCGAAGTATCGCTCTGATGACTAGAATACCGAGCTTAGGAACATACCGAGTTAGGAAACCTAACTACAGTTACCTAAGTGATCAGTTATGGAAAGGTTAACCACTAACTAAGTGTGGAAATACCTTATTGTCGGGAAGCGTTATGATCGTTGGACGATAAGTGTGTAAGCATGTTGCTAATGAATACTCATGTGAATACAGATGTCAGGTAGACCACGCGGTAGAGGCCGGGGAGTGGTACTGGTACGGGGTGACCAGGGCGAGAACACTACGGCTCAGGTTATGGCTGAGGCTGTAGCAGCCGCTGTGGCCCAGATGGTACCCCAGCTTGTAGCTGCGATCCAGCAGGGCAGATGCCCGGAGTTCAGCCACCACCGCCACCGCCACGAGAGACCAACTGGGTCAAGACATTGGCAGACTTGAGACCCCCTTCATTTCATGGGAGACGACCCACGTAAGTTGGAGGCGTACATCTCCGAGTTGGAGACCGCCTACGAGACCTTGGCTGTGCCGCAGAGGCTAAGGTCCGTCTTGCCGCTTACTACCTGAAGGGTTCGGCACAGAATTGGTGGAAGCTTGTGAGAGAGGACGGATGGCGGATCCTCAGTTTGGGTGGAGGGAGTACACGGCTCTGCTGCGAGCCAAATACTACCCCGTGCACGTTCAAGAGGCCAAGCGCCTGGAGCTGGATAGCCTGAGGCAGGGGGACAAGGTGACGGTTGATGAGTACTACACCGCCTTCACCGGCCTTGTCCACCTGTTACCGGACCTGGGATACTCGAACCGGGTGCTGGTAAACCGTTTCTACAACGGTCTCAGCCACCGTCTTCGCTATGGGATGGGGCCAGCTGAGTATACTACCTTGCAGGTAATTTAAGTAAAGAGTGATGTGAATATGTGTAGTCTATAAGTGAGTAAAATGTGAGATTGTGAGTATGTATTGCGGGGCATGACTGATCATCCTAAATACAGGAGTGCTATCATGCCGCTGCTAAGGTGGAGATCACCGTCCGTCTGAGGGACGAGGAGAATGCGCACAAGCGCAAGGCCACGAGCGGGCCAGAGTTCGCAGGGGTACGGGGGAGGAAAGAAGAAGAAGAAATCCTATCCCCAGCCCCAGAAGAGTCAGCACCAGGGTGACAAGGGCCAAGCCCAAACCACCACAGCTGAGGAGCCACTGAAGCTCACATATGCCTATGCGGCGAAGCCCCTACGCTCTTACCCACCAAAGGGTAATTGTCTAATCACGTGTAATAAGTTGATGTGTATGTTGATAAGTTGTGAAACAAGTACTGAGTGTGTATTGTGTTAGCAGCTAGCACGGGCTCTGGACCGGAGCGCCACTATTACTGTAAGTGGTGCAATGGAGACCACCCCGGCAAGGACTGCAAGGGGAATGAGGTGCAGTGTCGTTACTGGCGAAGTGGGGCCACCGTGACCATGAGTGTTACCGGAACCCCAACAGCAGAGTCAACAAGCCCAAGGGGCAGTGGAAGGGTAAGGCCACAGCAGCTATTGACAATGTTTTTAGGATCGCGATCCTAGCGTAGGATCGTTGGTGACCCCTAGGATCGGATCGTGGGATCGAATCGTGGGATCGTTCGATCCTACAAAAAGTGAGTAAATATTGTTCAAAATTATACATATGTTATAAACAACTTCTATTTAAAGCATAAAGTTTAATTTGAGTAAGAATATATACATTATTGAATTAAAAAAATAAAACTTAGGACCACAACAATGATAGCACGCTTACAAATTGAAATATAGATAAGCAAACCATATGAATTCTCATAATATTGTCCATAAAAAAAGATAAATTTAAAGATAGGTTAAACATAAATCAAATCCACAGACTATATAATTTTTATGTGCGTTTTTATTTCTTTCATCATCCTCCCAACAAACATTGTGAGCTACAAGTTATTTATTAACAAAATCATGGGTTTTTCCAATTCATCCTCATTCAAAAGAGTAAGTAAGCAATGGAACACAAAGCCAAAATGAGTTTTAACAGCTTATTGTTTCAATTATAAATCAAGAAGAAAAAGATAAACTGTAAACAAAGTTGGGATCGTAGGATCGTATTATGGATCTAGAGTGTAGGATCGTAGAATCGTGCAATGGAATCGTGATCCTTTGACGATCCTACATGGCTCCGATCCTACCTGTGATCCGGATCGTAACTATGAATTTGGATCGTAAAATCGTAGGATCGTGGGATCGAATCGCGATTCTGTGAACATTGGCTATTGATGGCCCGAAGACGGCTAACCAGCCACCCACCGATCAGAGGCATACTGATTCCCAGAAGGGGAAAGGGTCGGGACCTAGCAAGGCCACCCTGAATGTGGTGGACCGGTCTGAGGCGCCAGGGCCCTCTTCTAGACCAGGTACCGCCTAAACTGTTGAATGTAATAAGTGATTGCATACCGCATTTCATGCTTATGTGTGTTAGTGAGTTCAAGTGTATTATCATGTGAGTAAGGAGTTAAAGTATAGTGTGAAAGACACCTAATTAGATAATTCTAAACTGAAAGGAACCTTCAATATATGTTATCCAATCCCACCCACACCAAACCCTGAAGAGACCACCATCAACATCACCGACTTTCCAATGGAGCAATGTCAGGTTATCCAGCCAGGTATGATACTCTTAAGTGGATACCTGACACCGGAAGCACAAGTCCACATCATCAGACGATGCGACGAACTTGGAGCTAAACCTGGAGGTTTCTACACACCTGAATATCCGAATGGATCAAGAATGCAATTGAAGATGATGTGCATGGGTAAGGACTGGAACCCCTACACCAAGTCATATCAAGAAGTGCGAGCCGAAGATGGAGCAACAGTACCAAGTATACCTGAGGAGTTCCGTGCGGTCGTTAATCACGCCGTGGGAATTGCTCAACAAGTTGAAACGGAATCAATTCCAAGTGTGGAAGCAGATTTGTGTATCGTGAACTTCTACCAGAAAGGTGGACGGCTAGGTTTACACCAAGATAAGGACGAGTCACCCGAGTCTCTAAGTAAGGGAGTACCCGTGGTGTCTTGGTCCATTGGTGATACCGCAGTATTTGTGTATGGCGAGCAGAAGCGTGCTGATCTCGCAAGGAAATTAATGTTGAAGTCAGGAGATGTACTAATCATGGGTGGGCAGTCAAGGATGCTATATCATGGCATCAGGAAGATCAAACTGAATACCGCACCGTCGGCAGTGATCAATGCCACACATATGAAACCCGGACGTTTGAATTTGACCTTCAGACAATTCTAAACCTTGTATACTTTGTAATGTGTTAAGCCAGTATATGTTAAGGAAGTTATGTATGTGTTAAGTATATCAACCATGTAACCAACAATGTTGTAAGGAGGAAGTGATAATGAATAAAGTGGAGTTATTGAAGTATATCAACCGTGTTGTTACCCAGTACTTATTAGTTTGCCAATGAATTAGGCTGTGCACTCGGAACGGGAGGTACATTGAGTGTCTGCAATGAGGCAGAAGCCGGCAAGAGCGGCACAATCCTCACCGGTACCTTTCCAGTGAATGGCGTGGATGCATCGATCCTGTTCGACTCTGGAGCCTCGCACACATTTGTTTCGCTATCTTTTGCGAAGAGGCTGGGGTTAGATGGAGAGGAGATGCCAGACTTCTTGGTCACCCTCCCATCGAAAGAGCGGATCAGATGTACCCGCTACCACCGAGATGTCATTGTACGAATCAGAGGTGAAGAGTTCCCGATCGACCTGATAGAGTTCGACGGACTTGGATTTGATGTGATTGTCGGGATGAACTGGTTGGAGCGGTACAAGGGCAGAATCCTGTGTGCCGAGCATCGACTGCTTCTTCGGAGTCCATCTGGGGTTACCATATCTTACCGCCAGAGGCCCAGGGAGCCTTCGACTCAGATCATCACCGCCATGGCCATGTATCGTGAGTTACGACGAGGGAGTGATGTGTACCTCTGCTATGTCCAGGACATAGAGAGAGACCCTGAGTTTAGCCCAGATGTGCCGGTAGTGTCGGAGTTTCCTGATGTATTTCCTAAGGAACTGCCGGGCATGCCGCCAGCACGAGAGGTTGAGTTTGAGATCGACTTAGTACCGGGCACTGGACCCATTGCGAAAGCACCTTATCGTATGGCTCCAGCAGAGATGACAGAGCTCAAGGAGCAGCTGAGAGACCTACTCGACAAGGGCTTCATCCGCCCTAGTGTGTCACCATGGGGAGCGCCAGTCTTCGTGAAGAAGAAGGACGGTAGCCTCCGCCTGTGTATTGATTATCGGGAGCTGAATGCTGTTACGGTGAAAAACCGTTACCCTTTACCACGCATCGACGATCTATTTGATCAGCTGAGGGGTGCATCAGTATTCTCCAAGATAGACTTACGTTCCGGATACCATCAATTGCCATCCGTGACAGTGATATCGAGAAGACAGCTTTCAGAACGAGGTATGGGCATTATGAGTTCACAGTTATGCCATTTGGCTTATCGAATGCACCAGCCAAGTTCATGGACTTAATGAACCGCTTGTTCCAAGATCAGTTGGACAAGTCAGTGGTAGTCTTCATCGATGACATTCTTGTGTATTCTAAATCTAGAGGTGAGCACGAAAGCCACCTGAGAGATGTGTTACAAACTTTGAGGAGAAACCAGTTGTATGCAAAGTTTTCGAAATGTGAATTTTGGCTGAACCAAGTATCCTTCCTTGGGCATGTGATTTCTGATGCCGGGATCGCTGTTGATCCGGCAAAGATAGATGCAGTGCGCACCTGGCCTAGGCCGAAGACAGTCACTGATATCAGGAGCTTCCTCGGTCTGGCAGGATATTATAGGAGGTTTGTGAAGGACTTCTCCAGTATCTCGAAGCCGATGACTTCCTTAATGAAGAAGGATGCACCATTCGAGTGGACAGTCGACTGTGAGAGTTCTTTCGCGAGTCTCAAGGATGCTCTGACATCTGCACCAGTCCTGACTATACCAGACGGTCCAGATGGTTTTGAGGTCTACTGCGACGCATCAGGCAGGGTATGGGTTGTGTGTTGATGCAACACGGGAAGGTCGTGGCATACGCCTCCCGTCAGCTGAAGAAGCATGAGGAGAACTACCCTACCCACGACTTAGAATTGGGTGCCATTGTCTTCGCATTGAAGATATGGCGACATTATTTGTATGGGGTAAGTGTGACAATCTATTCTGATCATAAAAGCTTAAAGTACTTGTTCACTCAGAAAGAGTTGAACATGAGGCAAAGAAGGTGGGTTGAGTTTCTGAATGACTATGATATTAATCTGCAATACAAAGAGGGTAAGGCAAATGTGGTAGCTGACGCGCTGAGTCGCCGAGCACACTCTCTCCATTCGCTAGTCTCTTATACTGGCTTGGTTGAAGAGGTGCGGAGTGCTCAGATGACGGATCAGTACATGCTGGAGATCCGGCAGAAGCTTATTGATGGCACATTCGAGGGTCAGAAGTACGACTTCAGACTCCATGATGACGACCTGATTAGGCTGAATGGCCGCTTGTGTATACCTAGGGGTAGCGCTGAGTTGAAGGAGCGCATATTGAGCGAATCCCATTGTTCTACTACTTCGATTCACCCCGGAGCTTCAAAGATGTATAAAGGTATGAAGAGGTATTTTTGGTGGACTGGAATGAAGAAAGATGTTAGTGATTATGTATTGAGGTGTCTCACTTGCCAGAAGGTTAAGTTTGAGCACCGACGGCCTGGTGGTATGGTACAGCCAATGCCAGTGCCTGAGTGGAAGTTCCATGATATCTCCATGGACTTTGTAGTAGGGCTTCCGCCTACAAGGGGAGGTCTGAATATGATATGGGTGATAGTTGACCGACTGACCAAGGTGGCCCGATTCATTCCGATGAAGGACACTTGGAAAGTGGCAAGATTGGCAGAACTGTTTGATAAAGAGATTGTAAGACATCATGGTGTACCGAAAACGATTGTATCTGACAGAGACACCAGATTCTTATCCAGATATTGGAAGTCCACACGAGAGGCATTGGGTACTGAATTGAAATTGAGTACAGCGTTTCACCCACAGACCGATGGTCAGAGTGAGCGCACTATTCAGACACTTGAGGACATGCTACGTGCTTGTGCACTTGACTTTCAGACCAGCTGGATTGATAAGTTACATCTGATCGAGTTTAGTTACAACAACAGTTATCATGCTTCGATCAAGATGTCTCCCTTCCAGGCCTTGTACGGTAGACCATGCCGCACGCCATTATGCTGGGATGAGTCGAGTGAGACGGTCATTATAGGACCAGAGTATCTTGAGCAAGTTCAGGCAGAAGTTCGCCAGATCAGGGCTAATATGAAAGCAGCTCAAGATAGACAGAAGTCGTACGCAGATGTGCGCCGACGTGACCTGGAGTTCGCCGTGGGCGATCAGGTATTTTTGAGAGTGTCCCCCATGAAGGGAGTGTTTCGTTTTGGCCAGAAGGGCAAGTTGAGCCCAAAGTATGTGGGGCCCTACGTTGTGACGGAGCGGATCGGCCCGGTAGCCTATAGACTAGACCTACCCGCCGAGCTGGGCAAGGTACATGATGTATTTCATGTGTCCCAGTTGAAGAAGTATATGTCTCATCCGTCTCATGTGCTTCAGCCTGAAAGGCTAACCTTAGAGCCGACCATGCGATCAGTGGAGACTCCGGTACGGATTCTGGATGCTAAGACTCGAGACACTCGCCATAAGTCCGTGAGACTGGTGAAGGTTCTTTGGTCTAACCAGGACGTTGAGGAGGCCACTTGGGAGCTGGAAGACAAGATGAAGGCGAAGTACCCGTCATTGTTCACTTCTTAGTACTTATGTGTATAGGGTACGGGGCGTACCCCTTTTTAAGGGGGGTAGAGCCGTTTCGGTTATGTGTGTACGACGTGTATTTGAATACATCGTCTATGTTATGTTGTTATATTACAGACCGTTGTGTCTGAATGATGTGGATAATGTTGTACGGACCTTGTGTCCAATGTTATGTTACGTTGTATGGACCTGGAGTCCAATGTTATGTTATGTTGTATGGACCTGGAGTCCAATGTTATGTAAGTGTGTTGTTAGTAATATATGGAAGTATTGTTTATAAGTGTTCCCGTGTTCTAATATTTAGGATATGTGGAAGTATGAACTTTGAGGACAAAGTTCTTTTAAGGGGGGTAGATTGAAATACCCCAAACCTTAATATATTGTTTAAACACTTAAACATGGTGTATTAAGACTAAAAAGAGTCTTAGAAACATTAGTAAACAAGTTTAAACAAAAGAAAACACAAAATGTGCTTTAAAGTCAATAAGAGCCAAAATGTGCTCTAAGCTTGGGATAAACTTGGTTAAGACCTAATGAACTTACCAAGACCTCATTTATACACTAATGAACATATTAAATCAATTACCAAAGAAAACCAAGCTTGAAAACAAGTTTAAACACAAAATGTGCTTTAAGGAGTCTTAAAGCACATTTTTGAAAAATTGTCTTGTAAATGAGTTTTGAATGGCTAGATGTCCATCATTACTCTTAAATATATATGTGTACTATATAATATCACATTTGGGTGTCTATATTAGTGGGAAATCAAAAATTTCACTTCTATGTGCCTTGTTTTATGAATAGTAACTTTTATAAGCTATTTTGTAACATATGTTTGTATAAGTAAGTAAATTGACAAACAAAGACTATATTACCCTCATTATAATTAGGGGGCCGGTTTCTAAGGCTTGGTGACTCACCACCCTCTTGTTAATTTGTTAAGTAAATAATGATGACTAAGAAAGTACTATTTGCTTTTAAACTACAAATCTTCTAAAGTAAAACCAATTCATTCTCTCATTTCCTTTCCTTGCTCACACGGTTTCCCACCTCTCTTCTTCCTTCCTTCTTTGTTCTCTCACGATAGAACCACTATCACCATTAGAACACAAGCTTCAACCTCTTGTAAAACCTTGCTCACTTGTCCAAATCAAAAACAAACACCACCATCTTCTTCCTCTCATCAAGCTCTTCATTCCTATCTTTTCAAAAGTCCAAGACAACCATTTCGGTGCCATGGAGTTTCTCCATTGAAGGAGCTTGAGCTTGTATTTTTACATATTGTTACTCTCCTTGACTTCTAGGTAAGGAATCTCAAATAAAAACTTCATTTCCTCCTTGTTTTTGTCATGTCCGAAAATATGTATTGAAGGAGCTTTTTATGTGACTTGTTCTAGCTTCATTCCAACTCTTCATGGACTAGGTGGAGTCCTCTCTTGCTAGATATTCAAACTCTCTTCAAAGAGCAAGGTAAAACAACTACATTAATGTTTTGAAACAATGTAAAACTAGGGTTTACAATGAGATGGAGCTTATAGCTTGAATACTCATTATAATGTTTGTATATTGTTTAGAGCTTGTCAAAGAATCAAGTACTCTATCGGTTTTCTAAAGGAAACAAGAAAGAAGTTATTTTGCAAAAGAGGTAAATCTACTAACCTAATGTTGTTCTAATGCCTTAGGAGAAATGAGCTTATAAATGCTTATTAAAACTACCTAAAGAGCCAATGGGAATGACTTAGTAAAGTATTCTCAAGCTTAGTAAAAGGCATATGTGTTGTTGAGTGTATTTGCAGGTTAAAGGCAAATATATTGTGGAAATTCAGTGTTATGATTTGTGCATTTTAAGGGCCTAAGAGCCATGTCATTTAAGGGCCTAAGTGCCATGCAATTTAAATTGTGCACTATATTGTGATGTAGTGCTTGTGAGTGAAGTTTGTGTATAATAAGTGCTTGATGGATTTTTAGTGTTCTTGGTTGTTTGTTGGTAAAAACAATGTGTTTTGGGTTAGTAATGTTCTAGGAGAACCTATGTCAAAATTTGGGTAACAAATGTGAAGTTCTAAGTGTTAAAATGAGTTTGATAAGTTAAGGAGTATTAAAATGGTTAAGTGTGTTCTTGTGTAAGAAACATGCATTAAGGTGATTTGGGATGTAACAAGGACTTAGGCATGAGCTTGAGATTTTAGTATGTACCAAAGCCATTTTGGACTTAGATAAATACTTAGGCAAACTTTGGTAAACTAAGGAGAAAGTGTACACTAGGAAAAGAGTTTCAAGAAGGATATAAGGAATTGGGGTGAGAGATGATGCTTGGGAGATGATGTTAAGATAAGGAGAAAACATTTTGGGATAGTAGTTATCATAGGTGAGAAACACCATTTAGAAACCTAGTGTAAAATGTTGTAAGTGTTAGGAATTTTGTGAAGAAATAAGTAAAGGTTTAAGGAATTAGATAATGAGTTTTATGAGTGTTTAAGGATGTCTTAAGGTGTGTTGAAGTGCCCAAATGAGGTTAGGGGGTACTAGGTTGTATGGGGTGAAGTTTGGAGTTGAATGTGACAAGGAAAACAAGGTCTGGGGCAGACCGAACTTGCGACCGAACTTGCAAGTTCGGTCGAGCCCAGTTTACCCTGCGAGAATTGGCTTCTGGAAAAGACCGACCTTGGGGACCGGATTTGCAAGGTCGGTCGGGCCTGTATTTTGAGTACGGATTGAGTTACTGGAAAAGGCCGAACTCAGGGACCGGACATGGTAAGTTCGGTCGGGCTAAATTTACAAAGGGGAGAAACTCTCTGGAAAAGGCCGAACTTAGGGACCGGACATGGTAAGTTCGGTCGGGCTAAATTTACAAAAGGGAAGAAACTCTCGGGAAAAGACCGAACATAGGACCGAACTTGGTAAGTTCGGTCGGAGTAGAAAATTTTTAACGGAAATGTATTCTGGAATCGACCGAACTTGGGTAAGTTCGGTCGGCAAGGTCGGTCGGACCTAAACTTGTAAAAAAAAAAACAGAAAAGAATGTGACTTATGTAGTTAACCCTAGGGTGTATAATGAAGGCAACCTAGGGAGATAGACATTAAAACATGTCATACAATCGTGTTAAACACTTAGTAAATTTGGAGGTTAAGTAAGTTAATTAACCGACGTTCTTGAATTACGTATAGGAGTGACCTACGGAGGAAACCAAACGAGGCAAGGACCAAGGTATGGTTTTCTTGCAGTCTGTTGTCTAGCGGTTTACACCGGTTTGTGTGTTGTATGTTTTTCTGTGTGTTTACAACGTTATAAGATTTAAACATGTAATGAGTTTACAGTTGTTCATACTATTGTTATGTGTTGTTGTGACTCACTTTCCCTTGTGTGTGTCTAACAAGTCTTACCAACTATTGTGTGTTGGTCGTTAAGTTCCACTATGAACTTCTAACAAGTGTTAACTGGGAAGTGAGGAATCCGGTTGTCCGGTCATGCATGTAAGTTAAGAGTAGATATCTGAATCAGATTCGACTCTTATGTTGTTAAGATTGTTCACCTTAATTTGGCGTTCGATCTCCCGCTAGCTTCCTCCAAAGCTTACCTATTCTGACTTATGATCGGTTTAGTGGGAACCTGTTTGTGTGGTGTGTTCGGGTCACTAAATCCGAACCATCTGTGACTTAAGTTACTCGTTCGTCTAACAGAACGGTAATGAGTGTGTTAACGAGCTTGACATGAGAGTGAATTCACTCTCTAGGCTCTTATGTTATTTGACCCTTGTGGTTTGTTATCGTGGAGTAAAAAATCCACTGTGTATGTGTTGTGAGCTATGCACCATTGATGCCATGCTCCATGTTATTATGCTATGTATATAATTGAATACCATGTTATAATGACAAGTAGCTGCGCGTATCCCGGTAGCCGATGGGCTGCGCGTTAGCCATACCAGCCAAGGGTTGCTGACCCCCTCGGGGGATCCATATTTCTTATACTGCAGGATGAGGATCGAAGAAGCGGAGTGGCTTTAGATCCTAGGATGTGATACCTTTTGTATACTTTTGGATGTTGGCCCGGGATGCGCCTGTGCTCCCGTGGCGTTATGTATTATTGGGTTGTTGCAGTTACAGTGATGTATACGGTGAAGGATGTACGTAGTACTCGGTATTGTTTATATTGTATATATTGTATTTATGGTTTAGTTTTAATGCTCAGGAGTCTGATCATCAGACCGGTACAATTGTATTTATTCTGCCTTGTCAACCACGTGGGTGGTTGACGGCGTTGTAGCACCGAAGCGTTAGTTACTGTTAGTTGATTTATTCCGCTGCGATTTCATTTAGTATCATGTGCGTATTAGGGGTGTTACACTATGATGGTGTTTCAGTTGCTAGCAAGGGTAAAAGTGGCGGTCTTGCTCTTCTCTGGAAAAAGGATTTGGCGATTTCTCTCATCAACTACTCTCATCATCATGTGACTGCTAGGTTACTTTCTCAGGTATGAATCCTTTTACTTTACTGGCTTCTATGGCTGGGCCCATTTGGGAAAAAAAGTATCTCTCGTGGGAACGCCTTAATAACCTCAGTAAGACGGTCAACAACCTTGGGTGGTGCAGGTGATTTTAACCAAATCCTGTTTTGAAAGAGGAAAAGATAGGGGAAGAATCAGAGAAGAAAAACATATGAGACCTTTTCGTGAATCATCCCTTGCTAGGTTTAAATTGATATTGGTTTTAGGGGGTACCCTTTACCTATACAAACTGTCAAGACCCTTCTTATACCTCCGAGAGTTGAGATAGAGCTCTTTTCTCACAAATGCCCTAAACCTTTTTCCCTCCATCTTCTGTTTACATCTTTCGAGAGATAGATCGATACTGCCAATCCTGATCAGGTTTAGGCAACCATCTAAAAAAAGAGAGAATTTTAGATTTGAAAATGGTTGGCTTTTGGATGGATGAAATGCAGAGAGATTGTTTTAAAAATTTGGGGTGACAAAGATAATTGTCTCGTCACTAACATTCAAAAGTGCAAACTGAAACTTCTCCAATGGAAAGGGTGGTCCATCTCCAGCATCCTGTATAAGATTAAGATCAAAAAAATTGAGCTGGATAGGATCACGAGGGATAACAATTCTGTGTGGGCGGGCTCCAACAGAAAACGGCTTCTTACTGAGATAGAACTCCTGTGCTTTAAAGAAGAAATCTACTGGAAACAAAGATCTCGTGACAATTGGTTAGCGGAAGGGGACAAAAATACTGCCTTTTTTCATCTCAAAGCTAGTTCTAATAGAAGGAGAAAGGAGATTTTTTGTCTTCAATCTGAAGATGGTTCTATCAAGTTAGTGGAGTGACATTGAAAAAAATATCACAGAGTATTTCCAAACTCTCTCTCTGCGGGCAATGTTGCTAATCCGGATTAATTTACCAAGGAAGTGTCGAGCCTTCTTACACTTAACATGAGACAGGATCTGGAAATACCTTACTCTTCCAGTGAGATTTTGAAGGCTGTGAAATTTCTTAGCTCCAACAAGGCTCCAGGTCCTGACGGCTTCAATGGAACTTTCTTCAAAACCTTCTGGTCAACAGTGGGTGACCAAGTCAGCACCACAGTCCTTAACATTCTGAATGGCCATCCTATTCCCCCTTGCTTTAATAAATATTACATTGCCCTGATTCCCAAAGAAAAAGGGGTGAATTCTATTGATAAGTTTAGACCAATTGCCCTCTGTAATTTTGTGTACAAAATTGCTACCAAGGTCTTAGCTAATAGAATTCACCATTTTACCTCTGATTATCTCTGAAAACCAGTCTGGTTTTGTGAAAGGCAGACTAATGACAGACAATGTCATCTTAGCTGGTGAGCTTCATCATAAAATTGCCAAGTCAAAAGCCAAAATCAGAGGTTACTTTTCTTGTAAGCTGGACCTCAGTTAGGCTTATGACAGGTTGGAGTGGCCTTTCATTAATTCGCTGCTTATTTCCATGGGCTTCCCTGACAAGTGGAGAATTCCAACCATGAACTGCATCTCTTCTGCTATTGGAGCTGTGATCATTAATGGTTCTCCGGGCAGATGGTTTCCCCAATCTAGAGGTATTAGGCAGGGGGATCCCCTTTCCCCTTTCCTATTCATTCTTGCCCAAGAAGCTTTCTCCCGGACTTTGAATGCAGCCACTGATAGGAAACTCTTTCTCGGTCTAGCCCTCTCAAAAAATTCCCCCACTATTTCTCACCTAGCTTTTGCTGATGATACAATTCTTTATGGTCAAGCTACTACCTCTAATATTCTTTTTCTAAAAAACCTGCTACAACATTTTCCGCCTGCTCAGGCCATGCAATCAATACAAATCAGAAATCATCTTTAGCCCTAAAATCCCCCAGCAAACCAAGAACTCTCTTGCAAACCTCCTTAATGTGCAAGTTGTTCCTCATTTTGCTAAGTACTTAGGCTTGCCTACCAAGGTTGGCAGGAACAAAAAGGAGACCTTCAGCTATCTCATTGAATCCTTAAGGAAAAAAGTTTCTAGTTGGAAAATTCCTTTGGCTCAATCAGCAAGATCTGTCCTTCTGGCAAGTGTCCTTCAGGCCCTCCCTACTTTCACTATGTCCCTTTTTAAACTTCCCCAGGGTGTTATTACTAAGATGAATTCGATTTTAGCTCAGTTCTGGTGGGGAGGATCATCTGATAAAAAACCAATGTACTGGAAACGGTGGGACAGAGTTTGTTCAACTAAAGAATTTGGAGGAATGGGCTTTAAACACATTGAAACCTTCAACTCCTCCCTTCTGGCTAAGCAGATTTGGAAGATCATGACTAATCCGGATACTCTAGTAGCTAAATCCCTCAAAGCTACTTATTTCCCCAATCATAGCATTTTGAACACTAAGCCTTCTTCCCGAGACAGCCCCATTTGGAAATCTCTCCTGGAAGGTATTAAGATTGTCCAGCTTGGGAGTCTTAGAGTTATTGGAAATGGTTTAGACACTGATATCTGGCAGTCCCCGTGGATTAAGAGAAATCAACCAGGGGGGCCTTATAGTAGGAAACCTTTAAACAGCCCCCTGATCAAAGTGAGCCAACTCATTTGTCCTATCAGCAAGGATTGGGATAACTCTATTATCTCCACTAACTTTCAGTTACCTGATCAGGAGTACATTTTGAAGATTAAAGTGATGCCCTCTCAATCTGATTCATGGAGTTGGATTCATGAAAAGTCTGGTGAGTACTCAGTTAAATCGGGTTACAATGTAGCTTTAAGTTCTCATACCAAAGCTTCTGCCTCTTGTCAAGTTACCAATCAGTGGGAGATTCTGAAAAATTTAGACAGGAGATGGATTCCTCCTAGAGCTAAACTTTTCTGCTGGAAGTTTCTCAATCTTATTGTTCCCTCCAACTCCAACATTGCGAGAAGAGTGGGGGTGATGGGCTCTGTAATCTCTGCGGCAAGGTGGATACAACTCAACATCTCATCTTTGAATGTTGGTCTGTTCACGATACCTGGAGTAAAATCATTGATCGAGGAAATCTGCCTCCTGATCAAGAAGGATCTATTCAAGATTGGTTCATCAATAGTTACATAAATTGGAATAAGGATAAACGTCACCAAATGGTTAACTATATGTGGGCTGTTTATGATGCAAAAAACAGAGTCAAACACAACAGAGAATTATCCATCCTTGATTGCATCGACAACAATATAGCCTTCATCAATGCTTACCAAATTACAATGAGCAAGTCAGTTAACAGATGTGAATCTGCTATTGATCCTCTGATGGATAATGAAGTCTCTATATTCACCAACTGTTATAGGAAAAAAGATGCTCCAGTAATTTGTAGTGGAGTAATTATTTCTCATGATGGTAATGTCTTGATGGCTTGTAACAGGAAACTCAGGAGTAAATCGGATGACATCTCTTTGGAGATACTCAACATCATCCATGTTCTTCGGGTGGCAACAGAAATGAAGATCGAGAGAGTTGCAATTAGAGTCAACAATCCAGCTTCTGGGAAGATTTTGGAAAATTGTAAAACGCAGAACCGCTTAACTATAAGGGATCATGGATCCTTATTTTGTGCTTTCAATCAGTTTAACTCAGTTAGTATCTCATTATGTAATATGGAGATGTCTAATTTCCCTGCTGTTTTAGCTAGTATGTATTTTGCCCCTTCCTTGGATTGGGGAGTATGGAAACCTTGTAAACCTTCTACTAAACTACTGTTAGCTTCTGCCATGCAAGGTGAGAAGCCAGGAATTTGTAATAGTAATTCTTAGTTACCAGTATCCCCTCGTTGATTGTTTTCGTTTTTATTGTCACTCAGGGCTAGCCTAAACCGGGCCTTAGTATACAATGAAAAGCCCATGAGAAGCAAAATTGAGGCCCGTTCTTTCCATTTTATGGCCTTCACAATTTCACACGATCATTAACGACAAGTCCATGAACCAGCATACTTCAGGCCTATCCAACTTCCACGAAAAAGTAGAGTCACCACCGCCGCCTCGTCCCAAAAAGTTGATTCACCCGCATCGCAAGCAACATAGATTTCTTTCTTCGCGGCTCCCGCGCTAATGCGCTACTATCTGCCTTTTCGCAATCCTCGATTCTCATTCCACTCAAGATTCGCCTTCTACTCAGAAGCTCTGTTACGTCACTACCACACTTCAGCTTTGAATTTCTCGCCGGTGCAGACGCTTATTGAAACGTAATTATATAGGAGTTAGAACTCGAATTCCGTTCGTATAGACCTCAGAGTCTGAGCGATCATCTTCCAATCTTGGGTCGTAGAGTTTTCCGCCTCACGTATTTTCATCCAATCCTCATTTCAAGGTGGCTCAAAGATTTGGCTGTAAGTAGTCATGTTGAAAGAAGATACATTCGATTCCATAGTCCCTCTGCGTTACATTTCCTTCAACGTACCAACCTCATCAATGCTATCACTACCCTCCGACTATCTCTCCTCCCGGAATGTCCGAATCTCGATTCTTGATTCCCATCTAGACCCTTCCACTTATCCTCCCAAAGTGGGGGCAATGGTCATCCCCAAGAACCGAGAAACCGATTGGATTTTCTCCACAGAAGCTGGCCACACCCAGTTAATCGGCGACCATGGATTCTCAAGGCTAATCTTGATCGGAAACGCTCCTTCGCGCGAGAACGAATTTGAATTCGGTTTAAAATTGCACATGGTTAAAGACCCGGGTTCAATGGAGAAACTACAGGAACTGTTGCATCCTCTCCTAGTTTCCTTCTTGCCCAAGATAAATAGAGAATTGGGGGTTTTTGATTTGCCGTTTCTGGTATTTGAAGACGAATTGGTCAGTCTCACCGTCTTGGAGAAAACCGTTGGGAGATACGTGGGCGAGATGGTGGTCGAAGATATCGAGATTGAAGCGAGATCCAAGAGAGATTCCAGACGGCGTTTGAGGTTTAAACGAATGCCGAACCTGGTACAGACTGAGATCCGTTTGATGCCAAGGCTGAATGATGAAAGGAGTGATTTGAGATCTGTTGGAGAAGTGGAAATAGAGCAGCCGGATTTGAGGGAGTTGGTGCATCTATATCTGGAACCAATGGTTGCGAGTACGTCTCTAATCAGTGGTTTTATTCAACGGAATCTGGATTCTGGGGTGAAGCCAAGAGCATTGTGTATTGGTGTTGGAGGAGGTGCTTTGGTTGGGTTTCTTTCTAGTCAGTTGGGGTTTGAGGTTATGGGAGTGGAATTGGATGAAGTAGTTATAAGGGTTGGTAAGCAGTATTTTGGATTAGATGACAGTGAGTCAGTTAGTATCTGTGTTGGAGATGGGATTCAATTGTTGAGTGACATGGCTCGGACGAAGGGAAGCAAACAAAACATCTGTCCTCCAATTAAGCAAGAATTTGACGTTGTGATGGTTGATCTGGATCCAAGCGATTGCACGTCCGGAAATAATGCTCCACCCTTGGAATATTTAGAAAAACGCGTTCTCTTAGGTGCAAAATGTTGTCTTGCACATCATGGTCTTGTGGTGTTAAACGTGATTGCTTCTAGTAGTCTGTTTTATGAGACTTTGGTTCGCAGATTTGAAGACGTTTTTGTGGAGGTGTTTAAGATAGATACAGGAAACGGGGAGAATTATGTTGTTATTGGCACTTCTTCTCCGGTTAAACATATTGTTTGGGATGATGAGAATGGGTTCTTGAAGAAACTCACATCTGTGCTGAAAGGTTCATTTGTTGATGATTTGAGAATCATGTGCATCTCTCGTGGAATGGAGGAAGTTCAAATATGACTTTAATTCTTTGTAACCCAATTTTGAATCAGGATACAGATATATGAATGCCTTCTTTTGATCCCGCTTGTTCGCTATGTGATGATTGATGCACTGTTGCTGCTGATTGAACGAATATTTCTGGGTATTGTCCGCTTACTTTGTCAAACTCGTATGACAGTGAAGAGATAATGATTTTCAATGTCACGGGCAGGGTGCGGTGGCTTGGTCTACTGTATATCTTGAATTCCTCTTGTTATAAAGCAAGATACGGATCTCTAATGCACCCTTTTAACATTTTCTGCAAATTCAACTCAGACATCGCGTTCAGGTTTATTGAAATTCTTTTCTTTCTTTCAGACGCCTACGAGTACACCCTCTCAGACGCCTGCAAGTTCAACTCAGACATTGTCTATTCGAAATCATTTTTGAACTTTATTACCTACCTTCTGCATAAGACTGCTAAAATATTCACTAAATGTATGTGTAACAATTACTGTTAACACATGTTGCAGATTAGGAGGCGTGGTTCTTGCCCTTAGTAAGAAATCTGCTGTCAGTGGATGTAACAAAAGTAAACTCATTTTCTTGCTTTTATATGAGAATCAGAGAACAAATATTCTGTATAAGCGATGAGATCACCGGGGAAGCAGTAGTACAAAAGAAATATCATGTCAAGCATGACCCTTTATTTCTTTCTTCTGAACACAGCAGATAATAAATATGCCAAAAAAGAGCCCCGAAAGAGGAGAACAAGCCCCTTCAAGAACGTCACAACAATGTTACAGACTTACAGTCTCACACCTATACATCTGATATACAGTAATGGGGGTAAACTGATTACATCATCTGTACACACCATTACTAGTTTCTTCCTTGCCATCTTAAAGCAATGTGTTGTGGGTCGAGGGCGGAACCCCAAAAAGTCTACTTGGGGAAGGAGCAGAAACCATTTCTACATTGGATGGGCGCGATGACAGATAGGTCCCATTGCTACCTGATGACAAACTTGAACCATACCAATGTCTGCCCCTTGAAAGCCCAGATGTAGCCGTTGCGATGCTATTATTGACTAAGGGAGCGGACCTGGAAGGAATGGATGACTCGTCCATGGAACGAATAGGATAAGCATGGTGATCAGAAGGACGTGATGAATCAAATGAACCTGACGATTTATGAGGATCTTCAAACTCAAATTCAGTCGGTACCCTGAAAAGTCCAGCTGACCCAACTGAGGTCTTGAACTCTCCTCCAGATCCTGAATATTCAACAGTTTTGTTGACAGAACTAAGCTCTGCTAATGGCAAGGAATTATTAATTCGTTGTCCAAGAAATAACTTAGCTTGTTGTAGCGCATCAAGAACCCCACCCAACTGTTGATCTCCTCCATACACCCGCAGGTCACTTCCGCCCTTGGAAGTTTCAGCCTTGTGGAAACAGCTCCCAGCATGAAATGGAACAACGGTATGATTGCTGGGTGAATTATATGGAGGTTGATTTTCTGGGACTTGTGATACTGAATGGCCAGGGTGCTTTTCATTGGCACTTTGGGTTTGACTGCTGTTGATCACTGGGAACACAAAGCCAGAAATTGAAGAGCTAGATGTATGCGACTTGTTTGCTTTTTTATCCTCTGTGTGTTCCATAGCAGTAGTAGTGCAGAACTTGAAACTATTGACATGAGCCATGGAAGCGTCTTTTTTGGAGTTGGTGGGTTCTTCTGCCGAGTTATGGCGATGGCTACACTGGTTATGTTGTTCAGCAGCAAAGTCATGATCATGGTAATGACGGGAAAGAATTCCAGACGAAGGTGACATGACAGCTTTTGCCTCTCTCTCCTCTGTGACATCAGAATGGTTGCCTGGTTCACATGAATCCTACACAATCCAGAGACACAAAATGTGAACTACTAAGAGACACAGAGAGGTGGTACAACAAAAAGGTATGACATACGTTGAGCCATCAGTAAGTAAAGTATTAAGATGGAGACTGAAATCAGTGCTAAACTCTGTAGATTAATCATTACAAAGTTGAATGTCATTGTTTTTAGATAAGTAAGTTATTATCAGGTGAATTACAAAATATATCCACAAGGAATTGATATGTTTTCAGCACAATCTTGCTTTATTTTCTCCATGCTGAAGTTCACGTTTAGAGGTAGCTTTTCACTATTCTTGTCTCCGTCCTTCCTCAAATGTGGCCTAGCCAAGACAAGTGTTTTCTATTCTTTCTCTAACACCTCTCGTACGCCAGTCATATTAAAGTCATCTACATATCTAGAGAACAAAATTCATAAAAAGACACAAATGATTCAACAAAAACTCATTAACCACTGATGATCACTTGCATGGAGCAGATGCACCCAGACAATTAAGATAGAGAGTGAACTTCACCAGAGTATCATTGCCATGCTCCTTATATTTATCTTCCCATTCTCTTTGAGCTTTTTCCTCAGCTTCATAACAGCCTATGACCTGTGCCTGATGTTCTAGCGCCCTTTCCATTTTCCCGTCATATCCACATTCATTGAGGTCAGAGATATGCTTTCTAGCTTCCAAAATGCCGGGAGTCTCAGCATGCATTTCACCCTGGATTTCAGACGATCTTCCCCATTCCTCCTTACCTGAATCCAAGCTACTGGTAATTTGGGCTGAGCAGTTAATAGTACTGTCACACACTGCTCCAGGATATGTATACTCTGATCTGGAATCCTCAGCCGCTAATCTATAATTGGAAGGCAATAATTGAAAAAGTTAGATCGAACTAGCACATAAGGTTTTATATTACTAAATAGAACGTTCAGAAAGAATGAAATCATGGGGAAAAGCATGACGTTATCCAACAACTAATAAGCCAATGAGTACAGAATTTCATCAGAAAACGTTTCCTTGCAAACAAGAATAAACTTCTTTTTCCTAAATGTTAGAGATCAAATATTAAGAGTTAAGGGGGTGTGTGGCTCGTTTATAAGAACAGAGTAGAATTAGGAAGGAGAATTCAGAGAAAAGGAAAAGAATTCCCATAGATTCTCCCAACTGTTTAGTTCGTGCAGTGGAAAGGGAAAGGAATCACCACTGAACGGTCATCAGTCAAAGACTTTAAGAAAATCACGTTAGAGGGAGAGTAAGCCATTCTCTTTTCTTTTCCTAAAAATATGATGGATTAAGTAGCTAAAAAACAATAAAAAGGAATTATTTCGTTCCATTTCCTGATTCCCTCAAAACAAACACCCACTAATTTTATTCAATACAACTTGTTTGCAAAAGATTTAAAAAACCAAAGACATCAGAAGCAGTGACAACAATACAAGAGAAATACGGACTGCAATTAGCTCAGAAATCAATAGGAGATGAGAAATTTGACAAAAAAGCAAACAAGTTTGTACGAGGCTCAAAGATAACATTATGTTTCCGTGTAGAATGGTTTTCACAACCATGTCAATGAAAGAGAACAACCTCGCCCATCTCATCAAAGCATAATTCTTAATTCTCATTCATGACATTACTTCTTGACTACAGAGATTGGCATGTTAGGGATGAAGAACAGCCAATAGTACAGATCCAACATTATTTTATAGAGCTAAAGGAAAGGATATATTAGGCGTACAACTCCCTGCCAAGTGTGAGGTAAGCATGCAAGTTAAGCATAACATACTCTGGAATTTCTAGAAAACAATTAATACAGAACCAAGCTTACAAAATGCAGTGGAAAACTGAGACCTGGATATAGAATTTTACAATACAAGTTAATTGAAGAAGATGCTGGAATAAAACTTATGTTTCCACGGAAGAATTCTGTGGCATTGATAACAGATAATATGAACTGGAAGTACAGGACAGAAAAAGGAGAAGAAAGACTTACTTAACTTCCCTGCGTTTTATCCGGCGGCAAGATTTACCAGAGAGGTGCTTTGGTGAACACTTAGAAGTTCTGTAGTTAGACCACCTACAATGACAAGGGCCAGAGGTTTTCCTTTCATGCAATCGGGCAGAGTTCCATTGATTGTTCCAAGACAAAGATCTGCCAGTTGATAGAGTATTTTCCCATTCAGAACCAGATGATACTTCTTTGAGGTTTGAGTTGACTGAGCCCTTATCTTCTTTTATCGCATTGGTTTCATTTTCACATAAGGACTCATCCATCCCAGAGTCAGAATCGTATTCCTCGGAGATCCCACCAATTCCGTGACTCTCTAAAACAGCAAGAACGTCCAAGGTCGCCTTTTCAGCATTCTTTCTCTGAAGGGTCACGATATTCAGTTTCTCCTCTAACTCTGAAACCTATAATTAGCATACAACAACAAAACGTAAGAGCGTTAAGATGATGGACCAAACCATCACTGCTGAAACATGAATAATAACTGACCCTTCTAGCAAGTTCATTGACTCTCTCTCTTGCAGATCTGGAAACTGATCTCTCGGCGTGCAGTCTAGCTCGCAGGTACTCTATAGTCATGGCTGAATCCTTAGGAGTTGCCCTGTTCAAATAGAAAATGGAGTGAATATCAAGAAAGAGAGCAACTTGTAATACTACAAAATGTCTTCCCAGAGTGGGACGGCGCATTGGATTGCTAAACCCAGTCAATTGCTCCTTTTAGGATTTGATCAGTAACTAAACCATAGTAATTTCAAGTCAAAACAAACTAAAGTTCCATACCCTATAAACTATATCACTTTCCCTTTCTCGGACCCTTTTACTCACAGCAAGAAACGAGACCTAAATACATTTAGATTATTCAAGAGAAACACACACATAAAAAGCCAAAGCTCCGCACAAGTATGATCTGTCCAAATTCTTCCTTATTTATCACTCATATCCTTCACCAGTAGCCAATTCTTTCCAATTTACAGAGATGGACCGTCTCAATTCATTTACAATTAACCAAACAAGTAGCGAGGGCAAAAGGGAACATAATAAAACAGAACCGAGCATCCTGGGGTCAACATACATGTACAAGAAAGAACCTAAGCAATCATATGCTCGAAACTTGCAAATCCATTACCTACGATCCACTTGATAATCAATTTCTTCGACCATATTAGCCATACAAAGATGTGGGAAGCCAAAAAATCCGTCAACTAGCTTTTACTGTACGGCCTGTTTGATTTGATTTTCGATCGGGCGGATGGGATCGCCAGATAGGTCTTCAGCTCCCTTGATTGCGATCGATCGGGCTATACCCACAGACAGAGAGGTCGAGCTTCGCGTTAACTACCATTGCCACCGCTGTAGTGTACGAGTGTGAGTCAGAAAGACGTCAGATTCGTCATGTAAAGTAAAGGTAAGTTTTATGTATGTGTGGTAGTTTTAAGTTAAATTCACTATAAAAAATAGTACAGGAAATTAAAATAATAGTTAAAAACGAGATAAAACGGGATAATTTTTTCTTGAAAAGGTATTTTTGTCGCTCTTTTTTTGATATTTTATGATTGATATTTTTCCTATTTTGTTATGTTATGATTCTAAATTAAAAAAATTATAAACGGAGACGGTTTACAGAACACCCATTACAAGGGCTCATTCAAAGGTAATTTTGTATGTATTTGTAGTACTTTAAGGTAAATTTGTGTACAAAAATAGGACAGAAAACATAAAAAACAGTCAAAACACGATAAAACAAGACAATTTCTTCCTTGGAAGTAGGTGTCGCCGCCCACTCAACTGATTATAGGGGATTCTATCGCTCATTTTCTGACGTTTTATGATTGATTTTTTCCTGTTTCGTTCTATTATGAGTGTAAATCTATTAAATACTGTAAACTGAAACGATTTAGAAACGCCCATCATTGAAAAAGTCTAGGGGTGTTACCCCTGCTCCCACCAGGGCGTTTCACCCTAGACCCTGACTCACTGACCGGTTTGGCTAGTCCACGAAGCTGCAACATAACCGATTCAAAGCATACTTGAAGCTGTTATCTTGCCACTTCTTATGACTAATGAAGCGGTGTCATATCAACAACACATTTGTCCAATTTTTTTATACCTAAATTTACTTAAAAGTACTACAATTATAAATTATACTATTGAATGAGCCCCTCATACGACCTCGTCGACGTTAATATCATTCAGGTGGTGGTAGACCTGGCAATTTTGGACCAACCCGAAACCCAACCTGAACCCAACCATACTTTTGCTGGTTAGGGTCTTGATTATTGACCCATTTTTTTGGGGGTTGGGTTAGGGTAATAAGCTAATTTTGTGGGTTGGGTTAGGGTAAAGATCTAAACCCATGACCCAACCCGAAACTCGAAAATATATTTGTTAATAATAAAAATTAAAAATATTAATTACATATATATATATATATCATTTTCATATTAAACTATACCTTAGCCTTAAGCCCGAGTACAATTGGACTATCCAACCTTTAATAATCACACAAACGAACTAAGCAATGAACCAACAAACTGCATATCAACAAAGGGGTCCAACCAGACTCAACATAATGTTAAAAACCCTATGCGTCTACAGGCTCACACCCATCTTTAATCTCTACGTCGTTGCACCCAAGGTTTGTTTTTCTTATTCTCACTGTCATTACGTTCTTGAGAACATAGATATCTTTAGATTATCTAGAAGGGTATCAAGCCCCCATGGCTTGGTCGGTAGAGGAGTGGTATCCTAGAACCAAAGGTCCTGGGTTCGAAACCTATTCACTACCGTAACTATATAACAAACGATTATCTAGAAGGGTGAACAAAAGTAGTTGATATATATTGCAGTAACATCGTGAGCTTTAAGCACTTAGTTTATAAATTATTTCTAAGATCATGTGCATGTCTATATAGGATCCTCCCCAACAGAGGTAGAGCTCTACAAGTTATTATATTCTATTGGTGCAGTACTTTAGATTCTCCACATAACATGGAATTCGTTTAAAGTTGAGTCGACTGGATGTTTCTAGATGGTTGAAGGATTTTAAACGGGTTGGGTTAGGGTCATGATTTTCTGACCCAAATTGCCAGGTCTGGTGGTAGTAGTTGTGTTGTTGAAATTGTGTGTTTTAGGCACTATTGTAATATATCATAATTTTTGGGTGAATATTATAATTTTTTAAAGTATTAGGAGTTTTGGGCAATTTGTAAATATCACAAGTTTTAGGTGAATATTATAATTTTTGAAAGTATTAGTGTGTTTTGGGAACTATTTGTATATCACAAATTTTGGGGAATATCATAATTTTTAAAAATATTTATAGAAAATTTAACGGAAGGGCAATATCGTAAAATTTTTTAAATTATGCAGCGGTGAAGTGGAAACCCGACTGAGCGTACGATTCAGAAAAAGAATAAGTGTTTAGTCTATTTCCGAAACTAATTCTAAAAATAACACTTATTGAGAATAAACAATTTCACCTTGGACCGCGTCAGGTCTACGTCTGAGTAAGGAAAAGAATAAGTGAAATCATCTTTTGAGAAAAACAATTTTTAAAATTTCTTAGTTAATAAGACTCAGACGCTGATTTGGCGCGGATCAAGTCAAGAGATGTTCAACTTCGATAATTAATGAAAACGGTACTATTTTTTTGCATAGAAACTGCTACTTGATGTCAAGTCAATGAAGTTAAAAAAATGGAAGAAAAAGTAGGTGTAGTAAGGAGAAAAGTTAAAAAAAATTGATGACAATTGATTGTATGTACTTATAGAGAAAAAAAAGGTGAATTGATCAGATTAAACTCGTTTCCATAAACCCGCAAATGAATGGGAGATATATTTGAGGGGACGATTCCTCACCGCGGACATATTTAGGAATTAGTTTTAAGAGAAGACTAATACATGGAATATTTTGAAAAGGTATTTTGGAGTTTTCTTTATTTTGTTTTTTAAAATTAGGAAAATTATGAGATACTATTACGTTTAAGCTTCATTGTTGTTGTCCCATTATGTTTTTGAAATTATATAGGTTAACAAACAATTTTGCTTGTATTACCAAGTATCATTCGTTCAGAGTTTTATTAATACCATAGTTAACATCTTTGACAAAAAAAAAAACTAGAGTAAATTACTGGGAACCCCTTAAGGTTTTAGGATAATAGCGGTAACCACCTTGTACTTATCATTATTATTGGTAACCACTTTGAGGTTACGCTATCTCTAACTACAAGCCCCCAAACTATAGCTCCGTTAATAATCGTTAACCCTTTGATGACCTGTCAGCTTATTCACTAATAATGCTAGACATGATAAAAAACTGCTTATCAGCATCATCTAATCTCTCCCATCCCACTGCTATTTTCCTAAAATGTCAACCCCACCCAGGAATGGTCCATGCGGTTTTAGGAGGTTGTTTATCTGCTACGCATCGCTTAAGGATAGATTTGTTCTTGGTTGCAGGCCATTGTTGGGTTAAGGTTACACTTATATAAAAATACCGGTGGGTGAGAGAGACTTAGATGATGCTGATTAATTAGGTTTTTTGTCAAGCCTCACATCATTTAGTAATAAGTTGATAGGTTAGCAATAGGTTAATGTTTATTAACGAAGTTATAGTTCGGGGGCTCGTAGTCACAGATACCGTAACCTCAAGGTGGTTACCAATAATTATGATAGACACAAGGTGGTTAACGATATTATCCCAAACCTCAAGGAGGTTCTAGTAATTTACTCTTATATTAATTTCAACTAGAAAAGCTGAGTAGAAGTAGCAGATGGCATGATAATTAGTTAACTAATATTCGGGAAATTTAGACTTTTATCTAGGGGTTAATGGTAAAATTGAAAGAATAATGACAAAATGGTATTTGGATACATGGAAAAATTGAATGTTATCTTATGTAATTTAAAAATCATAGTGATAGAACAGAAATAAAGGTTAAATCAATGGTAATTCATGAAAATTTTCAACATTTTATAATATGTTACTACAAAGTTTGGTAATTTACAAAATACCATGATTTTTAAAAAATTAATTCATAATATGCCACTATTAACTAGAAAAATGATTGTTTTACCCTGATTTCGCTAAACATGTTTCAAGTTTAATATGTATTTTTTTCTCGTAATGGTTAGTTCCTACTAATTAAATTTTAAAAGTTGACAATATGACATCAAGTTTGAAAAGTTCACAATATCCAACTAGATTTTTTTTTATATTCCAAAGGTCATATTAGTGCTCGAAGGACTAGTTCAACACCTAGCAACTAGTTTTTTTTGCTATTGCATCTTCTTTATCATACTAAATTCAATATCCATAAAAAAATTAGCCATGTTTGCCACCACTATCATTGTAAAGTTTTTAAAAAAGTATACTGACAGTTAAAATCCTATGATGAAAAAGAAGAATTTGAAAACCCCAAGAATAGACAAGATAGGACAATGAAAAACAAAGAGAAAAGGGGGCTTCTGACAAGTGCACCAAATGTTGTTATGGCCATAAAAGAGGACTGCAAAGGTGGTCCAACACCTAAAGAAAAAAAAGTGTTGTGCTGAAGGAAGAAACAACTATACAAATATTTTACTACGGGACACTCATCTCAAGAAGCGAGGTCATCATCATCATCTACTACTACTACTTCAAATAGGACATGAAAGAATGAAGAGAAAGGAATCAAGAACAGTGGTTCGATCATCAGGTGCAGGTGCATAAATATGATATGTTAATGGGTTTTATTTGGAACTTTTCACTGACAGTAGCAGTCTCAAAATTTTGATCATTAATCAATTATATGTCCTCATTCTCTCTCTAAAAATTCTAATTTCATCTTTGTTGATATGGAAGTGTGTCTTACTTTAGGATGAGGGTTGTGTCGATCCTGCATCACCAGTGCCCACCATTGAAAGAATCCACAAGCCCAGTAGTTGTAGTATGACTTTCTGTTTGAACATAAAAATGGCTCTTACAACAACTCAAAAGAAAAATAGGGGCATATTGTGAACTTTTTTGTAAAAATCAGGGGCATATTGTGAAGTTTTATAAAAATAGGGGTATTGTGAACTTTTTTGTAAAAATAGGGGTATTTTGTGAAGTTTTTGTAAAAATATGGGTATTTTGTGAAGTTTTTGTAAACATAGGGGTATATTATGAACTTAAAAAAAAGTTCAAAAAAACTGCCATTATAAAAAGAACTAATTTTAAAACAAATTTAAAAATTTAATGTTTTTAAAAAATATAAACTGTCAGGGGCAATATGGTCATTTTGTAGGGCACGGTTAACGTCCGTTACCAAATCGTTGCATTTTGTGAATTTCAAAACATTTTCATGGCATATGAGGTATAAGTTTCAAAAAAGAGGTATATCGTGAATTATAAAATATTATAGCGACATATTGTGATTTTTTCCATTCTTTTATTCACACTAAAGAGAGAGAAAAAAATGGCAATGAAGTCGCTCTTGCAAACAGGTAATATTGATCTACTAAAAACTAATAAATTAAACCTAGAAATTAATAAATTAATAAGTCTATCGGGTTACAAAATCCCGGTCACTATAGTATAGAAATAAAGTAACCAGTTATCGAATCCACGAGACTTGAAGAAAATAAGTCTAATCCTAAGAAAACTGGAAATCAATGGGTTGTTTGTTGTTTTTGAGGTTGAGTTAACTAAAGGCAAATTAAAGTTTTAAATAAACAATTAATGAAGTTTGAATGGTAAAATTATTCAAATGAATGGAACTCTGGGTATGGGTTGTTCTACACTGGATGTAATTAGCAACTTCTATAGTTTCTTATGAGATATGGATTGGCCAATTCTTTGAACTCTCTTCAATTCTAAATCCTAGTTAAAGAAGAGTTCACCTATCAGAACATGTCAGTCATAATCTAGAAACAGACAAAACACATATAGGCAGATTAAGAATGAAGAATTATTGACAACTGCAGGGAAAACTTATCTATCCGACTAATTTTCCATAGATTTTCAGATAAACTTGATCTTCTTGATTTTCACTGATCACATAAAATCAAGATTCATAAACACAACTCTAATAACTTGATATTATTAGTGAAGATGAATGATTAACATTAATCTAGACAATCCAATGTATTCTCATATTCAAACTGCAAAAAACTAAGCTAACTTATATCCATTACAAACAACCCTCTCCTAGAGCAAATCCTCACTAGCCGGACATATTAACGAAACTGGTAAAACAAGTTGAAAGAGAATTCATCAAGAGAAAGAAAAACTCCCAAATCCACTGGTTATCCAGATCCGGAGGCTTGTCGGTTTGAGGTTGAAGATGGTGGTCGGCTCACTTCTGACAATGCTCCACAATGGTGATGATGATCGGTGTTGTGATAATGATTGGAGTTAATCCTGATGATGGTGGAGAAGATGAGTGAGTAAATAGTTGTTGGAGAGCGTTCTTCTGTCAAAAATGGCGTATCCCCTTTTGTACAGGTTAAGTCACCTTTTAAACTTTTGTTTCTTCCTTTCTTCAAAACGCAGCACTTGCTGCTGCCAATTTAGCTGCATCCGAACATCAATGTTCGGACACCTTGTTCTGGAGTGCGGTTCCGACTTCGTTAGTGTAAGTCTCGAATTGTGTCCAAACATACAAGTGCGGACACAAGTTCGGACAAGTCGCCAGGAGGAAGATTGAAACTCTCGGCTTGTGTCTGAACATGGATGTTCGGACACTAGTTCAAACACAACTTCAGAAGCCTCTAAAATCTTAGTTATGGCTCCGATTTGATCCTCGTTTGTTGCATCATCACCCTCACGAGATAATCTACTATTTTCTTGGCTTTTCTCTGCATTTGACACACAAAAAGGGATCAATTCTCATTAAACAGGAAACCAAAGGAAAACATAAGATAAGTGTGGAATATGATCGATGCAACTATGAAAATTAAGCATTTAAAACCACCAAGACCATACATATTTCACACTTATAAAACCTCCTCACATTTAGCTTTTGCTTGTTCTCAAGCAAAATAGAAATAAGTTATCTCAAAATGTCTTAGTACCAAATCTTGGGGTTAAACAAACGTAGAAAGGAATCAAGCCATAATAACAATCCAAGGATCAATCTTGCTCTTAACTGTACGTTTCTTAAACAGTGAAACAAGTTTTTAAACCAAAAGCATGAAGAATCACAAAGGCAGAACGCAGATTAACTCGGAGCCTTCCAACCATTTCTTTCTCAAACCCATGAATGACAAGGGGTGTGAAGTACTGCCATATTCCGCAGTACCTTTCAACACCACGCACTCATGATCTAAATAAGGAATTTACAATAAATGTTACGCTTTAAAGAGCTTTTTTTTTCTTTGCATAAATATTCAATTGTTCGTACAATTAATTCATCTCTCAAACTTTTCTCTCCATCCTTGTAACGGTGTTAGGTCTTTTATCCTAGATCAGATGATCTTAGGCAAATGGGTGATAAAGCACCCCAAGGACGTAATAACCGGATGAAAGAGGCTTGTTTTGGTTCAGAATATTTATTAGATCAGAGGAGTACCTTGCCTTATCCTTCCATTCCAAACTTTCTTATCATTTCCAAGGCACCAAGTTAAACCAGTTCTGACTCCATAATCAGCTTGTCCATAGAATTGTAATGAAATTAAGCAATTTACAAAACCACGAAAACAAATAGCTTTGAGCAAAACAATCCTTAAAGTCATCACTAGTGTGACAGGCCAGAATAATCAGCCCACATGTGTGATATTGTCCACTTTGGCACGCAGGCCGCACGGATTTGTTCCTGGGGTTTCCTAGCCCCAAAACGCGTCACACAAGGAAGAGGTATCCATGCACCTATAAGGCACACCTCGTTCTCCCCTCCAACCAATGTGGGATGAACACCACGCCGGGTGTTACAACTAGGCTTGATTCAAAAAAAAAAAAACTTCCACAAAATTCTCACCCAAAAAGTTCAACATTTATTGGCACTAACATAAGCTTATTCATCATAGTAAGAGAATATTCAAAAACGAGTGTGGCATTAATTATAACTGGCATATTTTCAGGGAAAGGTCTCCACTTCCTCACACTTAAGAGGAGCAAGTCCTTATTATTCACAAAATAAAATCAAGAAAAAGACCTTTCAAAATGCCAGACTCATGAAGGATTTCATTCAAGACTCTACATATTAAACATTAAAAGCATGATAGGCTAAACACAAGTCGTAAAATAGAGAACTACAAATCCCTTGATATCTTTAGATTGAGGAAGGTTCCCTTCCCCACACTTAAGCTTGAACAACGGGGTAAAGCGTTCCTCACACTTCCGTCCAAGCAGTGTCCAGCCTTGGAGAGATAGGAATACCAAAAAAATCGCACCTACTCACACTATGTAAAACACCAAATAACGCTAGAAGTGTTGCATTAGTAGCACGGGCACCACCGCCACTTTTGACTGAAATAAAACTAATATAAATCTAGAAGCAAAAACAAACTAGAAAATAAAAAAACCAAAAATATAAACTTACCACTAGGTTATCTCCCAGTCAGCTGCCTATCTTTATAGTCTTTGACTAGACTCTCGCTTCGTTATCCCGGATCAAAAATAAAAGTCGACAGTGGCATCAACGGGAATACGAAGTGGCCAACAATCAAGATTAAACCACCTGGATCAAAACAAAATGTTACCTTAACAAATAGAATAGGAAAATAAATACTCAACAAAACTTGGTGTTTGAGGAGGTATTGACGGTAACGGGTCTCAAGAAAAAGACAAGGTGATGATTGTTGTGCTTCCTTGAATTGGAGGATGTAAACATTCTTCTTTTGTGGGTGAGGCTCAAAGAAACTGTGATAATGGAAGAGTAGTGGTGGCTCCTCTATTAAAAAATCTAGGATGTGGGCATCCTTTTTGTCTGGAACCAAGGGTGGAGAGGGAGGGCAACTTGAGAATTCAATAGGCCGCTCCACTACATTGTTCAAGATTGAAGCTTTCTGCCGAAGAGCGATTTTCTACAGGTAATCTAGTTAATCCTCTTACCACAACTGCTCTTGAAATTCGAGACAATCATCTACCTCATGAGGTCCCCCACAATATGAGCAATATATATGTTATAACCCAAGATTTGGTTATATTTTATTTCGTCACAATTCATCTTTAAGTCGGTTCAATCTTAATTCAGGACATGGAAGTCCTTTAGATTAAAGACAAGGGCGAGGTGGTCTTCTTCTTTCGAATTTTTGGTAAGAGATTATTAATTGAGTTATATTAATAATTCCCTAGTCATTATTCTAATCACGTTCTCACGATCTCCTTTGCGCTCTCCTTCTCGCTCAGATTGGAAACCCTTCTCTCTTCTCTCTCTCAATCTTCCTCTCTGTTGATCGATCCATTGTGCTACTGGTTGGAGATTCGAGTGCTGTGGTTTCTTCATCGTCTTGCTGTTCTCTCCGTATTCAGTTGTGTTGCGTTGATTAGTTTGCAAATCAGTTTGGAGAACTTCCCAATCCCTAATTTCCTTCTCTGCTATCTGATTGTATTCAGTGGATTTCCCGACGTTCTCTGTCGATTGCTACTGCTGTTGACGTGCTCTGCGAATCCGTGAACAGTTTTAGTGTCTGGATTGGATTGCTTTGTTGGTCTGCTCTGTTGCGGTGTCTGCGTGGAAGTCGACTGGTGTTTAGATGTGGGCTCTCTGCTGTTCCGATTGTGACTCATCTGCTGTTAATCCGAGGTAGGTGGCTTTCGGATTCGATCGATCCGTGTGTTCAGCCTTGGGGAGTTTGGATTCTATCAGTTAGTTCAATGTTTGATCTTGTGTTGTGTGTGGTTTATGTCTGTTTAATGCCATTTCAATGGATTAAACCCCCAAGGTTGTTTTGTAAATGTGTGTGTTGATTTGAGTAAGTTTTGTGCTTTTGTTCGTGCTAAATTCGCTTCTGATTTCTGAGGTTTTCGGCATGTCCGAACTTCCGTCCGAGCTTTGAAGTTCGGACATGCCCTTCTGCGCTTAATCTTTTGAAGTTTCGCTGTGTCCGAACTTCTCCGAGCTTTGAAGTTCGGACACAGCCTTCTGCATTCTCTGATTTTGGCTTCGACTTGTGTCCGAACATTGGATGTCCGGACACAAGTTCGGACTCTCCACGTCCTGTTTTCCGAAGAACGTCCGAACATCCGTCCGAACTTGGATGTTCGGACACCTCTGACTCTCCATCTGTTTTAAGGTTCGACTTGTGTCCGAACTTTGAAGTCCGGACACAAGTTCGGACATCTGTCTGGTTTTGCCTTCTGAGTCTCGACTTGTGTCCGAACATTGATGTCCGGACACAAGTTCGGACAGGCTACTGTTTTGACCATAACTTGCTCGTTTGAGCTCCGTTTTGACTTCTGTTTGCGGGGTTGGATTCCCCTTCTGATTTCCAAGCTATCTATGAGCTTTCTGGTGCCTTTGGTGCACATATGCTTATCTGTATTTAAGCTTCTGTTTTGGGACCTAGTTATCTCTGTGTCTGAGCCTTTGGATGGCTGGTTTCGCTGTCTCGTAGCGCGCTATGTAGGATCCTTCTGTTCACGGGTGATGTTCCCCGTTCTGTTCACGGGTGTTTACACCTGTTCTGTTTACGAGTGAGGTTTCCTCGTTCTGTTCACGAGCTGGTTGCTCGTTCTGTCTGTATGCTGTGATACTAGTGTCCCACTCTGTTTTCTCTGCTTCTGTCAGCTTCTGCTCTGTTTAGTCCTTAATGATTGGACTTCTGTTTCTGATTTCTGATATATTTGTGGACTCTTGACTCCTTCTGATTTGATAACATTCTGTAAATGTTTTGAGCATGCTGGTTGATGAAGTTGGTCATCTACTGGGCATAGTTGTGTGCTCATTCCCCTACTTCTAACGCTTTTGCAGATTGATTAGCGAGGATCGTCTCCCCTCAGCTTCTGGAGTTTTGCTTTGTTTTAGTTCTTTTGAGACTTGTATTGATTTGAGCCTTTGGGCCTCTTTGTTAGTTTCCGCGCTTTGATATTAGTTTGGTGGGTTCTGTAATGACTTTTGGGGATGTTTTAACATCTCTTGTTTTATACTTTATTTAAGTATTCCGTTTGGGCCTTATTTGACTATCTGTTTAAGTTCGTTTATTAGAGCCTTGCGTTATTATGTAATAATACGCGGCGTGTAATACCCCTAACTCCTAGGCCAGTGTTTGGGGGTGTTACATTTAGTGG
The DNA here is from genome assembly GCA_023374045.1 of Limonium bicolor. Taxonomy (NCBI): domain Eukaryota; kingdom Viridiplantae; phylum Streptophyta; class Magnoliopsida; order Caryophyllales; family Plumbaginaceae; genus Limonium; species Limonium bicolor. The sequence goes on from CM041776.1 coordinate 377,349,902, forward strand.
TATCAGAGCTCTGGGTTCTAATCTGCTGGGATTTTAAGTTAGCCAGTCAGTCAGAAATGTCAGTGTTAGTGTCGGAGTCTAACTGCTTGCTGTTGGACTTTCAGAATGCCGCCAAGGAGAGCGAATAACCCTCCAGGGAATGTTGCTGATGCTGTTCAGCAATTCATGACGCAGCTCATGCAGACCATGGCTGCAGGGGGCGGTCCAGCTGGAGGAGGACCAGCTGGCGGAGCAGGCCCGGCTGGGGCAGATGCTGGAGGGAGGAATGTGAAGGCGCTTCAGGAGTTCATGAAGCTGAAGCCGCCATCGTTCGATGGGGCAGGAGACCCCAGGAGGCCAGCCACTGGTTGTCAGAGGTGGAGGATTTGCTTCGGGTGATGGGCTCTGAGGAGGAGCAGAAGGTCGACTTCGCCACCTTTCTGTTCAAGGCCGAAGCCAAGGAGTGGTGGAGGTCAGTGATGGGGAAGTTCCCACAGCCTTGGACGTGGGAGCAGTTCACTGGGGAGTTCAACAAACAGTTCTACCCCGACGTCTACAAGGATCAGCGCATCCTGGAGTATAACCGGCTACGCCAGGGCCGGGACATGAGGTGAGGAGTACGTCCGCAAGTTTATCAGCCTGTCTAAGTTTGCACCTGAGCCTGACGAGCATAGGAAGGCCAGGAAGTTTGAGAGTGGCCTGAGGCCGGACATCCGATCTGCTGTGACGCCGCTGCGTCACAAGACCTTCAGGGACGTTGCTGATGTCGCCCTGCTGGTAGAGGCCGACTTGAGAGGTCGCCAGTCTGGAGGGAAGGACCAGAAGAGGAAGCAGAGGTCCGATGACAGTGATAGGAGGGATCAGTCTGCTTCTCAGAAGAAGCAGTCTACTGGAGACCGCTCTGGGGACCGTTCGCGAGACAGAGGTGGTTCGTCTTCATCAGCTCCCGCTCCGAAGTGCCAGGTCTGTGGCAAGTTTCATAGAGGCCAGGACTGCTACAGGAAGTCTGGAGCCTGCTTCAAGTGTGGATCCATGGGGCATAGGATTGCTGATTGCCCTCAGGCTGAGAGGAGCAGAGGTAGCTCTGGAGGTGGAGCTGGAGGATCTACATCTGGGTCTAGGGATCGAGACCGGGCTGAGCAGAAGAAGCCCCAGGGCCAGGCCAGAGTGTACGCGATGGCTGGAGAGAGAGACCGATCGACTGACAGAGTTGTCACAGGTATTCTCCAGCTGTCATCTCGTTCTGTTTTCTGTTTGTTTGACTCTGGAGCCACCCACTCTTTTATTTCTGCTGAGTTAGTGGGTGAGCTCGGTTTGCCTGTTGTGCCTCTGGGTGTTGAGTTATGTGTGCATAGTCCATTAGTTAGGGACTCTTCTATGCTGTTGAATTCTGTTTGCAAAGATAGTCCTGTGTTAGTCAGAGATAGGACTCTGTGTGCTAACCTCATCCCGATGGAGATGACTTCTTTTGATGTGATTCTGGGCATGGATTGGCTTGCTGCGCACCATGCCCATATTGATTGTGCTGCTTCGAGAGTCACTTTTGAGGAGCCGGGTCAGCCCCGTCTAGTTGTAGCAGGGAATGGACTCCCGTGCTCGCCGCCAGTCATATCTGCTATGCAGGCGTTCCGTTTTCTGAGGAAGGATGCCAGGGATATCTGTGCTACATCCCTGAGGTTCGCAAGGATGCGAAGTTGGAGGAGATTCCAGTGGTCAGAGACTTCCCAGATGTGTTCCAGGATGATGTACCTGGGCTTCCCCCTGTCAGAGAGGTGGAGTTCTCGATCGAGCTCGCACCTGAGACTCAGCCGATTTCGAAGGCCCCATACCGGATGGCGCCTGCTGAGCTCAAGGAGTTGAAGGTCCAGTTGCAGGAGCTGCTGGATAAGGGCTTCATTCGCCCGAGTGTGTCGCCTTGGGGAGCGCCAGTGCTATTTGTAAAGAAGAAGGACGGTAGTATGCGGTTGTGCATTGACTACAGGGAGCTCAACAAGGTTACCATTAAGAATAGGTATCCTCTCCCGCGCATAGACGACTTGTTCGACCAGTTAGCAGGAGCTAAGGTGTTTTCGAAGATCGATCTGAGGTCGGGATATCATCAGCTGAGGATTAAGGCAGAGACGTGCCTAAGTCCGCTTTCAGGACTCGTTATGGACACTACGAGTTCCTAGTGATGCCATTCGGGTTGACGAATGCGCCGTCAGTATTTATGGATATGATGAACAGAGTCTTCAAGCCGTTTTTGGACCAGTTCGTTGTAGTTTTCATCGATGACATCTTGGTGTATTCCAAGAGTGCTGAGGAGCACGAGGAGCATTTGAGGACCGTTCTCCAGACTCTGAGGGAGAACGAGTTGTATGCGAAGCTGAAGAAGTGCGAGTTCTGGCTAGATCAGGTGGTATTCTTGGGACATGTGGTCTCCAAGGATGGTATCTCCGTGGACCCGGAGAAGATTCGAGCTATTACTGAGTGGGCCAGGCCTACTAATGTCGGAGATATTCGTAGCTTCCTTGGACTAGCGGGCTACTATCGTAAGTTTGTGGAGGGCTTCTCCAAGTTGGTGATTCCGTTGACTCGTCTGCTGCAGAAGGAGGTGAAGTTCGAGTGGAGCGATGCCTGTGAGCAGTGTTTTCTGGAGCTGAAGAAGAGGTTGACTACTGCGCCGATCTTGACTCTTCCGGAGGGGACCGAGGGTCTTGAGGTTTTCTGTGATGCGTCCCATAGGGGACTTGGATGTGTTCTGATGCAGCAGGGGAAGGTAGTTGCATATGGCTCTCGTCAGCTTAAGCCATATGAGAAGAACTATCCGACCCACGATCTGGAGCTGGCTGCGGTGGTCTTTGCGTTGAAGATTTGGAGGCACTACTTGTATGGGGCAGCGTGCAAGGTGTATACGGACCATAAGAGCCTCAAGTATCTGTTCACTCAGAAGGAGTTGAACTTGAGGCAGAGGAGATGGCTGGAGTTGTTGCACGATTATGATTTAGAGATCCTCTACCATCCGGGTAGGGCGAATGTGGTTGCTGATGCGCTCAGTAGGAGGGGTCCGTCTGGGACTGTTTGTGCTTGTCCGGTGTGGAGAGGTCTGCTCAGGAGTTGCAGCGCATGGGTATCTGGGTTGTCCGTCCAGAGAGGTCTGGGATGTTAGCAGCACTGCAGGTTCAGCCTACCTTGATCGACCGGATCAAGGCCAGTCAGGAGCTTGATGTCAGTCTGTGTAAGATCAGAGAGAGTTTGTCTGCTGGTCAGGAGTCCGAGTTCGGGTTTCAGAGGATGGCTGCCTGAGGTTCAGAGGCCGTGTTTGTGTGCCGGCAGACGATGCGTTGAGGCGTGAGATCATGCAGGAGGCCCATGGAGCTCCTTACTCGGTACACCCAGGAGGGGTGAAGATGTACCGGGATCTGCGGAGACTTTCTGGTGGAGCAATATGAAGAGGGACATCTCCGACTTTGTATCCAGATGTAGGACCTGTCAGCAGGTCAAGGCCGAGCATCAGAGACCAGCTGGTTTGCTTCAGCCTCTTCCCGTTCCGGAGTGGAAGTGGGAGAGCGTCGGTATGGATTTGTTATGGGACTGCCTAAGACTCCGAGGGGTTTCGATGCAGTTTGGGTCATTGTGGACCGGCTCACGAAGAGCGCTCACTTCTTGCCTGTCAGGAAGACTTTCAGTTTGCACCGTTTAGCCCAGTTGTACATTGATGAGATAGTACGTCTGCATGGGGTTCCGGCTTCGATTGTGTCTGACAGAGATCCGAGGTTTGTGTCCAGGTTCTGGCAGAGTTTGCATCAGGCTTTGGGGACGAAGTTGTCTTTCAGTTCAGCTTACCATCCTCAGTCAGACGGGCAGACAGAGAGGACGAATCAGGTCCTAGAGGACATGCTCAGGGCATGTGTGCTCGACTTTGGGGGCAGCTGGGATCAGCACGTGGCACTGATAGAGTTCGCGTACAATAACAGCTTTCAGACCAGTATCGGGATGGCTCCCTTTGAGGCCTTGTATGGCAGGAGGTGCAGATCACCCATCTGTTGGGATGATCTGAAGGAGAGAGCTGTGATTGGTCCAGACTTGGTTCAGGATGCTGTGGGCAAGATTCAGTCTATCAGAGAGCGTCTGCTTGTGGCTCAGAGTCGTCAGAAGAGTTACGCCGATCAGAGGAGACGACCTCTAGAGTTTGAGGTGGGCGATCATGTGTATCTGAAGGTTTCTCCAGTGCGAGGAGTCGTTCGTTTTGGGAAGAGAGGCAAGCTTAGCCCTCGTTTTGTGGGTCCTTTTGAGATCCTAGAGAGGATCGGACCGGTTGCCTATCGTTTGGCTCTGCCTCCGTCTTTAGCAGCAGTGCACAGTGTTTTCCATGTTTCGATGCTGAGGAAGTACATTCCGGACCCATCTCATGTGATCGACTTCAGTCCGCTTCAGTTGAGGGAGGACTTCACGTTTGAGGCAGTTCCTTCGAGGATTCTAGCCGAGATGTTCGTAAGCTCAGGAGTAAGACCATGCCCTTGGTGAAGGTGCAGTGGTCGGGTCAGTCAGAGGAAGAGGCGACCTGGGAGGTCGAAAGTGATGTGCGTTCTAAGTTTCCCGCCCTTTTCGAGCAGTAGGTATGTTTTAATTTCGAGGACGAAATTCTTTTAAGGGGGAGGTGATGTTATAACCCAAGATTTGGTTATATTTTATTTCGTCACAATTCATCTTTAAGTCGGTTCAATCTTAATTCAGGACATGGAAGTCCTTTAGATTAAAGACAAGGGCGAGGTGGTCTTCTTCTTTCGAATTTTTGGTAAGAGATTATTAATTGAGTTATATTAATAATTCCCTAGTCATTATTCTAATCACGTTCTCACGATCTCATTTGCGCTCTCCTTCTCGCTCAGATTGGAAACCCTTCTCTCTTCTCTCTCTCAATCTTCCTCTCTGTTGATCGATCCATTGTGCTACTGGTTGGAGATTCGAGTGCTGTGGTTTCTTCATCGTCTTGCTGTTCTCTCCGTATTCAGGTTTGTGTTGCGTTGATTAGTTTGCAAATCAGTTTGGAGAACTTCCCAATCCCTAATTTCCTTCTCTGCTATCTGATTGTATTCAGTGGATTTCCCGACGTTCTCTGTCGATTGCTACTGCTGTTGACGTGCTCTGCGAATCCGTGAACAGTTTTAGTGTCTGGATTGGATTGCTTTGTTGGTCTGCTCTGTTGCGGTGTCTGCGTGGAAGTCGACTGGTGTTTAGACTGTGGGCTCTCTGCTGTTCCGATTGTGACTCATCTGCTATTAATCCGAGGTAGGTGGCTTTCGGATTCGATCCGTGTGTTCAGCCTTGGGGAGTTTGGATTCTATCAGTTAGTTCAATGATTTGATCTTGTGTTTGTGTGTGGTTTATGTCTGTTTAATGCCATTTCAATGGATTAAACCCCCAAGGTTGTTTTGTAAATGTGTGTGTTAATTTGAGTAAGTTTTGGTGCTTCTGTTCGTGCTAAATTCGCTTCTGATTTCTGAGGTTTTCGGCATGTCCGAACTTCCGTCCGAGCTTTGAAGTTCGGACATGCCCTTCTGCGCTTAATCTTTTGAAAATCTTCGCTGTGTCCGAACTTCCGTCCGAGCTTTGAAGTTCGGACACAGCCTTCTGCATTCTCTGATTTTGGCTTCGACTTGTGTCCGAACATTGGATGTCCGGACACAAGTTTCGGACTCTCCACGTCCTGTTTTCCGAAGAACGTCCGAACATCCGTCCGAACTTGGATGTTCGGACACCTCTGACTCTCCATCTGTTTTAAGGTTCGACTTGTGTCCGAACTTTGAAGTCCGGACACAAGTTCGGACATCTGTCTGGTTTTGCCTTCTGAGTCTCGACTTGTGTCCGAACATTGATGTCCGGACACAAGTTCGGACAGGCTACTGTTTTGACCATAACTTGCTCGTTTGAGCTCCGTTTTGACTTCTGTTTGCGGGGTTGGATTCCCCTTCTGATTTCCAAGCTATCTATGAGCTTTCTGGTGCCTTTGGTGCACATATGCTTGTCTGTATTTAAGCTTCTGTTTTGGGACCTAGTTATCTCTGTGTCTGAGCCTTTGGATGGCTGGTTACGCTGTCTCGTAGCGCGCTATGTAGGATCCTTCTGTTCACGGGTGATGTTCCCGTTCTGTTCACGGGTGTTTACACCTGTTCTGTTTACGAGTGAGGTTTCCTCGTTCTGTTCACGAGCTGGTTGCTCGTTCTGTCTGTATGCTGTGATTACTAGTGTCCCACTCTGTTCTTCTTCTGTCAGCTTCTGCTCTGTTTAGTCCCTTAATGATTGGACTTCTGTTTCTGATTTCTGATATATTTGTGGGCTCTTGACTCCTTCTGATTTGATAACATTCTGTAAATGTTTTGAGCATGCTGGTTGATGAAGTTGGTCATCTACTGGGCATAGTTGTGTGCTCATTCCCCTACTTCTAACGCTTTTGCAGATTGATTAGCGAGGATCGTCTCCCCTCAGCTTCTGGAGTATTAGTTGCCTTGTTTTGAGTTTCTCTTGAGACTTTGTATTTGGATTTGAGCCTTTGGGCCTCTTTGTTAGTTTCCGCTTCTGATATTAGTTTGGTGGGTTCTGTAATGACTTTTGGGGATGTTTTAACATCTCTTGTTTTATACTTTATTTAAGTATTCCGTTTGGGCCTTATTTGACTATCTGTTTAAGTTCGTTTATTAGAGCCTTGCGTTATTATGTAATAATACGCGGCGTGTAATACCCCTAACTCCTAGGCCAGTGTTTGGGGGTGTTACAATATATCTTGCAAATAAGATGATTCCCGTTTGAATTGCTCCTAAAATCCGTCTCATCTCTTCAATTTCAAGGTAATCTTCAAACTCGTGATTACCCTCCACACTGTGAGTAATAAAGGTCATTGGAACCAGAAGACACGTGCTCCACTGTCTGAACAGGTATTTGTTCCATAGTTAGCTGCTCTAGCATCTTCATCATACTGCTCATTGTGGTTTTCAATTGTTCCTGGTTAGCAGCTATCTGCTCCATCATGGAATCCGGAGCCCGAGAAGAACTAGCACCAAAGAATAAACACGGCCACCACCAGGGCTCCATTGTGCCTTTATCAATAGTAGTTAGAAAGTAAAAAAACAAAGTAAACTAAAAGTGAAAATAAAATGAAACAAAAACAATTGAACATCCACACAAATCAAATTGAAACTATAATAAAACAAGAAGAATAACTATCAAAAAGGGAAAATAGCTAAAATTTAAATAACATAACAAAGATAACAAAAAACAAAAAAATAAAATGACATAAAATTAATGAAATAGGTCAAACAAAATTAACTAACAATAGAAAATAAATTGAATCAAATGAAACGAAAAAAATTAAAATAGGGAAATTTCATGAAATGCCACTATATTTTTGGCAAATTCATGAATGCTACTAAAAAAAAGAAGTCACGAAATGCCACTATATTTTTGTAAAAGTCCATGAAATGCCACGACATTGACTATAAGCAAAAAGACAAAATACCCTACTAGTTAACAAAGTACTTTTAAAGTTCATAATATGCCCCTAAGTGTTAAAAAATTCACTAAAATTCACAAAAAATTTAAAATACTACAAAAATATAGATAACTATAAAAATATTTAAAATAACATAAATTTACTAAAAAATAATAAAAAATAAAAAATCATAAAATTTGAAAAAAGTAAGTATTTCTTAGATTTTTTTTCAAAATTATTTAGTACCATAATATGAATTTTAAACACATAATTGTACTAATTTTTCTATAAATTTTGACAAATATAGTACCATAATTTATACCAATTAATTCCCATACTTATACCAATTAGTTACCATATATTTTACCATAAATTTTTAAATTATTTTTTCCTACCAATTTAAATTATTTGTGCAAAATAAATTATTTTAATTTATATTAGTAATTTTTTATTTATATTCTATTTTGTAGATGACTCTATGACATAATATAATTTATTTGGAATAAATAATTTAAATTGATAAAATAAATATAATTTGGAAATATATGGTACAAATTATGGTAGTTGATTGGTACAAGTTATGGTGCTTAATTGGTAGAAAAAATTGGTACTAGTCTTAATTAACATAATTTATACCAATTTTTTACCAATTAAGCACCATAACTAGTACCAATTAATTACCATAATTTGTACTATACATTTTCAAATGATCTTTTTTTATTAATTTAAATTATTTAATCGAAATAAATTATTATGTCATAAAGTTATCTGCAAAATAGAATATAAATTAAAAACATATTTATTAGAAAATTAAAATACTTTTTTTACAGTAAATATATTAAATTGGTAGAAAAAATAATCTAAAAATGTATGGTTTAAATTACGGTAATTAATTGGTATAAATTATGGTACTAAATAAATTTGTAAAAAATCTTAGAAATATTTACTTTTTTAATGTTTTATGATATTTTAATATTTTTTATTTATTTTTGTAAATTTTTATAATATTTCTAATATTTTTACAGTTATCTATATTTTATAGTATCTTAGAATTTTTATGACTTTGACTGAATTTTTTAACACTTAGGGGCATATTGTGAACTTTAAAAGTACTTTGTAAACTAGTAGGGGTATTTTTGTCTTTTTTGCTTCTGGTCAATGACATAGTGACATTTCATGGACTTTTGCAAAAATATAGTGTCATTTCGTGACTTTCTTTTTTTAGTGGCATTTCATGAATTAGCCAAAAATATAGTGGTATTTCATGAAATTTCCCATTAAAAGAAAATAATTAAAAACAAAATAACTAAAAACAAAATAACTAAAAACAAAATAAACCAAAAAAAAGAGTAACATGAAATTAAGAAAACAACTAAAACAAAACAAAACAAAATAAATAATATATAAGCAATAAAGAATCACCAAATTGAAGTTATAACTAAATTAAAACCATAAATAAATACATTAAAAAATAAAAATAAAATAAATAAATTAAACAAGCAAAACTTTAAGTAAAATAAAATGAAGTAAAGAAAAAAATAAATTAAATAAAATAAAAACAATTGACAACCAAGGCTACGGATTAGACAAAGTCAAGTCCCCGACCACGGCGCCATTTTGCAAATAGGTAAAATTGATCTACTAAAAACTAATAAATTAAACCTAGAAATTAAAATCAATAAGTCTGTCGGGTTGCAAAAATCCCGGTCACTATAGTATAATAAAGTAACCAGGTATCGAATCCTCTGACTTGAAGAAAATAAGCCTAATCCTAAGAAATATGAAAATCAATGGGTTGTTTATTGTTTTTGAGGTTGAGTTAACTAAAGGCAAGTTGAAGTTTTAAATAAACAATTAATGAAGTTTGAATGATAAAATTATTCAAATGAATGGAACTCTGGGTATGGGTTGTTCTACACTGGATGTAATTAGTAACTTCTACAGTTTCTTATGAGATATGGATTGGCTAATTCTTTGAACTCTCTTCAATTCTAAATCCTAGTTAAGAAGAACTCACCTATCAGAACATGCCAGTTCTAATCTAGAAACAGATAAAACACATATAGGCGGATTAAGAATGAAGAATTACTGGCAACTGCAGGGAAAACTTATCTATCCGACTAATTTTCCACAGATTTTCATATTAAGTTGATCTTCTTCATTTTCACATGATAAATCAAATCAAGATTCGTAAAACAACTCCAATAACTCGTGATATTATTAGTGAAGATGAATGATTAACATTAATCTAAAAACAATTCAATGTATTCTCATATTCAAACTGCAGAAAAACTAAGCTAACACATATCCATTAAAAAACCCTCCCCTAGAGCAAATCCTCACCAGCCAGACATATTAACGAAGCTGGTAAAACAAGTTGGAAGAGAATTCATCAAGAGAAAGAAAAACTCCCAAATCCACTGGTTATCCAGATGGACCAGATCTGCAGGTTTGTCGGTTTGAGGTTGAAGATGGCGGTCGACTCATTTCTGACAATGCTCCGCAATGGTGATGATGACCGGTGTTGTGATAATGATTGGAGTTAATCCTGATGATGGTGGAGAAGATGAGTGCGTCGTTGGAGAGCGTTCTGCTGTCAAATATGGTGTTTCCCCCCTTTTAAACTTCTTTTTTCTTCCTTTCTTCAAAACGTAGCACCATTGATGCACTGGTACGTCTACTTGGAAGTGTACCCGCGTACCTAAAACGTCAAAACTGGGTGGGACGTCGTCACTTCATTTTTTTATTAATATATCTATCTGTGGTCGTGTAGTAAATATATGCTGCCGAGTAGCAGGAATGAGATATTTTTTTATCTGATTTATAAACTAAAACCTATTAATAAGAAGAGTTACAATTATTATTTTGTAAACTGAACCGATAGTTTGTTATATCCTATCAATAAAGAGAGTTTACATATTTAACTAAACCCTAAGAATAAGAAGAGTTACTATAACCAAATGAATAAGGATAGTTATTATTATTTAAACAATTATTATTTAACAAGAAGAGTTATTATAATTAAAACCCTAAGAATAGAAGAGTTACTATAACCGAATGAATAAGGGAGTTATTATTATTTAATAAGGAGAGTTATTAGTATTAAAACCCTAAGAATAAGAAGAGTTACTATAATCAAATGAATAAGGAGAGTTTTATCATTTAAAACTAATTATTTAATAAGGAGAGTTATTATTATTAAAACCCTAAGAATAAGAAGAGCTACTATAACCGAATGAATAAGGAGAGTTATTATTATTTGAACAATTATCATTTAATAAAGAGAGTTACAAAACCAAAATCATGAAATAATGTTAACATTTGTTGGAGAACAAGTGTGAGTCCCACATTGAAAAATTAAATAGCTAGTAAGTAGTTCATATAGCTTATGGGCTACTCCACCTAATGCCAATTGGTTTTAGGATGGAACCTCATGGGTTATTGGGCCTTACTAGTCTATATGGGTATTTTATATAATTCCCTCCGTTGGGCCTATTCCTCCCCCCACAATATTTCTAACATGGTATCAGAGCCCGGGTTCAGCCTTGGGTAATGCAATGAACTGTGTCACGATAAACCAAGAGAAGGGACCGGGCCAGTATCGTAGAATTGGACTGTGTCACGGAGCAGAGACCGGGCCAGTACCAAATGGGGTCCAAGCAGGGTGTAATGTGGAGATGAGAGAAGATGTTGGAGAACAATGGTGAGTCCCACATTGAAAAATTAAATAGCTAGTTAGTAGTTCATATAGTTTATGGGCTACTTCACCTAATGCCAATTGATTTTAGGATGGAACCTCATGGGTTATTGGCCCTTACTAGTCTATATGGGTATTTTTTATAATTTCCTCCGTTGGGCCTATTCCTCCCCCATAATATTTCTGAAAACATTTAATTACAAAGTTTATTTTGTTCTATTTAATATATCTATATATTTCTCTTGCCGTCCACGCGTTTTATAAAATTTTAATAATTTCTATTTTCTCGTTCCTATACCCGTCCCCGTACCTGTACAACCTAGCGCAGCACTTGCTGCTGCCAATTTAGCCGCGTCTGAACATTGAACCACGCTTCATCAGTGTAAGTCTCGAATTGTGTCCGAACATACAAGTTCAGACACAAGTTCGGACAAGTCACCAGGAAGAAGATTGGAACTCTCGGCTTTTGTCCGAACATGGATGTTCGGACACAAGTTCAAACATAGCTTCAGAAGCCTCTAAAATCTTCGTTCTGGCTCCGATTTGATCCTTGTTTGTTGCTTCATCACCCTCATGAGATAATCTACTATTTTCTTGGTTTTTCTCTGCATTTGACACACAAAAGGTATCAATTCTCATTAAACAAGAAACCAAAGGAAAACATAAGATAAGTGTGGAATATGATCGATGCAACTTTGAGAATTAAGCATTTAAAACCACTAAGACCATACATATTTCACACTTATCATCCGTAGATCGGGTTCTATTTAAAATGACCAGAAACCGCCTCAGGCCATGGCGGTTTCCGTTTTTTCTTCTTTAGAAGCATCCTCACCCCAGTCTCCAATGAGGTTTCTTTGCCACCGTTTGACACTTCCACGTAATTTTTTTGAAAAAAACTAACGCAATTAATTTTTTCCTGAAAACGGTATTTTTGTGAAAGTTTCTAATTGTTTTGACTACCATTCCCATATTTCTTTTCCTTTAATTAGTTCTTCGGACAAAATGTTTAATTAGAAACTGTATAAGTTGGATATATTTTTTCAATCATTCTTAGCTACAAGCATATGTAGCTATCTTTGGCTACATTTAAAATTATACAGTTTATATAGTGTAAAAGTACAAGTTTTGTAAACTTATTGTACAGTTTAAGAAGTTATAGTAGAATTTCAGTAATATCAGAATTCAAGGTATAACTTTATATATACATTCGTACAGTTTTTATATACTAATTGTACAGTTTTTATAGAACAAATGTACATGTATGTAACTATCTATAGCTACATTTGGATGTAGCCAAGAAATTACCTTTTTTTTATTATGAGAGGTAGGTTTTATAAATATAAATCCTTACATGTAAAAAAAATTAATGTAAAATACTTTATATTGAAGTTATTTAAAATTGATCAATAAATAATCAATAAGATATTGATAGAGATTAAGCTACAAAATAGGATTGCCACATTCAATATATATTTTGATTTGTCACCGAATTTTGCTGCAAAAATGATCAAAACGTGATCAAATATGTTTCTGTCTTGTTTGGAATTGCCAATATATTGATATTGTAGTTTCTATCACTTCCCACTCGCATTGTTTCTTTCATTTATATCGAAACTTCTACAAGAATTAGATTGTACTAGTTCGTTGTTGAATTTTCACACTCTACTTTGTTTAGGTTGAACAAAATTTCTTTATTCATTATCTCTAATTGTAAACAACTATACATATACTACCTCTTATTCAAAATATAAATAGACTTAAAACTGTTTAAATTTATCTCTAAAACGACATATATTTTAAATAAAATAGAGTATATAATAACTTAGCTACATCCTTAGTGCAACCAACTAATGGTGATATTAATAGTCTTTAAAACTCACTTAGTATTGTTCAAGGAAAATTCATGTAGAGGATTATGCATGTGTTTTGGATAAACCATTGTCGTCTTTTTTGTTTTATGTATTGAGTCTATTTAATTTGCTTGACACTGGTAATTAATCAAGTAAAGTAGCTAGTGTTGTGAAGTCACCTTCCATTATAAGTTACATACCGAGTTAAGTTTAGGTCAGGTCAAGCTAACATTTAATTACACTCCCATTAAAATTATTTTGATTATGTTTGATATATTTTTCCACTTCAATATTTAATATAAAATAAAATAATTTTATAAACTAAAGTTGTCGAGATAATATATCAATTACATTCTTAAAATAGATAGTGATATGAGTTAAATTCTTAAATAGATGAGATATGAGTTACGAATCAACAACCTAAATTGTCAAACCTTCAATTTCTGCTGCCTTTAAATTTTAGGCAAAAGACAGAACGACAACTCAGCCGTAGATAGAGCTTTCCAAGATGGAGGGGGCGAGAAACCTCCAGAATACGTTTAGCCCAGACATACAATAGATATCTAGAAATCGGCAACCTTGTCCGTTCCGTTTCTCTCATGTCATGCATCTTCCCTCCACGTTCCTGTTTTTCTCTGTTATGTTAGGCACTTGCCGCACTTCCATTTGATTACCTCATCATACTTACCACCTCATCTGCGCCTTTTTTTTTTATCCTCAATCTTATTTAACAGAGGAGACCACAATACACTTGAACATCTGTATACCAGCCCAGCCAGCTAATAGAGAAGAACGAGCGAGCATGGAAGGAGAGCTGCGAAACAGAGAAGAACAATAAGCATCCTGATGCTACCATGGCTTGCTCACGGTCACATTTCACCATTCCTTGAGCTAGCCAAGAAGTATCCAAGAAAACTTCCACATCTACTTCTGCTCTACCCCGGTAAACTCAACTCACTTGAGAAACAACTGGGAGCAGCAGCAACTGGAGAAAACATTAATAACGAATGATGATGAGCAGCAGCAGCGACCAGCAGGCGGCATTCAACTCGTTGGTATCATCTACCCTGCTTGCCTAATCTCCCACCAACTATCACACCACAAATGGTCTCCCGCCTCATCTCATGCAGATCTCAAAGATGCCCTTAACAAGTCGGCGGAGAATCCGGCCAGGGGTTCACCAGCTTGCTCGAATCCTGAAACCAGATCTAGTATCTAACGACTACACCAATCTGGGCACCCATATTGCTCTGTACATAACATTCCAGCTGTACGGTTCAAACACTCAGTGCTTCTGCACTCTCTTGCTAATCACTTGTTATCAATACGGTGATGCTGGAGATTCATACTCTTCTTCGTCAAATTCAAAGTACCTTTTCCTGAGCTCATAATCTTCCGATTTCTACCAAGAAACGATAAAAAAGATGAGTCAGACCAAGCTAACAGGCGGTAAGAGGGTCATGGAGATCGTTCTCCTCAAGACCTCGCCAGAGATTGAAGGCAAGTATTGGAATCATCTTAGCAGTTGCCATCAGTAAAAGGATTGTCCCTGTCGGCCCACTGATTCGAGACGAACCCCTTGCAGGAGAGAAGTGATGATGTGATGAAGTTAGTCAGATAATGAAATGGCTGGACAGCAAGGAACAGAGCTCGACAGTGTTTGTATCGTTCGGGAGCGAGTACTTCTGTTCACATGACGAAATAGAGGAGATAGCAAAAGGGTTAGAGCTCTGCTGCAATGTTATAAACTTTATATGGGTCATTAGATTCCCACTGGGAGATGGAAAGAGACCTGAACAAGTGTTGCCAGCCGGATTTCTAGATAGAATTAATGGTAAAAGAGGTTTCATAGCTGAAGGTTGGGCACCACAGATGAGAATCTTAAAGCACAAGAATGTTGGGGGATTCTTGAGTCATTGTGGGTGGAGTTCTGTTTTGGAGAGCATGAAGGTTGGAGTTCCTATTATCGCCATGCCCATGCAGATTGACCAACCGGTGAATGCCAGACTTGTGGAGGGACTTGGGAATGGGTTGGAGGTGAAGAGAGATGGTGATGGAAAGTACTGGGGAGATGAGATTGCAAGAGTGGTGAATAAGGTCATGGTGGAGGAAAAAGTGTATTTTAAAAAAAGAGCTAAGGAATTGAGTGATTTGATGTTGAAGAAAGGGGATGATGATGTGGATGTGGCGGCTGAAGAGTTGATCAAGATTTGTAGGGAGTTTAATAGTAAGATTAAGTAGTGTTAATCATTCTTCTTTTGTTTTTTTTTTCTTTGGAGAAGAGGCAAATTAATAAATTGCGTGTGCTGGATATACTATAATGTATTACTTTCTCACCTTGTATTGAAGTTTTCTGACTATAATAGTAATAAAAAGTTGCGTCAAAACTAATAATGTATGAGCATACCCAACTGCAAGTTTCAAATTGGAAATTTGGAAACACAGAAGTTCGTTGGTGAATAAGACAATGGTTGTCTGCTTCGTTTATGGCATAGCTAGTAACAGGCAGCAGAGACAGCAGACAGCAGCCAAATTAACATGGTTAGTGTACAAAAAAGACAAAAAAGGATATTCTGAAACTCAGCAGATGTGGCAAGTTAGTGACCAGCTGACAGTAGCAAACTTAGCCTGGCAAAGGAACTTGGTCGATAATGTTGCGGAAGCGACTGGGTAAGAGAGTAAATTATTGTACTAGAAAATCACTCCGTACAGGAAAATTCCCAGGTCGTGGTAGGGTCACAATGGTCCCGCTTAAGAACCACTTCCTTAGACAGAATTTCCTGACTGTAATTTCTTAGCACAATAAAGCACTACAAAATTACCCACCAAAAGCTGCTAAATAAAGCTATAAAAGGACACCGGAATTTTACGAGGTTCAGCCAATTTTGCTACTTCCTCGGACACTACCAGAAATCTCTTATTTATACTTGAAGAGATATAGAGAGAAGAGATTACAATTTAGCATACATAAGAAGTTGCTAATTGTTGGGATGAGATTAGAAGTGAGGTGAGCACTTCCTTTTATAACAAAGGAAGTGCCCCCTTGTTTTGCCCACACTGTGAGTGATGAACCACTCTCACAATTCTCCACCTTGGTTTATCCCACTAACCAAAATAAACTCTCTTACAAACCTACTTGGTAGTGTCTACAATTGCGCCTAGGCGCCATTTTCAATATGCAGATGTTGGTCAAGTCCAAGCAATGTTTGAACTTGACTGCGGTCACCACTTGGTCATCATGTCTGCAGGATTCTCAGTCGTCCGGATTTTCTGAACAAGAATATCCCCTTCTTCGAGTATCTCCCGCACAAAGTGATAGCGAACATCAATATGCTTCGTCCTTGCATGATAGACTTGATTCTTTGCTAAATGAATAGCACTTTGACTGTCACAGTGCACCGTGATGCCTCTGACCAACTCCCAAGTCTTTAAGCAACCCATGAAGCCAAATACCTTCCTTCACAGCCTCTGTCAGAGCCATGTACTCCGCCTCAGTCGTAGACAAAGCAACTGTAGACTGCAAGGTAGATTTCCAACTTACTGGTGCCTTGGCTAAAGTAAACAAGTAACCAGTAGTTGATCGTCGCTTATCCATATCACCAGCATAGTCGGAATCACAATATCCAACCACATTTGGACCACCTGTAACATCCTTCTCAAATAGCAGACCAATATCCACAGTACCTTGAATATATCGTAAAATCCATTTCACAGCTTGCCAATGATCTCTGCCAGGATCATGCATATATCTGCTCACAACTCCAACTGCTTGTGAAATGTCGGGCCTTGTACACACCATGGCATACATTAAGCTACCAACTGCTTCTGCATATGGGACTCTAGCCATATAGTCTCTATCTTCTTTAGTCTTTGGAGATAATTGGGCACTAAGTTCAAATGGGAGCAAGCGGGGTACTCACAGGTTTTGTATTGTCGTTAATACCAAAACGTTGTAGCACCTTTAGATATTGCTTCTGGGACAAACAAAGCTTGCCATTCCTTCTGTCTCTACTAATCTCCATCCCGAGAATCTTCTTGGCTTCGCCCAAGTCTTTCATCTCAAACTCTTGAGCTAACTGAGCCTTCAATCTATCAATCTCTGACTGATTCTTTGAAGCTATTAGCATGTCATCAACGTACAAGAGTAGGTAGATGTAAGACCCATCATGTAGCTTGCACAAATACACATAGTGATCATATTTGCTTCTCGTGTACCTTTGCCCTCTCATAAACAAATCAAATCGTTTGTACCATTGCCTTGGAGACTGCTTCAGCCCGTACAAAGATTTGTTCAACTTACAAACCCAATCTTCTTTACCACGAACCTTAAATCCTTCTGGTTGAGTCATATAGATCTCTTCCTCCAGATCGCCATGTAAGAATGCGGTCTTCACATCAAGTTGGGCTAATTCCAAATTCAGCTCAGCTACTAACGCCAACAGAATTCTGATGGAGGAATGTTTTACTACTGGAGAAAATACCTCATGGTAATCAATTCCCTCCTTCTGTGCGTACCCTTTGGCCACCAACCTAGCCTTGTAGCGGACACTGTTTTCACCTGAAGTTCCTTCTTTCTTTGCAAACACCCATTTGCAACCAATTGCCTTCTTGCCCTTTGGTAGTTGTGCCAACTTCCACGTGTTGTTCTTGTGAAGAGAATTCATTTCTTCTTCCATGGCACCTTTCCACTCCTTACTTTCCGAGTTTTGATTTGCTTCTTGGAAAGTAGGTGGTACCCCTTCATCTACAACTGGAAGTGCATAAGCCACCATATCCGCATAACGAGCAGGTTTGCGGATCTCTCTTCTAGGTCTTTCTTCTGCAATCGGATATGATTCTGCTGTTGGAGCTTCCTCATTTGACTCATCTACTCCTTGAGAGTCACTATCATCTCCAACCAATGGGTTTACAAATATCTCCTTCTCGAACTCCACCTTCTTTGGTGCTTTCTCCACCTGCTTCTGAGTTCCCTCTGTCTGGAAGGAGTCTACTGTCACCTTCTGCCACAACGCAGATTCATCAAAGGTAACATCTCTGCTAATGATTGTCTTCTTTGCTTCTAGACACCACAACCGGTATCCCTTTACCCCAGACGCAATCCCCATAAATAGAGCCTTCTTTGCCCTTGGGTCTAATTTTGATTCCTTCACATGGTAGTAAGCCACAGAACCAAACACTCGCAAAGAACTATAATCAGTAGCTGGTTTTCCAGACCATGCCTCAAGCGGTGTCTTTCCACCAATAGCCGACGACGGTAACCGGTTCACAATATGGCTGCAATATGTTACCGCCTCTGCCCAAAATTGTCTACCCAGCCCAGCATTTGACAACATGCACCGAACCTTCTCCAGCAATGTTCGGTTCATTCGCTCCGCCACTCCATTCTGCTGCGGTGTTTCCCTGACTGTGAAGTGTCGGACAATTCCCTCGTCTTTGCAAACCTTCAAGAATGGATCACTCTTGTACTCTCCCCCATTATCTGTCCGGAGATACTTGATCCTTCGATCTGTTTGCGTCTCGACTGTCTTCTTCCATGTTAGGAAGATCCCCATCACTTCATCCTTAGTCTTCATGGCATACACCCAAACTCTTCGAGAAAAATCATCCACGAAGGTCACATAGTAGCGGTTCCCACCCAAGGAAGGCGTCTTGGCGGGTCCCCAAACGTCAGAATGGACATAGTCCAAAATACCTTTCGTATTATGGATGGCATTGCCAAACTTCAACCTCTTTTGCTTCCCGAGAACGCAATGCTCACAAAAATCTAACTTGCAAGCCTTCACGCCTTTCAGCAATCCCTGCTTTGCAAGAATCTGTAAGGATTTTTCTCCGGCATGCCCCAGTCGCATGTGCCATAACTGAGAGTCACCGTTCTCCTTGGGAGCCAACACAACTGCTGCTGTTCCTACTACTGTACTCCCCTCGTAGTAATACAGATTGCTCCTTCTGGTGCCTTTTATCACCGTCAGTGCTCCGGAAACGACCTTTAGAACTCCATCTTTAGCGGCCCATGAGAATCCTTTCGACTCCAATTGTCCCAGAGAAATGAGATTTTGGTCAAGTTTGGAACATGCCGAACTTCTCTTAAAACTCTGGTTGATCCTTCATGGTTCTTCAACTTGATTGAGCCTATACCAATTGTTTTGCATGGGCTATTGTCTCCCATCAAAACGGTTCCACCCTTTAGTTCTTTGTAATCAAAGAACCAATCTCGAATGGGTGACATATGGTAGGTTGCTCCTGAATCCAGAATCCACTCATCCTGATTAATTTTTGAAGTCGATGCCACCAATGATAGTCCTGATCCTTCGCTGTCGTATTCAGCTACACATGCGTCTTGAACAGCCTTGCCTTTCTTCTGTTTAGGACAGTCCTTCTTCCAATGTCCCTTTTCTCGACAAAGGGCGCATTCATCTTTGCCGAGCTTGGTTTTGGTTTGACCATCCTTTCTTCCCCTTTTTCTGAGCGGAGGAACGATCTCTCACCACTAATGCTTCTGCTGCTTCATCAGTACCAGCCCTCTTTTCTTTTCTTCTCAATTCATGGTGTACAGTGCTGCAGTGACATCCTTCAGAGAGATATCGTCCTTCCCATGGAGTAGAGTTGTTTCCAGAAACTCATACTCATCAGGAAGAGATCCCAGCAACATTAAGGCCAAATCTTCATCTTCGAATTTCACATCCAAGTTTACCAAATCAGCTACTAGTTGATTGAAACTGGTGATGTGGTTATTCATTGTGGTCCCCGAAACATACGAAAAGCGGAATAGCCTTTTCTTCATAAAAAGCTTATTCTGACTGCTCTTCTTCATGAATTTTTCCTCCAGTGCCTTCCACAATTTACTTGCAGATTTTTCTTTAGAGAACGCATATTTTTGTTCTCTCGACAGGCAGGAGCGAATTGTACCACAAGCTGCTCGATTCATGGCCTCCCATTCTTTCTCTTGAATGTCTTCCGGTCTTGTCTCTTCAATGGCGATGTCAAGACCTTGCTGAAAGAGAGCGTCTTGGACTTCGCATTGCCACATGCCGAAATGGCCCGTTCCATCAAATGTCTCCACCGAAAACTTAGCATTAGTCATCACCCTTCTTGTCCAAATCGATGACGAGGAAGTTGATGATGCTGTCTCCGGGGTCTTTAATTTGTCGTCTGCCATTTCTGCTCCAATTTTTTTTAGCAGCGCTACGACGTATCAACTGAACAAAGGAACGCTTTTCTGATGTGGAAGATCAGCCTAGCTGCAACCACAGAGCATACTAAGACAGAACCTTGGCTCTGATACCACTTGTTGCGGAAGCGACTGGGTAAGAGTAAATTATTGTACTAGAAAATCACTCCGTACAGGAAAATTCCCAGGTCGTGGTAGGGTCACAATGGTCCCGCTTAAGAACCACTTCCTTAGACAGAATTTCCTGACTGTAATTTCTTAGCACAATAAAGCACTACAAAATTACCCACCAAAAGCTGCTAAATAAAGCTATAAAAGGGACACCGGAATTTTACGAGGTTCAGCCAATTTTGCCTACTTCCTCGGACACTACCAGAAATCTCTTTATTTATACTTGAAGAGATATAGAGAGAAGAGATTACAATTTAGCATACATAAGAAGTTGCTAATTGTTGGGATGAGATTAGAAGTGAGGTGAGCACTTCCTTTTATAACAAAGGAAGTGCCCCCTTGTTTTGCCCACACCGATATGGGATGAAACCACTCCTCACAGACAATATCAAGTCAGCAACCAGAAAAGAGCAGCCAACTCAAAAACCGGTTAGAATGCCAACAGTTATCAGACTATCATCACGCTAACGCAATACTGATGTAAGCAAGGGTTTAAATCGTGGAATATGTCATCAGTAAAAAAACACCGTAATTAACCATTAACCTAGAGATGTTTTGGCACGGTAAAAAAAAAGCCACACACACAAAATACAAGGTGAAGCCGATACACATTAAAAAGTACAATTAAGCATCCTCTAAATCTTTCTCGAATAAGCTTTCCTTCAACTTGCTATGTGGAAGGTCCATACACAGCTAGCTACCTTTACTTAACAATCTTATGTGTTAACCTGTAAGAGGTGACGGGTTCCATCACATTTCAAACAATGATAAGAGTCTTCGATTTCAGTTTCAATCATCCCATGACAAGAACCCAGCAAGTCACTGAAGTAAACCAATTCCACCAGGATTATACTACAATATAATCATAGTGGAAAACAGGTCATTAAGGACCGGATGATTCTAGTCAACATGGATTGAACTTTCTATGGTTGCGTGTTTGGTAAATGTGTTTTAGAAAAGGTTGAAAATGTAATAGAAGGAACAACCAAGATAGAAAGGACAAAATAGAAAAGAAAAAAAGTGCAATCATGACTAAAATTTTCATTTAAACAAGTTGCGGGACTCGCTCCCAGCTAAAATGAAAATGGTGTGTAATTCAATTAAAGCGTCTATTATAATTCCGTTTAAGCTCTTCAAGTAGACTTGAGGGCTTCTTTTTTTTTTACAAACAAATGGTGGGAGTAGCACCGAGTTATAGTTTAATTTAAATTTAAGGTCAGAGTCTAGATGAAGATGTCAGCATTGCCGTCCCGATAACAAGATGAAGAGACTTGGAAATTGCCTGTAATCATCATAAAGATGGAGTTAGAGGGCAGAGGTTGGGGTAGAAACATGGATTCAAATCAGAAAACAATTTGTGTTCTGATGCTACCATGGTTGGGCCATGGTCACATATCACCATATCTAGAGCTAGCCAAAAGGCTCGCAACTAGGAACTTCCATATCTACTTATGTTCAACTCCAATAAACTTTTCATCCATCAAGAAGAGCTTGAATGACCTATCATACTCAATCCAATTAGTGGAGCTTCATCTTCCATCTTCGGTCGAACTTCCACCACGATACCACACCACTAATGGTCTCCCACCCCACCTCATGCCTGTTCTTAAAAAGGCATTTGACATGTCAGCAACCCCAACTTCACAAACATCCTTGAAAACCTTAACCCTGACCTTCTCATCTATGACTTCCTCCAACCGTGGGCGGCAGATTTAGCTTCCTTCCACCATATCCCAGCTGTTGAGTTCGTCACATATGGTGCAGCAATTAGTGACCTGTATTTTCATTTCGATAACAAAGATTCTAGTTCCAACCCCGAATACCCTTTCTCAGAGATATATCTTACAAGTTTTGAAACTATGGCCTTTGCCCCACTGCTTGCCCAGCTGGATCCAGTCATTCAGAGCTGGAAGAAATCCAGTGAGATTGTGCTGATCAAAACGTTCAGGGAGATTGAAGGGAAGTTTATGGATCATCTTAGTATCACTACAGGAAAAAAGGTGGTCCCGGTGGGACCTCTGATCAGAGATCCAGAAAACATAGAAGGAGAAGAAATAAGCAAGGATATTTTTGAATGGCTTGACGGTAGGGAACCACTCTCAACGGTGCTAGTCTCCTTCTGGACCGAATATTTTTCTTCCAGGGAGGAGGTGGATGAGATAGCAAAAGGGTTAGACTTCAGTAATGTAAACTTTATATGGGTCATTGGATTCCATAAAGAGAAGACGCAAGATGTAAGTGAGATGCTTCCTGAAGGATTTCTGGAAAGAGTCTCAGAAAGAGGGTTCATAACTCAAGAATGGGTGCCACAGGTAAGGATTTTAGGACACCCAAGTATCGGTGGGTTTGTAAGCCATTGTGGATGGAGCTCAGTAATGGAAAGCTTGAAGCTAGGGGTCCCCATCATCGCATGCCTATGCAATAGACCAGCCAGTCAATTCTAGGCTTTTGGTAGCACTTGGCCTTGGGTTGGAGATTAAAAGGGATGACAAGGGAGATACATGGGAGATGAGATTGCAAAAGTGATTAAAAAGGCAATGAATGAAGAGGATGGAAAATGTGTAAGAAACAGAGTCAATGATATGAGGGACTTGGTGTTGAAAAAAGCTGATGAAGATATAGAAGAGGTGGTGAAAGAGTTGGTCCAAATCTGCAGAGAGTTCAAGCGATTGTAATTTTTACAGTTGTAACACAGGACTTCTAATGTTTTGTTGTCTATACTGTCTTTATTTTTGGTGTTTCTCCGTGAGAAGTGGTGGGAGCAGCGCAATAAAAGCCACTTGGGTCCACTAGATACCAAATTTCTGCTTCAATGTTGAAATGGAGACATCTCAACTGATCGCATTATTCAATCAACAGCTTAGCAGCAGTTATCCTCGCAAAATATTCAATCAACCGCTTAGCAGCAGTTATCAATATTCAATATTCCAACCATTGGGCATGGTCGGGCGTGTGCCGCAGATACGACTCAAGTGAGCTTATTTATGTTCTTTTCATATATCTCATCGATAGCCAGAAAATACTCAGAAAGAATGAGGCACTAGAAGAGTAGTGACGGCGATTCGAAGATCATCTCCGACCCCGATGTGAAATTTTCTACATCTTCGATGAATTTTGACTAATTTCTTCTAAATACTGTGTGTGGGGGGGATGTAACTTATCTTTCTTATGATTCTCTGTACTAAATTCCTTCTAGCTCTGGGCCAGATTTAGATAATTAGATTTCCTTCAACATGCGTTGTCGAGTTAGATATTTTAGAACAGACAGAACCGCTATGACTTAGAATAGACACCGATCTGACTCTTGCTAATTACGCAAATTCTCGAGCGAGAATTAGAAATTCAACTTAATTGGTTATAATGAGTTAAGTATGACTTTGTGTTATACAACTCAAAGATCAAGGGTAATCGCATAGGTAGTTAGTAGGGCGTTTCAACCATTGTTTATTTTACTTTAACTAGGCTAATAGCCCAACAAGTCCCTGTAGGTTCCACACACTACTCCCCTATCGTATGAAACTTACAGCTTAATATGCCTGCCAAAATCACGCATAATCGCACATATAGCAAGCATGCATCCAGTATATTTAGTGGCGGTAAACATTTCATACTTCAAAGAAGAGTATCTATCCAATAGGAAGATCCCGCTGACATCCACTATTGGCAATGAGAATATGAAACATACATAATGAGTGAGAGAAAAGGTTTTAATATTTGGTTATATCAATGGACGTCTATAGCTTGTATAACCTATCTTGTACACACACTTAAGCAGATGAAACTATGTGTCGCGAGAATGGCAACAGTAAGCCAACTACAGCTAGAGGAGTAACTTACAACTTTATCTCCAGGAGGGGTTACAGAAATTTATTTCAGTATTCTATGAAACAATAGAAGCAGAATCCTCAACTAGAAGGTCTCGATATGCAGCTATAAGTTCAGAGATATCATCCATGCGTAGCTGAAATAAACCAACAAAACACTTAGCCAAGAGTTTTAGCAACAAGGCTAGAGTAGTAACAAATAACTTCAGACCAAGGAGGATTCAGCAGTTACATACCTGGGATGCATTTTTTAGATGATAGAATCGATGAAAGCTGGTACCAGATAAGAGAGATTTCAATGGTAGCAGGTCGGACCCAGCCTTCGAACTGTGTTTTCCAGTCCCATAGATGGCAACAAAAACGTCAAGTTAGAAGTCAAAGCGTTGAGTCAGTCAGCATCAAATGCGATTTCTCATTTTATACCTCTTAAAACAAAATTAACTTCGACCAACCACTTCTGAGAACACCCGGTTTGATTACATTTTAAATAAAGAACAAGTTTCATAGACTTTACTACTCGATAATGCTAGAAGATACCAAAAATCCCTTGTCGTTAGCACAAACGATTACCAGAGATTGATCTCGTTGGACCAGATAGGACATGTTGCCAACATGATGCCAACGATTCACATAAAGTAAAAGTTATCACCAGTTTCAATTTAATACATCATTGTTTAGTAGAATAATTTCTCAATATATACATATTCAGTTCCTGAACAGATCCCTTATATCATTCTTCCAGGAACTCGCATTATAGCTAGAGCTGAAATTGAAAATTGTAACATTCATAGTGTCGATAACTTTCACAGAAATGATAGGTAGATATTTTCTCTTTTATTTACAGAACAAATGCCCTGGCATTTCTTAATCACCGCATAAGAGTCCAATCCTCATAATGAGTTGTATCCATACATCTCTCTACTAATGCAACTAATAATGAGTGCTGATCCTACAAGAGCTGGGTAGTCATCTATCAGCACATCATGGTACGTGAATACGAAAAAACTAAAGCCGAAGCGCACTTATCACACATACCAAAAAAAGAGAAAACATTGATGTGCATAGAACAAATGAAATACAGAGGCAATAAAAAATCATTTTCTTACATGCAGTGAAGCTTAATCATGCGTTGATAATCACGGAGCAATGGTGCAACTTCCCTCAACTGAATTGAGCTAGCAATAGAATTCCTCCAGTGATCACGAAGGACCTCAGCTGCCTTCATTTTAGCACAAGACAAAATCAGAGCTGAGGTTGAAACCAAGAACAAAGGTTCATCTGCCTATTATCTTTAATACAGATTTCAGGTTAATGAGGGGAAAGGGTCGATATTCACCTGAACATCAGAAATTGCCACATTGCTAGGAACTTCTCTTTCCACCAGCTTTCTCGCGAGCTCATAAAATTCTTTGTCATCCACCTCATCAACGACTTGAAAACCTGATTCAGTAGGTGATGTTGAAACTTCAAACTTCCTCCATAATTCAGACAAAGCAGATTCTTGTCTTTGGCCCTCCTGAAAAGGTTATATTAGCCATGCTAATCTAACTGTGTCAATACTGACAAGATGCATTTTGTACGTAAGCCATCAAATAATCACCACTCAAACATCCAAATCTCATGTCACAATTATAGAACATACTATTCAACTAATCTTTGAAGCAGAACAATCAGTATGCATCCAGTTGTGTTTGTTGCGCATGCGAGCCATCGCTTCATTTTTTGTTTCTTCTTTTGTCTCTTTTCTGTGTGTAGTGTTTTTAGTCGCACCATGAGCTGGGAAAACACCTTATTTTCATTACAAACTTTCATGGTATTCAACTTAACATGAAGCAAATGTTGAAGTGTTGTCGTCCTGCCTCTCTAAAGGAACAGCCAATGATGAAATCATCCTGATACTGATACATGTGTTTGTAATATACACAAGTAAGACATTGAATAGAAGGGAGTAATAGATTAAGGGTTAACATATTGATTTGACTCTGCGCATGAACAAGTTCATTCTCTTACTTCTCTTACATGCATTCTATTACATGCCCATTAGAGGACGTTCAAGGCCATACACAGATATTCAGACGCAAGCAAATACCCATTTCAATGATTCCATGCTATAAACACTGCTATATGTTGTTATACCAGGTAAATATAGAGTAACTAACACAGCCAAAAATACATTACCTTGAGAGTGGCCTGCGTCAGAGCCCCCGACTCATTATTTGTAGAGAGAGTTTCCACTAGAGGTGTACTCAACCTCTTTGCAATAGGGTCACCTGTGATTAAACAAAGATGAAGACACGGAAACAATATTTCATGTGAAGAGCACTCTAATGATAATCAAAAAGGTTCCTGGCTTTAAAGTAGGAGTGGTGAAAACAGAATCTGTCCCAATAACACATAATGTCAGAATGAATATTTGAAATTTTCATGGCCTGAATATACTACCACAATACTATTTAATAATATATCAAAATGGCAGCTCATACAAGATCGAGCTCAGACTTTTGTCTCAGTTCAGTATCCAACCAGCAGACCCAAAATCATTAGATGAACAGCATATTCTTTTGATTGTGGTCATCAAAATTCTCAATGATTTAACGAGGACATATAAGGTGAGCAAGTAACCACCATTCAAATATTATACCTTCGGGAACCAACCACCAAAAATCCCCAAATGTTGATTTGCCATCAAAGCCACCAAACAACAAGTAACGGGAACCCAAAGACGTCATAGAGTGGTATGCTCGAGCAGGAGGAGCCGCATTGCTTGTAGGTAACCTTTTCCACTGCACAGAAACTAAATTCAGACCAATATGAGATGCAAGCTAGAAAGGACTTCTAGAATCAAAGCATGAGTTAGTGTGTAAGTATAATGTTTGCGAAACTAAGAGGACGGTATACAAGAGAGTCCAGAAGCAAAAGTAACCAGTCTTTATTGTTAGGCAAAATTGGTAACTCCCCTTGATAATAATAGAATATAGTGACAAAGGGTGATGAAATTTTGCTACAAGTCTGCAAGAACTTTTTATCCCCAATAACTAAAACTGTATATTCTGATATCTTACTGGAACCAAGCACAAGAATGCAAGCTCAAAAGCTACTCTGACATATTAAAGATAATAGTAGAAGCTAAATCACAGTATGCTTGACTGTAGCGAGCTGAGTAGCACTATAACAAATTATATATTCTTCAGAGGTAACAATCAGCTAAAATCAAGCAGGCCATCAACCTGAAAAATCTTAAAGACCCTCAATAGAGGCTTAATCAGAAGAAACAGGAAGAAAAAAGATTCAATTCACAGCATATCCATAACAGAACTTGCAGGTTCATTGGTTACTTATAAGGTACTCACCCCTATCCAGGACAACGCAGTCATTGTAGTAGATGTCATAACGACTGAGCCAGCCACCCGTACCATGCCCTCCAAACAATAGAAGCTGTTCAACATGCCCACCAAAATAGGTGTCTTTGTAAAAGATCATAGATAAACTATATTACTGGCGACAAAACCATAACATGAAGCATAAAAGAAAGAGTATCGATAATGCAATTTGTAGAATGCAGCTACAGAACCTTGACAGGAAGAGGAATACCACGTGGTTTGAAATATATGAATATAACCCCAGATAAAGTAGGCTACGGCAAAGAAATTTAAGTGCAACCTATGCCAGTTTCTTGCAATGATGAAGACGGGTTAAGGATACAGCAATCCTCCCTACGAGATAGCTGTGAAATCAATAACCACTTAGAATATTACTTTCCAATTTTATCAATATGGGAGACATTTAGTTCAACAATATGCGAGACATTGTAGAACTAAGGGAGAACATTAATTTTATAATAAAATATAATGTTTGCAGAACTGGATTACTTGATGCCAAATTGATCCTATTAAAGTAAAAACCAGAGAATTAAACAAGCCATAGAAGATAATCAGCAACATCATCCTAATCTTCAGACAGAACTAAAAGTAAGTTAAAAGGAAAAATGATTTCACAAAGGTATTCAATGCACATCCAGGGGCACCCAGTATGAGCACCATTAAGCCACTTAAGTGCTAGTGTATTAGATAAAGAACCAAAATAGGACTTACATAATGCCCTCCAGATGTAACGGTGTGACCACAACGTGGAGCAGGTGGTTGACCTGGAAGCTTCAGTTGTGTCCAACCAGGAGCTTCATTTTCTTCCTTACACAAGAAAGAACAGAAATGAACAAACTGATTATAAGATCATAAATTAAACATATTGAAACAGAAGGTTTATAGCTGCAAGAGTTTGGAACAAAAATAAACAGCAAAAAGGGAAAACCGACATAGGGTGGATGATAAGGGCAGTGAATTTTGCCTCTTCCTTAATCAAAATATTTACATTCTGACAGAACCTTGCATAAATGCTCCAACGGAACATAACTTGCAAAAATACATAAACGCTAGCCAGCACAAACAGTATAAGATCCATGACAAAGGTACAACTTTAGGACAAAGATTTAAAAATAAATGTAAAAGTTCGCTGGTTCCAAGGAACACTAGCAAAAATTGTATTGTGCAATACTACATGGTCCCATTGTGATTGATAGTGCACAGGAGTTAGAATCCGGGTAGTATACAGCTTTGAAAATGATGCATTATGCTCATTAGTGTAAAGAAACAGCAATAATATATGACACTTGGGATCAGTATGCCATTGAGCTTTAATGTGATGCAACCAGCACCAGGACCAATAAAAAATTATATAAGCAAACCACAATGCTAGAATGAATCACTAATAACCAGTACCTTCCTCAATCAGACCCTTCAGAGCCCATAAATCACCCATGATTGGTCCACCGCCTCCTACAATAATGTAATATGACGCAGGTCAGCTACTATATATTATTTAATCTCAATCCTTTCATAGCAAATGATAATACATGTCATTAATCATTATGCGAGTACAAGATTGTCAGAATGAAAATGATGTGGAACAGTAATTACTGAAAATCAAAACAGGTAATTGAGTTTATTGGGTGATATTCCAATAATAATGTAGTCACTGTCCTACAGTTTATAGTCAGTACAATCAGACCATTTAAGCAGCAAGTTGATACTAGGTAAGAATGAGCATATAGATTGAGCAATCCAAAACTCACATAAAAGTGCACAAAATTTCTAAAGGTGAGTGAGTAGAATTACCCCTTCCACCAAAGACAAGCAAGCGCTTTTCAACCATGGTGGCTGTATGGCCACACCTAGGTGGAGGCACCGATCCAGCAACTGTAAGCTCCACCCACTCAAGTGATACTGTTAAGAGATTATAATTAGTGTGCTATGCAACCATCAGTAGCAACATAGAGAAGACAGAAAAAGCTTGAAGAGAGCGGGTTACTTGTATCCATGAGATATACATCAGAAAGCCACTTTTTGCCATCCCATCCACCATACCTGCAGCAATAGAAGGATTTTGTAAGAACAAATCATAGCTAGAAGCTTTATAAGGTAGTTGATCAAAGTATGAATCTGTTACACACATGACAATCTTCTGATTTCCTATGGCAGCTGCTGAAGCAAAATCCCTGGGTGAAGGTAAGTCTCCGAAACTTGTCAACTCTGACCATTGCCATATATCTGATAGAAAGATCCATAAGTAGTCTTTAAGGAATATAACCAGTAAATAATACATAACAGAAGTACACAGTTTAAGATGTATAACATATCCCAAAAACTACGTCTACATTTGTGCTTGATCAAGTTCAAGATTATGTTTGTGTGTATGCTAGTGTGCAATTATGAATGAATAAAATATGTCCTTGACAACATACTATATTCTAAAAACCTTTACCTGTGTCCAACACCCAAAAGTCGCCCAGCCTGAAAAATGAGTTTCAATTTGTCAAAAAACGGTGAAAGTAACAGAACTTGGCAACGACGCACATATATCTGAAGATAACGTACCTTTTGCCGCTGGAACGCCCACCAAATATGAACATATGACAGTCTATTGCAACAGCAACATGAAATGCTCTTGGACTTGGACCAACTTGACCATCAGACCCACTGCCGGTGCACTCGGGCTGAAACCATAGCTTATTATCTGTATGATAGCAAAAAACGGCCTGAAAATATAGGACGAATGACAAAAAGGTTGCTATCGAAAAGACCATGAGCTGTGCCGTTTCTTTTAGAAGTTCAACTTGTTCAGTTGCAAGTTAGAAGTTTATTATAGCAGATGATAATACAAACTTCAAAATTACGAAACAAAGTATCTACCTTCTTCAACAATTACTTGAGGACAATTTATCGAAGTGAACAAAGGTGAATTTGTTACAGCACTTGTTCTAAGGTTTAAGCAATTAGTTCAATCATTCAACATTCTCGCTAACCATGCGACTCTCATAAAACATAACGTCACAAAATGCAATTGTGATTGTTAGCATACACTACTGATCCGCACGCGGAAGAAGATGGTTAGATTACCAGCATCATAGACAGTGATGTCATTGAGGAATCGCTTGTTGACCAGACCTCCAAATACTATGATTTTCGTGTTGCCGATATTAACAGCAGTCTGACCACTGAAAAAAGCAATTGGAACTAAAACGATCAGTAAGCAAGTCAGATCTTCGTTTGAAGAAGTAAGCTAAATTATGATCTCAATGACCTTCGGGCTTGAGGAATGGTGCCTCTGAAATCAGAAGGGTCAGCACGAACCCAGTAATGCATCTCTCACTAGCTTGATCCTGCCCTTACCAGCCACTCTGACCTGGTTGCGAATGCTCCACCGGAGTCTGCCTTGCTTATGGAGGGCCGCTTACTCCGCTAATTCCGACGGCGTTCCTGTCCGAGGAAAACAAGGAGATGACATTTCACCTTACAAGAATGAGTACATTTAAACTTGTTTAATTTTAAACAAATTTCAAGAAAATAATATTGCTTTCATATAATTTCACATATAATTCATACATATAATTTTCTTACTATCTTAATAATACTATTTTAATTTCTTAATCAATAATAATATTTTAATATCATCACAAACATGATGTAACAAAGTCATTAATACATGATTAATGCTATAAAAACAAGTTAATATTCACAACCTACAAGAAAGATATATGTGTAAATGGTAATTGTGTAAATTATTGTGGTGTTTGAATTCATTTTTTTGTTGGAAATTGTAATTTTTTGCTATAGTTAGAGGGTAATCTAAGGATTATGTGGATTAGAGAATAATACGTGGATTGGGTTCAGGTTAACTTTTTATAGTTTGGTGATTTGGAAGTTTAAGCGTTGCGATTAACAGTAGTATATAAATAACTTGTTGGGCAAAGTAGTGATTAAACTATTCTGCGAACTAATGGACAGTGAACCAGTCAATGTAGTCCAACAAGATGGTATCCACAGAGACTTTGTAACTATCTAAGCAATTATATAGTATTTGTGCAAGAATATAAAAAACATTGGATGAATGTAAATTGGGGGGGGGGGGGGGTTTGGGGTTATGGTTGTGATAGGAGGAATAAAAGAAAACAATAAAATTAAACTGTAACACCCCAACTACAACAACCCCCTTAATAACATATCGCAGCGGAATTCATAACTCACAACATCACTTAACTCTTTGGTGTTACACGCCGTTAGCCACCCACGTGGCTAACAAGGCTAACATATATACTTCGTACCGGTCTGATGGACTAAACTCCCGAGCAACTACACATTAATCCCGTTTCATGTCCAACAATCATTGTACACTTACATTACACAGTACCGAGTATCTTCCAACTAACGCCGATACAATTTCGGTCTTACTACACCTACAATACCTCCACAATTCACAGGACTACCGCATACAAATAACTACCCCGTCCTCCATCGAACGGCTTCCAGATCCTTGTACCTGAGACAGGAAAAAGAAGAAAGGGTGGCCCCCCAGGGGGCTCAGCACCTTTGCTGGTATGGTAATCCCGCAGCCCGCATGCTACCGGGCCACGCACAACTATTTGTCGTCTTAGCATGCGGTTGATTTTATTTAAAACATGCACAAACTACACACACATATCATGCTTAATAAGCGAACATCCATTAGTAGGACACAAACACCAGATTAACACACACAACATAACAACACACATCACTTAATAACATACACTCAACTTAGCTCCATTCTTCTTAGAGAACGTTCACTTTACTTAGGATGTGCCGGAGGAAATGTAAGTCCGAGCACACCATACATACATTGTCTTCACTTAGGTATGGCGGCCTCATATAGGACCGATCACAACATACACAATTTCCCCCTAGCTCCAATAGTGATGAGTTAGGTAAGCCTTGGTTAAGCTTGTGGGTGGTTGTAATTCAAGGAGGAAAGACAACCATAACATATAGAGAGGGAGTCGAAGCGAACATAGGCATCAACACCCTACCAACATTACACATGATTTCCCCCTAACCCGATTGGAAGTTGGGTAGGTAAGCTTTGGCTAAGCTAGTGGGAGGTCGAAATCCAATGAAGGAAAACAACCCTTAACATAACAGGATGGGAGTTAATTCACATATATACATCAACTCCCAAACAACACGCGCGACCGGAACGACCGGATTCCTCACCATACATAACATATACTTATTAGTTAAGGTTCCTTCATGGAACTTATCACATACATACATCACATAGTGTTACTACTCGGTTAGACACGTAAGGGGAGTAACATCCCTTTTTAACAACCATGGATAACTGTATCATATGACAACAACATACTAAACAAGTCACATACTTCACACATAGTCACAACATACACTAACACACAGATAGTCGTAGTTAGAACGTTCCCATGGGTTGGGACGTTTATTCCGGATACCGATCTCTTATGTGAACCTAAGGTCGGTTAACTATTATTTAACACATAATTAAGGTTAAGCGGTATCGGAATTAATTACACCACAATAATGAATTACTATAAACTCATTTCATGCTTTATCTTGCAAGGTGGCAAACACACAGAAAAACACATTGGCATACAAGCCGGTGTAAGGGTAATCCGGTAGGACACAGGTTGCAAGAAAACCATACCTGTCACCGAAGGTGCACTCTAATGTGCCATCACATGTTTCTTGAAAATCTTTGAACAACTGGTAACATTATAACTATCTTTATTAACATCGGGGTAATATAATTATTTAACGACTAATGCGCCCATGGTTAACCCCGTTCAGTAGTTTTATAACTTCACATTCTTAACTTGTTTTACTTCCACATTTTTATTACAACTCTTCACCACTCATTTGCCATTATAACTTACTTAACATATCCGTAACAACCTTATAACATCATTACTCATCAATCCCCATCATTGGGTATCATTTCCTACCCTTAAACAAAGTTTTTGCTCAAAATTACACTATGTCCGAACTTGTGTCCGAGCTTCCGAAGTTCGGACGCAAGTCGAGACTCAATTGGGTGAAAACTGACGAATGTCCGAACTTGTGTCCGAGCTTCTAAGTTCGGACACAAGTCGAGGCAAAAATCAAAGAAGAATTCTTACTGTCCGAACTTGTGTCCGAGCTTCCAAGTTCGGACACAAGTCGAGGCCAAATCTGAGGAAAACTTACAGGCGTCCGAACGTGTGTCCGGACATCGAAGGTCGGACACAAGTCGAATCAAAATAACCTGGGAAAATTTTTCGAGTGTCCGAACTTCCAAGTTCGGACACAACTTAAAACTCAGAAATTTATAAAATGACGGGGCATGTCCGAACTTCCAAGTTCGGACGGAAGTTCGGACGTGCCAGAAAACTTAGCTAACAGAGGCAAATTCTACCCAGAATTGCACTTCTAATAAACCTACACTCACTCCTTGTTCCACAAGCTACAAACACCCATTCTTTTCCTTGAAATTCCAAGTTATCTAGCACCATTATGCTATAGATTTTGCATTCTCTTAACTCCATTGTTCATCCACCATTACAAGTCCAACACTCCACTCTATTCAACATCAAACAACCCAATTCAACACCTAAGTTCTCTCACCCAGCAAACCATCATCAAACACTCATCTTCCATTAAAATTTTGCCATAACCTCCCCATAACCTTATACATTCATCCTCATCAATTTACATCTCATCATCCCTAATCTAGCCACACCCTTTCAAGGGTCCTAACAGCATATAACAAATCCTCAAATTCCATCAACAACAACTTAATAACCATAATCTCCATAACCACAATATTAATCACAAACTCATAACATTTGGCTCATAAGGCCCTCAATTCAACTATTAGTTCACAAACCTCTCCAAAATCAATTAAACACATTCCAACACAGATTTCAATCCACAATTTTGGGTTCATTAATTTGTTTACCCATCCCAAAACTTAAACAATTATAACAAGGTTTAAGGTGGATCCCTTACCTTAATTTCACAAGTCCCTTAATTCACCTCTTGCTCCTCATCTCCTCAAAATCGGTCAAGAGGGCATGGAGTTTCCAAACTCCATCCCAACATTTCAAGAACACAAAACACACTCAATTAATTATCTAAACCCTTAGAAAACTCAATTAAATCAAAGGCTTAGAACACAAGTTAGGGTTTACCTTTTTGAAGCTTTTAAGAGGGATTCTCTCCCTTGAATCAAGAAGGGGATTACTCCACCATTGAAGGATTAATTTGGAGCTCAAGAACAAGGAGAAAAACAAGGTATCAACAATGGTGAAAAATCGATTACACCAAGAGATGAAGGAAAAATGACTTTTTCTTGGGAATCTTTACCTTAGAAGGAAGAGGAGACTCCAAGCTTCACATTGGTGCCATTTTCTCTTCAAATGGGGAAAACCCCATGGAGGTCAACTTCATCCTTTTGAAATTTTGAAAAGAGAGGATGATAAGGAGGATGAGAGGAAGAAGAATATGTGATTTGTTTTTTATTTGGAGCTCACATGGAGCTTGGGCATGGCATTGAAGTTGAAGTAGCCATGGGAGAAGGGGAGAAAAATCGGTGGCTTGGAGAAGAAGAGGGAACCGGCTGGGAGAAAGAGAGAGAGGAAAGAGAAAAGGAAAGAGAGAAATGAGAGAAGAGATAGATAGGTGGGGTATAAGTGGTCTCTCTTTTTTTTTGCCTCTATTAATTAGTTATCAGTCATGTGTGAGTGAGCTGTCTACATTAATAAAACCGGCCCACTACTGTAAACACGCTGGAGCATTTTTCGTCTTCTAACAAAACACTCGTATTTACCCGGTTTAGTACTATTCACTAACCGGGACCGTTTTCCGGAATTTTCTCATTTCTTTAATTTTAATGGTTATTAAACTCCCATTAATGTTTAATTATAGTTACATATTCAATTATTATTTTTTACGGGGTCATTCGACTGTTTAAAGTCACGTTTTCGGGTTTTCTCGAAAAACGCGTTTTAAGACTCTGTTAGCGTTTTAACGCATTGTTTGGATCCCTTTCCTTCCGGAATTTTTTTCCACACGTTATTAGTGTGTATTTAAGGTATAAAAATATATTTATAACCCTAATGAAGTTTATGTACCTCTTAAAATAATTAAATACGCATTTTCACGTTTTGTGACTTTTACGCATTTCCTTTTCTTTTTGGTTTTCATTTCTTCACCAAGGATCTTAAGGACTTAATTAGCCTTAGAAAATTATAATTACACAATTAATTAACACATTAAGGTTTGAAGTATTTCAATCTACCCCCTTAAAAGAACTTCGTCCTCGAAGTTCACACTTCCCACACATCATTGGTTAGAATACGGGGATCGCTTGTATAATAAAACTTCCATAACAAACATACTTTACATCACAACCTCGGACTTGATGGTCCGGGTAACACATCCACATCCATACATATATAACATACTTACATAGTAACCTCGAACTCAATGGTCCGGGTACCTTATCAACATTGTACTTACATAACAACCCTTAGACTCTTAGGTCTGGGTAACATAACAACATTTAGACACTTAAGTCTTGATAACATAACAACCTTTAGACACATGGTCTAGGTAACATAACACTTTCGGAATTCAATCACATTAGGACTCGAGGTCAAAATAATAATTGTTACACATACCACACAACATGTCATAGCATGTATATCAACCAGAAATTCCTTTTCCATCTCTTAATGGGTTCGAGACCCATGTTGAGTACATACACTGTGATCCCGCAGAACCCGGTCGCGATGGACACTCTGGTCCCCGTTCCTTTGGGAGATCAAAACGATTGCATACATCTTTAAATTATACTTCTCATGTCACCGGTCCGAAGACAAAGGCTCCTACGTCCTCAGCTCGTGAGCAAGTAATACGAAAATACTCTATATGAGGTTAAGTATAATGAAATCCTTTATTGGAAAGTACCAATTGAAAATCCTTTTTACAAGGTCAAATAAAATTAGTCCTTCTTTGAAAATATCACTTAAGAATCTTAAAAATATTTATTGAAGTCTTGAAAATACCAATTGAAATTTGAAACCCAATTTAAAATTCTTTTGAAAACTCAATACAACTCCAAGTACAATTATTGTTAACTGCATCTTATTCTTGATGTGATTATTTGTGACCACTTATAGGGAGTTTCAAGAATCATCCAACCCTGATG
The DNA here is from genome assembly GCA_023374045.1 of Limonium bicolor. NCBI lineage: Eukaryota > Viridiplantae > Streptophyta > Magnoliopsida > Caryophyllales > Plumbaginaceae > Limonium > Limonium bicolor. The sequence continues at coordinate 377,386,650 of CM041776.1, forward strand.
TGATCAGCATCAGTGTTGAACTATCTTTCCACCCCAATTTGTGTTCGGCTTCCCTTGATCTCATGATAATCAAGTTTTACCTCCCACTTCAATTTCAAACAACAACTAATTCAAACATATACAATTTTCTATCTTTTAATCCATCTAGTCATAATCATACATCTCCAAGGGATAGAACTCCGTCTATCAATCATCACCCAAATTCAACTTAATCCAAGTTACCTAGGGAATTTAATTCTTACTAGGTTCTATATCGGTTTCATACCTCTTCATAAATCACAACGCCGTATATATACATGTATCCATATATATATTTTTTTATCAAAATATAACACACAATATTACATTTGGTATCATCAGAACATATACTGTCGGGGTTTTAGTTCCCGGGAGTTTTCTACTCCCTTATACTTATACTTTCACACCCATCTGTTAACACAATAAACACACTTATCACAATGGTATTCGCATCTTCTGTGCGCAATTACCACAATTAAACCATGAATGAATGTGTATGTTTATGTAACACACACACCAATCATCAAAACAAATTATTTTGTGCTCTGCATACCATAGTTCACGTACACTTGTACGGTAACAGACACTAAGTGGTTTTGCGCTCTACCCCCCTTAAAAGGGATTACGCCCACGTAATCAATCACTTAATCACTGGTTTAGAACATTCTACCGTCGTGAAGTGTTTTATCTCCACGCGGTTTATCATACAATGTGTTCTGGTTTGAGGATCTTAGCCATATTGGCGGTTTAGTCCCTAACCAAGAATTCTCCTTAGAGTTTATTTAATTCATAACCAGTTTCGATTCTGGCCTGTGAAACTTCTAGGCGTTAATAATTAGCCATTCCCGCATATTCCCAACGCACGTCCAACACTTGAATTGTTGGCTCACTAGTTTCTACTGCGCAACTCTTGATAACTTAGCGCTTAGTTTGCCCCATACATTATTTGTACTGTATTGTACATCCCCGATTATCACCTTTATCTTGGCAATAACGGTTTCTCAACCGGCGCGTGGTATCACTTACCATGAGCGAATTCGGTGAGTTACAAACTTTCTATTCACTTCCACGATAATTTACTGTATTCCACTACTTAACTTCTTCCGACTTATTGTCGGTTGAATTTGAGCTACTACCTAATGAGTAGTACTCTTTCGGTTATTCCCAACAATTGAGGTATGTTCCATACCGATATTCAATAATCGTGTTACTGTAGTCACTTATGCCAACCAAGTACCTTTTGATTGGTACAGACCGTGCTTGTCTTATGCATCGGTTTTTATCACACCGTAAGCCTTGTTCTTCTATCACATTTAACATTTCCCAAACTTCCTAGCTATCTCACTCGATCATTACTACACAAGAGCAATACCAAAACACTCAGTCCTACAGAGTGCAGAAGCGTAAACTCTTGACAGTAAATCTCTTATGCGATTGCAATAGGAATTCATACTGTGTTTCTTATCACATAGCATCAACTACTGGCTTATTGCTCAGTCTGTTTATCATCACTTACTTGTATGTTCATTGAGTTTCACTCATAATTGGTCTTATTTGCCGTATTATTATTTAACAATACTTATGCAACGGTCGCTTACTGCGCACCGTGCGGTTACTCATTGTATAACATTAACTTGCACTGCATCCGCTATTATATTAGCTTCCGCCATTACACTGTGTTTTGTTACTTATTTGGCTGATTGCTTAGTACTCTATTCTTCGAGTCTTTATGCTCCTTGAGCGTTGTTCTTTACACATTTAGCATCACACACCTATGGTGGTTGCTATTAGACTTATTATTCTTCCGGTCTCCATAACTGGTATAAGCACTACCTTTCGTATCATTCTCATTCAAATCATTCTTGGGTTATAACAGCACAGTCAAACCCTTAACATATTCCCTGAACTTAGTTCACATAACTATCGCTGTTGCGGTCTCACAATATCAAGAGGTATCCCCACTCTTAACGCAGTGGTTCGTTATCCGCTTTACTTACTCATATAACATAAACCTTCGTAATCGTTAACCTTTTCTTAACACATTCTACTTGTGGCTTATAAGTCTTATTGTCTCGATCTTTGCTCATTGTAGGCTGTTCACACCCATTTACTTCTCCGTATAACATTACATGGTTTAGATTGGTATTGGGCTCCATGACAAGGTCGTAGTATCACGGTTCCTTTCATGGGGTGCCCCTTCAAGGATGTCAGACTTCCTTCTGACGACTTGTGTTTAAACTTGGTGTTAATTTCAACCTTTGCGTTTCTGTCGCGTTAACTCGTTCAACCACTGTTGACCCAAACACCCTTTTAAGGACAGCTCCTGGGTGTTATTAGGTTATGCCATTACATCTGGCTTGCACTTATTGGTATGTTTAATTAACTACATTGCCATGCGTTCGTGGCTGGATTAAATATCCTCTTTAGTGAGATTGATATCTCTAGTGATCATCTCGGGAGTCTCATCCCGATCATTGCACATTAACGTATTCATAGTAGGCATCTGCCTCACCATATTTAGGCTGGTACTCTCCAGCTATCACATTCATCCCTCAGGATTCTTAAGACATGTGCGATGTCTTTACTTACTAGTTAGTGCACTTCACACTTCCAGATTCTTAAACATTTCCTCGAAATAACTCACTAATTCCTTTAGTCCTCTTAACTTGACTGGGTTCCTTTACTTCAACCATTCGATGTAATCCATTACTCTTGTTTGACTTTTACTGCAGACCGTAGTATGGAGTCGACTACTTCCCGTGTTCCAGACTCCACTCGTATACATATGTGGGGTACCCTACTGATACATTGCTACTTACCCGACTATCCCATAAGAAGGTCTGTCAGGTCCACAAGCTCCTATCGGAGTGCGGTCGTCCCACAATTCAGTTGGTACACTCGTAGTGTCCGTCACACGCCTAGGTGAAGTATTCTGTTGTTAACTCCTCTTATATTATCCTGTGATAATATGCATTCCGTGCTTCCCGAACTTAATCAAGGGAAGTTATCCACTGTTGTATTATCATGAACTCCATCCATTCCCTCGGGTTGTTACCTTTGGGTTTACCGGTTTCCATCCAGTTATTTAAAGTAACTGGATATAACTTACCTACCATGTGGCACTGAGGCCGGTGTAGGTCTTCTGGTTTGGTTTAAAAGAAGGATTGAAATACAATGGGTTTGAAAGAAAATTTGGTTTTTGAAAAAAAAGGTTTTGAAAAATGAATTTAAGTTGAAAGAAAATTCTCGTACTTTTACAACGTTTCTTGCCTTATCCAAGCCTAGCTTCTTGCTGACTGGTGTATTTCCAAGTATAGAGGTCAGGCTGTTAAGCCCTTCCACAGTTATAACGATCCCACTTAACTTTAAGCACTTGTAGTTGTTAAAAAAAAAATCTCCCGCGCAACCTTGTTGTAGCAGCACTTGCCATGGCAAGTGCGCCATGCTAACTGGTTATCGGTTCAATACACACTGGTTGCGGTATTGCTTTCATTCGTACTAACGTCAATGGCCTTGCTGGCCCTTGCTTGATCTTACAGTCTTAACAATAAACCTTCTGAGTACTTCCCACTGTCTTCACATGATAACCATTAACTAGGGTGTTTCCCATTCTGGGAGACCCCTCTTTACTTAGCATTGTATCCTCTTCGTACTACGTTGTAGTTCCTTAATCGGTTGGTATACCGTTGGTGTATTAGTTAACATTCGTAGTCCCGTAGACACTCGTCTCGGGTTTCATTACTTCACTTCTTGCCGGTTGCACAATTGGTGCGTTGCAAGCTGGTTGTCCTCGACTGCTCCGCATGTCGACCCAGGTTGCCGGAATTTCTGTTCTCTTATACATAAGATTCTTCATTTTTCGCTACCTCATGCGGCAGACATTGTTAAAATAGAAACCGTCTTCAGGATTCACACCTTTCGGAATCTACCGTATGACAGGTTCTCCGTACTTATAAAGATATTTAATAACAGCCAGATCGGGTATTCCCGAGTAAGAGAGGACTTCCATCTCTCTGGCGTTCTTCCCAAGTTATAAAATAGGGTTTGTGGAGGGCGGGATGGATATTGTAGGTATCCAGTACACACTGGTATTTCCTAACTAGCGTACTTCTCACGCTATCACCCAACCCTTAACCCAAAGTACTAAACTCTTAACTCGGTACCTCCTAAGCTCGGTAATTCAGTCATCAGAGCGATACTTCGCTCTGATACCACTTTTTGTAACACCCCAACTACAACAACCCCCTTAATAACATATCGCAGCGGAATTCATAACTCACAAAATCACTTAACTCTTTGGTGTTACACGCCGTTAGCCACCCACGTGGCTAACAAGGCTAACATACATACTTCGTACCGGTCTGATGGACTAAACTCCCGAGCAACTACCCATTAATCCCGTTTCATGTCCAACAATCATTGTACACTTACATTACACTGTACCGAGTATCTTCCAACTAACGCCGATACAATTTCGGTCTTACTACACCTACAATACCTCCACAATTCACAGGACTACCGCATACAAATAACTACCCCGTCCTCCTTCGAACGGCTTCTAGTTCCTTGTACCTGAAACAGGAAAAAGAAGAAAGGGTGGCCCCCCAGGGGGCTCAGCACCTTTGCTGGTATGGTAATCCCGCAGCCCGCATGCTACCGGGCCACGCACAACTATTTGTCGTCTTAGCATGCGGTTGATTTTATTTAAACATGCACAAACTACACACACATATCATGCTTAATAAGCGAACATCCATTAGTAGGACACAAACACCAGATTAACACACACAACATAACAACACACTTCACTTAATAACATACACACAACTTAGCTCCATTCTTCTTAGAGAACGTTCACTTTACTTAGGATGTGCCGGAGGAAATGTAAGTCCGAGCACACCATACATACATTGTCTTCACTTAGGTATGGCGGCCTCATATAGGACCGATCACAACATACACAATTTCCCCCTAGCTCCAATAGTGATGAGTTAGGTAAGCCTTGGTTAAGCTTGTGGGTGGTTGTAATTCAAGGAGGAAAGACAACCATAACATATAGAGAGGGAGTCGAAGCGAACATAGGCATCAACACCCTACCAACATTACACATGATTTCCCCCTAACCCGACTGGAAGTTGGGTAGGTAAGCTTTGGCTAAGCTAGTGGGAGGTCGAAATCCAATGAAGGAAAGCAACCCTTAACATAACAGGATGGGAGTTAATTCACATATATACATCAACTCCCAAACAACACGCCCGACCGGAACGACCGGATTCCTCACCATACATAACATATACTTATTAGTTAAGGTTCCTTCATGGAACTTATCACATACATACATCACATAGTGTTACTACTAGGTTAGACACGTAAGGGGAGTAACATCCCTTTTTAACAACCATGGATAACTGTATCCTATGACAGCAACATACTAAACAAGTCACATACTTCACACATAGTCACAACATACACTAACACACGGATAGCCGTAGTTAGAACGTTCCCATGGGTTGGGACGTTTATTCCGGATACCGATCTCTTATGTGAACCTAAGGTCGGTTAACTATTATTTAACACATAATTAAGGTTAAGCGGTATCGGAATTAATTACGCCACAATAATGAATTACTATAAACTCATTTCATGCTTTATCTTGCAAGGTGGCAAACACACAGAAAAACACATTGGCATACAAGCCGGTGTAATCCGGTAGGACACAGGTTCCAAGAAAACCATACCTGTCACCGAAGGTGCACTCTAATGTGCCATCACATGTTTCTTGAAAATCTTTGAACAACTGGTAACATTATAACTATCTTTATTAACATCGGGGTAATATAATTATTTAACGACTAATGCGCCCATGGTTAACCCCGTTCAGTAGTTTTATAACTTCACATTCTTAACTTGTTTTACTTCCACATTTTTATTACAACTCTTCACCACTCATTTGCCATTATAACTTACTTAACATATCCTTAACAACCTTATAACATCATTACTCATCAATCCCCATCATTGGGTATCATTTCCTACCCTTAAACAAAGTTTTTGCTCAAAATTACACTATGTCCGAACTTGTGTCCGAGCTTCCGAAGTTCGGACGCAAGTCGAGACTCAATTGGGTGAAAACTGACGAATGTCCGAACTTGTGTCCGAGCTTCTAAGTTCGGACACAAGTCGAGGCAAAAATCAAAGAAGAATTCTTACTGCCCGAACTTGTGTCCGAGCTTCCAAGTTCGGACACAAGTCGAGGCCAAATCTGAGGAAAACTTACAGGCGTCCGAACGTGTGTCCGGACATCGAAGGTCGGACACAAGTCGAATCAAAATAACCTGGGAAAATTTTTCGAGTGTCCGAACTTCCAAGTTCGGACACACTTAAAACTCAGAAATTTATAAAACGACGGGGCATGTCCGAACTTCCAAGTTCGGACGGAAGTTCGGACGTGCCAGAAAACTTAGCTAACAGAGGCAAATTCTACCCAGAATTGCACTTCTAATAAACCTACACTCACTCCTTGTTCCACAAGCTACAAACACCCATTCTTTTCCTTGAAATTCCAAGTTATCTAGCACCATTATGCTATAGATTTTGCATTCTCTTAACTCCATTGTTCATCCACCATTACAAGTCCAACACTCCACTCTATTCAACATCAAACAACCCAATTCAACACCTAAGTTCTCTCACCCAGCAAACCATCATCAAACACTCATCTTCCATTAAAATTTTGCCATAACCTCCCCATAACCTTATACATTCATCCTCATCAATTTACATCCTCATCATCCCTAATCTAGCCACACCCTTTCAAGGGTCCTAACAGCTTATAACAAATCCTCAAATTCCATCAACAACAACTTAATAACCATAATCTCCATAACCACAATATTAATCACAAACTCATAACATTTGGCTCATAAGGCCCTCAATTCAACTATTAGTTCACAAACCTCTCCAAAATCAATTAAACACATTCCAACACAGATTTCAATCCACAATTTTGGGTTCATTAATTTGTTTACCCATCCCAAACACTTAAACAATTATAACAAGGTTTAAGGTGGATCCCTTACCTTAATTTCACAAGTCCCTTAATTCACCTCTTGCTCCTCATCTCCTCAAAATCGGTCAAGAGGGCATGGAGTTTCCAAACTCCATCCCAACATTTCAAGAACACAAAACACACTCAATTAATTATCTAAACCCTTAGAAAACTCAATTAAATCAAAGGCTTAGAACACAAGTTAGGGTTTACCTTTTTGAAGCTTTTAAGAGGGATTCTCTCCCTTGAATCAAGAAGGGGATTACTCCACCATTGAAGGATTAATTTGGAGCTCAAGAACAAGGAGAAAAACAAGGTATCAACAATGGTGAAAAATCGATTACACCAAGAGATGAAGGAAAAATGACTTTTTCTTGGGAATCTTTACCTTAGAAGGAAGAGGAGACTCCAAGCTTCACATTGGTGCCATTTTCTCTTCAAATGGGGAAAACCCCATGGAGGTCAACTTCATCCTTTTGAAATTTCGAAAAGAGAGGATGATAGAGGAGGATGAGAGGAAGAAGAATATGTGATTTGTTTTTGATTTGGAGCTCACATGGAGCTTGGGCATGGCATTGAAGTTGAAGTAGCCATGGGAGAAGGGGAGAAAAATCGGTGGCTTGGAGAAGAAGAGGGAACCGGCTGGGAGAAAGAGAGAGAGGAAAGAGAAAAGGAAAGAGAGAAATGAGAGAAGAGCGAGATAGGTGGGGTATAAGTGGTCTCTCTTTTTTTTTTGCCTCTATTAATTAGTTATCAGTCATGTGTGAGTGAGCTGTCTACATTAATAAAACTGGCCCACTACTGTAAACACGCTGGAGCGTTTTTCGTCTTCTAACAGAAAACGCTCGTTTATTTACCCGGTTTAGTACTATTCACTAACCGGGACCGTTTTTTATAATTTTCTCATTCCTTTAATTTTAATGGTTATTAAACTCCCATTAATGTTTAATTATAGTTACATATTCAATTATTATTATTTTACGGGGTCATTCGACTTTTTAAAGTCACGTTTTCGGGTTTTCTCGAAAAACGCGTTTTAAGACTCCGTTAGCGTTTTAACGCATTGTTTGGATCCGTTTCCTTCCAGAATTTTTTTCCACACGTTCTTAGTGTGTATTTAAGGTATAAAAATATATTTATAACCCTAATGAAGTTTATGTACCTCTTAAAATAATTAAATTCGCATTTTCACGTTTTGTGACTTTTACGCATTTCCTTTTCTTTTTGGTTTTCATTTCTTCACCAAGGATCTTAAGGACTTAATTAGCCTTAGAAAATTATAATTACACAATTAATTAACACATTAAGGTTTGGGGTATTTCAATAACTAACTAATCTAGGATAGGTGTAGCTCGAGATAGGAAATTGCACTTGCAACCCTTTACTACCAATTTTGAATCTTCGATAAATAGCTAAACAACGGGAATTTAATTAATAGTACTCAAATCTTGATCTATTAATCCTAACCAATTTAGACGGAAACCGACTGTTAGTTGAGTCTCCAATTAAATCAGAAACATTAAGCACAAATCTACCCTAAGATGCAATGAGAACCTCATCTCAAAATCACTAAAAATCGGGTAACATTGATTTAGTCCCAATGGTATAGATTTCTACTTCAGGAAACCCGTCCATAGAAATTCACACTAATGCTAAACTAATCGGCGATATCAAACCAACCAATTTAACATAATGACAATTAATTAGAGCAAACCCTAAGAAAATCCCTAAATTAACAAAGACAAGCTTAAAGGCCATAATCACTCAATAATCATCTTCAATTAAGAACAAGGACTAAAATGTAGCATAAACATCAATCCAAGATTTAACAATGGATTTTAGGGGATTTGGGGCAAAATCCAAATCCCTAGCTACAAGGAGACTACTCAAGCATAGTAGAAATAGAGAGGAGATAAGGAAAATAAATAGTCATGGATAAGGTGTGGAGCTTCAATGGAGGTGAAGCTCTTCATTTCTCCTTCTTCTTCCTCTTCTCTCTTCTCTTCTTTCTCTTTTTTCTTTTCTTCTGGTTCGTCGCTAGTGCTGCCCGAGTGTGTCCCCCCCTCCTCTCTCTCTCTCTCTCTCTCTCCTCTCTCTCTCCTCCCTCTTCTCTCTCTCTCTCTCTCTCTCTCCCTCCTCTCTCTCTCGCCTCTCTTCTCTCTCTCTTCTCTCTCTCTCTCTCTCTCTCTCTCTCTCTCTCTCTCTCTCTTCTCTTCTCTTTTCTTTCTCTAAACGTGCAAATCTGCTTTGTTTGAGGCTTGGTCCGGGTTTCTGCCCAGGGAATAAACCTATACCAGCCTACATGGCGTGCCCTCAGTGGCTGGTCTCACGCGGACAGATGACGACTTAAAAACTCACCCTGCTTTGGTCCGGTTTTGTTACCCAGACCGCCCTCAAAACTGTCCGGAATCCCGAGCTCTGCTTTGGTCCAGGTTTGTTTCCCGGGCACAAACCCGGACCAACCTCAAAATTGTCCAGAAGGTGCCCGCTACTATGGTCCGGGTTTGTACCCCCGGACATAAACCCTGACCACACTCAAAACTCAATAGAAGGTTGTTCCAGCTGTGGTTCGGGTTACATACCCGGACATACACCTGGACCAATCTTCATAAAGGCTTAGTTCCTTCGTTCTAGCTCTGTCTTTGGACCGTTTACGCCTACACATTCCTTTCTTTGTCTACTTTGTTCTCAGCTATGTTATTCCTCATGTTTGAGCAACAAATGTGTAAATCACCAATAAAACACAAAACTAGAGAAAAACTAGCTAGAGTGGAGAAATGAGCATAAAAAGTGTTGATAAAACATGTTAAATACACCCCCTAAAATATGCTTATTTAGACACTCATCACACCCCACACACTTACCTTTTTGCTTGTCCTCCAGCAAAACCAAGCAGTCAAGCAAGTAAGGAATGTTCAAGACTAACAAATACTATCATGAAGTGTAGGATAGGAGAAGAAGCAAAAATTGATTAAAACTTTCAAGAAGTGTGAACCATCTTTTAGTGGTGGCATGGGTGTGCTTAGGGCAAGACAAAATCTAACGTTTCGGGGTATGATCCGTAGTGCTTCAAAGTTCTAAAGATTAGGTGACTTGAAGAACTTTTACCATGGCCAACTTCTCTCAAGAATAGGCATTGAGAAGAAAACAAAAGGAAAAATAGAATTACTACATTTGCTTGTTTCACTTTTGCATAAGAGATGAGGAGATAAAATTTGGGCATGTAGCATTTACACTTAAGAACACCCAACTCTCATTGTTGGTTACCAATGGCGTCTCACAAGTTCCTTAGATATTTTCATAATGAAACACTCCTTAGCAATCCCTGAGGGAAGACAGAAGGAACCCATAAGCAATAAAAATCTAACCATTTAAGATCACTTGACCACATCGCATGAAAAATGCTCCTAAAAAGCAATCAAAAAGAAAAATGTGAGCATTTATCCCACAATTCATAACAGCATTTGTTCTTAATGAGAACAACTCATATCACAAGGGTTCAAGTTTTTTTTTTTATTTTGGACAAATGCAAGATAAGCAGAGGGATTAAACATTTAAGCATAAAATTCACTCAAAAGGTCACCCCCCCCCCCCCACACACACACATATAACTTGAACAATGTCCTCATTTTTCACCAAACAAACCGGGGAAGGTTTCAAAAAACCTTTTTGGGAAGTAAAAAGAGAGAAAAGGCAAGGAACAAACAACATTATAGCATACAAGCTATGGCCACTGACAAATCTAGCAGAGTCAAAATGAAAGAAGAGAAATTAGAGTATCAAAATAAAAGAAACTAGTACCCCCGTGAGATTGTTGTTGCTTGGATTGAAGGAACTCCCCTACACTTGAGCTTTAGCCTTAATTAGCGTAGCTTGGTTGCGATGTGGACGCTAAGTTGCACCTACAATAAACACTAGAAGCAACCAAACTACAAACGGGGTTAAGAGTTAAAACATAATCAAAGGAGAACTTGACAAAATAAGATAAAGGATTATAAAAAATTCAACCGGGTTGCCTCCCGGGAAGCTGCCCATCTTTCAGGTCTTTGGATAGACCATACCACATTGAAGTCCTCCAAGATTGAAAATGAATGTTAAGTGGGCTTCAATGGTTGGGTTGGGCGGGCATCATTTTTCTTTGATGAACGGCCCAAACATTGAGGTTCATGATCCTTGGTGTGAGAATCATCGAGTGGTGGAGACTCCTTCAAATGTAAGGATGAAGACATCCTTATCTTCATTGAGCGGTGCAAGGAGAACTCAAGGGTGGACTTTATCTTCTATCTCTGGTCCGAGATCAAAAAAGAAGGTGGCCTCCACACTTAGTGGGTAGACTTTGAGTTTTCACCCTACTTCATTAGTGCACGGGTGGGGAAGGCCTTGATCCTCCAGATGAAGATCAAAGTTTGATGGCTTCTCCTCCTCAGTTTCGAGAATGTAGTAATCCTCGTCTTTGGGGCGAGGCTCATAGGAAGAGCCTTGATTTACATCAACTTCAGAGGGAGGTGGCTCCTTCAAGTAGATGGTGGCATTCTCCTCTGGTGGCTCGGAGGGAGGCGGTGTCTCCTCCTTCTCAAAGTTGAGGATGTGATCATCCTCATTGTATTGATGAATAAGGGAGGGGGAGCCAAATTGGTGGTTAACTTCAAAGGGAGGAAACTCTATGAGGTCGAAGTAGAAACTTTCTTCTGACGAGTTGTCTTCATAATCAAGCTGGTGGTTGTTTGGCAGTGAACTCTTTGATTCGAACAAGGAAGGAGAGAGAGAACAACTCAAGTCCTCATTAGGTTGCTCCACCTCTTGAATTGTTTCACTCACATGTTGTTGCATAATTTGATCAATTCGAGCTTGAACGTTCATGTAGGTATCTTGCTTCATGTTAAAGATATCTTACGCAGTTGGGTTAGGCTTGCAAGGAGAGATAAGATCGGACATGAGCTCCTCCAAACTGGGTGAATCAACTCTTACTGTGATCATAGGACAATGAGTGCTCTCGAGGTCTCCTCCATACTCTTGGCACACAAGCCTCCAGTAGACAGATGAGTCAAGGTCCATCATGAAAGATCTCAATTCTGACATCATTGTTGGACATTGGGGGCTCTCATGGTACTCTCCACCTTTCGCATACACTCCATTGATTGGTGATTGCGTATTCTCATGATAGTCCTTCAATCCGGTTAGTCTACTCCCATCTTGTTGGTATCTTGAAATAAAATCGGCCATCATATCCTCCAACATATAGCTTCCATCCTAACATTAAGAACTATCATGGTTTCCTCTGCATCTCTGACACTCAAACCATTGATTGTAGATCTCTTGGCTATAAGAGTAGCCATTCTAAAATCCAGGTGGGCCATAATAACCATACATCAGCTTAAAGTTCCTAAAAAAAAGAAACAAAAATGTATACACAAAAAGAGGGAAATAAATGAAATGAAAAATATGCACAAAAACTAAACAGATAATAAACCAGATAGCTGGACCGAAGTCCCCGGCAATGAACCCAAAAACTTGCTGGGCAAAATAATGATTAAACTATCTTGCGAACTAATGGGCAGTAAACTCAGTCATTTTAGTCTAACAAGGTGGTATTCACAGGGACTTCGTAACTATCTAATCAATTATAGAAGCTTAATATTTGTGCAAGAATATAAACAGTGCATGAATGTAAATTGGGGGGTTTTGAGGGGGGTTTTTGGTGGTGACAGGAGAAATAAAAGAAACACAGAAAAACTAAACTAACTAATCTAGGATAGGTGTAGCTTGAGATAGGATATTGCACCCGCAACCCTTTACTATCAATTGTCAAATCTTTGATAAATAGCTAAACAACGGGAATTTAATTAATAGCCAAATTTTGATCTATTAATCCTAACCAATTTAGAAGGAAATCGACTGTTAGTTCAAGTCTCCAATTCAATCAAATGCATTAAGCACAAATCTAACATAAGTTGCAATGAGAACCTTATCTCAAAATCAGTCAAAATCGGCTAACATTGATTTATTCCCAACGGTATAGATTTCTACTTCCGGAAACCCGTCCATAGAAATCCACATTAATGCTAAGCTACTCGGCCATATCAAACCAACCAATTTAACATAATGACAATTATTTAGAGCAAACCCTAAGCAAATCCCTAAATCAAGAAAGACAAGCTTAAAGGCCATAATAACTCAATAATCATCTTCAATTAAGAACAAGGACTAAAATATAGCATAAACATCAATCCAAGATTCAACAATAGAGTTTAGAGGATTTGGGGCCAAATCCAAATCCCTGGCTACTAGAAGACTACTCAAGCATATTAGAAGTAGAAAGGAGATAATGAAGAGAAATGCCCATGGATAAGGTGTGGAGCTTCAATGAAAGTATAGCTCTTCCTTTCTCCTTCTTCTTCCTCTTCCTCTTCTCTTCTTTATTTTCTTTCTTTTCTTCTGGTTCGTCGTTGTAGTGTGCTCGAGTGTGTCCCTCTCTCTCTTCTCTTTTCTTTCTTTAAACACGCAAATCTGCTTTGTCTGGGGTTTGGTCCAGGTTTCCGTCCGGGGAATAAACCTGGACCAGCCTACATAGCGCGCCCTCAGTGGCTGGTCTCGCGCGGACAAATGACGAAACTTAAAAATGCACCCTATTTTTGTCCGGACACAAACCCGGACCACCCTCAAAACTGTTTAGAATCTCGTGCTCTACTTTGGTCCAGGTTTGTTTCCCAGACACAAACCCGGACCAACATCAAAATTGTCCAGAAGGTGCCCGCTGCTATGGTCCGGGTTTGTATCCTCGGACATAAACCCGGACCACACTCAAAACTCGACAGAAGGTTGTTTCAGCTGTGGTCCGAGTTACATAACCGGACATATACCGGATCAATCTTCATAAAGGCTTAACTCCTTCGTTCTAGCTCCGTTTTTGGATCTGTTTGCGTCACACGTTCATCTCTTCGTCTACTTTGTTCTTAGTTATGTTATTCCTCTTGTTTAAGCAATAAATGTTTAAATCACCAATAAAACGTAAAACTAAAGGAAAACTAGCTAGAGTGGATAAATGAGCCTGAAAAATGTTGATAAAACATGCTACATACACCCCTAAAATATGCTCATTTGGATACTCATCACTCTCCACACACAACAATGTGGGACCGCAATGGTTCTATATCAGAATACGAACAGAACACCGGTTGGGATCTTTTGGGAAAATCCCCTCCTGTTCGAACTAAATCTCTGCATAGCGGGGGTCAATAACGATCTCAACAACTTCGATGAGGATCCACGTGTCGTTGACCTTGTTAGGACTGGAAGCTGAGCTCGAAATGGGCCCGGGTGCTAATCTCTGTACCACGCTCATGTCCTTTCCTTTCACCGGATCTGCAGGCTTACTCCTCGAGGGGTCAACACCAGGTTCACTAGTATTACGATCAGGAAGGATCCTTTCCTGTTTAGCACCTCCACCTAGGGGTGTCAAAATCGGGTTTTGGGTCGGGATGAGCTCAACCCGAACCCGACCCGAAAATGGTTTAGGTCAACCCGAACCCGACCCGAACCCGGAGCGGGTTATATTTCTTCAACCCGAACCCGCAGCGGGTCGACCCGAACCCGACCCGCTTTTTTTAAAAATATATTTTATTTAAAATTTTTGGATTATTTAATAAATAAATATAATACTTTAATCTTAATTAATTATTATGTATTATAATTAATCATAATTTGTTGATTAAATGTTTATTTTAGTCATAAATTAATCATTAAACACTAATTTAATCATTAAATATAACATATTTTCTATTTTTAACTAATTATTTTTTCGGGTTACGGGTTGGCGGGTTCAACCCGAACCCGAAACGGGTTTCAACGACCCAACCCAACCCGACCCGAAAATCATTTTGGGTCAAAAATCTCAACCCGAACCCGGATTTTTATGGGTTGGTTTCGGGTCGGGTTTCGGGTTGGGGTCAAGATTGACATCCCTACCTCCACCATTCCCTACTATCTTCACTTCCTTGAGTCCCCGTGGGTACTTGGCTCGACTTGCAAATAATTTGTAACCCATGAACCACTATCCCGAATGGCACAGGTTGCAGTGCCAACTTGGGACAGGGCTTTGAACTCCACCAAAGCAAAGGCCAGTGGGTTATTGGAGTGAGATCTGCAAACGATGAAAATCTCTTTGACATCACCAAGCTTCTCCAGCAACCATGCAATATCCTCTTTAGAGCATCCACAGCAGAGTTGCTTAGAGTTTCCTTACTGACACAGTGAACAAAAGAAAAAGATAAATGCTGAAGTGGAGGAAAGAGGTAAGGTGTGGGGTTCTTAGGTAAGAACCCCTCCTTACTGACACAAATCCATTTGAGGAGAGAGACTGTGAGGGAAAGAAATAAAATATATTATAGGGAAAATTCACGAGATACCCTTGTTTTCTTTCGTAATTCACAATATACCCCTGTAATTTTCATAATTCAACTTTAAACATGCTTAAATGTTGTCCAAAATTGATGAAACTTTACATGGACGATGCTAAAGTGTTATATTTTGGTCCAATATCAAATTTGAAGCTTTTTAAGCTCACATGTGACCCGTGGGACCCAATGAATATGTGACTGTTCATTGTGTCCCACATGTCACATGTGAGCTTAAAAAACTTCAAATTTGATATTGGACCAAAATATAACACTTTAGCATCGTCCATGTAAAGTTTCGTCAATTTTGGACAACATTTAAGCATATTTAAAGTTAAATTACTAAAATCACAGGGGTATATTGTGAATTATGAAAGAAAACAGGGCTCTCGCGAATGTTCCCTATATTATACAAGGGGTTTCTTAAGCTATTGCTGCTGTGGATGCTCTTAGAAGCACTTCTGCTGATGTTATCGATGAAACGCACCGCCCGAGGACCGCAACTGGATTTCCCTGCAATATTGGAGGAGCTAGGGTCGCCAACCCTCACAAACTTTTTACGTGGTTGGTCTGTGGTGCAACCTCTTACATGGATTAGATGAAATGGAGCAGTAATCGGATCAATGCCGACACCTAGATCGCCACGAGCTTCTCGACCTCCATCTATTACTCCTGTCAAATCGACTCGAGCACCATGAGATGGAGCAGTCGTTGGATCCATCTACTCCACCCCTGCCTGTTTGCGTCCGGACTTCAGCCTCCCACTCTTACCTGTCGTCAGGCTACCCCTCGTAGGCTCACAATAGCATCCATCAAATCTCGACCTCCTCTTACGTCGCCCTCTTGATCTCTCTCGACAAGTTGCCCTTTCACTCACACGACTACTAGCCTTCTCTCTCGTTCTTGTCGCCCTCTCTCTCCCTCTCGTCATCGATGCAAGTCCTACTTAGTGGGACCCTTATATCACTATTAAAAAACTCTTTATTGCTAACGAAAAATTAACGACAAATTAAAATATGTTAACAAATTTAATAATTAGTAATGAAATATTGACAAAATGCTAACGTATAAATCTAATTCAAATCCATTTATGAATCTAATTCAAATCCATTTATGAAAAATGCTGATAGATTTATATTTCGTTAGCAAAATTTCTAATGAAAATAATAATCTCTAAGTAATTAGTGACAAATAAAATAATACCTAACAAATTACTATAGATATTAAAAATTTGTCACTAATTACCTAAGAAAGTAATAATCCATTACTAAATTTATTAAAACTTTTTTGATTAATTATAAGAAATCTCATTTTTATCACTATTTATTAATGATTTTACTTTCATCAACAATTACCAACAAAAAAATCTTCCACGACCAATTCCTTTTTTGATATTAATCGTACTCCTTTTTCTTTCTCTTTTCCGTACTCCTTTCTTTTAATTCTATCTTTGCTCTCCAACTATCAACTTCTTCGTTCTTCTTCTCGACCTTCATTCTTTCCCGTACTGTCGGTAATCAGTTTGAATCACAGAGATCCAGGTGCACTCCTCTCGTCTACCAGATCTAGATGTTTTCAATCTCCCTCACTTGGATCTTCTAGCAACTCTCCTCCAAACCAGAAATTTTTCGATAAATCGACAAATTGACCGGTCGGGAGTGTAACTGGAATCAGAACGGCCGCGTTGCTCAGCTACGAGGAGATACAGAGGATGAACTACCTCCACGCGGCGATCTCTGAGTCGATGAGGTTGTACCCGCCGGTACCATTGGACGAGAAGCTCTGCTTAACCGACAATGTCTTGTCGGATAGAACCAGGTTGAGGAAAGGCGCGACTGTGACGTATCACAGTAACGCGATGGGGAGAATGGAGGGGATTTGAGGGAAAGATTGTGAGAATGGAGGGGATTCAGCGAAGAGCAGGTAATTTGATCTCTAATTGTACCAAATCCTGATTTTTTTTAAATTTGTCATCGCATTCTCTACGGTAATTTGATCTGTAATTGTACTGATCATTATAAGCTATTGATGCATCAGCTTAACGACTTGTGGATTCTCGTATGCTATGTGTGTAAAGTTAATCTACACTTGTATTTATCATTGTTGCTGGTCTTCTACGGGAGTTCATGGTTTACATGAGCACTGATTTTTGAATTTTTTATCCTAATTCTTTGTACTTAGGTTTCTTTGCTACAGAGCCACATTATATTCGATGTGTGAAGCCCAATAATCTCCTCAAACCTGCAATTTTTTAGAACAAAAATGTCTTGTAGCAATTACGTTGTGGGGTGAGGAGGCTTCTGATTTGTTTTTGTTGTCAATCCTGCTTCTTATATTGCATTCATGTTGTAAGCTGTCTTCAATACGAGGAGATATCTTCTTTTTGTTTCAGGGATTCATGGAGGCAATCAGGATTAGCTGCGCTGAATATCCCACTAGAAAACATTTCTTAGAGTTTCTTGATCGATTTAGCATTCTTACTCCTGATGCCATACCTGGAAGGTGAGTTTTTCTCTGCTTGTTATTGAACTCTGATACCCTATCAGGTTACTGAGATCTTTGTTTATGATAGCTTAGATGAAGTTGCTGCTTGTAGAAAGCTCCTGGAGAAGGTGGCCTTGGAAGGTTATCAGCTAAGAAAAGAGAAAAAGGTATTGGACACTTCTACTTAGAGTTTTGATATCGTGTACATTGTTCCTTGTGCTATGATGAGGCTACTTACAGTTTCTTGTTTACAATAGGAAATAAAGTCTATTCTTGAAACTTCCAATTCTGTTTCACGCTAGCAATCGAATTGTTAGTCAACTGGAAACAACTGATCTGATGAACTCAATTGAGCTTGTGGATGCCTAATATAAGGAATATGTTGGGTTATATGTGGTGTGATGGACCAAATGGCTTCAGCTTGCGATGAAATGAATATGCTTCTTTTTTTGGTGTGCCAGGTAATGCATTTGTCACAATGATATTTTGATTGTACATGGCTATACGTTGAGTGACTTGGATTTTGATGACTGGTCTTTGTCATAACATGGCCTGTTTGGTATGTCTGAATAGACTCTAGAAACTAAAACTGCATCGAGAACAGAGCCTTGTTCGAAGTCACTTTATAGTTATGTGATGCCAAGATCATACATACGTTTCTGCACATTTTACTGGTGGAAAATTTGCTCACATTTTTCTTTTCTTTTTTTCTGTGAATGTCTCTCCCATGTGCTTGCTTGTCAATTTGATCACCACCTGCTTAAGAAAGGCGTAAACAAGTCAGTTAATTGTTTGTCTATTCTTCAAGCCAGGTTAGTGAGGTAGGTATATTTCTGTATGAACGACTGTAGATTGGATTTTATAGTCATAATGAGTTCTTCTAGTTTCTCATATGCTATATTTGTTGTGAAAACACAAACATTTTATACTACACAGTGATCAGTGCGATTTGAGGGAGAGGACATGAAAGTTGTGGTATTAAGTGATGCTTGGGTAGCTGCTCTGACATGCCTTAATTTTCTCCCCATCGTTACAGAGGGTGGCTTGCAGGTGTGCTATGCACTTCTTCACAATTTTATAAGTTTCGTACACTTTATTATGGTTAACTTGGACACCCATTAAGCTTTTATTGAAATCAAGTACCTTAATTAATCTAACTTCTGTTGCTGGTATGTGGGAGATTCTTCCTTCAGGCTTAAAATTAAGAAATCAGAGCCATTGAAGTGGGAGCTAGTATGGTGTTAATGTGTTATAAAATTCGCCTAATCAACTGGTATGAAGGATCTTGAGTGTCTATGGCCAAGCACATTTGCTTGCAACGTTCTCACGTTTTGCACTCATTTCCTTTTAGAAAATATATTTGAACAGGGTCATGAGGTTGCTGCATAAAATTGTCATTTATGATCATTCTTCATAATTGATTGCTGGTTTGGCGTTTTTTTTTGTTGATTTACTCTGTTTTCATTTTGTTTCTTTGTTATAGCTAATTTGCTGTCTCATTGGCCTTTAATAAAAATGGTTTGATATTGTACTTATGTTTGTTTAATGATTTACCTGCCTCTGAATTTATAAGGGAACATGAATTGTGCAAGCTCTTTTGATAATGAGCTGACGCAAGAAATCATGTTTGAGATTTGACAGCGACAAAATGTCATTAGAAGACTTAAGTTGATATATAACTTTCTGCCTGTCCTTTTTTTTTTGTTTCAACAGGATAAATTACATGCTCCACAAGAGAAATGAGATGAGGCAAGCCCAACGTGGAAGAGATTACAACCGATGAAAAAGTTGAATTTATAGACCAGTGTACTAGTTATTACATTTGATGTGATTTCAATTTCTTGTACAGAGATTACAATTGATGTAAAAGTTGATTTTATAGATGTACAGATATTACTAAAAATGTAATAAGATATATATGTTTGAGTATATCAATATAATATTTGAAGTTCATAACAAGAGTGTACCATTGATATGTCTCAGCTTCAGATTGTGTTTGATATGATACCAAAGGGGTGAGGGATGATATCTATATATGTTGTTATTCTTTGGTAATTACCGATAGATGATGTCTCCTTAATAATCTCTTATTAATTACCAACAAATAAACAAAGTCCTTTACTAATTGCCGATGAATTGAACCTCATTGGTAATTACCAACAAATAAAAAATCTCTTGCAAATTACTAATAGATAACAAAATTCATCGCTAATTACCAATGGATTGCAATTCTCATTTCATATATGATAACTAGTGACGGATATTATTTTTTCTTGATAATTGGTGATGGATCTAGTTTATTTGTTAGTAAATTTTAGCCACGGGGAAAACGCTTACAGATATTTTCTGTTAGTATTTTGTCGGTAAATTCTATTACTAACGAATATTCTTATTTTACTAACAAATTTTTTTATCGGTAATAACCATATTTTTAGTAGTGCATCATTTAAGCTGTAATTTCAATCTGCTGTGAATAAACATATCATTGATCCTAGAAGACCAATGAAGCAAACTATGAGCTGCATAAATGGCTAGACTAGTAACAAGCGAGCACCAACTAATAGATATGGACCTAGTAGCTAACAAGAGGACATTTCTTCTATGAGCATGTCATCACATCATGGACAATAGAACTGCTTTGAACAAAGACCAAAAAAACCGGTTCAAATAACTCTCAAGCATTAAGTGCACTGTGTTTTTGGATAGTGCAATCTGCAATGCAGAAAGCACTGTCGCATTTTCAGCCATATTGGGAGAAAGCAGCGATTAATTAGGATGATGCAGGTATTAATATTAGATTTGAAGAAACAAATAGTTGCAGGTGACCAGGTAGGTAGCTGATTGAGATGCAAAAACAGCCACATAGAAGAACGCGAGATTTCGGTGGTGAAACTGATTTGTCGGTCCACAAAGAGCAAGAGACTACACTTTACCTTCATGAAATGCCGCATTTCTGGCCAAAATTGCGTACGCAGCAAATCTAGAAGTTTATTATCAGGCCAATGTAACGTAAGATGGTGTAATTAATCAAGGTTGAAAAAAGAAAGATTTTTATCAGCGCATCAAGATTCAACATTGCATTACAAATGTCAGGATTGCTGCTACATTCAGAACCGACACTACTGAATGATAAGGAAGGCAACACACACACAAATTTTTTTTCAAAAAAAAACATCAAATAGTGTTGCTTCAAATGATCTCATACTAGATGCTAGAAAAGCGGTAGACTACCCTCTGTTCCATGCTTGGCTGATTGACATGGTAAACAGGCCTAAATTGGCTACATGACTGCAGCCGCCTTCACCAACAAATGATCTCAAATGACTTCATGGTTTCGACGCACCCACAGTGTCCCCATGGACACACGTAGTATCATTTGTTGGTGGTCCCAACCTCACATTTGAACTTTGAGCATGGTAAGATGATGGTGATGATGATGGCTGGATGACATTTCTGCTCCGAAGATGGGGAGGAATGTATAACGAAGTATTTTTTACACTAGAACTTGGTGAGTTGGAGGAGCTTCCTCTTGTCCTACTTCCCCCGGGAACGCAACCTGAGCTAGCAGCAGGTTTGAACAGCTTGTCATCCTCACTCAAATTTGTCTTCGGATATTGGTCTCGGCTGGCTCCCCTCAAAACAATAAGATTATAGTTATGTTCATGCGCATGCCACATCAATCGGTCCTGAATATCAGATTCAAATACACACCTTTCTGGAAATTGCAAGCCTGCAATGGGTCAAAGTATAATTTCCCTTTGTTGGTGGTCCCAACATCACATTTGAACTTTGAGCATGGTAAGATGATGGTGATGATGATGGCGGGATGACATTTCTGCTCCGAAGATGGGGAGGAATGTATAACGAAGTATTTTTTACACTAGAACTTGGTGAGTTGGAGGAGCTTCCTCTTGTCCTACTTCCCCCGGGAACGCAACCTGAGCTAGCAGCAGGTTTGAACAGCTTGTCATCCTCACTCAAATTTGTCTTCGGATATTGGTCTCGGCTGGCTCCCCTCAAAACAATAAGATTATAGTTATGTTCATGCGCATGCCACATCAATCGGTCCTGAATATCAGATTCAAATACACGCCTTTCTGGAAATTGCAAGCCTGCAATGGGTCGATGTATAATTTCCCTTTCAATAGGAAACTCATAGTTCAGGCACAAAACAATATCCTCAGCCTCAGAAAGAGCGTCATTAGAAACATGAATAAAACCATCAATTTCATCCGGCTCTCTCAAATTTACTTGTATACGGACGGGTGGTGATCTCTCACTCCCTTCTTCATTACTGACCAGATCTAAGAAGAGAGATTGAATCTGAGATCCGATTCTGCTTGAAGCTCTAAGGAATAACTTGTTGACCGTTACAGTATTCCTCTCAGCTTCTGAACTGTCAATCTTTCCAGCTGCGGTCCGTGTGGCAGCCAGTAACATCTTCTCGTCTATAAAAGGAAGGTGGCAAACCCCCTCGGATTCATCACTCTTCCCATCAAAGTCGACAAAAAAAACTTTTGGATAGAAATGAAGTATCTCAGAGAATGGATCAGTCATAAGGCTTCTGTAAGCACCAGGAAGCACACAAGCATCTCTTGGATGAAGGGTGGCCATCAATTCATCAAATGGAGCCAGCGGTGAACCCATGTCGAACTCCACCGTGACTTTAGATAGACCTCTAAAGTCAGAAGCGCAAGGACCGTAGTGGTACGGATAGAACCATCTCCATGAAGGCAGTCCAACAAAATAATACTGCAGAAGCCAGCATAAACCTTCAGCGTACGCTTTTACAATAGCCCTTCTTGTCCTTTCCACTTCCTGCGGACTGCAAGCAGAGAATTTCTCCCTGTAATACCGCTCCTTCCATCCATAATATCCAAAACTGACTTCGTCATTGCAATAGAAACGAATCCTGAACGCTTCGGATCTGTTATGCAAGATACAATTCAGGTCCTTTGTGAACTGTTTTGTATTCTGCAAGGCTTCATGTTGCTCGTTGCTCAAGTTCGCAGCAGGATGTGAAACCATGTCTTCATCATCATTATGAATTTGGGCTTTCTCGTCAAGAGAATTGGCTATTCTGGACAGTTCATATCTTGTATTGCGTTGCTTCACTCTGTGCCTTTTATTGAATATCTTCTCCTCGTACCTTCCAACAGATAGAATGAATCTCTCTACTCTTTCGAAATTGATATATGCAATGTCAGGTTCATTAAGCAGTTGGGTGTCCACAAGATAGCCTCCAGAGTTCTTGAACTCATCCTTGTAAACGGCCATCAGTAAATCAATAGCACCCTCATAGCCAGAAAGTGTGGGCATTTGAGGAAGGATAGTACTGTCGTCTAAAAAGAAACACATGAAGATGAAGTCATCAATTACTCTTTCCAAATCATACTTGAATCCATCAGGGACGCCAGATAATTGAAGGTCCAGCTCCAGATATTCCCTCAACACCGAAATATGAAGAAACAATAGATGGGTAAGGGTTTCTTTAACAGGGGAATGAATCCCGGAGTCAAGCTTTTGATGAACCCCGTTGAATGGCTCGAACAATCCTTTAGACTCATCAGACATGTCACTGGGGAGGTCCTCATTGTGAGAGTTGGACGTGTTTTTTGATTTACAGAAAGGAAGCCACTCTTCCTCCAATAAAATGGAGAAGTGCACTTCATGGGTGGCCAATGCCAGCAGTATCGGGTCAGCACCCGTGCCAAGCAAACAATGCCGTGTGTTGGGATCATAGCCACGCAGAGTCCTCTGGCTGCGTATGAACGACATTATCTTTTGGTTCCCTTCTTCAGGGACATTAGCATCAGAGATAATAACCTTGATATCGCTCCAAGCAGGGTTGTCTCGGACACGGGTTATGACAAACCGTTGAAGTGCTTTTGACAACTCAAACATAAACTTGGTACCAGGCGCTACAACAATTGGACCTTCAAAACAGCCTTCTGGTTGTCGAAGAAGTACTTCCTTCCCTTGCTTCTTATATTTTTCCAGCAACTGCTTCTTTTTCTCTTCAACTATCTCGTCTTCCCTTGCAGACAAGAAATGCATCGCTCTCCAATAATTTACTTTAGCCCTTGGGGCTACACCATCCATCGCCAGGAAGAGCAGTTTGCGTGGACGAACAATTGCAAATAGCCGATCCACGTATTCGAAGACGTTGTTGAATACATCATCAATCGAGGATGGTAGCTTAGCGTCAGGATCATCATCATCGGGTTCTATGCTGGGATATACAAGCCAGTCCATGTCGATGTAGAAATTATCGAATTCGATTCCATTAGGATTCGGAGCAGAGGCGTCAATTTCGGCAGCACTGGCTGCTTCTACTTTTGCGTCGACGATGATCTTGGGATACTTCTCCACCAGCCATCGCATAAAGTTTCGAATTCTCATCTCAACCTGGTCGTACGGTCTGTTGCTCTGAACTGATAAGTGTATTTGCAGGTTCTATTCAGCGTGATAAGTTGCAAATGGCTGCAAATGTGGATGTAACCAGAAGAAATACGTAGAAGTTTTGTCTCCCTATTCAAAACCCAGCCACAGTAAATCAAAATCTGCACATTTGTACGCGGCGTTGGAACTTTGAAGTGTGCGCTCCAACTTGATTTGTCAATCCAGTTGTACCAGTATCTCGTCCTTCAGGTCTTCTGGTAAATATAAAAAAAAAAAATTAAGGATGGAGGAAGAAGAGAGTACGAGGAGAGTAGAGTGAAGCAAAAGAACACAGGCTATGATTTAAAAAGAAATCAGAAAGTTTGTCGAGGGTGAAAAAAAAAGGAGAGAGAGAGTTCGAGAAGGGAGATTGTGTGTATGTTAAGGAAAAACAGATCAAAAGAAAAAGAAAAAAAAGAGAGCAGTAGGCGTGGAAAGAAGAAAAAAAGTGAGGAAAAGAAAGTGAAGACCAGAAAAAAAGAAAAAGAAAAGTGGGCTGCATTCCCATTACTATCCGACGTGAAAAAAAAACTGAAGTCGTACGTTCAGTCGTGTTTTCACTTCGCACAGTCGGAATTTTTAAAAACTTTACGATCTTGTCCCTGCTTTAATATCTTTCAGAAATTACTATATTTACCCACAATTTGTGACATATTACGAGGTGACCCCAAATTTCATTACGCACAGTCAGAATTCCAATACGCTCAGTCAGAAAATGACCAATTTATGGGCTAATGTAGGCAAAATTTATTAAAAGCGGTTCGAAAAAAGCAAAGAAGGATTCCGAAGTACTTATATAAGTAAAAAAATATATCATAAAAATTATCAACAAAGTATACCATGACAAAGTAGACGAAAAGACGAACGCGTCGGCGCAAACGGATCGAAAAACGGAGCTATAACGAAGAAGATATGACAATTTTAAGACCGGAACCCGGCGCAGGCGCCAGTAAGGAAGGGCCGGCGCCGGCGCCGGTAAAGAGTGGCGCGCGCCCGCGCGCGGTCTTCTTACGCGCGCCCGCGCGCTTTCTTTACCGGCGCCGGCGCCGACCCTTCCTTACTGGCGCCTGCGCCGGGTTCCGGTCTTAAAATTGCCATATCTTCTTCGTTATAGCTCCGTTTTTCGATCCGTTTGCGCCGACACGTTCGTCTTTTCGTCTACTTTGTCATGGTATACTTTGCTGATAATTTTTATGATATATGTATTATTTCTTCTAAAGCACAACATTAACTATCATCGACGTCTTGTTCGAAATTGCCTATCAACCACTAATTACATGTCCGTTGAAGAAGAATCTATTTGAAATTCATAGAAATTTTCTATCATTTCCACCAACGATCTTCTACTAGACTTCAAAAGCGATGAGGAAAGACTAAAGAAGATCAAGACTTCAAAGTGTGCAGTAAATGATGACGACAAACATGAACTACTTCATATTGATGATCTTCTACTAGACTGCAAGAGCGATGAGGAAAGACTAAAGAAGATCAAGACTTCAAAGTGTGCAGTAAATGATGACGACAAACATGAACTACTTCATATTGATGATCTTCTACTAGACTGCAAGAGCGACGAGGAAAGACTAAAGAATATCAAGACTTCAAAGTGTGCAGTAAATGATGACGACAAACATGAACTACTTCATATTGACGATCTTCTACTAGACTGCAAGAGCGATGAGGAAAGACTAAAGAAGATCAAGACTTCAAAGTGTGAAGTAAATGATGACGACAAACATGAACTACTTCATATTGACGATCTTCTACTAGACTGCAAGAGCGATGAGGAAAAACTAAAGAAGATCAAGACTTCAAAGTGTGTAGTAAATGTCTATTTTTTAGTTTTAAACAGCAGGGATTTTCCATATACACTAATATTGTCTATCATTTCCACCGATTCCACTAATTAATTCATTTCGACAACTGATGCCCGAAATGCATTCCATAATCCTCAAATGACTAACATGAAAACCCTAATTGGAGGGTAAATGATACAACTTATTCGACACACGCATCATTTTAAATCCCAGAACAATTAACAATTCAAATGACTAACACGAAAACCCTAATTGGGGGGTACATGGTAGAGGAAAAGAAGAAATCTGATACATTTTGACAGGAGAAGTGAGAGGATGAACAGTGGTGTTAGGAATTAGTCTAGGTTTTAGTGCTAATTGTGGGTGCGTTAGCCCTTTAGTGTATCATGATTCTCGTGGATTCTATTTAGTGAATTCTTTTAAGAACAACGAGATCGGTTTGTCGTCGGAGATTGCTCAAAAAATGTCTTTTTTAAAGACATTTAATTGTCATCTTTGAAACATATTTTCAGGACTTTAAAAGCGATTCTACTTCGGAATTACATACTTCGACAACTGATGCCCGAAATGCATTCCACAATCCTTAAATGACTAACATGAAAACCCTAATTGGAGGGTAAATGGTACAACTTATTCGACACACGCATCATTTTAAATCCCAGAACAATTAACAATTCAAATGACTAACACGAAAACCCTAATTGTGGGTGCGTTAGCCCTTTAGTGTATCATGATTCTCGTGGATTCTATTTAGTGAATTCTTTTAAGAACAACGAGATCGGTTTGTCGTCAGAGATTGCTCAAAAGATGTTTTTTTTTTTTGACAAATGAAATTGTATACATCTTTGAAACATATTTTCAATACTTCAAAAGCGAGATCGGTTTGTCGTCGGAGATTGCTCCTAAAATGTTTTTTTTATAACAAGTGAAAATATATACATCTTTGTAACATATTTTCAGGACTTCAAAAGCGATTCTATTTCGGAGTTTCATTTTCAAACAACATTGTTCGCACGTCATTTCTCATAATGTTAAAACTTATTCGACACACGCATCATTTTAAATCCCAGAACAATTAACAATTCTGTTGACTACCAGTACATGAAATCCAAATGTGTTTGCACTAATCAAGTCTGTGTTTGCACTAATCAAGTCGGGGGACGTCGTCTCCTCGTACTAGCCCTGTAGCGTGCATTGTGTTTCCCTACGGTCCGCCTCAGCCCTGCTTCGTTTTACTATTGAATAAGAAGTCAATGATAGTTAATGTCGATAATGATAGTTAATATTGATAGGAAATTTTGATAATTTCAAATAGATTCTTCGTCAAGGGACGTGAAATGGGTGGAAATGATAGAAAATTTCAATGAATTTCAAATAGATTCTTCTTCAACGGACATGTAATTAGTGGTTTGAGGCAATTTCGAACAAGACATCGATGATAGTTAATATTGTGCTTAAGAAGAATAATACATATCATAAAAATTATCAGAAAAGTATACCATGACAAAGTAGACGAAAAGACGAACGCGTCGGCGCAAACGGATCGAAAAACGGAGCTATAACGAAGAAGATATGGCAATTTTAAGACCGGAACTCGGCGCCAGCGCCGATAAGGAAGGGCCGGCGCCGGCGCCGGTAAAGCGTGACGCGCGCCCGCGCGCGGTCTTCTTTACCGGCGCCGGCGCCGGTCCTTCCTTACCGGCGCCTGCGCCGGGTTCCGGTCTTAAAATTGTCATATCTTCTTCGTTATAGCTCCGTTTTTCGATCCGTTTGCACCGACGCGTTCGTATTTTCGTCTACTTTGTCATGGTATACTTTGCTGATAATTTTTATGATATATTTTTTTACTTATATAAGTACTTCGAAATCCTTCTTTGCTTTTTTCGAACCGCTTTTAATAAATTTTGCCTACATTAGTCCCTAAATTGGTCATTTTCTGACTGAGCGTATTGGAATTCTGACTGTGCGTAATGAAATTTGGGGTCACCTCGTAATATGTCATAAATTGTGGGTAAATATAGTAATTTCTGAAAGATATTAAAGTAGGGGAAAAATGGTCATTTTCCGACTGTGCGAAGTGAAAACACGACTGAGCGTAGTGACGCTCAAAAAAAATTCAAGCCATCATTACACCAAACAAGCTTTTTCCGAGTGAAGTTCTCCGTGTGAGCTTAAAGAATTTTTTTTTTCGGTGTTACCACCGAAGAGAGTCCAATTGTAAAAAAGCCTGAGTGTAGTCCTGTTATTTTTTTAAAAGAATATGAACGAATCCTCTAGTTCCAGTTCCAATAAATCTATAGTGGTGTTAGACGAAAAAAAATATAACCGATGGTCAACCCAGATGTGAGTTATATTTGATTACCATGAATTATTTACAGTAGTACAGGATGGTGTTCCAGAGCTTGTGGCGAATGCAAATGACGCACATAAGGTAACTCACAAGGAGAATACAAAAAAGGACAATAAGACACTCTATTTAATTCATCAAGGCGTGAATGATGAGGTGTTCGAGAAGATCGATGCAGCAACTACGGCAAAAGAAGCTTGGGAAACCTTGACAACCACTTTCAAAGGTGGGAGAAAGTCAAGAAGGTAAGGTTACAAACCTTACGACGCCAGTACGAGTTGCTACAGATGGAGCCTTCAGAAATGGTGTCAAAATACATCAGTCGGCTCCTGGCTTTAACAAACCAGATGAAAACCAATGGAGAGGCGCTGACAGAACAGTCCAAAGTGGAGAAGATCCTGCGGTCACTAACACTCCAATTTGACAGTGTCGTCATAGCGCTCGAAGAGGCTCACGATACAGCTAAAATGACCATGGATGAGGTGACGGGAACGTTGCAAGTGCATGAGCAACGTATGAATGAAAGAAAGATGAAGAAGCCAATCAAGCAAGCATTGCAAGCTCAAGTTCCCTTTTCTGACGACCAAGACGATGAGCCAAAGAAGAGACAAGGTGGTTCCATCCAGAGAGGAAGAGGTTGTGGGTCATATAGAGGTCGTGGTGGCTACAACAATTATGGTGGCCAAAGAAATCAAGATGGTGGTGAAGATAAATCAAGTTCCAACCGTCAACGAAATCACGATAGAGGTCGTGGACGTGGTAGAGGTAAAGAACGAGGACGGTATGACAGACCTGATGTCCAATGTTATGCATGTCATAAATATGGTCATTATGCTTCAGAATGTAGAAGCAAAGACAAAAACCAGAGAGTTAACTATGTGAAACATAGCGATGCAAGTGATGATAAAGATCATACACTTTTGATGGTCACTGACGACAGGGAGAAACCAGATAGCCAGACTTGGTTCCTTGACACCGCCTGCACAAATCATATGTGTGGAAAAAAGGAGTTGTTTGCTCATCTTAATGAATCGATTCAAACCACAGTAAAATTTGGAGATGAAAGTAAGATCCCAGTTGCCGGTAAAGGAAAAATTCTCATCAATTTGAAGAATGGAGACCACAGGTATATTTCTGATGTCTTCTATGTGCCCAAGCTCAAAACTAACTTACTTAGCATTGGTCAGCTGCATGAAAAGGGGTATGATATGAAGCTTCATGGAGGCAAGCTTTCAGTTTTTGATGAAAAGGGTATCTTAATTCTCACCGCAACGATGACTAAAAATCGTATGTTTCCAATTGATGTATCCTGTGGAGCTTATCACTGTCTTACTGTGATAATATCTGATGAGTCATGGTTATGGCACGTACGATTCGGTCATATGAGTTTTCATGGTTTGAAAAAGTTATCTCGAGAAAATATGGTAAAGGGTTTACCAGAGATAAATCATCCTGAGCAGTTGTGTGAAGCCTGCACCATCGGAAAGCATCACCGATCACCATTTTCAGGAGATGGAAAACGAGCCACCCATCCTCTTCAGTTGGTGCACTCTGATGCGGTCCAATGAGTACCATGTCAAATGGTAACAATCGGTATTTTTTGACCTTTATTGATGATTTTTCTCGAAAACTATGGGTCTATATGTTACAGAAGAAATCTGAGGTGTTTGAATACTTCAAGAAGTTCAAGTCTCATGCAGAGAGACAAAGCGGTTACTCGCTTAAAGTTTTACGCATTGACGGCAGAGGTGAATATGTCTCTAATGAATTCAAGGAGTACTGTGAAGAACAAGGGATAAAGCATGAAGTAACATGTCCCTACACCCCTCAGCATAATGGTGTTGCTGAAAGGAAGAATAGAACCATCATGGATATGGTGAGAAGCATGTTGAAGACCAAAGGGATGCCAAATTCTTTTTGGGCGGAGGCAGTCTCCTGTTCAGCTTATATATTGAACCGCTCTCCGACGAAAGGTGTCTCAAGTATTACCCCTGAAGAAGCATGGACTGGAGTCAAACCAGGAGTATAACATCTAAAGGTATTTGGTGCTATAGCTTATGCACATGTTCCAGCTGAGATAAGGAAAAAGCTAGATGATAGAGTAGAGAATGCAGTTTTCATTGGATATGAAAGGGGAGGATATAAACTATTCAATCCAATGACGAAAAAGGTAATATTCACTCGTGATGTTACTTTTGCTGAAAATGAATCATGGGATTGGAATAATAGTGGTGTCATAGATCCCAAGAGCCGTAATATCTCCCTTGCTGAAGAGTCAGAAGAATCAAATCCAGAGGGAGGAGACTCAACACCTGATCAAGTTCAGACAAATGCTAGAAGACCACAGCGTCATCGCCGACAACCAGTACATCTTCAAGATTATGAGGTAAACCTTGATGGTGAAGATACTGATGATGAAGAGATTGTGCATTTTGCTCTATTCGCAGATCTTGAGCCAGTGACAGTGAAGGAAGCACTTCAAGATCCAAAATGGATGGCGGCCATGCGTGATGAAATTGACGCAATCGAAATAAATGGTACATGAGTTCTTACTGACCTTCCACCAGGTCAACAAGCCATCGACGTGAAGTGGGTTTTTAAGACAAAAATGAAACCAAATGATAAGGTAGAAAGATATAAAGCAAGATTGGTGGCAAAAGGGTTCAAGCAGAGACCCGGCCTTGACTACCAAGAAGTTTTCTCACCAGTTGCTCGAATGGAGACTATAAGGCTGATTATTGCCTTGGCTGCTCAAAATAAGTGGAAGATTCACCAGATGGATGTGAAGTCAACTTCCTTAATGGTCCACTTGAAGAAGAAGTGTTTGTCAAGCAGCCTCCCGGCTTCGGTAAATTTGGAAGTGATGGGAAAGTATACCGACTGAAGAAGGTCTTGTATGGATTAAAACAAGCTCCGAGAGCTTGGAATAAGCATATAGATTCTTTCTTTAATGTAACACCCCTAATACGCACATGATACTAAATGAAATCGCAGCGGAAATAAATGACTAAACAGTAACTAACGCTTCGGTGCTACAACGCCGTCAACCACCCACGTGGTTGACAAGGCAGAATAAATACAAGTGTACCGGTCTGATGATCAGACTCCCGAGCATAAACTAAACCATAAATACATTATATACAATACCGAGTAATACATACATCCTTCACTGTCAAACATCACTGTAACTGTCACAACCAAATATAAACACGCCACGGGAGCACAGGCGCATCCCGGGCCAACATCCCAAAAGTATACAAAAGTAAATCACATCCTAGGATCTAGAGCCACTCCGCTTCTTCGATCCTCATCCTGCAGTATAAGAAATATGGATCCCCCGAGGGGGTCAGCAACCCTTGGCTGGTATGGCTAACGCGCAGCCCATCGGCTACCGGGATACGCGCAGCTACTTGTCATTATAACATGGCATTCAATTATATACATAACATAACATAACATGGAGCATGGCATCAATGGTGCATAGCTCAACAACACATACACAGTGGATTTTCACTCCACGATAACAAACCACAAGGGTCAAAAACAAGAGCCTAGAGAGTGATTCACTCTCATGTCAAGCTCGTTAAACACACTCATTACCGTTCTGTTAGTCGAACGAGTAACTTAAGTCACAGATGGTTCGGATTTAGTGACCCGAACACACCACACAAACACAGGTTCCCACTAAACCGATCATAAGTCAGAATAGGTAAGCTTTGGAAGAAGCTAACGGGAGATCGAACGCCAAATTATGGAGAACAATCTTAACAATATAAGAGTCGAATCTGATTCAGATATCTACTCTTAACTTACATGCATGACCGGATAACCGGATTCCTCACTTCCCAGTTAACACTTGTTAGAAGTTCATAGTGGAACTTAACAACCAACACACAATGGGTGGTAAGTCATGTTAGACACACACAAGGGAAATGAGTCACAACAACACATCACAATAATATGAACAACTGTAAACTCATTACATGTTTAAATCTTATAACGTTGTAAACACACAGAAAAACACACAACACACAAACCGGTGTAAACCGCTAGACAACAGACTGCAAGAAAACCATACCTCGGTCCTTGCCTCGACTGGTTTCCACCTTGAGAGAATCCTAAACACATTAGTAACGTCGGTTAATTAACGCACTAGTCCATTATTAACATTATCTACTCAACATTACTAGTTTATTTTTATTTTACACTTGTTACAACTTTTCATCCTTTTTAATTGCCTTTAAAACCCACCTAACATGTCTCACATAACCTTATAATATCATTACTAACCAACTACCATTTTTAGATAACAATTCCTATCTTAAAACAATAATTTTTGGTCCATACAGTGGCCTGTCCGAACTTGTGTCCGAGCTTCCAAGTTCGGACACAAGCCGTGACTTTAGACAGAAAACAGACACATGTCCGAACTTGTGTCCGGACTTCGGAAGTTCGGACATGAGTCGAGGAAAATCCTAACCAGAAGTCCATACGTCCGAACATGTGTCCGGACTTCCAAAGTTCGGACACAGTTCGAGGATAATCCCTCAGAAATAACAGGTGCGTCCGAACTTCCAAATTCGGACGGTAGTTCGGACACTACCTAAAATCCAGAAAACTGTAAGCGTAACAGGGCATGTCCGAGCTTCCAAGTTCGGACGGAAGTTCGGACGTGCCATTATACTTAGGGGTGGCAATTCGGGTTAATGGGTCGGGTCGAAGCTCACCCATACCCGACCCGATTAAAATTGTATTGACCCATACCCGACCCAATAATATTCGGGTTACAAATTATCAACCCATACCCAACCCATATAAAATGATTAAACCCATACCCGACCCGTTTAACCCAACATAATTAGGCTATGCAAAATTTAAAAGATTGGAATTAAATTTTTTGTATGATTGCTCAAACGGAGTTACAAATGAATGAAATCATACATTCAATATGGTAGATATTCCAGAGTTTTCATTATCCTCCGTCTTTTTTCTTTTTCCACATACATGTCGTGCTCAGTGGCACTTAACAAAAGAAGGTGATGTATACACGACTGGGCCAAATATAACTGTATTGTCTCCTTCATAATATAGAATCAAAACATAGACAAAAATCTTCAGAGTACAGAAGATAGGACCATGGTGGAAGCTGTGGTGGAGAGAGCAGCACACTGTCTTTTGACAATCCACATAACGAACACTCTTGTTTTTGCTTTATAAAGAAATACAACAAAGTTGTACTATCAAATAGACAACCTCTCATCAAAAAGATACTACATAATAATCTGTATTATACTAATAGTAGGTTAGCACTTACTTAGTAAAATATTTATATTTTTATCTAATTATTTATATATTATTCTTTTTATAAAATAAAATAAACGGGTCGGGTTGACTACGTTAGGACTCTAAACCCATACCCAACCCACAAATTTAATAGGTAACCCATACCTGACCCAATAATTAAATGGGTCAATAATCATGACCCAAACCCGCTATTTTCGGGTTGGGTATGGGTCGGGTTATCGGGTTGGGTAAAAATTGCCACCCCTAATTATACTCAATTTCTAAGCCTTTAAACACTTAACCAAATTCCTCCAAAGCCTCCTAATGCTTCCTAACAACCTTTGGTACCTTATCCACATACAACATTCATGAAACTCATTTTCTAATCCTTAACCTTTACTTATTTCTTCACAAAATTCCTAACACTTACAACATTTTACACTAGGTTTCTAAATGGTGTTTCTCACCTATGATAACTACTATCCCAAAATGTTTTCTCCTTATCTTAACATCATCTCCCAAGCATCATCTCTCACACTAATCCTTATATCCTTCTTGAAACTCTTTTCCTAGTGTACACTTTCTCCTTAATTTACCAAAGTTTGCCTAAGTCTTTACCTAAGTCCCAAAATGACTTTGGTACATACTAAAATCTCAAGCTCATGCCTAAGTCCTTGTTACATCCTAAATCACCTTAATGCATGTTTCCTACACAAGAACAACACTTAACCATTTTAAATACTCCTTAACTCAACAAACTCATTTTAACACTTAGAACTTCACATTTGTTACCCAAATTTCGACATAGGTTCTCCTAGAACATTGCTAACCAAAACACATTGTTTTTACCAACAAACAACCAAGAACACTAAAAATCCATCAAGTACTTATTATACACAAACTTCACTCACAAGCACTACATCACAATATAGTGCACAATTTAAATTGCATGGCACTTAGGCCCTTAAATGACATGGCTCTTAGGCCCTTAAAATGCACAAATCATAAACACTGAATTTCCACAATATATTTGCCTTTAACCTGCAAATACACTCAACAACACATATGCCTTTTACTAAGCTCTTGGAACACTTTACTAAGTCATTCACCATTGGCTCTTTAGGTAGTTTTAATAAGCATTTATAAGCTCATTTCTCCTAAGGCATTAAACAACATTAGGTTAGTAGATTTACCTCTTTTGCAAAATAACTTCTTTCTTGTTTCCTTTAGAAAACCGATAGAGTACTTGATTCTTTGACAAGTTCTAAACAATATACACATTATAATGAGTATTCAAGCTATAAGCTCCATCTCATTGTAAACCCTAGTTTTACATTGTTTCAAAAACATTAATGTAGTTGTTTTACCTTGCTCTTTGAAGAGAGTTTGAATATCTAGCAAGAGAGGACTCCACCTAGTCCATGAAGAGTTGGAATGAAGCTAGAACAAAGTCACATAAAAAGCTCCTTCAATATATTTTCGGACATGACAAAAACAAGGAGGAAATGAAGTTTTTATTTGAGATTCCTTACCTAGAAGTCAAGGAGAGTAACAATATGTAAAAATACAAGCTCAAGCTCCTTCAATGGAGAAACTCCATGGCACCGAAATGGTTGTCTTGGACTTTTGAAAGATAGGAATGAAGAGCTTGATGAGAGGAAGAGATTGGTGGTGTTTGTTTTTGATTTGGACAAGTGAGCAAGGTTTTACAAGAGATCAAAGTGGGAGTTTCAATGGTGTAGTATTACCGTGAGAGAACAAGAAAAGGAAGAAGAGAGGTGGGAAACCGTGTGAGCAAGGAAAGAAATGAGAGAATGAAGATTGGTTTACTTTAGAAGATATTTGTAGTTTAAAAGCAAATAGTACTTCTTAGTCATCATTATTTACTTAACAAATTAACAAGAGGGTGGTGAGTCACCAACCTTAGAAAACCGGCCCCCTAAATATAATGAGGGTAATATAGTCTTTGTTTGTCAATTTAATTACTTATACAAACATATGTTACAAAATAGCTTATAAAAGTTACTATTCATAAAACAAGGCACATAGAAGTGAAATTTTTGATTTCCCACTAATATAGACACCCAAATGTGATATTATATAGTACACATATATATTTAAGAGTAATGATGGACATCTAGCCACTCAAAACTCATTTACAAGACAATTTTTCAAAAATGTGCTTTAAGACTCCTTAAAGCACATTTTGTGTTTAAACTTGTTTTCAAGCTTGGTTTTCTTTGGTAATTGATTTAATATGTTCATTAGTGTATAAATGAGGTCTTGGTAAGTTCATTAGGTCTTAACCAAGTTTATCCCAAGCTTAGAGCACATTTTGGCTCTTATTGACTTTAAAGCACATTTTGTGTTTCCTTTTGTTTAAATTTGTTTACTAATGTTTCTAAGACTCTTTTTAGTCTTAATACATATTTAAGTGTTTAAACAATATATTAAGGTTTGGGGTATTTCAATCTACCCCCCTTAAAAGAACTTTGTCCTCAAAGTTCATACTTCCACATATCCTAAATATTAGACACGGGAACACTTATAAACAATACTTCCATACATTACTAACACACTTACATAACATTGGACACCAGGTCCATACAACATAACATAACATTGGACACAAGGTCCATACAACATTATCCACATCATTCAGACACAACGGTCTGTAACATAACAACATAACATAGACGATGTATTCAAATACACGTCGTACACACATAACCGAAACGGCTCTACCCCCCTTAAAAGGGGTACGCCCCGTACCCTATACACATAAGGACTAAGAAGTAAACAATGACGGGTACTTCGCCTTCATCTTATCTTCCAGCTCCCAAGTGGCCTCCTCAACGTCCTGGTTAGACCAAGAACTTTCACCAGTCTCACGGACTTATGGCGAGTGTCTCGAGTCTTAGCATCCAGAATCCGTACCGGAGTCTCCACTGATCGCATGGTCGGCTCTAAGGTTAGCCTTTCAGGCTGAAGCACATGAGACGGATGAGACATATACTTCTTCAACTGGGACACATGAAATACATCATGTACCTTGCCCAGCTCGGCGGGTAGGTCTAGTCTATAGGCTACCGGGCCGATCCGCTCCGTCACAACATAAGGCCCCACATACTTTGGGCTCAACTTGCCCTTCTGGCCAAAACGAAATACTCCCTTCATGGGGGATACTCTCAAAAATACCTGATCGCCCACGGCGAACTCCAGGTCACGTCGCGCACATCTGCGTACGACTTCTGTCTATCCTGAGCTGCTTTCATATTAGCCCTGATCTGGCGAACTTCTGCCTGAACTTGCTCAAGATACTCTGGTCCTATAATGACCGTCTCACTCGACTCATCCCAGCATAATGGCGTGCGGCATGGTCTACCGTACAAGGCCTGGAAGGGAGACATCTTGATCGAAGCATGATAACTGTTGTTGTAACTAAACTCGATCAGATGTAACTTATCAATCCAGCTGGTCTGAAAGTCAAGTGCACAAGCACGTAGCATATCCTCAAGTGTCTGAATGTGCGCTCACTCTGACCATCGGTCTGTGGATGAAACGCTGTACTCAATTTCAATTCAGTACCCAATGCCTCTCGTGTGGACTTCCAATATCTGGATAAGAATCTGGTCTCTGTCAGATACAATCGTTTTCGGTACACCATGATGTCTTACAATCTCTTTATCAAACAGTTCTGCCAATCTTGCCACTTTCCAAGTGTCCTTCATCGGAATGAATCGGGCCACCTTGGTCAGTCGGTCAACTATCACCCATATCATATTCAGACCTCCCCTTGTAGGCGGAAGCCCTACTACAAAGTCCATGGAGATATCATGGAACTTCCACTCAGGCACTGGCATTGGCTGTACCATACCACCAGGCCGTCGGTGCTCAAACTTGACCTTCTGGCAAGTGAGACACCTCAATACATAATCACTAACATCTTTCTTCATTCCAGTCCACCAAAAATACCTCTTTATACCTTTATACATCTTTGAAGCTCCGGGGTGAATCGAAGTAGTAGAACAATGGGATTCACTCAATATGTGCTCCTTCAACTCAGCGCTACTCCTAGGTATACACAATCGGCCATTCAGCCTAATCAGGTCATCATGGAGTCTGAAGTCGTACTTCTGACCCTCGAATGTGCCATCAATAAGCTTCTGCCGGATCTCCAGCATGTACTGATCCGTCATCTGAGCACTCCGCACCTCTTCAACCAAGCCAGTATGAGAGACTAGCGAATGGAGAGAGTGTGCTCGGCGACTCAGTGCGTCAGCTACCACATTTGCCTTACCCTCTTTGTATTGCAGATTAATATCGTAGTCATTCAGAAACTCAACCCACCTTTCTTTGCCTCATGTTCAACTCTTTCTGAGTGAACAAGTACTTTAAGCTTTTGATCAGAATAGATTGTCACACTTACCCCATACAAATAATGTCGCCATATCTTCAATGCGAAGACAATGGCACCCAATTCTAAGTCGTGGGTAGGGTAGTTCTCCTCATGCTTCTTCAGCTGACGGGAGGCGTATGCTACGACCTTCCCGTGTTGCATCAACACACAACCCATACCTCTGCCTGATGCGTCGCAGTAGACCTCAAAACCATCTGGACCGTCTGGTATAGTCAGGACTGGTGCAGATGTCAGAGCATCCTTGAGACTCGCGAAAGAACTCTCACAGTCACTGTCCACTCGAATGGTGCATCCTTCTTCATTAAGGAAGTCATCGGCTTCGAGATACTGGAGAAGTCCTTCACAAACCTCCTATAATATCCTGCCAGACCGAGGAAGCTCCTGATATCAGTGACTGTCTTCGGCCTAGGCCAGGTGCGCACTGCATCTATCTTTGCCGGATCAACAGCGATCCCGGCCTCAGAAATCACATGTCCAAGGAAAGATACTTGGTTCAACCAAAATTCACATTTCGAAAACTTTGCATACAACTGGTTTCTCCTCAGAGTTTGTAACACATTCTCAGGTGGCTTTCGTGCTCACCTCTTGATTTAGAATACACAAGAATGTCATCGATGAAGACTACCACTGACTTGTCCAACTGATCTTGGAACAAACGGTTCATTAAGTCCATGAACTTGCTGGTGCATTCGATAAGCCAAAGGCATAACTGTGAACTCATAATGCCCATACCTCGTTCTGAAAGCTGTCTTCTCGATATCACTGTCACGGATGGCAATCTGATGGTATCCGGAACGTAAGTCTATCTTGGAGAATACTGATGCACCCCTCAGCTGATCAAATAGATCGTCGATGCGTGGTAAAGGGTAACGGTTTTTCACCGTAACAGCATTCAGCTCCCGATAATCAATACACAGGCGGAGGCTACCGTCCTTCTTCTTCACGAAGAGACCGGCGCTCCCCATGGTGAAACACTAGGGCGGATAAAGCCCTTGTCGAGTAGGTCTCTCAGCTGCTCCTTGAGCTCTGTCATCTCTGCTGGAGCCATACGATAAGGTGCTTTCGCAATGGGTCCAGTGCCCGGAACTAAGTCGATCTCAAACTCAACCTCTCGTGCTGGCGGCATGCCCGGCAGTTCCTTAGGAAATACATCAGGAAACTCCGACACTACCGGCACATCTGGGCTAAACTCAGGGTCTCTCTCTATGTCCTGGACATAGCAGAGGTATACATCACTCCCTCGTCGTAACTCACGATACATGGCCATGGCGGTGATGATCTGTGTCGAAGGCTCCCTGGGCCTCTGGCGGTATGATATGGTAACCCCAGATGGACTCCGAAGAAGCAGTCGATGCTCGGCACACAGGATTCTGCCCTTGTACCGCTCCAACCAGTTCATCCCGACAATCACATCAAATCCAAGTCCGTCGAACTCTATCAGGTCGATCGGGAACTCTTCACCTCTGATTCGTACAATGACATCTCGGTGGTAGCGGGTACACCTGATCCGCTCTTTCGATGGGAGAGTGACCAAGAAGTCTGGCATCTCCTCTCCATCTAACCCCAGCCTCTTCGCAAAAGATAGCGAAACAAATGTGTGAGGCTCCAGAGTCGAACAGATCGATGCATCCACGCCATTCACTGGAAAGGTACCGGTGAGGATTGTGCCGCTCTTGCCGGCTTCTGCCTCATTGCAGACACTCAATGTACCTCCCGTTCCGAGTGCACAGCCTAATTCATTGG
Source organism: Limonium bicolor (assembly GCA_023374045.1). Taxonomy (NCBI): domain Eukaryota; kingdom Viridiplantae; phylum Streptophyta; class Magnoliopsida; order Caryophyllales; family Plumbaginaceae; genus Limonium; species Limonium bicolor. Next base: position 377,426,644 of record CM041776.1, read on the forward strand.
CAAACTAATAAGTACTGGGTAACAACACGGTTGATATACTTCAATAACTCCACTTTATTCATTAACACTTCCTTTTACAACATTGTTGGTTTACATGGTTGATATAACTTAACACATACATAACTCCTTAACATATACTGGCTTAACACATTACAAAGTATACAAGGTTAGAATTGTCTGAAGGTCAAATTCAAACGTCCGGGTTTCATGTGTGTGGCATTGATCACTGCCGACGGTGCGGTATTCAGTTTGATCTTCCTGATGCCATGATATAGCATCCTTGACTGCCCACCCATGATTAATACATCTCCTGACTTTAACATTAACTTCCTTGCGAGATCAGCACGCTTCTGCTCGCCATATACAAATACTGCGGTATCACCAATGGACCAAGACACCACGGGTACTCCCTTACTTAGAGACTCGGGTGACTCGTCCTTATCTTGGTGTAAACCTAACCGTCCACCTTTCTGGTAGAAGTTCACAATACACAAATCTGCTTCCACATTGGAATTGAATCCGTTTCAACTTGTTGAGCAATTCCCACGGCGTGATTAACGACCGCACGGAACTCCTCAGGTATACTTGGTACCGTTGCTCCATCTTCAGCTCGCACTTCTTGATATGACTTGGTGTAAGGGTTCCAGTCCTTACCCATGCACATCATCTTCAATTGCATTCTTGATCCGTTCGGATATTCAGGTGTGTAGAAACCTCCAGGTTTAGCTCCAAGTTCGTCGCATCGTCTGATGATATGGACTTGTGCTTCCGGTGTCAGGTATCCACTTAAGAGTATCATACCTGGCTGGATAACCTGACATTGCTCCATTGGAAAGTCGGTGATGTTGATGGTGGTCTCTTCAGGGTTTGGTGTGGGTGGGATTGGATAACATATATTGAAGGTTCCTTTCAGTTTAGAATTATCTAATTAGGTGTCTTTCACACTATACTTTAACTCCTTACTCACATGATAATACACTTGAACTCACTAACACACATAAGCATGAAATGCGGTATGCAATCACTTATTACATTCAACAGTTTAGGCGGTACCTGGTCTAGAAGAGGGCCCTGGCGCCTCAGACCGGTCCACCACATTCAGGGTGGCCTTGCTAGGTCCCGACCCTTTCCCCTTCTGGGAATCAGTATGCCTCTGATCAGTGGGTGGCTGGTTAGCCGTCTTCGGGCCATCAATAGCTGCTGTGGCCTTACCCTTCCACTGCCCCTTGGGCTTGTTGACTCTGCTGTTGGGGTTCCGGTAACACTCGTGGTCACGGTGACCCCACTTCTCGCAGTATCGACACTGCACCTCATTCCCTTGCAGTCCTTGCCGGGGTGGTCTCCATTGCACCACTTACAGTAATAGTGGCGCTCCGGTCCAGAGCCCGTGCTAGCTGCTAACACAATACACACTCAGTACTTTTTCACAACTTATCAACATACACATCAACTTATTACACATGATTAAACAATTACCCTTTGGTGGGTAAGAGCGTAGGGGCTTCGCCGCATAAGCATATGTGAGCTTCAGTGGCTCCTCAGGTGGTTTTGGGCTTGGCCCTTGTCACCCTGGTGCTGACTCTTCTGGGGCTGGGGATAAGGTTTCTTCTTCTTCTTTCCTCCCCCGTACCCCTGCGAACTCTGGCCCTCGCTCGTGGCCTTGCGCTTGTGCGCATTCTCCTCGTCCCTCAGACGGACGGTGATCTCCACCTTAGCAGCGGCATGATAGCACTCCTGTATTTAGGATGATCAGTCATGCCCCGCAATACATACTCACAAACTCACATTATACTCACTTGTAGACTATACATATTCACATCACTCTTTACTTAAATTACCTGCAAGGTAGTATACTCAGCTGGCCCCATCCCATAGCGAAGACGGTGGCTGAGACCGTTGTAGAAACGGTTTACCAGCACCCGGTTCGAGTATCCCAGGTCCGGTAACAGGTGGACAAGGCCGGTGAAGGCGTGTAGTACTCATCAACCGACACCTTGTCCCCTGCCTCAGACTATCCAGCTCCAGGCGCTTGGCCTCTTGAACGTGCACGGGGTAGTATTTGGCTCGCAGCAGAGCCGTGTACTCCCTCCAACCAAACTGAGGATCCGCCATCCGGTCCTCTCTCACTAGCTTCCACCAGTTTTGTGCCGAACCCTTCAGGTAGTAAGCGGCAAGACGGACCTTAGCCTCTGCGGGCACAGCCAAGGTCTCGTAGGCGGTCTCCAACTCGGAGATGTACGCCTCCAACTTACGTGGGTCGGTCTCCCCATGAAATGAAGGGGGTCTCAGATCTGCCAATGCCTTGACCCAGTTGGTCTCTCGTGGCGGTGGCGGTGGTGGCTGAACTCCGGGCATCTGCCCCTGCTGGATCGCAGCTACAAGCTGGGGTACCATCTGGGCCACAGCGGCTGCTACAGCCTCAGCCATAACCTGAGCCGTAGTGTTCTCGCCCTGGTCACCCCCAGTACCAGTACCACTTCCGCGGCCTCTACCGCGTGGTCTACCTGACATCTGTATTCACATGAGTATTCATTAGCAATATGCTTACACACTTATCGGTCCAACGATCGTAACGCTTCCCGACAATAAGGTATTTCCACACTTAGTTAGTGGTTAACCTTTCCATAACTGATCACTTAGGTAACTGTAGTTAGGTTTCCTAACTCGGTATATTCCTAAGCTCGGTATTCTAGTCATCAGAGCGATACTTCGCTCTGATACCACTTTTTGTAACACCCCTAATACGCACATGATACTAAATGAAATCGCAGCGGAATAAATAACTAAACAGTAACTAACGCTTCGGTGCTACAACGCCGTCAACCACCCACGTGGTTGACAAGGCAGAATAAATACAATTGTACCGGTCTGATGATCAGACTCCCGAGCATAAAACTAAACCATAAATACATTATATACAATACCGAGTACATACATCCTTCACTGTAACATCACTGTAACTGCACAACCAATATAAACGCCACGGAGCACAGGCGCATCCCGGGCCAACATCCAAAAGTATACAAAAGTAATCACATCCTAGGATCTAAAGCCACTCCGCTTCTTCGATCCTCATCCTGCAGTATAAGAAATATGGATCCCCCGAGGGGGTCAGCAACCCTTGGCTGGTATGGCTAACGCGCAGCCCATCGGCTACCGGGATACGCGCAGCTACTTGTCATTATAACATGGCATTCAATTATATACATAACATAACATAACATGGAGCATGGCATCAATGGTGCATAGCTCAACAACACATACACAGTGGATTTTCACTCCACGATAACAAACCACAAGGGTCAAATAACATAAGAGCCTAGAGAGTGATTCACTCTCATGTCAAGCTCGTTAAACACACTCATTACCGTTCTGTTAGACGAACGAGTAACTTAAGTCACAGATGGTTCGGATTTAGTGACCCGAACACACCACACAAACACAGGTTCCCACTAAACCGATCATAAGTCAGAATAGGTAAGCTTTGGAAGAAGCTAGCGGGAGATCGAACGCCAAATTAAGGAGAACAATCTTAACAACATAAGAGTCGAATCTGATTCAGATATCTACTCTTAACTTACATGCATGACCGGATAACCGGATTCCTCACTTCCCAGTTAACACTTGTTAGAAGTTCATAGTGGAACTTAACAACCAACACACAATAGGTGGTAAGTCATGTTAGACACACACAAGGGAATGAGTCACAACACACATCACAATAATATGAACAACTGTAAACTCATTACATGTTTAAATCTTATAACGTTGTAAACACACAGAAAAACATACAACACACAAACCGGTGTAAACCGCTAGACAACAGACTGCAAGAAAACCATACCTCGGTCCTTGCCTCGACTGGTTTCCACCTTGAGAGAATCCTAAACACATTAGTAACGTCGGTTAATTAACGCACTAGTCCATTATTAACATTATCTACTCAACATTACTAGTTTATTTTTATTTTACACTTGTTACAACTTTTCATCCTTTTAATTGCCTTTAAAACCCACCTAACATGTCTCACATAACCTTATAATATCATTACTAACCAACTACCATTTTTAGATAACAATTCCCATCTTAAAACAATAATTTTTGGTCCATACAGTGGCCTGTCCGAACTTGTGTCCGAGCTTCCAAGTTCGGACACAAGCCGTGACTTTAGACAGAAAACAGACACATGTCCGAACTTGTGTCCGGACTTCGGAAGTTCGGACATGAGTCGAGGAAAATCCTAACCAGAAATCCATACGTCCGAACATGTGTCCGGACTTCCCAAGTTCGGACACAGTTCGAGGATAATCCCTAGAAATAACAGGTGCGTCCGAACTTCCAAATTCGGACGGTAGTTCGGACACTACCTAAAATCCAGAAAACTGTAAGCGTAACAGGGCATGTCCGAGCTTCCAAGTTCGGACGGAAGTTCGGACGTGCCATTATACTCAATTTCTAAGCCTTTAAACACTTAACCAAATTCCTCCAAAGCCTCCTAATGCTTCCTAACAACCTTTGGTACCTTATATCCACATACAACATTCATGAAACTCATTTTCTAATTCCTTAAACCTTTACTTATTTCTTCACAAATTCCTAACACTTACAACATTTTACACTAGGTTTCTAAATGGTGTTTCTCCACCTGATAACTACTATCCCAAAATGTTTTCTCCTTATCTTAACATCATCTCCCAAGCATCATCTCTCACACTAATCCTTATATCCTTCTTGAAATCTTTTCCAGTTACACTTTCTCCTTATTTACCAAAGTTTGCCTAATTTACCTAAGTCCCAAAATGCTTTGGTACATACTAGAATCTCAAGCTCATGCCTAAGTCCTTGTTACATCCTAAATCACCTTAATGCATGTTTCCTACACAAGAACAACACTTAACCATTTTAAATACTCCTTAACTTATCAACTCATTTTAACACTTAGAACTTCACATTTGTTACCCAAATTTCGACATAGGTTCTCCTAGAACATTACTAAACCAAAACACATTGTTTTTACCAACAAACAACCAAGAACACTAAAAATCCATCAAGTACTTATTATACACAAACTTCACTCACAAGGCACTACATCACAATATAGTGCACAATTTAAATTGCATGGCACTTAGGCCCTTAAATGACATGGCTCTTAGGCCCTTAAAATGCACAAATCATAAACACTGAATTTCCACAATATATTTGCCTTTAACCTGCAAATACACTCAACAACACATATGCCTTTTACTAAGCTCTTGGGAACACTTTACTAAGTCATTCACCATTGGCTCTTTAGGTAGTTTTAATAAGCATTTATAAGCTCATTTCTCCTAAGGCATTAAAACAACATTAGGTTAGTAGATTTACCTCTTTGCAAAATAACTTCTTTCTTGTTTCCTTTAGAAAACCGATAGAGTACTTGATTCTTTGACAAGTTCTAAACAATATACACATTATAATGAGTATTCAAGCTATAAGCTCCATCTCATTGTAAACCCTAGTTTTACATTGTTTCAAAAACATTAATGTAGTTGTTTTACCTTGCTCTTTGAAGAGAGTTTGAATATCTAGCAAGAGAGGACTCCACCTAGTCCATGAAGAGTTGGAATGAAGCTAGAACAAAGTCACATAAAAAGCTCCTTCAATATATATTTTCGGACATGACAAAAACAAGGAGGAAATGAAGTTTTTATTTGAGATTCCTTACCTAGAAGTCAAGGAGAGTAACAATATGTAAAAATACAAGCTCAAGCTCCTTCAATGGAGAAACTCCATGGCACCGAAATGGTTGTCTTGGACTTTTGAAAAGATAGGAATGAAGAGCTTGATGAGAGGAAGAGATTGGTGGTGTTTGTTTTTGATTTGGACAAGTGAGCAAGGTTTTACAAGAGATCAAAGTGGGAGTTTCAATGGAGGTAGTAGTATTACCGTGAGAGAGCAGCAAGAAGAAGGAAGAAGAGAGGTGGGAAACCGTGTGAGCAAGGAAAGAAAATGAGAGAATGAAGATTGGTTTAACTTTAGAAGATATTTGTAGTTTAAAAGCAAAGTACATTCTTAGTCATCATTATTTACTTAACAAATAACAAGAGGGTGGTGAGTCACCAACCTTAGAAAACCGGCCCCCTAAATATAATGAGGGTAATATAGTCTTTGTTTGTCAATTTAATTACTTATACAAACATATGTTACAAAATAGCTTATAAAAGTTACTATTCATAAAACAAGGCACATAGAAGTGAAATTTTTGATTTCCCATAATATAGACACCCAAATGTGATATTATATAGTACACATATATATTTAAGAGTAATGATGGACATCTAGCCACTCAAAACTCATTTACAAGACAATTTTTCAAAAATGTGCTTTAAGACTCCTTAAAGCACATTTTGTGTTTAAACTTGTTTTCAAGCTTGGTTTTCTTTGGTAATTTATTAATGTTCATTAGTGTATAAATGAGGTCTTGGTAAGTTCATTAGGTCTTAACCAAGTTTATCCCAAGCTTAGAGCACATTTTGGCTCTTATTGACTTTAAAGCACATTTTGTGTTTCCTTTTGTTTAAATTTGTTTACTAATGTTTCTAAGACTCTTTTAGTCTTAATACACCATATTTAAGTGTTTAAACAATATATTAAGGTTTGGGGTATTTCATTTAATGTGAGTGATTTTACAAGATGTCCTTCAGAGCATGCCCTGTATGTGAAGGTGGATAAAACTGGCGGTATGTTAATCATTTGTCTCTACGTTGATGATTTGATTATTACAGGCAAACATCCCACAATGATTGAATCCTTCAAGAAATCCATAATGAAGGAGTTTGAGATGTCTGACCTCGGACTGATGTCATACTTCCTTGGCATTGAGGTAATTCAAAGAAATGATGGTATTTTCATCTCTCAGAAGAAATACGCCGCTGATCTCTTGTAAAGGTTCCAGATGTCGGATTGCAACCCAGTTAGAACTCCCGTGGAGGTTGGAACCAAATTATCAAAGAATGAAGAAGGGGCCTATGTTGATCCAACCTACTACAAGCAGATTGTTGGCAGTCTCAGATATCTAACTTGTACGAGACCGGATATTACTTTTGGTGTTGGATTGATCAGCAGATTCATGGAGACTCCCCGATCACCACATTTGCAAGTAGCTAAAAGAATCCTACGATATGTGAAGGGAACCTACGGCCATGGATTGTTCTATGGGTCAACTAATGATGTTTCTATTGTAGGATACTCTGATAGCGATTGGGGTGGAGATATAGACGATCGAAAGAGCACTTCAGGCTACTGCTTTAACTTTGGAATGACTGCGTGCTCATGGTCATCCAAGAAGCAGTCTATTGTAGCGTTATCAATCTATGAAGCAGAGTATGTAGCAGCAACAACAAGTGCTTGCCAAGCAATGTGGTTGCGGTACCTAATGAATCACATCAATATTCCACAAAAGAAGCCCATGATGATCTTTATTGATAATACTTCAACACTTAACCTGGCAAAGAACCCAGTCATACATGGAAGAAGCAAGCACATCGAGACCCGTTATCACTATTTAAGAGATCAAGTTGCAAAGAGTGAGATAGAAGTGAAGTATTGTAGATCTGAAGATCAAGTCGCTGACATTCTCACCAAACCTCTAAAGTATGATGCCTATGTCAAGCTAAAAAGAAAAATGGAGATGACTTCAATGGAAATTCAGGATTAAGGGAGGATGTTAAAATGTAATCCTGAATTCGCCTCACCAACCCTATCTAGAATTAGGCACGGTCAGTTACTATTCTCGTTCACCATTGTTGAACTTGAAACATGTGGTGGTAGACTTTCCTAGCCTCTATATTTGACTATAGCAGATTAATGTTGTATTTGTTTTCTATAAATAGGTTTGTAACTGAATGAAATAAATCATCCCATTCTGAAATCCAAAACTCACCTCCCGTCTGTTATCAGAAAGGGTACCCAACCGTCATCTCAACCCAACCGTCATCCTTTGCCATGCGGTCCACTGCCACTACCATGAGTTTCTCTCTCTGTTTGTGTGCGGTTTGAGGTAGCGGAAGAGTCGTGTCGATCAACCAACAGTCGCCATGGGAGGGTTTTCCGTCTTCTACCACGAGTTTTTCTTTTTAAAAAAGTCTCACGAGAGTTTCGCTCTCGTTTCTTCTGCCTCTGCTTCCCGCTTCCCTTTGAATCTATTGGACCGAAAGTAGTGGATATTTTTACTGCTTTTGTTTCACTAAAATGGTTGGAATCCAGTAAAGTAGTGTGGTTAGGATATATTCCACTGAAACGGTTCCCTGTAGTGATTAGAAACTTAGAATATTTTTACAATGAGTATGAGCTACAACCTAGTGTAGTTATCTGGCTGCAAAAAAAAAATCATTAATTTTTCATTTTTTCTTTTTACCCACGCCGCTTGATCCATTTTTCTTTTCATTTTTGTCTTTTTTTTAGAGATTTTTATTCTTTTTCTTCCTTTATCACAAAAACTTTAAATTGTTGTAACTTTTAATATATAAGGTCAAAGTGAAAAAAAATATATCACTGTTTACCTAAATTCAAGTTCTTCAAAACAAGACCAGTTATAGATATGTTTTGACAACTTTTTAAAAAATTATTCTTACATGTATAGTGTACAGAACGTAAAAGAAAACTTGTACAGATGGTCGTACAAAACTGTACAAATGTTCATTAAAACATGTACATCCACACGTAAAAACATGTACATCCTCACATTAAAAACATAAGGGAGAAAACTTGTACATATGCCATACAAACATGTACAGATGTTCAGTAAAGAACATGTACATTCTCACATTTGAACATGTACATCGTCACATTAACACATGTACATTCTCACATTAAAATATGTACACACTTCCTCACATTAAAATATCATCGTATACATGTAAAAATAAGTTTTTTTAAGAAAGTTGTCAAAACATATCCATGACTGGTCTTGTATTGAAGAGCTTGAATTTAGGTGAACAATGATATAATTTTTTTTCATTTTGAACTTATATATTAAAAGTTACAACTATTTAAATTATTGTTGTTGTGATAAAGATAAAGAAAAAAGAAAAAAATACAAAGTAAAAGTGTGCGTGAATGCTTCACCATCTCCGATTCCAATTTTCTAATTACAAAACCACCAATTTCCCTATTTTCTAAATTACAAAACTACCCCTAGTGGTAGCCATCCTAGCTACAAGCACCTGTAGCCAAGAAATTACGATATTTTTACTACTTTTCTTCTAATCTTTCATTTTCTTCTACTATTTTTCTTCTAATCTTTTATTTATGTTTTTTCTTTCTATAGGATTGTATGATTGACATATAATATCAACTTGTTCATTTTTTCCTATTTTCCCTCTGTTTTGCTACTATTGAATTGCAATATGGTATCAGGGTAAGGTTTATGTAGAGATCTTGGAATCCATCAACCGTTCATCTAGCCCATATTCTCCTGCCTAGCCGTTTTCATCAGATCATGGAGTCTCAATATCGTTGTGGTAATCCATTTTTAATAGTGGACCCTTCGTTTTCCAATTGTGGTTGTGTTGTACATATTGCAAATCATGGGCTTAAGAGTAGGAAATCATATTTCTACCACTTTCAGGGTAAGAATTTAAATTGCCGCCTGAGAAAAAACTCGTAGTCCAATCACACTTTTGTTGGCAAATGGATTCTTGATATAGGAGTTACATATCACATGTCTGGAGCTCAAGAAATTTTCAAGAAGTAGAACAGTTTGCCTCATAAGCGATGTGTCATTCTACCTAATGGGAAAATGAAGGAAGTCACTATGTTCGGTGATGTGAAATTGGGAACTCATATATGCCTGAAGGGGGTTCTCTACGTACCAGAGTTTAAGTTCAATTTAATCTCTGTCAAGCATATGGTTAGATAGGTTCTTCACCCTTTGACTTTTGGCATTGATGACTGCACTGTTCGAGATCCTACTATAGGAAAGTTGAAGTCATCGGGGTGGCCAAGATGGTTTATACGTTTAAGCGTTTTGGACAAAGAAAAGGTTGATCAATTGTTTGGTATTGCGGCCTGTTTCAGGAAAAAAAACGGAAGACCAAGACTTGGGCCAGGGTTTACGTCAGATGATAACCCAGCAAAGTAAAGAAACCAACAATGATATAGGTTTCGTTTCCACTAATAAGATTGAAGAATTACACATTAATTTGGGCCATGTTCCCTATCAAAAACTTGTTAGGATGAGATTAATAAAAGGTGCAGATTTGCCTAAAGAACGTGCTTATGATGTGTTTTACACATTAATTTAGGCCATGTTCCCTATCAAAAACTTGTAAGGATGAGATTAATAAAAGGTGCAGATTTGCCTAAGAGAACATGCTTATGATGTGTGTTATGAATCAAGGGCACGTCATCTATCTTTTAGAAAATCGAAGATAAGAATACTTTTGATATGGTTCATGTTCACGTGTGGGGGCCTTTTACTTTTAATGTCAATACATATAACGGATACAAATACTTCATCTGCTTTGTTGACAACAACTCTAGAATCACATGTGTTCAACTTTGGCAACAAAAGGTTATTCTTGAAAGTTATAACGAGATTTATCAAAATGGTCGAAAGACAGTTTGTCAAAAAAATCAAGGTGATTATAAGCAATAATGCTAAGGAATTAGGAAGCTCAAATGAGGGTAAAAAAATTCTATGCTCAAGAAGGTATCATCCACCCAACCACCTGTGCTTATACTCCTCAACAAAACGCAATGGTGGAAAGGAAGACTAGGTTAGCCGAAAGATGGTTATCGGTTCAAGGATGTAAGGTGACTCTGCTTTGTCACAAATAACTCCTAGAGATAGCCCCGGGCTATTTTTTTCCAGTAAGAAGTTCCAATTAGTTATTGGGACGAATGTATTCTGCACGCAACATATCTCATTAACAGATTGTCAACCAAAACTTTAAAGGAAATACACCTTATGAATGCTTCTATAAATTTAAACCCTCATATGAAGACATTTGTCTGTGTTATAGAATCATAGTCGCTGCAAAAGGAGGGAAGTTCGGTCCTAGAGCTGAAGCGTGCATTTATCTAGGTGAAAAACCTTGAAAGAAAGAACATCAGGTGTTAAGAATGAGTACAAGGAAGATATTAGAGGTTTGCAAGGACATCAAGTTCCACACTAAAATATTCCCATACAAAGGCAACCTACAAGGGGTTTAAATCTTAGACGGTCAAACCCACATACAATAACATGTGGAGCACGCCATTTATGATAATGATCCATGTGTCCTTTTGTTTACAATAAACCACGACAACAACTCACAAGCCCATGCCCAATCAAAAAGAAGGTCCTCATGGCAGGCCTGATAACAGCTCACAAGCCCAAGTCGTCAGGCCTAGTGAAAAAAAAAAGTCCTCGTGACAGTCATGTCAGAGCCCAGAGCTCCCTGTACCCAGATGGCCAAAATGAGAAACACATAGGCCAGGGTATCTTGATGATTACATTTCGACTATAGTTTTCAGGAGATTTTGGACGAGAGAGTTTATCATGTAGACAACTGAGCCAATAGTCTCATGGGTTACGAGAGTTTGACCGATGGCAGGCCTAATATGTCTCTAGCCTTTTTAACTGCCAATCATAATAATGTCTTGGAGAGATTCATGAAAGAGGAACCTCGGTGTTATAAAGAAGCGGTTGTTGATAAGCATTGGCAAGATGTCATGCAACACGAGTAACGTGCTCTTGATGGACCGTTGTTGATCTACATATGTACTTTTGCTCTATAAAAACTGTATTGTTAGTATCATTCTTTTGTATGACTGATAATCTAGCTGATGTCAGTTGTCAGCTGAAAGTTAGAAAAAGTTGAGAAGAAAAATAGTTGATATGACAATTGATATATGTGACATACATAGATAATAAACTAGCTGATCAAATAAACTCGGTGCAAAAGAATGGGGCCATAAAAACTGTATGAATGAGTATATAAATGTATTCATTAAATTATGATATTACTAAAATTGTATTAGAACTACACACTGATTTCTTTAACTATATGACAAGCTTATAAAACCTATACTGTTACTGTATACAAACTGTACCACTATAAATGTAACCAGAGATAGCTACATATACTTGTAGATAAGAGGAATTGATAAATATATTGTCAAATAGAGTCTAATTTAAAATTCTAGACCCATAATCTCATATTTTTAATGGCTCGGTCGAAGTTTCCAATTTTCATTGTTTAACATACCAAGATTTTTTTGGCTTTTACAAATTGTATTTAACGGTTATCAACATCCTTAAAAAATCAACTGCTATAGGAATTTCCAACCAAGCTCCTATACATTTTATTTGTCCCTAAACTTATATTTTATTCACTTTCTTTGAAATAAAAGTACAAGCCTAGTCAGGGCATAGAAGTGTTTGCATCATACTTACAAAATTGAATGACATCAGCTGTAAAATTATCCCACCAAATGTTAGTGAAATACCCGCAAATTACGATATAGGATATAGTTAATATAAAGTAGAATCAAATAAGATATTATAAGGTTAGTCGGGAATAGTATTAATAAAGGCCCAGGGAAGTTACATAATTCTCTTACCTTCTAAAATAATTATAATGATTTCCAACTCTTTTATTCTCACCGTTATCATATATATATTTATCCCCCAACTCCGTAGACGTTATAGTCCTTCAATCCTAAGAGTTTAAACTTGACTTTGCTACTTATAATAAATAATTATTATTGTTTCTAAGAGCACAAATTGAATTTTACCTCTTCCTAGAATATCTTTCTCTTTCCTAAAATTATTAACATCAAATACACTTCCCACTCATGATCTCCACTCATCTCCTAAATTAGTTATTAAGTAATTATTTATTTGTTTTTTAGAAATCTCTCTCTTAAAAGACAATTATTCATCCTTATCATCTTTTAACGATCCGCTATTCTTTTTCCTATTTGCTTTCAATTAAGTAATATCTCCTTATTTTTCTAACTCATTGAATCTAGATTCTTCTATGGATTACAACTTTAATTACTTATTCAACTTTAAAATTATTATTATTGTATTACTTGATAAATTCATCTTACAAATTATTTTACAACATTGATTATTAATTCTACCTTCTCTAAATCAAATACACTTATTAATTAATTATTATAATCTCTTCTTATTTTATTTATTTCATATTTAACATCGATCGATCTCACGATCGTCTTCATCTTCACCGTATTGCTATTACGCTCCTCTCTCTCCTCAAACTCTCAAAACTCTCGCTCTTCCATTTCCATTGTTGACAAGCTGCTTCCCTGGTGCCGGATTAGGTAGAAGGGTAAGGGTAATAGACTGGTAAGGTTCTTTAATTATTTCAATAGTGTTTTGGTAGTATCTGATTGAATCTCTATTCACAATTCTAGACCCCGAGTTCTCTGACGGGTGCTTCTAGTGATCTAGCTGGGTCATCTCATTGTGGTGAGCGTATTCAGGTAAACGTTGTGCTCATCATCTTCTATCTCGTGTGTTTTGCAAATTATCAATGGATTGGATTTAACGTGGTTTTGGCGTTGTTGGAAATTTGAGAATTATTTCCCCTCGTGTATTCTGGATGCAATGGTTTTCGCAATTGGTGTGGATAAATGTTTTGGGAGACTTTCACTTGATTAATTGTTGGTTTGTTGGTGTCTTATGGTGCCTCGTGTATTTTGATGGTACCTTATGGTACTCTATGGAATTGTTGGTACTATGTACCTCGGGAATATTTATATAATTTTACCTGTAGATATTACTTGCAGTTAAGCTCTAATGATTTACTCCTTTGGGTCATAAGTTACCTTCTGGGAGGTTTGCACACTTAAGGACGTAGAGTGAGGTGGGATATTAATGTTGCGACTCTAATTTGGGTGTCGTCCGCGTATACTGATAATTAAATTCTTTGAAAGTTCTCCCCTGAAATGTTTTTGCTAATGGTGATTTTGGAATTGGCGCAATTGATTAACATTGGGGTGTGAGTTAGTGTTTTGCAAATGTAAAATGAGTTTCAAAATGTATTTTACAAGTTGAGGCAATGTTTACTCAGTTTTGCTGATTTGCGCGATCCCTTCATGTTTTCCATTGTTGTTTTCTGATCGCAGCTACTTATGACTGAATTGGGGAGTTGGGGCGCGCTATCACATAGCTTAGGATGACCAGATTAAACTTCAGGTTGTTAAAGTTGAGTTGTGGTGTTGAAAGTACATTTATTTTGCAATGTTGGAAATTATTTTGGATGGGTTAAGCCTGAGCACTCAGTGGTTTGAGTGTGGCGATAACGCCCTGGTGGTTTTGTATTTCCGCTGCTTTAATTAAACTTTTGGGCTGGTGAATGTTCTTGACAATTACAAACTTTGGTAAAGTTTTCCTTTGTCTTTTTGTATTGTTTATTTGGTGTTTGAAGTTGTCTAAACCTACTGAATTATTCTTTTACCTGTTGACATTGTTTTGCTAATGTTCTAGTGAAATTTTGACTTTGTTTTCTGTGTTTAAGACGTATTTCAGGACCTGTCCGAACGTCCGTCCGAACATTAATGTTCGGACATGCCCCGAGAGCTTTAATTGATTTCACATAATTGGGTGTGTCCGAACATCAATGTTCGAACAGCATGCGATGACGAGTTCAACTTGCAAGCCTCGACTTGTGTCCGAACTTGCAAGTTCGGACCAATGTTCGGACCACGTAATAAATCTTTCGGACTTTTGAAACTCGACTTGTGTCCGAACTTCAAAGCCCGGACACAAGTTCGGACACCTTTGTTTTCCTATTTTCCAACTCTCAACTTGTGTCTGAACATCAATGTCCGGACATAAGTTCGGACAAATGGTTTTCTTCCGATATTTTATTCTCGGCTTGTGTCCGAACTTAGACGTCCGGACACAAGTTCGGACCAGACTTAATTTTCACTTTTAGGACTCGTTTGGAGTCCGTTCGTTTTCGCTGTTGGATTCGGATTTTCATAAGCTATCATTTAAGGCAAAATCCAGGGTGTTACAAGGTGGTATCAGAGCCGTGTTTTTGAAATAAGATAAAAAAATTGGATTAAAAAGGAATTAAAATGTGGGGTAAGCCGTCTCGGGGATTACAGTTGTTCTGTGATGTTATTGTTTTACCATATGTGGTTATGTGAGTTATTTATACCAAGCGTGTACTACCCTATTGGAGGTGGTGTTGATATATAGGATGGCAGTATGTGTACTTTGATCTTATTATTATATAAGTATGTGGTGCTAGCTTCTACTGTGGGGTAGGAATAATTTTGGGGTATGTGGGTGAACATTACTTACGCAGTTTAGTACTCATAATCAGGAGTTCGAATAGAGCTCTAGGGGAGTGCAGGACTGGCTGACAGATTGAACTTTCCATATAATACAAGGAGAAGGAGGCGGCGAACTGAGATGGCAGCCAACGACCCCATGAGACAGTTACAGGAGCTGACACTAAACCTGGGACAGATTGTCCAAAGATAGGCACAGAGAGACAATGTGTCGGAGGACTACACAAAAAGAATTGCTCATCTGAAGCCTAGATCATTCAAGGGAGAAGAGGACCCAGTACTGCTTGAGGACTGGATTCGCGAGTTTGACAAAATCTTCGAAGCAGTTAACTGCCCAGCTGATAGGAGGGTGAACGCAGCTGTTTATTACTTCAAGAGTGAGGCCGATATCTGGTGGTCTAACAACAAGGATGTACTACTAGCGGGACCCGCCTTTGGCTGGGATGGCCTGAAGGAGGCCATAAGGAGGCGTTTCTATCCCGAGCACGTCAGGATGCAGAAGTACTTAGAGTTTTCAGAGCTCAAGCAGCTGACGTTGAGCGTGAAGGAATATCATTCGAATTTCCTGGTGGTGGCCAGTTTTACACCTACGATGGTCCCCGATGAGGCGTCTAAGGTGCAGAGGTTCGTGGGAGGGCTAAACTGGAGTCTACAGGAGGCCCTCAGTGTGTTGATGATCCCGACACTCCAGGATACGTACGAGAAGGCTGCTAACCTGTACAGGGTGCAGCAAAAGAGGAAGAAGGTCCTGGCTGGCAACAAGAGAAAGCTGGAGGGAGGAGACGAGTCCCGGGGACGAGAGGATCAGCCTCATCGACAGCACCAGGAGAAGAGGTGGAAGCCCCATTCGGACCGGAGAGACGGGAGGCTGAGATATGGTGGAGACTAGAGGCGAGGCGAGCAGTCCCAGAACCAGCCTCAGAGATGAGAGCCTAGACGGGAGAGACACTTCTACTGCAGGAGGTGTAATGAGGATCACCTGGGGAAGGACAGCGAGGGGAATGTGATCACCTGCTTTCGTTGTGGTAAGCGGGGTTGATAAGCCGCAGACTTATCATATTTTAGGCACTAGATTTAGTATTATATTTATCTAAATAAAGTTATATTTATGTTATATATGCTTATTATGTGTTAAAATATAATATTTGTACAGTCTTATGTTTTTATGAGTTTTCTGTGCAAGGAATGATTTTCTAGGCAAAAGTTCAGTTGAAGCCGGACTCCATGCCGGGTAGGTTCTGCACGGCATAAGTACAGAACAGAAAAGAGGCATTGCCGGACATAATGCCGGGTAGATCCCATCCGGCATAAGTGAAGAGTCGCCACGGTTGACCAGACGATGGCCGTTTTTGACCGTTGGAGATTTAGCCAATGCCGGGTGTGATGCCGGGTAACTTCTACCCGGCATATGCACTGTTTCGCGCGGAATTGACGGTTTCGACCGTTAAACAGTTGGGCGCATTTAACACGTGTGCCGGCTATTGGGGACCCGGCACGACGCCCGGCATCGACGCATTTAATGCCTATAAATAGGCCGAGGAAGGCAGCAATTTGACACACTTCAACATCATTATATACTCCATTCACACTCAGTTTCCGCCCCACTCCAATTGTTGGTGTCCAAGGAACGTTTGCAGATCCATCCACGCAAGAGAAGAAGAAGACCTTGTCAGGGTTAAGGCTATTAACATCTCCTTCTCCCCCTTTGTATTCTCTTCTTGTAGTTGTGTGGATGGTGATGCAGAATCCTTGTTAGGTTTTGGTTATGGATGATTTCCTTGTTAAACTCTTATGATCATTTATGGAATTTTCAAGTTTCTTAACCCGAGTTCTATTCTTCTTACAAGTAGAATGGTAGCTATTCATTCTCTTATCTCTAAATCCTATTTGATGTTCACAAGACTAGAATAGGACAGATTAGGATTTAGGTAATCTTTAACGTTGTCTTCTGCGCCTCAGCGGGAGCAAGACTTAAGGTTTAGGGTTAATCTCTTATTTCCCATTATTCTGTTGTATTCGCGGCATTAGCTATGCACGATGCAAGTATGAATGTTGAGTTCCTTTTGTCAGAACCGAATCTGGAAATGTTATTTACAAAATGTACGATGCCGGATGGCATGCCGGGTATAAGTTATCCGGCACGTTCAAGGCCATGAATCTGCCGGGTAGCGAGGATCCGGCATCACATCCGGCATATGCATTTTGCGAGACCTAATCCTCTTTGAGACTTGCCACCTTTGATCATTGGTCATACGAACCTTTTGCATTGATAACCTTCCCAAATCAAAGTTAGTTTATTTATTTAGTTTAGGAACGCATTTTCAATTCCCCCCTTGTTATTATAGAATAGGCTTTTGCCCGGATTAGGACTAATTTTCTATAAGTCCCTTGGGTACGATACTCTCGGTCGTAATATATTTACACTATACTCCGACCGGGTTTTATTTTGCTACCCGTAGTAGAGTTGTAGGAATAGGTTATTATTTTATTCATTTTGTATATAGTTTATCCTAACAATTTCTCTGTTAGCAAGGGTCACCGAGTATTTGAGTGCTTCCAGAGCCCTTAGGGAGGCAGTCAGCAGATAGGCTACAACGGCGACTGTTCCTACAGGCAATCTGACCAGCAGAGCAGAGGGCCAAACTAGAACCAGCGTGGGGACGCTCCCCAGTGTGGAAATGGGGAGGACGGAAATGGAGGTAATAGGGGCCAAGGGGAGAATCGAGGCAACCATCACCGGGCTCCAGGCAAGATAAATGTGATGAGTCGGGCCGAAGTTGAGGCCGAAGCAGACGTGCTAGCAGGTACCTTTACTGTTCTTGGTACTCCTGCATGTATACTTTTTGATACTAGGGCTACTTATTCATTTATCTCTGATAGTTTAGTTGGGAAATTGGTAGTAGAAGTTAGTGAAACTTCACCTGTAGTTGTATCTATACCATCGGGAAGGGTGATTACTTGTAAGAATGTGATGAAAGACGTAGGTATAGATATAAAAGGGGAAAATTGTAATAGACTTGATCCAATTTGCCCAGTCCGACTTTGACATCATCCTGGGGATGGATTGGCTGAGTAAATACAAGGGAAGGATAGACTGCAGCGAGTAGAAGATTATTCTCAGAGGGCCATCGGGACGGAGAGTCTCATACAGAAATGTGGAGGAGAAGCCAGGAGTGAAGATTGTTTCAGCGATGACAATTCTCTCCCAAGTAAAGAAGAGATAGTAGGCGTACCTTTGCCACGTTCAAGATTTGAGCCGGGAGTCAGACAAGAAGGAGGAGATCCGGGTAGTGAGCAAATTCCCAGACGTTTTCCCAGACGAGATCCCGGGTATGCCGCCAGACCGAGAAGTAGAGTTCTGCATCGACTTGGTGCCAGGGTATGCACCCATTTCGAAAGCCCCTTACCGGATGGCACCATCGGAGTTGAAGGAGTTGAAGGCTCGGTTGGAGGACCTCTTGGAGAAAGGATACATTCGTCCGAGTGTATCGCCTTGGGGAGCCCCGGTCCTGTTCGTGAAAAAGAAGGACAAGAGCATGAGGATTGACTACAGAGAGCTGAACCAGATCACAGTGATGAACAGATATCCACTGCCGAGGATAGATGATCTTTTCGACCAGCTTCAGGGTGCAGGGATCTTTTCGAAGATTGACTTGAGGCAGGTTATCACCAGCTCAGAGTTGTAGAGAGAGATGTCCCGAAGACAGCCTTCAAGACCAGATATGGACATTTAGAGTTCTTGGTGGTGCCCTTTGGGTTGACCAACGCTCCAGCTGTCTTTATGGACCTCATGAACTGAATTTTTAACCCTTACTTAGATCGGTTCATGGTAGTGTTCATAGATGACATCTTAATCTATTCCAAGGATGAGTAGGAGCATGAGGAGCACTTGAGATTAGTGTTACAGGCAAGCAGTTGTATGTGAAGCTGTCTAAGTGTGATTTCTGGCTAGATCGGATGGCATTTATGGGCCACATCATCACCAAGGAAGGCATTTCAGTAGACCCATCGAAGATTCAGGCTTTGAGGAGTGGCCAAGACCAAGCAACTTGACTGAAGTTCGAAGCTTTATGAGCTTGGCAGGGTACTACAGACGATTGGTAAAGGACTTTTCAAAGATAGTGAGGCCTCTCACTAACCTTATGAAGAAGGTGGTTAAGTTTCAGTGGGATGATGACTGCGAAAAGGCATTCCAGATGCTGAAGGAGAGGTTGACCACAACTCCATTGTTGACCTTGCCTTCAGGGACAGATGGGTTCGAAGTATTCAGTGATGCATCCAAGTATGGACTAGGATGCGTTTTGATGCAGCACAGGAAAGTCATAGCCTATGCGTCGAGGCAACTGAAGGAGTATGAGACCAGATATCCGACGCATGACCTGGAGTTGGCGACCGTAGTTTTTGCACTCAAGATTTAGAGACACTACCTCTATGGTGTCTCGTGTAAAATCTACACCAACCATAAGAGCCTTAAGTATATATTCACATAAAAGGAATTGAATATGAGGCAGCGACGGTGGTTAGAACTGATCATGGACTACGATCTAGAGATTCTGTATCACGAGGATAAGTCCAACTTAGAGGCAGAAGCTTTGAGCAGGAAGAGGATTCATTCAGTAAACTTAATGCGGGTCCTTCTAGACGAATAGGTTCGTGACTTCCAGAAGTTGAACTTGGAAGTAATGGAGTCAGGAGGTGTTGACCGAGAGGTTAAGTTGTTCCACATGAGCGTCTCCTCTAACATCCATGGGGAGATACTCAAGGGACAGCCTGGCGATGTGAAGTTGGAACGAATACGGGAAAAGATGAAGGAGGGTAAATCAGAAGGTTTTGAGATCCATAATGACGACAGTCTCAGGTTCAGAGGCCGTTGGTGTGTTCCTCAGGATTGTGTAAACGTGAAGGAGAGTGATGAAGGAGGCTCATAATACTCCCTATTCAGTCCATCCAGGCGGGGACAAATTGTACAAGGATCTGAAGAAGTTGTTCTGGTCGCCGAAGATGAAGCGAGAGGTGGCAGAATTTGTGTCTAGATGCCTCACCTGCCAGAAGGTGAAGTTTGAGCATAAGAGGATGAGAGGACTGTTGCAGCCTTTGAAGGTACCCAAATGGAAGTGGGACTCCATCTCTATGGAATTCGTGGTTGGTCTACCGCCAGCGAAGGGTGGAGTCAACCAGATCTGGGTGATCGTGGATCAACTCACCAAGTCTGCTCGGTTTATAGCTATGAAGAGCACTTGGTCTATTAGTCAGTTGTAGATGCGTATATCAAGAATGTGGTGAGATATCACGGAGTACCACATATTATTGTTTCCGATCAGGACTCGAGATTCTTGGCGCATTTCTGGCAGTAGTTTCAGAAGGCCATGGGCACTAAGTTGAAGTTGAGCACCGCATTCCATCCAGCTACCGACGGTCAGACAGAGAGGACCATCCAGACCTTGGAGGATATGCTACGGGCGTGTATCATGGACTTCCAGGGATCATGGGCAGACAGACTATACCTGGTAGAGTTTTCATATAATAATAGCTACCATGCTAGTATTAAGATGGCTCTTTATGAGGCTTTGTACGGGAGGAAGTGCAAAAACCCTTTGTGTTGGAGCGACATCAGTGAGACAGTAGTATTCGGAGCTCAACTGGTAGAGGATACGATGGAGCAGGTTCAAATCATCCAGAGCCGAATGAAAGCAGCTCAAGACAGACAGAAGTCCTCTGCTGACTTGAAGAGGAGGCCGGTTGAGTTCGAGGTAGGGGACAAAGTCTTGCTGAAGGTGTCTCCTGTGAGAGGGGTAACCAGATTCGGGAAGAAATTGAAGTTGAGCCCTAAGTTCGTGGGTCCCTACAAGATCTTAGAGAGAGTCGGGGAGGTGGCCTACAGACTGGCACTTCCTGGTGAGCTGGAGAGAGTCCATAATGTTTTCCATGTCTCTCAGTTGAAGCGGTATGTTCCCAACCCGTCCCATGTCCTACAGTCTGAGGTGTTGGAATTGGAGTAGAATCTGTCATACGAGGAATATCCCATCAAAGTGTCAGACACTAAGACCAGAGAGACCCGATCGAAGTCCACTTGAATGGTCAAGGTGCTATGGTCAAATCTTGGGACTGAGGAAGCAACATGGGAGGTCGAAGAGGAAATGAAGAAGAAGTACCCTCAACTTTTAGAGCAGGTAACATTTTAAAAATTTGAGCCTATGTTCAGTTGGATTCAGCGTTCAGAATCAGCGTTCAGAATCAGCTTTCTATTTAGGGAACTGGTTAAGCCTAGCTTCGAGGGCGAAGCTTTCATTTAAGGGGTATGAGATGAAATACCCATAAATTACGACATAGGATATAGTTAATATAAAGTAGAATCAAATGAGATATTATATGGTTAGTCGAGAATAGTATTAATAAAGGTCCAGGGAAGTTCCATAATTCTATTACCTTCTAAAATAATTATAATGATTTACAATTCTTTTATTCTGACCGTTATCATATATATATATATATCCTCCAACTCCGTAGACGTTATAACGTCCTTCAATCCTAAGAGTTCAAACTTGACTTTGCTACTTATAATAAATAAATAATAATTATTATTGTTTCTAAGAGCACAAATTGAATTTTACCTCTTCCTAGAATATCCTTCTCTTTCCTAAAATTATATTTAACATCAAATACACTTCCCACTCTTCACGATCTCCACTCATCTCCTAAATTAATTATTATGTAATTATTTATTTGTTTTTTAGAAATCTCTCTCTTAAAAGACAATTATTCATCCTTATCATCTTTTAACGATCAACTATTCTTTTTCCTATTTGTTTTTAATTAAGTAATATCTCCTTATTTTTCTAACTCGTTGAATCTAGATTCTTCTATGAATTATAACGTTAATTACTTATTCAACTTTCAAATTATTATTATTGTATTACTTGATAAGTTCATCTTACAAATTATTGTACAACATTGATTATTAATTCTTACTTCTCTAATTCAAATACACTTATTAATTAATTATTATAATCTCTTCTTATTTTATCTATTTCCTATTTAACATCACGATCGATCTCATGATCGTCTTCATCATCACCGTATTACTAATACGCTCCTCTCTCCCCTCAAACTCTCAAACTCTTAAAACTCCCGCTCTTCCATTTCCATTGTTGACAAGTTGCTTCCTTGGTGCCGAATTAGGTAGAAGGATAAGGATAATAGACTGGTAAGGTTCTTTAATTATATCAATAGTGTTTTGGTAGTCTTTGATTGAATCTCTATTCACAATTCTAGACCCCGAGTTCTCTGACGGGCGTTTCTAGTGATCTAGCTGGGTGATCTCATTGTGGTGATCGTATTCAGGTAAACGTTGTGCTTATCATCTTCTATCTCGTGTGTTTTGCAAATTATCAATGGATTGGATTTTACGTGGTTTTGGCGTTGTTGGAAAGTTGGGAATTATTTTCCCCCGTGTGTTCTGGATGCAATGGTTTTTGCAATTGGCGTGGGTAAATGTTTTGGGAGACTTTCACTGGATTAATTGTTGGCTTGTTGGTGCCTTATGGTGCCCCGTGTATTTTGATGGTACCGTATGGTACTCTGTGGAATTGTTGGTACTATATACCCCGTGAATATTTATATAATTTTGCCTGCCGACATTACTTGCAGTTAAGCTCTAATGATCTACTCCTTTGGGTCATAAGTTACCCTCTGAGGGGTGAGCACTGCACACTTAAGGACGTAGAGTGAGGTGGGATATTATTGTTGCGACCCCAATTTGGGTGTCGTCCGCGTATACTGATAATTAAATTCTTTGAAAGTTCTCCCCCGAAATGTTTTTGTTAATGGTGATTTTGGAATTGGTGCAATTGATTAACATTGGGGTGTGAGTTAGTGTTTTGAAAATGTAAAATGAGTTTCAAAATGTGTTTTACAAGTAGAGGCAATGTTTACTCAGTTTTGCTGATTTACGCGATCCCTTCGCGTTTTTCATTGTTGTTTTCTGATCGCAGGTACTTATGACTGAATTGGGGAGTTGGGGCGCGCTATCACATAGCTTAGGATGACCAGATTAAACTTCAGATTGTTAAAGTTGAGTTGTGGTGTTGAAAGTACATTTATTTTGCAATGTTGGAAATTATTTTGGATTTATTTTGGATGGGTTAAGCATGAGCACTCAGTGGTTTGAGTGTGGCGGTAACGCCCTGGTGGTTTTGTATTTCCACTGCTTTGATTAAACTTTTGGTCTGGTGAATGTTCTTGACAATTACAAACTTTGGTAATGTGGGCGTTGTTTTTGAACCCTTAGGTATTCAGCTTAAGGCTTCAAGGTTCGATTTACAATTAGAATAACTACACCGAAATTATAAAATTAAAGTCTAATTAATCTAACTGACCCACATAAACCTAATTGAGTCGCCACTTAAGTTTTAACCTCTTAAACTTGGAAAGGAAAATGTTGTAATTTTTAGAGCTACGGGTTCGGGGGCTTAATATGAAAATTATAAAAGAGTTCAAATTCTTTCATCACCCTTTTAAAATTCCTTTTCCTCTAGTGTTATAACTCTAAGGTTAAATCTTATGACATTATCCTTTCATTATCAACCTTTTAAACAATTCGTTCTTCTTCACGACTTAAAGTTGAATTGGCAATTCAAACCTATATGGGATGATATCTAGTTTAGATTTTTGAGGAATATGCTAAAGAAATCCGAAGGAGACTTCAAAATTACACTTAGTAAAAAAAAAAAAATTATCACCTACCGTAATTAAATTTTATTAAAAATAAATATATATGAAACATCCTAAATTAAACTAACTAAACAAATACTCAAATTAACGTGGAAACATGGCATCCAGATTAAAATCATTAGAACAAAAGAAAACATTTAAACCCACTAATCATCTCATAATCCACTGGAACAATATTTTAAGCATTCAGAATTAAGAGTAATAAACTTCGAATGAGAAACAAAAATATACAAATAAAAAAAAACCAAAACAAAAAAGAAAAGAAAATGAAATACCGTACTACTGCAACAATTCCGCATAGGTCACCTGACTCACCTCCACTGGTTTTGCGAACTGCAACAGAGTACCACCAGCATTCAAAAGCAACCAAATCGGCCATCCTCTGGACGTCTCCTCATGCCAGACAAGGATGATTTCTTTTGGAACAGCTCAGCAACAAGAGACCGAAGCCGCTATCTGGTTCCTTCCGATTGAATGTTGCGTGAATCCTTCTGAGCGAAGAGATCACTCCAGCTCATTTCCAATGAAAAAAAAACGTACAACACCAGCACAGTGGAAGGATATCGAGACTCGTGATGTACGCTGGTGTTCATATCAAGATTCAGAAAAGAAAATTCCGAGTATCACTATGGCTGTAAAGGTCTTAGTTGAATCCTCCTCTGATTAGTCAATTGTTGATAATCATCGATGTTTTTCTCTTTCGTTATCTTATATTTTTGGGACTTTGATGAATATCATCTGAGAAAGCGTAGCATTCCTGGTGCTTTGCTAAATTAAATGTCGATTTGATCGTACATCACAATTGCAGCTTGGATGCCGGAGCTTGCGAGGTAATGACCGATGCAGCAGGTCTTGAACTGATGAAGAATGTTGATGATGATGAGTGATGACAAATGATGACAGCGGCGGTATTTCAATCCGAAAAATTGACGAACGAATGCCGAGCGGCAACGCCGGACGCTTGGTATTGTGTGTGGCTATAATGTGGCACAATTGTGCTGCAACGGCACTATGGGGGAATGCTAGCTCTCAGTAGTAGACTGAAGGTTGTGATCGGCTAGAAAAACGAGATGAGGAGGTGATGTATAGATGAAAGCAAAATGAGGAACTAAAAACAATATTGATAGCTGATCGCCGTGTATGATGGTGTGTATCCAATGTGTAATAAACTCTCGTCCGTCTGTTGAGTCCCCGTCCCCTTCTAAGAGCAGTATGGAATGATTATATAGAGGAAAGGTTGATCAATAAGAGGCTGGAGAGTCTTAACAACTTAACAAACTTTCAAATTTAAAAATAAACAAACTAGTTAAGTGAGAGATAAGATTGAAATGAAAAATAAAAACTTATCTAAAAGAAAACATTAAATAACTAAAATACTAACGAATAAAATTTTCAAAGTCACCTAATAAAATGAAGCAATTTCGAAAAACACTGTTTGTTAATAAAATAAACTACTAGTAAGACTAGAAAAGATTTTTTTTTTGAATTTTGAAAACAAGTAAGTAGTTAAGAGAATAAAAAGGGATAAGGATGAAAAATAGAAATTATCTAGAAAAAAAGAATGAATAATCATAATAAAAATGGAAGATAACTAACGAAAACAATATGAACTTTTTTTTCAAAGGTTTTCTTTTTTTTTTTTCCTTTTTTTTGTTGGAAAGAAAATAGACTAGCAATCAAAATTAGAAAAAGAAGCATTTTTTTTGGATTTTTACTTTTAAAATAAACTCTGATTTTGAAAATTGGAAAAAGGAAAAATAGAAAACAAAAACTACAAAAAGTTATTTGTCATTAGACTCGAACCATTAACCTCTCGCATCTTCTTTATGAGTCTCTCCCCTACCACTATGCCAATATGATTTCCTGTCAAACTTATCACCTGTCTCAGTTTTCACAGTATTGCATATCACGTCGTACCACCTCAAAGCCCTAGAAATACCCCCTTTATCTCAAATGAGGGTAAAGATTTTGGGGATAACAGATTGCCCCCCGTCAACTTGATTTTGGAATGTCAATGAAAAGTCAAGTTGACGCTTGATAATACCCAAAATCTTTGCAAACCTTATCTCACCTTGCTCGTCCCTTTTCCTGTGTTCAGAGGTGTTGACTACCTGAAAAGACGTTTGAGCTTACCGAGCTATTCGAAGGTACTGGTGACCTAATCGAGATGCATGTCATTGTACCAAGGCACTACTTTGGGCATGAACCTATCCAAGTGAGAAAACGTAAGCAAATCATAGTGTATCCAGGTGCTTATGGGGACCGAAACCCATCTTATATGCAAAATATGTCATGTGATTCAACGCTTTTGAGAACCAAAGCTCATTTGAAATGAAATGCAAGATGTGTGATGTGTGTGTGATGTGATTCGGATGCTTATGGGGACCGAAACCCATTAAAAAAGAAAATAACTCGGATGCCTCTGGGGACCGAAACCCATTCAAAAAGAAAATGACTTGGATGCCTCTAGGGACCGAAACCCATTCAAAAAGAAAATAACTCGGATGCCTCTGGGGACCGAAACCCATTCAAAAAGAAAAAAACTCGGATACCTCTGGGGACCGAAACCCATTCAAAAAGAAAATAACTCGGATGCCTCTGGGGACCGAAACCCATTCAAAAAGAAAAAAACTCGGATGCCTCTGGGGACCGAAACCCATTCAAAAAGAAAATAACTCGGGTGCCTCTGGGGACCGAAACCCATTCAAAAAATGTTCCATGTTGGTTTTCCAAGGGGACTTATTGCCATCGCCCGCCAACTGGGTTGCTGGGATGAACTTCTGGTTTTCACAGGGGACTTATTGCCATCGCCCGCCAGTTGTTATCCAAAAAGTTGACATAGAAATGAGGACTTATTGCCACCGCCCCGCCAACTTGTACACATTGGCCAGTATACCCCCTGCTTCAATTCAACGGGCAGCATACCTCCACCTGTACTCGTACACATTGCCCAGTATACACTCTGCTTCAATTCAACGGGCTGCATACCTCCACCTGTACTCAACCACTCGTACACATTGGCCAATATACACCCTGCTTCAATACAACGGGCAGCATACCTCCACCTGTACTCAACCACTCGTACACATTGGCCAGTATACACCCTGCTTCAATTCAACGGGCAGCATACCTCCACCTGTACTCAACCACTCGTACACATTGGCCAGTATACACCCTGTTTCAATTCAACGGGCAGCATACCTCCACCTGTACTTAACCACTCGTACACATTGGCCAGTATACACCCTGCTTCAATTCAACGGGCAGCATACCTCCACCTGTACTCAATCATTATCATACTTACCAACTTGGTATCACAAAATAGCGTTGACTCTGCTGTCAACAAAGATTAACAAGATTTGTTCAGTTTTCAGAAATGGGGTTGACTCGGTGTCAAGACAAGATTGATTCAGTTTTCAAAAAATGTGGTTGACTCGATGTCAAAATAAGATTGACTCAATACTCAAAAATATGGGTGACGTGGTGTCAAGATTGGTGTTGACTCTGTTGACAAAAATCTGATGCATAAGCAAATACTTCTTTTCAACTAAAACTCATGGAACTCTCATTTTCAGGAATGGACTTCAAGACCAAAATTTTGATCCTTCAAAACTGAACATGCTTTCGGGTTTTATGATTTTCTCAGGGTTATGGAGCTTGAGGTTTTGAGATGTGGTGCTTAAGGCTTATGACTTGCTTAAGGCTTTGGGATTGCAGTGTCGGAACACGGTGCTTAAGGCTTATGAAGTGCTTAAGGCTTGAGATTTTGGGGTATGGTGCTGAGAGCTCATGATGAGCCTAAGACTTTAGGATTGCTTTATGTCATCTGCGGAAATTGTTGGAGACAATTTCCCCTAGTATTTCTTTGAGCTATCTGAGTTAGAAATTATAGCAATCGATCGAAACGATCGATTGCCCCCAATATTATCTTTGATTAAACATGTGAACAATTCTCATCCTCACAAGGTTAAGGTTTTCTTTGATGTGGTGCTTTTTCTACCTACACTCGATGTGTTTAGCATTTGCACTCATTCCTCACTTACAGTCATAACTTCTAGACTTTTGAATTTGATATTTGATGGACTTACGCCTTTGATCTGTTACTTTCACTTGGTTTAGACACATAACTATCAAGTGAGAAGTCTTTGAGGCTTATAATGGAGCCACTGGGTATTATGAATATCACAAGGATCATGGAGGGATATTTTCGGTCTTGTGAAGTTTAAGGGTGACCAAAGCTGCAACTTGACCTTCTCCAGGATTCGCCTTCCCGTCCTAATGTGTGAAGTTGTCTCACTACTGGGTGTGGATTTGCCTTCGGGCTCTGGACTTTGACACTGTCCCTACTGTTGCTTTGTTGTTGTTGTTTGGAAACTTGAGGCTTTCAAATTGCCTATACATCTTCGGGGTTCTTGTGTATCCCGATCTTGGAGCCCTTAAAGCTGTTCTAAATCGTCTTTGGGGTTCTTGTGTTTCCCGATCTTGAAGCTCATGGAGTTGCTTTTGCTCTTCTTTGGGGTTCTTGTGTTTCTCGAACTTTTGGAGCTGCTTTCGTTCAAGCTCTTGAATCCTGGGCCGCTTTGCGACCGTTTGCGGATTTTCATCTTTTTTGTGGTAGTGTCGCTTCTCATTTCAGACTTGGGGTGTCTTCATTCGAGAGTTGGGCTCCTCGCTTCCTTTGGTCACCAATGTACGTAATCATCAAGAGTTGGCTTTTTGTGGAGCTTTATTGATAAAAGAGGATACATATGAAAGGCTCAACAAGGGTGCATAGGGTTTGATTTCAAGGTTTCGCAAGCTTTTCTGGCTATGTGGTGGTTCTATAGGTGCTTCGTCATTCCTGATAGTTATGTGTCTCTTCTTGTTACTCTTCACAGGTCTTAGTGTAAATTTACAAGCTATCTCTTTCAGTCAGAGTTATGATGCTTACCTCACATGTTTGAGACCTCACCACGTGTAAAGATGACACATTTTTTCTCTCATTGGTTTTTTTTTCACTCAAGACACTCTCGCACTCTTTCGCTCAGAGAGTTTCGTTCACACATTGTTAGAAACGATTCGAACTCAGATTGCCCCCAGTATTGTGTTGGGGATTGTTTGATGACCATGTGCTCTATTAACCTTTAGGTGGGTTTCTTTGGTGTTTTGGGATGTATCTTGGTACTTGAGAAAGCATGATCATCTTCTTAGAAACAAAACAAAGTCTTTGAGTTCCACTGTCGGGAAATGACCGCTCCACAAACCTTAGTTTTAAGAGACATTTGTTTAGCAGAAATTGATGTTCCTTGCAATGAAAGCTTATTATGAAATTATCTTTTCAACTTGGAAAACTTTTGGACTTGAAAAATCCATTTTCTTGTGAATATGAAGAAGTTGATTTAACAAAACCAACGCTTCTTATTATTGATGTCAAGAGATGTTCATTCAAAATAGCCCTTGCATGAAAACTTCTGAACTTAGATTTCACAAAACATCAATTTGCAAACAAATTTGAAAGATGAATGACAGTTTATAGCAACATTTTATGCATGTGAACCCTGATCTCCTTTATGAACTCGAATACTGCCAATCTGTATGATCTTGGCGCACAAAAGACTCGAGCTTTCAACCGTGATGTACCTTCGGGAGGACGTAGAAATGTCTGCGATCTATTATTTCTTTTCTTCTTCTTTTTTTGAAGACAACTTAACAAAAGGAAAAGAGCTAACGAATGACAACGCGTCCTTGAAATTTGTAAACCTACTAAAACTGTAAACTTCCTATGCAAACCTAACAAAACACAACAATGAAATCTAACGTATTATGAGAGGGCTCAAAAATCTAGACTAGGAATGTCCCTTAACTATGAATGAGGCCCTTGGGCCGGAATGCTTTTTAGGGTGTGGATAGGTATTTGGGCCTGAACGCTCTTGAACTTGAATTGAGATACATGGGCCGGGATGCTCTTGGATTGTGGATAGCCTTTTGGGCCTGAATATCTGTGGACTGGAAGTGAGGCACATGAGACGGGATGCATTTGGACTTTGGATAAGAGCATGAGCCTAAACATCTATGGACTAAAAGTGAGGCACATGGGCCGGGACGGATTTGGACTGTGGATAGGCGCATGGGCCTGAAAGTATGTTGACTAAAAGTGAGGCACATGAGCCGAAACGGTGTCAGATTGTGGATAGGCACTTGGGCTTGACAAATGTGAATTATGAGTGAGGCACTTGGCCCGGAGCACTTTGAGAATGAGACCCTTGGGCCGAAATAATTTCTAACTGTAGATTGGCGCTTGGGCCGAAATGTCATTTGAATTGTGATTAGGCGCTTAGACGTGAACATCTTGAATTGAAAGTGGCCTACATGAATCGGAAGAAATTATATGGAAATGTGAATGGGTTGCTGAACCGAAGGAGTTTTCAGAGTTCAAGTGAAAGACTTATTTCAAATTCTTGATAGGCCATTGGGCCAAAACCTAAACATGATCCATAAATCAATTTTCAAGTCTTGTGAATTATCGCAAATTCAAATGGATTTTTTTTTGGGCCTAAACCTAAATGGATCAAAATGGATGATTCAGACTTAGGAACTTTTGAGTCCGAAAAAGAGACCACCAAGATCTAAGGTATCTGGGCCAAAGCCAAGCGAAGAGTTCACCTAGACTAGAATGGGCCTTTGGGCCGAAAGGTAAAGATCCAATAAAAGATGATTTATTTCAGCTGCTAACCACATACAATCAAGCTTATCACATAAGTATGGAATCACGAAGATATAAAGAGAAAATATGCATGTCCTCACAATGCAGGTTTCATCAAATGGGTATGGGTACATCCGGAGAGTGCTTGGGGCTTTGGGCCCAGGTAGTGAAGGGATGAGGCTTGCACGTCATCCTCTTCATTTCCCCCACCTTTACACATCACCCTAAGGTGTGTGTCTCAGGATGGGTCATGTCTTAGCATGACCGCAATTTGGTTTTTGGGTAAGGGTACGTTCGGAGAGGTGCTTGGGGCTTTGAGCCCAGGTAGTGAAGCGATGGGGCTTGCACGCCATCCTCCTCATTTCCCCCACTTTTACACATCACCCTACGGTGTGTGTCTCAGAACGGGCCATGTCTAAGCATGACCGATGATTGGTTTATTCGGACCCTCATCTCTCGTATGCACAAGATAATAAAAAGGATAATATCATAAAAAGCAAGCCTTAAAGATTATAAGTTCAAGTTAAGCCCTCTTTCCTAAGTTTAAGATTTTAAAACTTAGGTGGTGGTCCCCAGCAGAGTCGTCAGTCTGTGGGCGTTGTTTTTGAACCCTTAGGTATTCAGCTTAAGGCTTCAAGGTTCGATTTACAATTAGAATAACTACACCGAAATTATAAAATTAAAGTTTAATTAATCTAACTGGCCCACACAAACCTAATTGAGGCGCCACTTAAGTTTTAACCTCTTAAACTTGGAAAGGAAAATATTGTAATTTTTAGAGCTACGGGTTCGGGGGCTTAATATGAAAATTATAAAAGAGTTCAAATTCTTTCATCACCCTTTTAAAATTCCTTTTCCTCTAGTGTTATAACTCTAAGGTTAAATCTTATGACATTATCCTTTCATTATCAACCTTTTAAACAATTCGTTCTTCTTCACGACTTAAAGTTGAATTGGCAATTCAAACCTATATGGGATGATATCTAGTTTAGATTTTTGAGGAATATGCTAAAGAAATCCGAAGAAGACTTCAAAATTACACTTAGTAAAAAAAAAATTATCACCTACCGTAATTAAATTTTATTTAAAAAAATATATATGAAACATCCTAAATTAAACTAACTAAACAAATACTCAAATTAACGTGGAAACATGGCATCCAGATTAAAATCATTAGAACAAAAGAAAACATTTAAACCCACTAATCATCTCATAATCCACTGGAACAATATTTTAAGCATTCAGAATTAAGAGTAATAAACTTCGAATGAGAAACAAAAATAAACAAATAAAAAAAACCAAAACAAAAAAGAAAAGAAAATGAAATACCGTACTACTGCAACAATTCCGCAAAGGTCACCTGACTCACCTCCACTGGTTTTGCGAACTGCAACAGAGTACCACCAGCATTCAAAAGCAACCAAATCGGCCATCCTCTGGACGTCTCCTCATGCCAGACAAGGATGATTTCTTTTGGAACAGCTCAGCAACAAGAGACCGAAGCCGCTATCTGGTTCCTTCCGATTGAATGTTGCGTGAATCCTTCTGAGCGAAGAGATCACTCCAGCTCATTTCCAATGAAAAAAAAAACGTACAACACCAGCACAGTGGAAGGATATCGAGACTCGTGATGTACGCTGGTGTTCATATCAAGATTCAGAAAAGAAAATTCCGAGTATCACTACGGCTGTAAAGGTCTTAGTTGAATCCTCCTCTGATTAGTCAATTGTTGATAATCATCGATGTTTTTCTCTTTCGTTATCTTATATTTTTGGGACTTTGATGAATATCATCTGAGAAAGCGTAGCATTCCTGGTGCTTTGCTAAATTAAATGTCGATTTGATCGTACATCACAATTGCAGCTTGGATGCCGGAGCTTGCGAGGTAATGACCGATGCAGCAGGTCTTGAACTGATGAAGAATGTAATAGAGTATAGAGATATGGGCTCAGTTTGTTTGTTAATACAATGGGCTGGTCTCGGCCCAGTATATAGTCTGTATAGTCAGTTAACAAGTCCAGTCTGTTTACAGTCTCTAGAATTAGTCCATATCTACAAATATCTACAAATATCTTTGTACGTTAGTGACCTTACTATAAATAGGTCACTTTATTGAATACAACGACAGGCGAGGTAATTCATTGAAAACCCTATTCTATTATGGTATCAGAGCTACAGCAGCTCTCTTCCCTAGAATGACGGGGGCGGCTGATGGTGTCTCTAAAGAAGGCGAAAACATGTCTACCGATGGAGCTCTCATTCCGGAAATTCCTCTTCCTCCTCGAGCAATACACACACACAATCTTTTTCTCTCAGCAGCTGGCAATCTTATCAACTTTCCCAAAATAATACTTGTTTGTGGGAGACCACCATTACTCCTTTTCTCAGAGGCAATGATCTTTTCAAGTTCATTGACGGGTCACATCCATGCCCTGCAAAGCAAACAGGTAACGACATCATCAACCCAGATTACTTAAAATGGGTAAATCAGGATCAGCTTATTATGTCTGTCATACACATGACGCTTACAGAACCTATAATCATCTCTGTTGTCGGATGTAAAACATCAAAAGAGTTATGGAATCTTCTGCAAAATACCTATGCTGCTCAAACAGCAGCTAATCTAGGCCATTACTTGCTTCAATTAGCTGGTATTACCAAGAAAAGTGATGAGAGTGTGTCTGATTATTATAATAGGGCTAGACAGATGGTCTATTCCTTGGCAGGAGCCGGCCATACTGTTACTGATAAGGAATTTCAGACTTACTTGTTGAAGGGTCTACCTCCTGACTACAACCCTATTACTACAATATTAATGGCATCAAGAGAGTCTCTAGCCCCATTTCAAGTTCTCAGTAGTCTGTTACAGTTTGAGGTTACTTTGAACCAGCAATCCCAACAATTAACTCAGACTATTAGTGTTAATGCTACTGCTATGACACAGACTACAGATCAGAAAAATTCTGGTTCCTACAGAGGAAGGGGCAGGAATTCTAGAGGAAGGGGCAGAGGCAGAAACAATGGTGGTTATGGCCGTGGTTCACAGACCACATCTCAGTTTTTTTCTGGTCAACAAGATAACAGAATTCAGTGTCAGATTTGTTCAAAAAAAGGGCATGATGTAAAGGACTGTTACCACAGATTCAACTATGCTTATCAATCTGCTCCTCCTTCTACATTCTCAGCAAACACCACCACCTACAGCAACTCTACTGGTTCAGATGCTTGGCTGCCAGATACAGCTGCATCTCACCATTTCACAGGAGACTTCTCTAGACTGAATCTTGGGGCCTCAGATTACTCAGGACATGATTCTATCTCTTTAGGAGATGGTTCTATGGTTCCTATTTCACATCAGGGTATGGGTTCTATTTCTACACCTTCTCGCACATACAAACTCAGTCATGTGTTTCATAGTCCTTCCTTAAACAAGCATCTTCTCTCTGTTAATAAATTCTGTATTGACAATAACACCTTCTTTGAATTTCATCCTACCCACTTTCTCTTGAAGGATTGCCAAACTCATCAAATTCTTCTCAAAGGTCCAGCTAAAGGGGGTATCTATGTCTTTCCTCAACAGACTTCACAGTTTCCTCAAGCCAATATTGGAGTCAAGACTACTTCCACTATTTGGCACAGGAGACTAGGGCACCCATCACCACAAACTACTAAACTTACTTTATCTAGTTTTCAGTTGCCTGTTATGAATAATCATCCTATGCAGTTTTGTTCTGCTTGCTGTGTTGGTAAAACACATGCACTGCCTCATCCTAGATCTGTTAATATGTCAAAAGGATGTTTTGATTTGTTGTTTATGGACCTTTGGGGACCAGCCTATCTTACTTCAGTTGATGGTTTCAAGTATTACCTGCTTATTGTGGATGATTTCTCTAAATACATGTGGTTGTTTCCATTACATGCAAAATCTGAAACCAAACATGTATTTATCACCTTTTCTAATCTGGTTGAGAACTATCACAATGCCAAAGTTAAATCTGTCCAAACAGATGGTGGAGGAGAATTTATGGCTCTCACTTCTTTTTTCAAGGAAAAAGGAATCAAACACAGAATTACTTGCCCTCATTCTCATCCTCAAAATGGAGCTGTTGAAAACAGGCACAGGCATGTGGTTGACAGAGGTATTACTCTTCTTGCTCAGTCCTCTATGCCTCTCACTTATTGGACATATTCCTTCAAAACTGCGGTGTATCTGTTAAACAGGACTCCTACTCCTGTTTTGGGTAAACAGTCCCCCTTTCAAGTTCTGTTTCATCAAAATCCAGATTATTCTTTCCTTAAGGTTTTTGGATGTGTTTGTTATCCTAACCTTCGGCCTTACCAAAAGCATAAATTGTCCTATCGGTCTGTGCAATGTATTTTTCTTGGATATTCTATGCAACACCAGGGCTATCTCTGTTATGATTTGCCTAATCATCGTCTATATATCTCCAGAGATGTTGTGTTTAATGAGGATATGTTTCCTTTTGCTTATATCAGACCCACTACTCCTCATGTGTCTAAGCTACAAACCTCACCTCTCCTCCTACCTCTCACTACAACAAACCAGCCTGATCCTGACTCAACTCCTCACTCTCCTCCCATTGAGTCTACACCTCATTCACCTCAGCATATTCTTCAAAATCCCACTACTCCAGCAGACAGTAATACTGCTTCTGTTACTTCTCATACCTCTCCTCTTACTCTCACTACTACAGACCAGCACACTACAGATTTCCCTCTCTATCCTGCTACTACCTCTTTGGACCCACCCCCTACAGACACAGATCCTGTTCCACATGAATCCCCTCCTTTACCTCATCCTACACATTCTATGGTTACCAGATCAAAAACCAACTCTCTCAAACCGCTTATCAGAACAGATGGTACAGTTCCTTACACTTCAAACACCACAATCATCTCTGACATCCCAGAAAACCCTACTCTAAAACAAGCCTTGCAATGTCCAGACTGGGTTGATGCTATGCAAAAAGAGCTTAATGCTCTTCAACAAACAAAGACTTGGGACTTAGTTCCTTATCACCCATCTATGAATATTCTTGGTGTAAGATGGATCTTTCGAACTAAAAGAACAGCTGATGGGAAAGTTGAAAGGAGAAAAGCGCGCCTTGTTGCACAAGGATTTTCTCAAACTCCTGGTTGTGATTTTACTGAGACTTTCAGTCCAGTGGTTAAGCAGGCCACTATTCGTTTGGTTTTGTCTATTGCTGTATCTTTTGACTGGTCTATAAAACAGATCGATGTCCAAAATGCGTTCTTGCATGGGGACCTAGAGGAAAATGTCTACACCAAACAACCTCCTGGGTTTCTGAGTCAAAAATTCCCTAATTATGTTTGTAAGCTCAGGCGGTCCCTTTATGGTCTAAAACAATCACCACGTGCATGGTATTCCAAGCTCAGTACCTTTCTTGTGGACTTAGGGTTCATTATGTCTCAAGCTGATCACTCACTGTTTATCTTTCACCAAGGCCCTCAAATTGTCTATGTACTAGTTTATGTCGATGACATTCTAGTTACTGGTTCATCCTCTCTCCTTCTTGACAAATTTACTAAAGCTTTTTCACAAGCTTTTCCTATTACAGACAGTGGAGCTTTGAATTTCTTCCTTGGGGTTTCTGTCACACGGAATTCTACAGGCCTTCTTCTCAGTCAAAAGCAGTATATTCTGGATTTATTACACAGAACCAACATGTTAACATCAAAACCTATATCTACCCCAATGGCCACTACCGAAACCCTTGATTCCCTCGAATCCCCCCTCATGGATAACCCAACCCTATACCGTAGTACAGTCGGTAGTCTCCAGTACCTATCTTTTACCCGTTCCGACATTTGTTTCTCAGTCAACAGGGTTTGCCAGTTTATGCATCAACCACGACAAAATCACTGGAAAGCGGTAAAAAGGATCTTAAGATACCTGAACAGCACTCGAGATCTCGGTTTGTTCTTTGAAGCTCGCAGATCCGGTCCTTTGAGTATTTTCACAGACTCAGACTGGGGAGGAAGTCCTCTTGATCGCCGCTCAACCTCCGGCTATCTTCTGTTTTTGGGACTGTGGAGGGTGATTTTTCGGTATGAGGGGGGTCTATCTAAATATGGTCTGACTGAAAAGCCGAGATTCTAGAATCTGCCATTCTGTGGAGGGTGAAAACCCGTTATTCTGGCATCCCTCAAATACCTACTACATCGTCCGTCTTTCCCAGAAAGCATAAGGGAAATGCTAGTGAGCACTACACCCGCTCTCAATGGGCCCCACGCGGACTTATGCCTCTATAAGGCGGAATTGACTAGAGTCGCCACCTAATTTGACCTATGATAACTAGGAAGGAAGGAGAAGGGTCCTAGGAACCGTTAATTGACTCTGATGATTTGTTGCCTATGGATAGGACTTATCTGATCATACTAGAGATTCTGTGTGGGTTCGCACTGGGTTACACCCCTTAGCAGTGGCAACGACCACGACTTCGGATTGGTGCCCGAGGAAACCTCGGTCTCCAATTGTCGGGATTACCTTCTTTCAAAACCTTTTAGAGAGATTCATTAAAAGCCAAGGATTGGATTAAAAGAGGAGTAAGGAAAGGATGAGTCCGAAGAGTTATGAATAGGCTGGTCTTGGAGTTGGTTTGGTTGGAGTGTGAGAGGTTTTAATCGCTCTGAGAGATTTGAGATTGTTTCGGGCCTTCACGGAATCAAGAGGATGATGGGAGTTTTGGGGAGTAAAGGGACATTTCGATCATTTTTGGTGGAGTCAAGGGGTAGCTGGATCGTTTGGCTGATTTGAGGAGTTTTGTTGTGTTTGGATTTTGAAATGGTCGGGTTCTTGAGGTGTTTTGGGAAATCGAATGGGTTGAAGAGGAATTCGGGTTTTGAGGATGATTGAGTATGGAAGAGGATATTTGGTTTACAAGTATTTGGGTTTTGAAGATGTTTCAGGTTTCTGGGAGTTTTCAAGAATTGGAAGTCCTATGTGACTTAGAGTTGGTTCAGGGGAGGGTTGAGAAGTGTTTATGGGTCCTAAAGCTCTAATGGAGATGTTGGATTGGAGTATTCAGAATTGTCTCTCTTAAAGTTTTTAAAACCAGAAAAAAACATTTTTCGTTGTAAAAGGGCGGATAATCCCGAGGGATTACCCTATGTACCCCCTCGAACATGACACTTAATTGATGGTAAGTGCCAAGGCTCGAAAGATGGGGCAATGAATTTATGTAAAAATAAGATTCAGAGAGAAACACCATGAATAAGATGTTCTCGGTCGAACCCTAATAACGTCTCTAACTCCCGGGTTTTAAAACATTAAAAACCGAAAATATTGAAATCGAATGGAAGGGAGTTAGATGATTCTGAAATCCCGGCTGCAACTAGGAAGGCCGTTACCTCCCAAGCACCCCGCCTTGTAAAAATCTAGGCTGCAATTAGGGGGGTTTGTCACCCTAATGCCCGCCTAAAGAGATCCAGACTGCGACGAGGACCAAGGAGGTTATGACCCCAGTGCCCCGCCTCGGATTTTTATTTTGGGAAGGAAGACAAGTGATGTTCTAACCATGGAGAAAGTGTTTTGAAGGGGTTAGACATTACTTGCTCCCCGAAAACGGTTTATTTGAGTTAAAAACTGAGTTGGGAAGAAACTTCGAAGTTGTTCGGAATTCTCGGTAAAGAAACACTGATTTTGGGAAACGTTTTTAGGAGAAAACTTTCTGTATACGTGAGAAGGACTTTCTGTAATGGAGAAGAGTTTTCTGTGATGTGAGAAGAGTTTTTTCCTTTTTAAATTCCACAAAACGGTTTCTTATGAAAACTTGAAGAAATTTGAAGAAAACGATAGCTCGAAATTCTTTTTGGGTTTTTGGAGTTTGAAAGAAACTTACAAGTTGAGTGTGGATTGGATGAAATGTATTTGGGTATGAGTTGAATTGAGCTGGATGAAATAGGTTTGAATTGAATTTGGTTTGAATGAATTGAGTTTGAATGAATTGGGTTCGAATTGGATTGAAGTTCGGTTTGGATTGAGATCGAGTTTGAATTGTTCGGATAGGGTCAAAATTGGATTAAGGTCAAAGTTCAGGTCAAAGGTCAAAGTTCAGGTCAAAGGTCAAAATTCGGGTCAAAGGTCAAAATTCAGGTCAAAGGTCAAAATTCAGGTCAAAGGTCAAAATTCAGGTCAAAGGGTAACATTCAGGTCAAGGTTAACATTCAGGTCAAGGTTAACATTCAGGTCAAGGTTGATTCTTGTGGACTTGGTTTGATTTTTGTGGGTTTGGTTTGATTTTTATGGGCTTGGACTGAGGCTTTGTGGACTTGGGCCTTATTTGAGACATGGGTCTTTCATGGTTTTGGGCTTTCTTGGTTTTGGGCCATGGGTTTGGGCTTCGGGTTTTGGGCCTTGAGTTTGGGCTTCGGGGTTTGGGCTTCGGGGTTTGGGCTTCGGGGTTTGGGCTTCGGGGTTTGGGCTTCGGGTTCGGGCTTCGGGTTTGGGCTTCGGGTTTGGGCTTCGGGTTTGGGCTTCGGGTTAATGGGCCGGATCGGACTAATGGGCCACTTGGACTTTTGGGCCGAGTATAGTGTTAGGCTGGGCTTGGGCTTTTGGGCCGAGGTTGTTTTGGGTCAAGTGTGGGCGTTTGGGCCAAATTGGGTGATGGGCCGATTTTGAGGAGTAGTGGGCCATGCTTCGGGTTTGGGTTTTGGGCTCGGGCCAAACTGGGCCGAGTTTGGGCTTTGGGCTTGGGTTTGGATAATGGGCCAAGGAGTGGGCATTTGGTCGGTTTGGGCCTTGGGGCCTTGTTGGGCTTTGGGCCGATGGTATTGGGCTTGGATTGTGGGCCGAGTGTGGTTTGGGCCGAGATTGGGTTTGGTTTGTGGGCCGAGGGTGTTGGGCCGAGTTTGTTGGGCTTGGATTGTGGGCCGAGTTTGGTTTGGGCCAAGGGAATTGGGCTTGGATTGTGGGCCGAGTGTGGTTTGGGCCGAGTTTGGTTTGTGGGCCGAGGTGGGCTGATGAGCCGGTTTTGAGGAGTAGTGGGCCAGGCTTCGGGTTTGGGTTTTTGGGCTCGGGCCAAACTGGGCCGAGTTTGGGCTTTGGGCTTGGGTTTGGATAATGGGCCAAGGAGTGGGCATTTGGTCGGTTTGGGCCTTGGGGCCTTGTTGGGCTTTGGGCCGAGGGTATTGGCTTTGAAACTAGATTTCTAGTAAGAAGTTTGAAATTGGGCTTAAGTTATGTCTGAATGAAAAATAATTGGACTCACAAATGGATTGGATCTTGTTGATTGTACATTTATTCTGAAATTAGGGGATGATTTGGAAAATTTTAAGGGAAACGGGTATTCCTCGAATGGACCGTGTCTAGGACCCGTATGCATTGAGGATACCCAAACCTAGAGCTTTTCTAAAGTGGGCCTCAAGGGTCCACAAAGAGGGCAACCTAATGGGCTTTCTAAGGTCACCTGTTTCAGCCCGTCGGGCTGTTTATGAACTGGGCCTGAAACGAAATTAAATTTGGGCCAAGGGTTACCCGGGCCCAAACAGGTCCAGCCCATAAGATGTAACAAAAAAGATGGA
Source organism: Limonium bicolor (assembly GCA_023374045.1). NCBI lineage: Eukaryota > Viridiplantae > Streptophyta > Magnoliopsida > Caryophyllales > Plumbaginaceae > Limonium > Limonium bicolor. The sequence goes on from CM041776.1 coordinate 377,466,917, forward strand.
CGTGAACTTTTAAAAGCTAAGGATCTGCAAATAACGCATATACAAACATGGAGTTTAAAAAGCAATCAAGGTGGATCTCATGCATGAATTTCGAAAGCCACTAAACAAATTATGTACACATAAAAGAGGTTCGGAGACTATACACGCAGAAACAAATCCTCAAAGCTGCTGAGTGCCAAGTCAGATTTACTTAACCCTAAACCCTCATATAGCGCACCAATAAAATGAAACCTAATGTGTGGGTTGCAAGTCAATTGTTATCCTCACACTATTCTTATCTTTCAATGATCAACTAAAGGGCTGCACGTGGGCAAAAGTGGAAATGATTCCCGAGATGGATAACTAAATAAACACCACTCACAAGACCCAACAAAATACCAGTTTAAAATTTCTTGTTCAAGTTCGATAGCCGGATTTCATAGCTAAAACAAGTGCTAAGTTAGATCAAAGTCAGACGCAAAAAAGAAACATCAGAAACCTGTATCTTAAGCATGTTCAAATCCCAGCATCAGACATCAGAAGCACATATATTCAAGCAATAACCAGGAACCGACATTTGCCATAGTTTTTACAGACACAGAGAAAGGCGACTAACATTCACACAGATGACACAGAAGCATTTCGGTTTAAGGAAGGGTGTACCAGGGAAATGAAGACTAAGTTTCCTGCAAGGTCAAACCCATGAACAGAGACAAATGGATTAGCATATACCTCTCGGTCAACAGAAACTTGGAGGAAATTAAACAGAATGTACAAAGCTTAGGGAATGAGGTTGGGGTTCTGTTCATGTGAGAACAAGCGTGAACAGCCTTGAGAGTTGGGAACAGATTCCTCCTGCTCAACTAGGAAACAAACATAAGTGAAACGTAAAATCGCATACGGAAGCATTATCATGAGTGGAAAAGAAAACGAACAGTGGGATACGCTTCTGGCCATAGAGGAGGATTGTTGAGTAGTAAACACAGGGCAGGTTAGAGAAGAACCCGACTCATGACTGGAAAGGGACCAGTCTGTCACCAGTTGTAGATTACTACTTACAGAAGCATATTGATAAGGAAACCACAAACTGGAGACGGACCAGTTTCACGATATTAATCGGTTGTTAGCAATATAAACATAAACATAGAAGAAAGGGGAAGTATACTGAGCCATTACCATACGTATTAAAAGCAAGTGACGCTAAAACAAACAACTTAATATAATCGAAGCGATTGAAGTGCCGAAATGAGCAGAAACCGAACAGAGAGTTCGTGTCCAAGCATGCCATGTTCGTGGACTTCTGAGTCCATACCAGGCCGGATATTCGTCCGAGAAAATTAAAGTAGGGTGAGATGCAAACCGGACAAGAACGACCGACAACCAGGACCAAGTGATTCTGGGTGTAGGTTACTTATACTCATCCATGGAACCCGAGACATGCAAAACGGAGATTCGCAGCTCTGATTCAGGAATTCAACAAGACGAAAGGGAATGGGAAATGTAGGAAGCGGGAATGATTCTCTGGGCGGAGCGAGACAAAAAAACGCGAGCTAAACGCAATAATAAAAAAAAGACGACGAAGGGAACTAAAACGTTGAAGATGACCCCGTAAGGGGCTCGAGATTGAAAACGTAATGAAGGGAGATGAATCGTAAAGAGAAAAATAAAAAACCAGTTGCATGGAGAAATCGATGCCGCTTACTCCGCTGATTCCGGAAAGGGATAGTGTCGAGTCTTTTCTTTTGAACGAGATGGCGTGGGGGTTAGTTCGAAGAGACGGGATGAGAATGGACAGAGGTGATGGCGAGTCGTGAGGTGGTTCTGGGCCGAAAGAAGAAGAAGGTGGGGTGGTGATGGACTTCAGACAATGGAACGGCGTAGGTGGTGGTTTTCAGGTGCAAACGTGGAGTAGGTGATGGTGGTGGATGAGTTCGAAGAGCAACCAAAAAGACTGGGGAATTCTCGGGATTTCGAACAGAGCTGGGAAGACAAAAGAATGAGAATCGGGGTTGGTGTCGGCTGGGTTTCAAAAAATGTGTCCGTAGGTTTTTTTTATGAGTTGTTTTATAATGGAGAGAGTAGGGTTTTGGGGGCAGATGTTGGGCCAGGAGTTATTGGGGCTGATTTTAACTTCAGGTCCAAGTTAGGTGTATCTGGTCTGGATAAAACGAGATAGAAAAAGGGGAAGAAAGTGAGGCAAAACCGATCATGCCCTCCCTGAGTTTCGAACTCGGGTCCCCACGCCACTACCCAAGCGTTCTACCCGGCTATGCTGTGACAGATCTCAGCACATGAATGCAAGAAATAGACATTAAATCTCAAGACGAGTTGAATGGGAAAAGAAAAGAAAAGAGAATGCTCTGTGTGCCCTGCTAGGAATCGAACCTGGGACGAGAGGGTAACTAAGCAAGTGTTTCAACCGACTGAGCTATGTCGGACTTCAGTGTACATGCGAGGGAAATAAAACAAAAGCTTAAACCTCGACTGGATAACTCTTCTAAAAACACGACGAATCCAAAAAGAAAATAACAGATAATAATAAAGTATAAATCGATCGAACACGTAAAATAATACATGGTAAAATCAAAAAAAACAGTGAAGTGTTTTTTAAAAAGCAACAAAATATGTATACGAAATGAAGTCGGTTAAAGACAGATTTCAATAAAAAGCTCGTGCTCCTTTTCCATAGGGATGTGAGGTTTAAATATCGGTAAAAAGAAATTCCTTTGGTCGAAAACGGGGACGACCGCCTTGTTTCTAGAAGTATGTTTATTTTTGTATTTTGTTCCAAAATAAGATGGGTGAGAATTTTTGGTGTCTACAGATGGCTCCCCTTGATTCAATTCTGCAATAGAAGGCTTGCAGAATTGGATCAAGGTTGACGGGCGCCAAAAATTCTCACTGTGGCTTGGGGCATTCCCAAGTGAGATATGAGTACCATACGAGTGGGGGACTTATGACGGGCCCCGACTAGACTTCGGCGTCTAGCGCTAGGACTTATGACGGGCCTAGAATGTGATAGTCGATGGTATGAGGACTAACGACGGGCCTCAACTAGATCTCGGTGTCTAGCTCTAGGTCTAAAGACTAGAATACGATCAATCTACCTATGCATGAGGACTAAAGACGGGCCTCAACTAGATCTGGGTGTCTAGCTCTAGGACTGATGACGGGCCTAGAATGCATCTTCAAATTGTATTGAGGGACTAACGACGGGCCTCAACAGATCTCGAGGTCTAGCTCTAGGACTAAGACGGGACTAGAATAAAACCTTACACAAGTTAGAATTGTAGTTATGCATGAGGGCTAACGACGGCCTCAACTAGATCTCGGTGTCTAGATCGTAGGACTGATGACGGGCCTAGAATGCATCTTCGAATTGTATGAGGACTAACGAAGGGCCTCAACTAGATCTCGATGTCTAGCTCTAGGACTAAAGACGGGCCTAGAATACAATCGGTATATGAGTTATGCATGAGGGCTAACGACGGGCCTCAACTAGATCTCGGTGTCTAGCTCTAGGACTGATGACGGGCCTAGAATGCATCTTCGAATTGTATGAGGACTAACGACGGGCCTCAACTAGATCTCGTTGTCTAGCTCTAGGACTAAAGACGGGCCTAGAATACAACCGGTATATGAGTTATGCATGAGGGCTAACGACGGGCCTCAACTAGATCTCGGTGTCTAGCTCTAGGACTGATGACGGGCCTAGAATGCATCTTCGAATTGTATGAGGACTAACGACGGGCCTCAACTAGATCTCGTTGTCTAGCTCTAGGACTAAAGACGGGCTAGAATACAAACGGTATATGAGTTATGCATGAGGGCTAACGACGGGCCTCAACTAGATCTCGGTGTCTAGCTCTAGGACTGAAGACGGGCCTAGAATGCATCTTCGAATTGTATGAGGACTAACGACGGGCCTCAACTAGATCTCGATGTCTAGCTCTAGGACTAAGACGGGCCTAGAATACAATCGGTATATGAGTTATGCATGAGGGCTAACGACGGGCCTCAACTAGATCTCGATGTCTAGCTCTAGGACTGATGACGGGCCTAGAATGCATTGAAGGAGTTGTACGAAACTCACTGCAGCAAAAGCTTGATCTGAAGTTGCTGTGGTGGTAGATTAATTTGAGGATGACTCGATTGCGGGTTGATCCGGGATTGGATGCCTTTGGTTGCTTCCGTGAGGGATGTGATGGTCGAGCGCTTTTCGTTGATGTCGCCCTTGACTTTGCCAGTGTGGGACTTTGTTTTGGTTTCGTTTTTGGTAGTCTCGCCTGATGTGCACTGTAGTTTCGGGATCTTATAGGACTCTTGGCTCCAGAGTTCGAGATGGCTCCGGGTGATCTGTAACCCCCCTGTGAGCACCGACTCTAGGATGGTTGATGGGTTTGGGCTCGATATGATCTGAGGGCTCCGGTATGATCGGATGGCTCCAGTTTGATCTGTGACTCCCTTGTGAGCAACGACTCTGGGATGATGATGGGTTCGGGTTCGATATGATCTGAGGGCTCCGGTATGATCGGATGGCTCCGGTTTGATCTGTGACTCCCTTGTGAGCAACGACTCTTGGGAAGGTTGATGAATTCGGGTTTGATATGATCTGAGGGCTCCGGTATGATCGGATGGCTCCAGTTTGATCTGTGACTCCCTTGTGAGCAACGACTCTGGGAAGGTTGATGGGTTCGGGTTTGATATGATCTGAGGGCTCCGGTATGATCGGATGGCTCCATTGCGATTGGGTGGCTCCGGTACGGCCCTGAGATGGCTTCGGTGTAGCCCCGGGATGATTTCTTGAATGAGGCGAATTCCTCCATAGAGTGATGGCAATGACCTCGTGGTTCGAGGGGTGGATGGTTTTCATTTGGGACGGGGTCGCACCCTGAGAGGGTTGCTACGTACTCAACTCCCTGTTGAGGTCAGACTTACGTAGTTCATGATTTTCGGAGGATGGGGAATTTGATGGCGACGAAGAGATGTCTTGCGGGGATGTTTCTCGGATCAGCGCCCGAAGGTCTTTAATTTCTAATCCATTGACCGCAGGGTTCCCATGTGATGGGGCAGCTGTTTGATCGGGCTTGCCCTTAACTGGTATATGCAAAAAAGCTGGATGTTATGGTGTTGGTGCAATTTGTTGCTTGCTGTGCGACGACATTATGTCTAAACCGATGAAATGAGTTGAATGCAAATCTATTCCTACATGCATTTTTTGGAATTGGATATGATTGAATGCAAAGGGGATGTCGTGTCAAGGTGAGCTCAACCAAGAATTCTAGTTAAGTCAGATTAGTCATCTCTAAGCCACTTCTTCTTGAAAAATCTACCTAAAAGAGGTCTCTCGGGATCTCTTATACCTTTCCGTTTCCTTTCATAAGGTCGGTTAGGCTTTCTTTAATTGGGGTGATGAACACTCGTTTCTTCTCTACCTCCTGATTTCTTTGACGCTCGTTTGTGCGCGATTGTATTGACAGATCGGACGTGTTGTGGCCTTTCATGTTTCAAATTCGGTACTCTTCGAATCAAGCAAAATATCGTCTCTAAGTCGGAGGTCTTTCGATGGGTTATAACGGGGCTGCAGGGTATGTCATATGGGACTGGGGGATTGTTTGAGGATTGTGTAGCTTTGGTGCAACGGAGGATATGCTTCACCTTCACCATGGATGGAGTGATTTTGGACTCTTTTCGCATTTGTGCGGATCAAGATGTGTTCCCGTTTTGATTTACTACTTTCCTTGAGTAGTTTATTTGCACTTTTTGTGTTTGACATCTTCGTTCTTCTCTATTCCTCGAGAGTGACTATTTCGCGTGACATGAGGCCTTCGTTTCCTCTCTTTACTTTTGAGTTTTTTGTGTTTCATTTCTTTCATTTTCATCTTCTTTGGGTATTTCTCTTTCAAGCTTTCTTTCATGCTTTAGATTGCGGGGAAGAGACCATGGCTCCGGCTCTTTTATCCTTTTGCAGGGGCGGGTCATCGTGTGATGTGGGGTGGCATGTTGTGGAGCTATTTCCGAAAAGATTTTCGATGAAAGGCTCAACGGGGCTCGCTAAGGGATCATTTTTTAAGGTCAAAAAAGCTTCTGGCCAAGTGGAGGTTTTCTTTGATCCTAGGTGCCTCGTCATCCCTATTGACAGATAATTGTTTCCTCTACTATTCCCAAATTTTGACATGAATGGTAACGTGCTTTTCTCGTCAACAATTGGTTCGTGAAGTGGGATCCTCACATGGTGCTTCGAAATTTAAATGCATCAAGCGCTCTGGGTTTTACACACTCTGCGTTTCTCTCATACACTCAACTCTCGCGGGAGGTTAGAAATCCTTTCAAGACCTCTTCGCGGGAAATGATGCAAGAGTTCGACGGCCTTTGATGACTTATGGACTTTCTAGAATTAAAGATCGAGATGCACCTCGACACTAGGGATATGCAAATGCAAATGCAATTAAGCTAAACCTAATGCAGATGATAATGATAACTTTTGTGGATGCATTTTTTTTTTTTTTTTTTTACGGATGCATTTTGTGGATGCGTTTTTTGGATTTTTGAATGGATGCATGTGGTTTTTTGGATTTTTATGACGGTTCAGACATAATATCGTTTCAACCAGTCGAGATTGACAAGGCTTTGAAATTCTTCCCCATCTACATCTATCAGTAGTACAGCACCATGAGGGATTATTTCTTTCACCAGATAAGGGCCCACCCAGTTCGGCCTGAGTTTCCTCGTGGGTCTGGCAGATCTTTTCTCAACTCTTTCAGAATGAAATCACCTACTTGGATATCTGGGTGTGGGTGGAGTACTATTCTGTAGGAAACATGTTTTCTTCATCATATTCTCTTCTTCGGCCTCATAAGTTTGCAATGAATCAAGCGACAAAGGAGACGAAATTTCTGGATAAACTGAATTTTCATTATTATACGAGGAGTTGGATAAGTCGGTGATTGACAGAAAATTGTCACCATTTTACAAGTGAAAATAAATGGTGACGATCCTTCTCCTATTTCAATTCTTTGTATTGTCGATGTCTTCATTACAACTGCCATTGCTACCCTCACTGATACTATCGCTACTACTACCATCATTACTATCATCACTACTGCTAGCTTAGACTAATTATGTAAGGCTCCTGTTGAATCGACCCCTCTTTCTTGTGATAGACGACAAGACATGCTCCATGACCATCCACCGAGGGTGCGGGGTCCTTGATGATTGATTCGATCGTGACTCTGCTCTCCGCTACTCCTTCGGGCATTCCTTGGTTGCATTCCTTGTCGTCATGGTCCTTAAGGCGTGAGTTGATGGAGAATAAAGTGGTCCACCAGCTCTCCCACTCCATTGTCTAGATGCTCCCGAGCCCGAACCACTCTCTGCTCATCACAATTCACAGATATGTACGGTTCTAGATAAAACTGATAAGGAAAGGTCTACGGAAGTTATATGTGAATCTGTTAGCATCATACCTGGCGCCTCTACGAATCCTAAGCCTGTTCCTCGACCTCCAGCATATGGCACTAGTGGCTCTACCACGCCCTGCACTTCTTTCCTAACCTATTCCCCTGTTGGTAGCCCATCTGAGACATCACGTGCTGCGATGCGGGGCTATAGATACTAGGGCCGAAGTACAGAGGAGAGATGGAAGAGGTTTGACTTACCTGTTGCGATTCAGTCCTTTCATTGGTGATCATGATCATATTGCACATGACAGTGTTTCTCTTTCTTTGCTTCTCAAGGACTTTTTGGCGGCACCAAGCCTCAACAACTTCTAGCGCCTTCATTTTTTTGTAGAGGCCCTCTGCCTCAGAAGCTAATACCAGCAAAGTTTCCAAATTCCTTTCTATCGGTCGACCCATGCAATATCGGAAAAAGATTGGCACCTTCCTTTGATACTTTAATTGGTTGACAGTGTTTTGAGCCCTATTTTTCTCCTTCAAATACTCCCTCATCAAGGAGGGTATATCGAAATGAATCTCCTGACGGGGAACCTTGAAGGTATCTAATAGCGGTGCGGGTGTGACAAATGGGGAGGGATTCCGTCGGTTCACTTCCGTTGTACTCCCGATGTCGTCAGCTTTCACAATTTTGCGAAGGTCTGGCAGACTTCCTTCTCTTTCTCTGAGCCTTATCATATTTACATGCTGGGGGATGGAATTGTTTTGAGTATTTGGATTGGCGTTGGGGAATTGCACCTCCCCTGCATCAATTAGATCTTGTACAGCATGACGCAACGCTCTACAGTTTTCCGTACTGTGCCCCTTCATCAGATGGTATTCACAGAAGCTTTTCACATCGGGCCCAAGTTGGGTGATTCCTGGTTTGGGATTTGGGTGCTTCAGGAGGAAACCACTTTCTTTCAACTTCTTGTATGCCTTATTCAACGGCATCCCAATGTTGAGTATTGCCGCTGGGGTCGGGTTTTGAAAATCACGGGGAGGAGGCATTGCCCGATAGTTCTGGGTTGTCCCGAGGATTGTGCCTGATACATGGAGGTGTGGGAGGCTGGTAGTCGGTGAGGGTTCTAGGTTGCACCTGATTCACTGGAGGTGTTGGGACAGTCTTGTTGTTGTCATTGTTGTTGTGATTGTTGCTGCTATCACGGTTTGGCGGTTCTGATGGTATGAAGTTCTGGGTCCTGATCCAGGGAGGTTCAACCCTTTAATCTTCCTGCTAGTGCTAACTCTTCGGCAGCCGAAAGCAGCAGCTTTCAGATGTTTGAAGTCACAAATCCTAAGGGACTTTAGATGATCTGAGTATGGACCCTCCAGACATGAGATTTATTCTTATCTGCTCATCTTCGGTAGGGCGATCAAGCATTTGGCCGGCCACCTCCCTCCAGCGATTGATGAATTCCATGACCGTCTCATTATTTCTCTGCCTCATGGTCTCGAGGTCTCTGCGGGTGACCCTAGATGGGCATTGTAGCTGTACTGCTCGACGAAGGCCTGATAAACTTCCTCCAATTTTTTTCCAGAGAGATCTAACCTTGAAATCCATGCTTGCGCAGATCCTTCGAGATAGCTAGGGAAGCATATAATTTTCATCTCATCGTTCAATCCATGCATTGTCATTACCCGATCAAACTGAGAAAGGTGATGCCTGGGGTCTCCTTTCCCAGCATATTTCGAGATTTCGGGGAGTTTTAAATTTTCTGGAAGCTTAGAGCTCGGCTTCATGCTGAAATAGCGGAAGCCAAGCATCTTGGCTCGTTCCCCTAGCCGCACTTCAGCCAGCAGCTCTTCTTTCACGGATTTCTTCCAGTCCTCCATGTTAGATGAGGGGTTTTCAGTAGGAAGTGGTTGAATTTGAGGTTGTTGATACCCATGGATTAGGTGACTTGATGGGTGTGGCAGTAGCTGAGTGTGGGGAATAGCTTCTTCGAAACGGACAGCATGTCCTGGAGCGGTGTACTGATATTGTCTCATCTGGATCGGATCAGGGATAGGTGAATCGGGTAGAAAGTCTCGGGTGGTCTAGACCAGTTCATGTTAGCAATTTGAGGGGCAGCCCCAGTTGGTAGAAATGGTGGTAATTTTGGGAAAGTGGTCGGAACAGTTGTGGTTGTGGTCAAGATTGGTGGTGGCATGGGTGCCCCAGAAAGTAAGTCAGCCATTCGAAAGGTTGTGGGGGGAATGGTGGTGTGTTCATTGTTTGGTTGTGGTGTGGTATTGAACATGGGGTTTGGGTAAATGTGAGCTTGGGTGTCTCGTCGATATAATCATCTCCTGGATCAGTAAGGTAAGGCTCCTTCCCTTTGCTCATTCTTTCTCTGCGCAGCTCTTCCTCCAGACGTTCAATTGTCTGCCTCATCATCCTTTCATTCTTCGCTGATTGTTCCAGCATGCGGTAGAGAACGTTCGGATCAAGGGTTGGGGCACTTGCACTTGCTCTTGCTGCACTTGCACTTGCTTCTATAGCTGAGGCAGCCGGGGCATTTTCTGAAGCGGTAGGATTCGTCAGAGTTTGATCCATTGTTTCTGATGAGGTTTCAGTTGTAGTGTCACTGGCCAGCCTGCCCGGGAATCTCTTTTCCACAATCGAGTAATGCTGGGAAAATTGGTAGAAAACTCTTGACACTCTGCTCTGCTCTGGTTGGTTTCTGCGATACCAGGGAATATGGAATGTGTGGACGATGTTAGTATGAATGTAAATCCTTTTCATAAAATGATAAAGCAGGAAAGGAGGTCGTCCCCGATGTTGGCGAAACGAGGTATTTCAAAATTAAATCCTTTCGTAAAATGATAATGCGGAAAAGGCGCACAAGCCGATTTCCATTTCCAAGAATAAACGCCGTACTATTTCATTGCTCAATCGAGATTGCATATATCGGGAAAATGGGGGGTTACATCCGAGTTCATAGGGGAAAACATAATGTTAGATAATATTACATAGCCGAACTCCACGATAAGGGGGAAGGGGAGTTACATCCAAATCAAAAGAGGGGAAATTACATCCGAATAGTCAAATTTCGATTACATAGCCGAACTCCATAATAAGGGGAAAGGGGAGTTACATCCAAATTCAAAAGAGGGAAAATTACATCCGAATAGTCAAATTTCGATTACATAGCCGAACTCCATAATAGGGGGAAAGGGGAGTTACATCCAAATTCAAAGAGGGGAAAATTACATCCGAATAGTCAAATTTCGATTACATAGCCGAACTCCATAATAGGGGGAAAGGGGAGTTACATCCAAATTCAAAAGAGGGGAAAATTACATCCGAATAGTCAAATTTCGATTACATAGCCGAACTCCATAATAGGGGGAAAGGGGAGTTACATCCAAATTTAAAAGAGGAGAAAACTACATCCGATAGTCAAATTTCGATTACATAGCCGAACTCCATAACAGGGGGAAAGAGGAGTTACATCCAACTCAAAGGGTGAACTTCTACTAGTACGGGTGATAGCATAGGAGATCAACCGATAGTCTTCTGCCGCTTGTACTCCTCTTCTCCCTCTTCTTTCTGACGGGTAGGTAGTGGGAATCGGTTGCAGGTCCTCCACAATCGACAGTCGTGGATCTTGAGTGACTGCTGAGTGGTGCGGGTCATAAGCACTTTTTACCATCCGATCGACACGCATAGTCAACCATGTTTGATACTCTTTGCTCAAACCAAAGTACTTAATCTTGAAGATGGCCCACTTCATTCCGGAGTTATAAACCCCAGCAATGTAGTTGATGCTACTATCTGTGTACCGACGATCTACCGAGACATTGCTTCTGGCTCCGGGTACGGTCTGCTCTCAACCGAATTGGCGCATCGCTCTGAAGGGAAAGATAGTGATAAACCTTTCTAGGCCTAGCAATGTCAGCCCATCCTCCTGATGAGCTGATTGAACAGTTCCCCCTTGAACATCCCAGTCACGCAAAATCCAATCTTTAATCTGCCATCATAACAACGCTCCATAAAGTAAGCTCTCCATCCTGCTTCAGGCTTTTGTGCTCGCTTCCGGGCGCAGTCGGGAAAGTATCTATATTCACTACTTTATACACCTCCACCTTCTTCATCAGCCCAAGGTGATCGAACAACCATATTTGGAGAAGGAGCGGGCTTCCTAAGAAAAAGGTTTCTAAGGCTCCGGACTCCTTCCAGCGGTCCAAAGCTCTCACCATCTCGGCCACGACCACCGTCCCGATACTTTTTCCTTCTTCTAAGGCCTTCAGGAGGTAGATTACTCGTGGGTTGATCCTCAAGTCTCTTTGTCGAAACAGATAAAGCCCCATGATGCAGAGGTCAAGCACTCGCCTTTTAGTGCTTTTGGGATAGTATGGTTGGTAGTAGAATTGTTGCAGGAGATCTCGCAGGCGTATGCTCATGCTACCAAAACTTTCAACCTCCTCGATCCTTACCCCCAGAAAATCAGCTGCGAACTTCGGAGTATGCGATCGCTCGACGGGGATGGTGGGCATCTTCTGATGGGGCTTGATCTTAAGCAGTGCATCCATCTCAGCAGGCAAGATAATTAACTCTTGGAGGTTTTGAAGCGGTACAGATGGTCCGTTGAATCCAATAAGTGACTGACTCGAACAAGGCTTCATAGTCAACGACCACTCTACACATTCTGGCAAGTCCAGCCAGCAGCGGCTCGTCAGGGCCTTTCATCTGAGCGCAGTAGTCCCTGAGTTCCTTGGCAAAGGTCGACTCCTGGTGACGCTCCACTTGGTAGGGGTCATTGGAGCTTGTCCTTCACTGGGTCTTTCCTCTGCCCTGCTTCTGTTCACTTTCCTAGGGCACTTCTTCTCTCCAGGCACTGGCACTAGTCTGTTCATCATTTTGTCCTGCAAAAAAGAGAAAAAATGGAAAAGAAAGGGAGAGAGAATATGATGAGTAAGAGTCGGGGAACGATTAAGCAATTACTAGTATGACTCGTTTATCCTTGGAAATGGAGATTAGTTTTGAAAACTAATTTTGAGAGAGGGTTTGAAAAGTCATTTTGAAAGTGGTTTTGCTAAAATCGGTTTTGAAAAGGTTTTGAATATCGGTTTTGATTTGAAGTAAGGGAGTTTAGGTTTCAAAACTTTTGAATGGTAGCAAGTAAAACAGTTTTGACACAAATGAGAATTCCGAACGTTTTAAAACGGATTAGTTGAGAAAAAGGTTTGCACACGTGTATTGCATAAAATAAATCGTGGCTATTTTTGATGTGGAGTTGAGTGCGAATGATTGGGATAATCACCTTCCAGACTAGCCACACGAGTCACGGCCGGTGATTATCACAACATACTCACTTTCGGGAAACTTGGGGAAGTATTGCATGGGAACCGGTCTCCCCTCGTCTGCACGGTCAGGTGTGTCTAAAGTCCAAATTATTCACTGACTACGTTGTGCCATGTATGGGTATCCGGTAAATACGGGATCCTCTATGGACGTGTAGCGTGACATTGGGCTTTAGAGACACCCGTGGTGCAGTGGAATCATGGAGAACTGAGCTCATGCAATCTTCAGGGTAAGGCAAAGGGTGGTCAGACAGACGGCATACAAAGGGGGTGACTACCCATAAGCCCATCTTAGACACCGGATAAGGCAGCTGGACACTGAAGGCTCATGGCTCACTATATGCTTGGTTTAGACTCGGGTAATGGAGGATATTTGGATCATGAGTTTCAAGGCGTTGGTCTTGGACCGTATTACCTCGTGGGTTAACTCCTTCTAGGAAGGACCCAGCTCATGGGGAATCAACCGTGGACCGGTTGGGGATCCCGTGACTCGTGGACAAATCGGGTGACACAGAGGAATGCATGTCCTATGCTACCCGATGCAACAATGGGTTGACTCCTTCTAGGAAGGCCCCATTTACAAAAGCAATAAATAAGCAATAAATATTATGTCATGCATGAAGAGCAGTTAAACATAAGACAATAAAACACAACAATAAACACACAAAGTGAAGCATGCAAATGGTAAAGCACACATATGGCACTCAAGGCCGATCTCGAACTCTGAACTCTCATCTTAACTATTCTCTTAAACACACTCTAAGTGTGGAGTAGAGTAGTCCTAAGGGCTTTCGAAATGAATCTCTTGAAGGTTTGAAAGAAGTGGGGAAATCTCGACAATTTTGATGGAGTTCAGTCTTCCTTGAGTTTGAGAAAAACTTACTCAAGTTTTCCCAGCAGAGTCGCCATTCTGTGGAGGGTGATTTTTCGGTATGAGGGGGGTCTATCTAAATATGGTCTGACTGAAAAGCCGAGATTCTAGAATCTGCCATTCTGTGGAGGGTGAAAACCCGTTATTCTGGCATCCCTCAAATACCTACTACATCGTCCGTCTTTCCCAGAAAGCATAAGGGAAATGCTAGTGAGCACTACACCCGCTCTCAATGGGCCCCACGCGGACTTATGCCTCTATAAGGCGGAATTGACTAGAGTCGCCACCTAATTTGACCTATGATAACTAGGAAGGAAGGAGAAGGGTCCTAGGAACCGTTAATTGACTCTGATGATTTGTTGCCTATGGATAGGACTTATCTGATCATACTAGAGATTCTGTGTGGGTTCGCACTGGGTTACACCCCTTAGCAGTGGCAACGACCACGACTTCGGATTGGTGCCCGAGGAAACCTCGGTCTCCAATTGTCGGGATTACCTTCTTCAAAACCTTTTAGAGAGATTCATTAAAAGCCAAGGATTGGATTAAAAGAGGAGTAAGGAAAGGATGAGTCCGAAGAGTTATGAATAGGCTGGTCTTGGAGTGGTTGGTGGGTTGGAGTGTGAGAGGTTTTAATCGCTCTGAGAGATTTGAGATTGTTTCGGGCCTTCACGGAATCAAGAGGATGATGGGAGTTTTGGGGAGTAAAGGGACATTTCGATCATTTTTGGTGGAGTCAAGGGGTAGCTGGATCGTTTGGCTGATTTGAGGAGTTTTGTGTGTTTGGATTTTGAAATGGTCGGGTTCTTGAGGTGTTTGGGAAATCGAATGGGTTGAAGAGGAATTCAGGTTTTGAGGATGATTGAGTATGGAAGAGGATATTTGGTTTACAAGTATTTGGGTTTTGAAGATGTTTCAGGTTTCTGGGAGTTTTCAAGAATTGGAAGTCCTATGTGACTTAGAGTTGGTTCAGGGGAGGGTTGAGAAGTGTTTATGGGTCCTAAAGCTCTAATGGAGATGTTGGATTGGAGTATTCAGAATTGTCTCTCTTAAAGTTTTTAAAACCAGAAAAAAACATTTTTCGTTGTAAAAGGGCGGATAATCCCGAGGGATTACCCTATGTACCCCCTCGAACATGACACTTAATTGATGGTAAGTGCCAAGGCTCGAAAGATGGGGCAATGAATTTATGTCGAAAAATAAGATTCAGAGAGAAACACCATGAATAAGATGTTCTCGGTCGAACCCTAATAACGTCTCTAACTCCCGGGTTTTAAAACATTAAAAACCGAAAATATTGAAATCGAATGGAAGGGAGTTAGATGATTCTGAAATCCCGGCTGCAACTAGGAAGGCCGTTACCTCCCAAGCACCCCGCCTTGTAAAAATCTAGGCTGCAATTAGGGGAGGTTTGTCACCCTAATGCCCCGCCTAAAGAGATCCAGACTGCGACAAGGGAGGTTATGACCCCAGTGCCCCGCCTCGGATTTTTATTTTGGGAAGGAAGACAAGTGATGTTCTAACCATGGAGAAAGTGTTTTGAAGGGGTTAGACATTACTTGCTCCCCGAAAACGGTTATTTGAGTTAAAAACTGAGTTGGGAAGAAACTTCGAAGTTGTTCGGAATTCTCGGTAAAGAAACACTGATTTTGGGAAACGTTTTTAGGAGAAAACTTTCTGTATACGTGAGAAGGACTTTCTGTAATGGAGAAGAGTTTTCTGTGATGTGAGAAGAGTTTTTCCTTTTTAAATTCCACAAACGGTTTCTTATGAAAACTTGAAGAAATTTGAAGAAAACGATAGCTCGAAATTCTTTTTGGGTTTTTGGAGTTTGAAAGAAACTTACAAGTTGAGTGTGGATTGGATGAAATGTATTTGGGTATGAGTTGAATTGAGCTGGATGAAATAGGTTTGAATTGAATTTGGTTTGAATGAATTGAGTTTGAATGAATTGGGTTCGAATTGGATTGAAGTTCGGTTTGGATTGAGATCGAGTTTGAATTGTTCGGATAGGGTCAAAATTGGATTAAGGTCAAAGTTCAGGTCAAAGGTCAAAGTTCAGGTCAAAGGTCAAAATTCGGGTCAAAGGTCAAAATTCAGGTCAAAGGTCAAAATTCAGGTCAAAGGTCAAAATTCAGGTCAAAGGGTAACATTCAGGTCAAGGTTAACATTCAGGTCAAGGTTAACATTCAGGTCAAGGTTGATTCTTGTGGACTTGGTTTGATTTTTGTGGGTTTGGTTTGATTTTTATGGGCTTGGACTGAGGCTTTGTGGACTTGGGCCTATTTGAGACATGGGTCTTTCATGGTTTTGGGCTTTCTTGGTTTTGGGCCATGGGTTTGGGCTTCGGGTTTTGGGCCTTGAGTTTGGGCTTCGGGGTTTGGGCTTCGGGGTTTGGGCTTCGGGGTTTGGGCTTCGGGTTCGGGCTTCGGGTTTGGGCTTCGGGTTTGGGCTTCGGGTTTGGGCCGGGTTTGGGTAATGGGCCGGATCGGACTAATGGGCCACTTGGACTTTTGGGCCGAGTATAGTGTTAGGCTGGGCTTGGGCTTTTGGGCCGAGGTTGTGTTTGGGTCAAGTGTGGGCGTTTGGGCCAAATTGGGTGATGGGCCGATTTTGAGGAGTAGTGGGCCATGCTTCGGGTTTGGGTTTTGGGCTCGGGCCAAACTGGGCCGAGTTTGGGCTTTGGGCTTGGGTTTGGATAATGGGCCAAGGAGTGGGCATTTGGTCGGTTTGGGCCTTGGGGCCTTGTTGGGCTTTGGGCCGATGGTATTGGGCTTGGATTGTGGGCCGAGTGTGGTTTGGGCTGAGATTGGGTTTGGTTTGTGGGCCGAGGGTGTTGGGCCGAGTTTGTTGGGCTTGGATTGTGGGCCGAGTTTGGTTTGGGCCAAGGGAATTGGGCTTGGATTGTGGGCCGAGTGTGGTTTGGGCCGAGTTTGGTTTGTGGGCCGAGGTGGGCTGATGAGCCGGTTTTGAGGAGTAGTGGGCCAGGCTTCGGGTTGGGTTTGGTTTTTGGGCTCGGGCCAAACTGGGCCGAGTTTGGGCTTTGGGCTTGGGTTTTGGATAATGGGCCAAGGAGTGGGCATTTGGTCGGTTTGGGCCTTGGGGCCTTGTTGGGCTTTGGGCCGAGGGTATTGGGCTTTGAAACTAGATTTCTAGTAAGAAGTTTGAAATTGGGCTTAAGTTATGTCTGAATGAAAAATAATTGGACTCACAAATGGATTGGATCTTGTTGATTGTACATTTTATTCTGAAATTAGGGGATGATTTGGAAAATTTAAGGGAAACGGGTATTCCTCGAATGGACCGTGTCTAGGACCCGTATGCATTGAGGATACCCAAACCTAGAGCTTTTTCTAAAGTGGGCCTCAAGGGTCCACAAAGAGGGCAACCTAATGGGCTTTCTAAGGTCACCTGTTTCAGCCCGTCGGGCTGTTTATGAACTGGGCCTGAAACGAAATTAAATTTGGGCCAAGGGTTACCCGGGCCCAAACAGGTCCAGCCCATAAGATGTAACAAAAAAGATGGACGTGAACTTTTAAAAGCTAAGGATCTGCAAATAACGCATATACAAACATGGAGTTTAAAAAGCAATCAAGGTGGATCTCATGCATGAATTTCGAAAGCCACTAAACAAATTATGTACACATAAAAGAGGTTCGGAGACTATACACGCAGAAACAAATCCTCAAAGCTGCTGAGTGCCAAGTCAGATTTACTTAACCCTAAACCCTCAATAGCGCACCAATAAAATGAAACCTAATGTGTGGGTTGCAAGTCAATTGTTATCCTCACACTATTCTTATCTTTCAATGATCAACTAAAGGGCTGCACGTGGGCAAAAGTGGAAATGATTCCCGAGATGGATAACTAAATAAAACACCACTCACAAGACCCAACAAAATACCAGTTTAAAATTTCTTGTTCAAGTTCGATAGCCGGATTTCATAGCTAAAACAAGTGCTAAGTTAGATCAAAGTCAGACGCAAAAAAGAAACATCAGAAACCTGTATCTTAAGCATGTTCAAATCCCAGCATCAGACATCAGAAGCACAAGTATATTCAAGCAATAACCAGGAACCGACATTTGCCATAGTTTTTACAGACACAGAGAAAGGCGACTAACATTCACACAGATGACACAGAAGCATTTCGGTTTAAGGAAGGGTGTACCAGGGAAATGAAGACTAAGTTTCCTGCAAGGTCAAACCCATGAACAGAGACAAATGGATTAGCATATACCTCTCGGTCAACAGAAACTTGGAGGAAATTAAACAGAATGTACAAAGCTTAGGGAATGAGGTTGGGGTTCTGTTCATGTGAGAACAAGCGTGAACAGCCTTGAGAGTTGGGAACAGATTCCTCCTGCTCAACTAGGAAACAAACATAAGTGAAACGTAAAATCGCATACGGAAGCATTATCATGAGTGGAAAAGAAAACGAACAGTGGGATACGCTTCTGGCCATAGAGGAGGATTGTTGAGTAGTAAACACAGGGCAGGTTAGAGAAGAACCCGACTCATGACTGGAAAGGGACCAGTCTGTCACCAGTTGCAGATTACTACTTACAGAAGCATATTGATAAGGAAACCACAAACTGGAGACGGACCAGTTTCACGATATTAATCGGTTGTTAGCAATATAAACATAAACATAGAAGAAAGGGGAAGTATACTGAGCCATTACCATACGTATTAAAAGCAAGTGACGCTAAAAAAAACAACTTAATATAATCGAAGCGATTGAAGTGCCGAAATGAGCAGAAACCGAACAGAGAGTTCGTGTCCAAGCATGCCATGTTCGTGGACTTCTGAGTCCATACCAGGCCGGATATTCGTCCGAGAAAATTAAAGTAGGGTGAGATGCAAAACCGGACAAGAACGACCGACAACCAGGACCAAGTGATTCTGGGTGTAGGTTACTTATACTCATCCATGGAACCCGAGACATGCAAAACGGAGATTCGCAGCTCTGATTCAGGAATTCAACAAGACGAAAGGGAATGGGAAATGTAGGAAGCGGGAATGATTCTCTGGGCGGAGCGAGACAAAAAAAACGCGAGCTAAACGCAATAATAAAAAAAGAAAGACGAAGGGAACTAAAACGTTGAAGATGACCCCGTAAGGGGCTCGAGATTGAAAACGTAATGAAGGGAGATGAATCGTAAAGAGAAAAATAAAAACCAGTTGCATGGAGAAATCGATGCCACTTACTCCGCTGATTCCGGAAAGGGATAGTGTCGAGTCTTTTCTTTTGAACGAGATGGCGTGGGGGTTAGTTCGAAGAGACGGGATGAGAATGGACAGAGGTGATGGCGAGTCGTGAGGTGGTTCTGGGCCGAAAAGAAGAAGAAGGTGGGGTGGTGATGGACTTCAGACAATGGAACGGCGTAGGTGGTGGTTTTCAGGTGCAAACGTGGAGTAGGTGATGGTGGTGGATGAGTTCGAAGAGCAACCAAAAGACCGGGGAATTCTCGGGATTTCGAACAGAGCTGGGAAGACAAAAGAATGAGAATCGGGGTTGGTGTCGGCTGGGTTTCAAAAAATGTGTCCGTAGGTTTTTTTATGAGTTGTTTTATAATGGAGAGAGTAGGGTTTTGGGGGCAGATGTTGGGCCAGGAGTTATTGGGGCTGATTTTAACTTCAGGTCCAAGTTAGGTGTATCTGGTCTGGATAAAACGAGATAGAAAAAGGGGAAGAAAGTGAGGCAAAACCGATCATGCCCTCCCTGAGTTTCGAACTCGGGTCCCCACGCCACTACCCAAGCGTTCTACCCGGCTATGCTGTGACAGATCTCAGCACATGAATGCAAGAAATAGACATTAAATCTCAAGACGAGTTGAATGGGAAAAGAAAAGAAAAGAGAATGCTCTGTGTGCCCTGCTAGGAATCGAACCTGGGACGAGAGGGTAACTAAGCAAGTGTTTCAACCGACTGAGCTATGTCGGACTTCAGTGTACATGCGAGGGAAATAAAAAAAAGCTTAAACCTCGACTGGATAACTCTTCTAAAAACACGACGAATCCAAAAAGAAAATAACAGATAATAATAAAGTATAAATCGATCGAACACGTAAAATAATACATGGTAAAAAAAAAAAAACAGTGAAGTGTTTTTAAAAAGCAACAAAATATGTATACGAAATGAAGTCGGTTAAAGACAGATTTCAATAAAAAGCTCGTGCTCCTTTTCCATAGGGATGTGAGGTTTAAATATCGGTAAAAAGAAATTCCTTTGGTCGAAAACGGGGACGACCGCCTTGTTTCTAGAAGTATGTTTATTTTTGTATTTTGTTCCAAAATAAGATGGGTGAGAATTTTTGGTGTCTACAGGACCGCATCTGATCTCCCCCTGGTCGTCGAAGCAAAAACAAATCTACCATCTCTAGGTCGACTTACAGAAAGCGGAGTACAAGGGCGCTGGGCGGTGGCGCGGCTGAGTCCCTCTGGTTGCAATCCGTGATTGGCGAGTTAGGGTTACGCTTAACTTCACCCCCGACACTCTTCTGCGATAATTTGAGCAGCACCTATCTCGCTTCAAATCCAGTCCTCCATAGCCGAGTCAAGCATCTTGCCTGGATTTCCATTTTGTTCGGGAACGAATTCGTAATGGCACTTGCGAATCGCACATCTCTCCTCTCAATCCCAACTCGCTGATTGTTTAACCAAAGCACTAAATCCCGTATTATTGGCAATTTTCGGTCTAAACTTCCGTTAACAGGAAGGTTGACCTCACGGGAGGATAATAGAGTATAGAGATATGGGCTCAGTTGTTTGTTAATACAATGGGCTGGTCTCGGCCCAGTATATAGTCTGTATAGTCAGTTAACAAGTCCAGTCTGTTTACAATCTCTAGAATTAGTCCATATCTACAAATATCTACAAATATCTTTGTACGTTAGTGACCTTACTATAAATAGGTCACTTTATTGAATACAACGACAGGCGAGGTAATTCATTGAAAACCCTATTCTATTAGAATGTTGATGATGATGAGTGATGACAAATGATGACAGCGGCGGTATTTCAATCCGAAAAATTGACGAACGAATGCCGAGCGGCAACGCCGGAGCTTGGTATTGTGTGTGGCTATAATGTGGCACAATTGTGCTGCAACGGCACTATGGGGGAATGCTAGCTCTCAGTAGTAGACTGAAGGTTGTGATCGGCTAGAAAAACGAGATGAGGAGGTGATGTATAGATGAAAGCAAAATGAGGAACTAAAAACAATATTGATAGCTGATCGCCGTGTATGATGGTGTGTATCCAATGTGTAATAAACTCTCGTCCGTCTGTGAGTCCCCGTCCCCTTCTAAGAGCAGTATGGAATGATTATATAGAGGAAAGGTTGATCAATAAGAGGCTGGAGAGTCTTAACAACTAACAAACTTTCAAATTTAAAAATAAACAAACTAGTTAAGTGAGAGATAAGATTGAAATGAAAAATAAAACTTATCTAAAAGAAAACATTAAATAACTAAAATACTAACGAATAAAATTTTCAAAGTCACCTAATAAAATGAAGCAATTTCGAAAAACACTGTTTGTTAATAAAATAAACTACTAGTAAGACTAGAAAAGATTTTTTTTTTGAATTTTGAAAACAAGTAAGTAGTTAGAGAATAAAAAGGGATAAGGATGAAAATAGAAATTATCTAGAAAAAAAGAATGAATAATCATAATAAAAATGGAAGATAACTAACGAAAACAATATGAACTTTTTTTTTCAAAGGTTTTCTTTTTTTTTCCTTTTTTTGTTGGAAAGAAAATAGACTAGCAATCAAAATTAGAAAAAGAAGCATGGATTTTTTTTGGATTTTTACTTTTAAAATAAACTCTGATTTTGAAAATGGGAAAAGGAAAAATAGAAAACAAAAACTACAAAAAGTTATTTGTCATTAGACTCGAGCCATTAACCTCTTGCATCTTCTTTATGAGTCTCTCCCTACCACTATGTCAATATGATTTCTTGTCAAACTTACCACCTGTCTCAGTTTTCACAGTATTGCAATTCACGTCGTACCACCTCAAAGCCCTAGAAATACCCCCTTTACCTCAAATGAGGGTAAAGATTTTGGGGATAACAGGTAAAGTTTTCCTTTGCCTTTTGTATTGTTTATTTGGTGTTTGGAGTTGTCTAAACCTACTGAATTATTCCTTTACCTGTTGACATTGTTTTGAAAATGTTCTGGTGAAATTTGACTCTGTTTTCCGTGTTTAAGACGCATTTCAGGACATGTCCGAACGTCCGTCCGACATCAATGTTCGGACAGGCCCCGAGAGCTTAAATTGATTTCGCAGAACTAGGTGTGTCCGAACATCTATCCGAACATCAATGTACGGACATCATGCGAGGACGAGTTCAACTTGCAAGCCTCGACTTATGTCCGAACTTGCAAGTTCGGACCAATGTTCGGACCACGTAATAAATCTTTCGAACTTTTGAAACTCGACGTGTGTCTGAACTTCAAAGCCCGGACACAAGCTCGGACAAATGGTTTTCTTCAGATATTTTATTCTCGGCTTGTGTCTGAACATCAATGTCCGGACACAAGTTCGGACAAATGGTTTTCTTCAGATATTTTATTCTCGGCTTGTGTCCGAACTTAGACGTCCGGACACAAGTTCGGACCAGACTTAAATTTCACTTTTAGGACTCGTTTGTGTAGACACCAAAAATTCTCACCCCATAAAGCAAATTGTGAATTAATGAGAGGGGTCGTCGCCTTTTTTTTGTTTTTTCAAAACGTATTAGCGTGCGTGCCGAAACGAAACCATAGTTTTATAGTCTTTTTCAAAGCATTTCATAAAAACACGATTTTTCAAAAATCAATTTCCAAATGATAATCCGATTTTAAACCCATCCCTTTGTCTCATTGTCTATTTGCTTACCTATCAGTTTTCTTTCATTTTGTTACTTCTTTATCTTATTTATTGCTACTTTTAATTGTCTTCTAGCATTTAATTTTTATTTTATCATCATCATTTCATTGTTATTTCTATCATTTTATGTGTTTCTCACTATTGTTATTCGTATTAGTAAATTTCATTTTTGTCGATAGTTTGATTAAACTTTTTCGTTATTTGTTCATCCAATCTCATTTACCGCTCGTGCGTATCTAATTTAATCCTCATTGTTGTTGCAATCACTTGTACTTTTATCACATTATATTAGTATTATTTCATTATTTCACGTATTTATCATTATGTTATTCCGTTTATTTTATGTTTCTATTGCGTTTTGTATTTTATTGTTTACAGTCCATAATTTCATGATCCTTAGAAAATAATTCATTTTGTTAGATTAAACTCTTTCATTTTACTGTATATTTCTATTTGAAAAGACGACGTATTTATTGATTTCATTCGGTTTGAATTAGAATGCTGGTATTATTTCTATCATTTGTATATTGAGTTTTGAGTTAGCAGGGTTGGTTAGCATGTTCATTAGATGACCAACATGTTCTGGGTTTGAATCATGGCTAGAGAACGGGATGGTTTTTGTTTTCATTCAGCTCGATTTTAAGCTTTATTTTCTATTTTGCACATTCTCATACTGAATTCTGTCATAGCCTAACTGGTTATTGTGCATTGCTGGAGAATCAAGTGATGGGGGTTCAAATCCTGGCTCACACAAGAAATGATTTTTGTTTTTTCTGTTTGATTACAAACGACCCAGGACCCGTTGACCAAGCTTGACCCGGCCCAAATTAGACTGCAGCAGTCCTAAAAACCCTAAACCCACACCCCAGCCTATAAAAACAACATAAGACAAGCCCTAATATTCTCCAGCCTACAATAGCCGCATCAATCTGTTTCTCTTCTTCGTTTTATTCATCAAAACCCGCTCCGACAGCATCAAAATACTCAAAAAACCCAGAAGCATGGTCACTGCCCATTCTCTTCTTCCTCAAAAATCGAAAGGATTCCACACTCCTGTAGGCTCCCATTCTCAAAAATTACCGTGAAACTCTTCCCCCACCTCCACCTTCAAATCGATGAACCCAGAAACAAAATTCATCCCAGAGATCTTCTCTCCAAGCCGTCTCCTTCTTCCATCTCTGTCGCTCGATCTCTTCTTCGGAATCCATTCCCAACATCAAAAATCGATTATCTACACTTCTCTCGTTAATCGACGCCGGCTTCATTCTCTTCATCAATCCTCTTGAAATTCTAAGAAGAAAATCCAGAAACCAAAAACTGAGCCATATATTCCTCCACGATCGACTCTCGATTTGCCCTCATCCAACTCTTCTTCTCCCTCGATTTCTCCAGAAAAACCCAACTTGACCCCTCTCTGATTCTTACACATACAAATAGCACCCGCCTCCTTCATTATCTTCATTTTTCGATAATTTTGCAACCTAGCTGGCGAACTAAAACCGCATACTCCCACCTCAATCTCTTCGTTATCTTCACGGTAATTCACAACCAAATCGGCGAACCAAAAACCCTAAACCACCACCGCCTCTTCATTCCCTTCACTCTGGATGTCGCCAATCGGAAGCATGGAGAAGTCGATCATCTCTGCCACTTCCACTGTTAAGCAATGACCTCTGGCACACACTTTGATATACTTCCGTGAGCGTCGAACGTCGTCGTCATCAATGACCATCGGTTGTGTCTTTGTGATGCTTTGGCTTGATTCGAATGGATACTAACCTCTCCGTCTGGTGAGCTATTGTCTTTTTCATTTTGAACGACTGATAAATTGGTGTGGTTCGTTTCGGTTTGAACGCCAACCAATTAGGTTTACAATTTTTCCCTGTAGTCACCCAATGTTCTGAATCTTATCAATCCAAAACTAATCATCTTTGACACTCGGAATATCATTTGGAAACGGTTCGCATTTTATGTTTTGATTCCGGCATGATGTTGATCTTTTTATATATATAACTTGTTCGACGTGGAGATTAGAACAATCTGCAGTTTATCATTGTTTGGTCGTACTTCATTCCTTGATTTGCTATCGGTGTGGCCTCTCCTTTCAGAGAGCTAATGAAGTTTTCCCTTTATTATTCATCTTAAACGTTGATTTGAATCACGGTCTTTCACTTCTGTTTTGACTTTCGCATAAGTTGCTTCTAATCTTTGATTGTATCTTCGTTTCTCTGCATACAACTTTCTCGAGGGCTTCTTGGACTGTCATCTACCGAGCAAGTTGTCTTGCTTCTTCTTGCTCACCAACAAGCTCGATGGTCGCCGTGCTTGACAACCGGTGTGGTCGAACCGTTGCGTGTCGCTGGCTGCCAGATCCACAAAATCATTCAGTTTCGTTTACATATTTTGCGCTTCTTTGTTCAGTTTCGTTTATTTATACTTGACATTAAGCTAATCTCATTATGTCTTCGGTTTTTTTATATCTTGTTCTTGGGCCGATTGTACTCAAATTTAGGCTCAAAATTGTGCATACAAGTTCTAAACATTCTCAGGACAACAATCTGCGGTTTTACCTTGTCGCCCTGCTTTTCTTATTCTATACTGGAAACGATCCCTATCCCATGATGGGTACTGGGGTTTGGTGCCTGTTTTGTTTTGGTACAACCCAAATCGACTTTTGTTCAAAGATAGCTTGCGTTGAGACGGCTTGGCGTGCTATTTGGAATCAACCTTGGGCTGTACAAAGTTTTTGATTGAGGCGCTGCTAAAACGAACCTGATTTCAGGACATGGTGCACACATCAGTCGGGTCCTCATGATCCTGTTTTAATTCCGTTTCTTAATAAGAGTGAATCCTCTTCATTCCGGTATTTTGTCTAAACCCATTCGTTTACAAGATAGCAAGTGTCATGGGTGTCCATGTGTCGATTATGTGCATACTCATGTTATCTGTCGTACTCTTAGTTCCTCTGTGCTCAAGCATTTTATGCTTAAATTGTTGTATATATGTGTCCGTTGCTTAAATGTTTTTATATTTTATTTACGTTAATAATGGTATGTTTGTAGCAAACCAAAAGGACAAGAACGTTAACTTAGTCTACTCCTCTTTATATACTGATTTATGTCTTTTGATGTTAACAATTTGTGCTTAACTGGATGTTGATCGAGAGGGATAAAATAAGGGGGTAATTAGCGTAGAAATTCATTGAGTGTAGATCTCACGTCGTTCAAGTTTGTTTATATGCTGGTTAAGAGCTCTCAGTTAGAAAGATGGAGAACGTCGTAGCATAAAAGGGAGGAAACAACCGGGAGGGGTAAAAGCAAGTAAAAAAAAAATGAATTAGCAACCCATGATTAAAGAACTATACTACATGTTATGTATTTGTTAGTTTCCTTCTCTTCAATTTTATTTCGTATTTTCCAGTCACCATCACATGCTACATCCTATAGATTAGCTTGGCAATTGTTGGACCTAGTCCAATATAGAGGCCCAATACCTAGGAAGCCCTAGTTAGCCCATAGGTCACCCCTTTGTAGAAAAGCCTTAGGTTTGCGGTATCCTCAATGCATACGGGTCCTAGACACGGTCCATGTATCCATTTTCCTCAAAACTTTTCAATCATCCCTTAAGGTCAGAATAAAATGCACAATCAACATTCCAATTCAAATAAAAAAATCATCAAATTTCATTCAAAAAATCAGGCAATTCAAAATCTAAACATCAATTCACTTCAAATGCTAAATAAAGCCCAATTCGAGGCCTATTCCAAAGCCCAATTCGAGGTCTGTTTCAAAACCCAATTCTAAGATCCATTTCAGGCCTAAAAATCAAATAAAGCCCAACATCCAAAATAAAAAGGCCCAAGGCCTATAAAACCGGCCCAAAGCCCAAAACTGGCCCAACAAGCCCAAATTCAGCCCAAAATAAATGCAAGTTACGAAGGTTGCTTAAAATTCGTACTTTATATTTTTGTCAATTAAACCCGGATAAGTCACCCGAATTTGACCTATAACCCGAAAAAACCGAATGATTCAAAGGCTAACCCAAACCGAAAGCACCCAAACCCGAACTCAACCAAACCAAAATCACCCGAATCTAATTTAAACCATTAAACTTGATCCGATCCGAACCGAATAGTAAATATCTACAAATTGACCCGACCCGACCCGAACCGAACCGAACCCGAACCGAGTGACCCGAATTGCCAGGTCTACTCCTAAGCCCTCGTGCACCCTAAACCAAATCGGATTGCTAGTATCCTAGGCTCGTCACAAGTCCTAGGGTTAGATGTCAAGAGGTCTAACTGAGGCTCATCATAAGTCCTCATACTTTCAATCACCTTCATACACTCACGGTCGCATCCCAATGCACCTCAAACCCGTAGTGAGAATTTTTGGCGCCCCGTCAACCTTGATCCAATTATGCAATGGCTTGCAAAAGTGAATCAAGGGGAGCCATCTATAGACACCAAAAATTCTCACCCCATAAAGCAAATTGCGAAATAATGAGAGGGGTCATCGACTTTTATTTTTCAAAACGTATTAGCGTGCGTGCCGAAACGAAACCATCGTTTTATAGTCCTTTTCAAAGCATTTCATGAAAACACGATTATTCAAAAATGAATTTCCAAATGATAATCCGATTTTAAACCCATCCTTTTGTCTCATTGTCTATTTGCTTACCTATCAGTTTCCTTTCATTTTGTTACTTCTTATCTTATTTATTGCTACTTTTAATTGTCTTCTAGC
Source organism: Limonium bicolor (assembly GCA_023374045.1). NCBI lineage: Eukaryota > Viridiplantae > Streptophyta > Magnoliopsida > Caryophyllales > Plumbaginaceae > Limonium > Limonium bicolor. The sequence continues at coordinate 377,494,112 of CM041776.1, forward strand.
ATTTACTTTTTATTTTATCATCATCATTTTCATTTTTATTTCTATCATTTTATGTGTTTCTCACTATTGTTATTCGTATTAGTAAATTTCATTTTTGTCGATAGTTGGATTAAACTTTTTCGTTATTTGTTCATCCAATCTCATTTACCGCTCGTGCGTATCTAATTTAATCCTCATTGTTGTTGCAATCACTTGTACTTTTATCACATTATATTAGTACTATTTCATTATTTCACGTATTTATCATTATGTTATTCTGTTTATTTTATGTTTCTATTGCGTTTTGTATTTTATTGTTTACAGTCCATAATTTCATGATCCTTAGAAAATAATTCATTTTGTTAGATTAAACTCTTTCTTTTACTGTATATTTTTATTTGAAAAGACGACATATTTATTGATTTCATTCGGTTTGAATTAGAATGCTGGTATTATTTCTATCATTTGTATATTGTGTTTTGAGTTAGCAGGGTTGGTTAGCATGTTCATTAGATGACCAACATGTTCTGGGTTCGAATCATGGCTAGAGCATGGGATGGTTTTGTTTTCATTCAGCTCGATTTTAAGCTTTATTTCTATTTTGCACATTCTCATACTAAATTCTGTCATAGCCTAACTGGTTACTGTGCATTGCTGGGGAATCAAATGACGGGGTTCAAATCTTGGCTCACACAAGAAATGATTTTTGTTTTTTCTGTCTGATTACAAATGACCAAGGACCCGTTTGACTAAGCTTGACCCGACCAAAATTAGGCTGTAGCTGTCCTTAAACCCTAAACCCACACCCCAGCCTATAAAAACAACATCAGACAAGCCCTAAGGGCATCCACAATAGGGGTTCTTGACACGGTACATATGTGAAATGTTCTACAATGGTGTGGATTCACCCATTTTCTCTCTCCAAGGTTCTTAAATAAGAACCTCACTTTTTATGACACATTAGACCCACCTATGTGTATCTCTCTCTTATATATTTTATCTCACATCTAAATAGTGATAGTTTATTGGTTGTTCATTAAGAGAGAGAAGATTAAGAAACTTTGTTATGTAGTGAATAGAGTTTCTTAAGTAATAAAATATAATTTTAGATGACATGGCACTAGGAATGTGTTAAGAAGCTTAAAACCATTGTGGATGCCCTAATATTCTTCAGCCTACAGTAGCCGCATCAGTCTGTTTATCTTCTTCGTTTTATCTCATCAAAACCCGCTCCGACAGCATCAAAAAACTCAAAAAAACCCAGAAGCATGGTCACTGCCCATTCTCTTCTTCCTCAAAAATCGAAAGGATTCCACACTCATGTCGGCTCCCATTATCAAAAATTACTGTGAAACTCTTCCCCCACCTCCACCTTCAAATTGATGAACCTAGAAAAAAATTCATCCCAGAGATCTTCTCCCCAAGCCGTCTCCTTCTTCCATCTCTGCCGCTCGATCTCTTCTTCGGAATCCATTCCCAACATCAAAAATCGATTCTCTACACTTCTCTCGTTAATCGACGCCGGCTTTATTCTCTTCATCAATCCTCTTGAAATTCTAAGAAGAAAAACCAGAAACCGAAAACAGAGCCATATATTCCTCCACGATCGACTCTTGATTTGCCCTCATCCAACTCTTCTTCTCCCTCGATTTCTCCAGAAAAACCCTACTCTTCGACCCCTCTCTGATTCTTACACATACAAATAGCACCCGCCTCCTTCATTATCTTCATTTTTCGATAATTTTGCAACCTAGCTGGTGAACTAAAACCGTATACTCCCACCTCAATCTCTTCGTTATCTCCACGGTAATTCACAACCAATCGGCGAACCAAAAACCCTAAACCACCACCGCCTCTTCATTCCCTTCACTCTGGATGTCGCCAATCGGAAGCATGGAGAAGTCGATCATCTCTGCCACTTCCACTGTTAGCAACGACCTCTGGCACACACTTTGATATACTTCCGTGAGCGTCGAACGTCATCGTCATCAATGACCATCGGTTGTGTCTTTGTGATGCTTTGGCTTGATTCGAATGGATACTAACCTCTCCGTCTGGTGAGCTATTGTCTTTTTCATTTTGAACGACTGATAAATTGGTGTGGTTCGTTTCGGTTTGAACGCCAACCAATTAGGTTTACAATTTTGCCCAGTAGTCACCCAATGTTCTGAATCTTATCAATCCAAAACTAATCATCTTTGACACTCGGAATATCATTTGGAAACGGTTCGCATTTTATGTTTTGATTCCGGCATTATGTTGATCTTTTTTTTATATATAACTTGTTCGACGTGGAGATTGGAACAATCTGCAGTTTATCATTGTTTGGTCGTACTTCATTCCTTGATTTGCTATCGGTGTGGCCTCTCCTTTCAGAGAGCTAATGAAGTTTTCCCTTTAATATTCATCTTAAACGTTGATTTGAATCACGGTCTTTCACTTCTGTTTTGACTTTCGCATAAGTTGCTTCTAATCTTTGATTGTATCTTCGTTTCTCTGCATACAACTTTCTCGAGGGCTTCTTGGACAGTCATCTACCGAGCAAGTTGTCTTGCTTCTTCTTGCTCACCGACAAGCTCGAGTGGTCGCCGTGCTTGACAACCGGTGTGGTCGAACCGTTGCGTGTCGCTGGCCGCCAGATCCACAAAATCATTCAGTTTCGTTTACATCTTTTGTGCTTCTTTGTTCTGTTTCGTTTATTTATTCTTGACATTAATTTCTCACGCTAATCCTAGCTTAAGCTAATCTCATTATGTCTTTGGTTTTTATATCTTGTTCTTGGGCCGATTGTACTCAAATTTAGGCTCAAAATTGTGCATACAAGTTCTAAACATTCTCAGGACAACAATCTGCGGTTTTACCTTGTCGCCCTGCTTTTCTTCTTCTATACTGGAAACGAACCCTATCCCATGATGGGTACTAGGGTTTGGTGCCTGTTTTGTTTTGGTACAACCCAAATCGGCTTTTGTTCAAAGATAGCTTGCGTTTTGTACATATACAACATGGAGCCGGCTTAGTGTGCTATTTGGAATCAACCTTGGGCTGTACAAAGTTTTTGATTGAGGCGCTACTAACGAACCTGATTTCAGGACATGGTGCACACTTCAGTCGGGTCCTCATGATCCTGTTTTAATTCCGTTTCTTAATAAGAGTGAATCCTCTTCATTCTGGTATTTTGTCTAAACCCATTCGTCTACAAGATAGCAAGTGTCATGGGTGTCCATGTGTCGATTATGTGCATAATCATGTTATCTGTCGTACTCTTAGTTCCTCTGTGCTCAAGCATTTTATGCTTAAATTGTTGTATATATGTGTCTGTTGCTTAAATGTTTTTATATTTTATTTACGTTAATAATGGCATGTTTGTTGTAGCAAACCAAAAGGACAATAACGTTAACTTAGTCTACTCTTTATATACTGATTTATGTCTTTCGATGTTAACAATTTGTGCTTAACTGGATGTTGATCGAGAGGGATAAAATAAGGGGGTAATTAGCGTAGAAATTCATTGAGTGTAGATCTCACGTCGTTCAAGTTTGTTTATATGCTGGTTAAGAGCTCTCAGTTAGAAAGATGGAGAACGTCGTAGCATAAAAGGGAGGAAACAACCGGGAGGGGTAAAAGCAAGTAAAAAAAATGAATTAGCAACCCATGATTAAAGAACTCCATGTTATGTATTTGTTAGTTTCTTTCTCTTCAATTTTATTACGTATTTTCTGTCACCATCACATGCTACATCCTATAGATTAGCTTGGCAATTGTTGGACCTAGTCCAATATAGAGGCCCAATACTAAGAAGCTAAGAGCCCTAGTTAGCCCATAGGTCACCCCTTTGTAGAAAAGCCTTAGGTTTGGGGTATCCTCAATGCATACGGGTCCTAGACACGGTCCATGTGAGGAATATCCATTTTCCGCAAAACTTTTCAATCATCCCTTAAGGTCAGAATAAAATGCACAATCAACATTCCAATTCAAATAAAAAAATCATCAAATTTCATTCAAAAAATCATGCAATTTCAAAATCTAAACATCAATTCACTTCAAATGCTAAATAAAGCCCAATTCGAGGCCTATTCCAAAGCCCAATTCGAGGTCTGTTTCAAAACCCAATTCTAAGATCCATTTCAGGCCTAAAAATCAAATAAAGCCCAACATCCAAAATAAAAAGGCCCAAGGCCTATAAACCGGCCCAAAGCCCAAAACTGGCCCAACAAGCCCAAATTCAGCCCAAACATGTCTTGGCCCAACAAACCCGTCTCGGCCCACAGCCCAAGTTCGGCCCAACAAACCCGTCTCGGCCCACAGCCCAAGTTCGGCCCAACAAGCCCAAAACCGGCCAAGCCCATAAAAGTCAAACCGGTTTGACCTTGACCTGGACCTTTGACCAGCTCACAACCCAAGTTTGACCTGAAACTTTGACTTTGACTCAACCAAGTCTACAAAATCAAACCTTGACCCGGATGTTGACCTTTGACCGACTAAAACTTGACCAACTCTCAACATTGACCGAACCCAAGTCTGACCCAAAGCTCGTAGACTTGGCCCACTACCCAAACTTGACCTGGCCCAATTCGGCCCAGACTTGACCCAATGCAATTCGGCCCACTAACCAAATCGGCCCAAACACATGACCGACCCAAACCCATTTCAGCCCAATTCTAACAGCCCAATTCAGGCCCAAATCCCAATAAGCCCAAAAACCCATCTGGCCTAATTAGCAAATCCAACCCATAAGCTAAATCAGGCATAAGCCCAATTCGGCCCAAGCCCACAATCGGCCCACAACCAATCTCGGCCCAAGTCCAACTCAGGCCTAAGCCCAATTCGGCCCAAACCAACTCGGCCCAAGTCCAATCTCAGCCCAAAAACAACCCGACCCAAATGTTGACCTTGGCCCAAACATTGACTTTGACCCAAATGTTGACCTTGGCCCAAACATTGACTTTGACCCAAATGTTGACCTTGGCCCAAACATTGACTTTGACCCAAATGTTGACCTTGACCCAAACATTGACCTAGACCCAAACGTTGACCTAGACCCAAACGTTGACCTCGACCCAACTTTGACCCGACCCGTTTTCCAAGCCCGATTCAATTCAATCCAATTCAAACTCAATCCCATTCAAGCCTAAATTGTAGATTCCATCCAAACTCCAAAAATCAAAAAAAAAACATTCCTCATTATTCAACTTTTCTCAAATTTTCAAACAATCATTTTATTCAAACTTCATCAAATTTTCAAAAGAAACCATTTCGTGGAATCTTAAAGGAAAAACTCTTCTCACATCACAGAAAACTCTTCTCAAATGCAGAAAGTTCTTCTCACATATACAGAAAGTTTCTCCTAAAAACATTTCTCAAAATCAGTGTTTCTTCATTAAGAATTCCGAACAACTTCAAAAGTTTTCCAAACTCAGTTTTTTTAACTCAAGTAAACCGTCTTCAGGGTGCAAGAAATGTCTAACCCCTTCAAAACATTTCCTCCATGGTTAGAACATCACTTGTCTCCCTTCCAAAATAAAAATCCGAGGCGGGGCACTGGGGTCATAACCTCACTTGTCGGAGTCTGAATCTCTTTAGGCGGGGCATTAGGGTGGCAAACCTCCCCTAATTGCAGCCTAGATTTTTACAAGGCAGGGTGCTAGGGAAGTAACGACCTTCCTAGTTGCAGCCGGGATTTTAGAATCGTCTAACTCCCTTCCGCTCGATTTCAATGTTTTCATTTTTTAATGTTTTTAAAACCCGGGAGTTAGAGACGTTATTAGGGTTCGACCGTGAACATCTCATTCATGGTGTTTCTCTCCGAACCCTAACTTTCGACATAAATTCATTGCCCCATCTTTCGAGCCTCGGTACTTATTATTAGTTAAGTGTCGTGTTCGAGGGGGTACATAGGGTAATCCCTCGGGATTATCCGCCCTTTTTATAACAAAAAATGAGTTTTGGTTTTAAAATTTTAAGAGCGGCAACTCTGAACAAATCAATCCAACCCTTTCATTAGAGCCTTAATCCCTAAGCAACTCCTCAATCCTTTCCTAAGTAAAAGTCACAAGTCTTGCTAACATAGGACCCTTTATTCTTAAATGCTCTCGAACAACCTTAGTCAGCTTAAACCTGAAACATCTTCAAAATTCGAACACCTGTAAACCAAATATCCTCTTTCACACTCCATCAGTACTTTTGACTTCCTAAAATACCTCAAGATTTGACCATTCTAAAATCCAAACTTTATAAACACGAAAAACTCCTCAATTCCACTAAAGAATCTGAACACCTCTCAACTTCACAAAATGACCAAAATACCCCTAAGCTCCACAAAATGACCAAAAACTCCTAACTCCAGCAAATGATCCAAACACCCCTTGACTCCAAAATATAATAACCAAAGTACCCTTTTGCTCCTCAAAACTTCCAGCATCCTTTTAACCTTGTGAAAGCCGAAACAACCTCAAACCTCTCAGAAACAATCAAAACCTCTCAATACTTCAACCAAACCAGCTCCAAGACCAGCCTATTCTTCAACTCTTCCAAATCATCTAATCCTCAACCCACACTCAATCCTATCCTTTGGCTTTAAATTGAATCTCTCTAATAAGGTTTTGAAAGAAGGAAATCCCGACAATTGGAGACCGAGGTTTCCTCGGGCACCAATCCGAAGTCGTGGTCGTTGCCACTTCTAAGGGGTGTGACCCAGTACGAACTCACAATAGAATCTGACGCGACCAGATAAGTCCTATCCATAGGGAACAACCTCAGAGTCAACTAACGGTTCTTAGAACCCCCCTTCTCCTCCTTTCTTATTCTTTAGGTCAAACTAGGTGGCGACTCTAGTCAATTTCCGCCTTATAGAGGCATAAGTCCGCGTGGGGCCCATTGAGAGCGGGTGTAGTGTTCACTCACACTCCCCTTTATGCTTTCTGGGAAAGACGGACGATGTAGTGGGTATTTTGAGGGATGCCAGAATAACGGGTTTTACCCTCCACAGAATGGCATTTTCTAGGATCTAGACTTCTTAGTCAGACCATATTTAGATAGACCCCCTCATACCGAAAAGTCACCCTCCACAGAATGGCGACTCCGCTGGGGAGAACTTGAGTAAGTTTTTCTCATAAACTTGGTCAAGGAAGACTGAACTCCATCCAAAATTGTCAGGATTCCCCAACTTCTTTCAAAACCTTCAAGAGATTCATTCAAAAGCCATTAGGACTACTCTACTCCACACTTAGAGTGTGTTTAAGAGGATATTTAAGATGAGAGTTCAGAGTTCGAGATTGGCTTTGAGTGCCACATGTGTGATTTACTATTTACATGCTTCACTTTTGGTGTTTTATTGTTGTGTGTTTACTGTCTTATGTTTACTGCTCTTCGTGCATGACATAATATCTTGATGGTTATTGCTTATTTATTGCTTTTGTAAATGGGGCCTTCCTAGAAGCTGTCAACCCATTGTTGCATCGGGTAGCGTAGGACATGCATTCCTCTGTGTCACCCGATTTGTCCACGTGTCACAGGATCCCCAACCGGTCCACGGTTGATTCCCCATGAGTTGGGTCCTTCCTAGAAGGAGTTAACCCACGAGGTAATACGGTCCAAGACCAACGCCTTGAAGCTCATGATCCAAAATATCCTCCATTACCCGAGTCTAAACCAGCATATAGTGAGCCATGAGCCTTCAGTGTCCAGCTGCCTTATCCGGTGTCTAAGAGATAGGGAGCCTGTATACCGCTGTCTGACCACCCTTTGCCTTACCTGAAGATGCATGGCCAGTCTGTTCCTCTGCACCGGGTGTCTCTAAACCCGATGGTCCTGTCCTCCACACGATCCGTATTGGCACTATTATATATCTACATTACCACAGTAGTCTCTAAAGGATCTCACGCTACACGATACAGATCATCCAGATCCCGTATTTACCGGATACCCATATATGGCACAACGTAGTCAGTGAATAATTTAGACTTTAGACACACCTGACCGTGCAGATGACGAGAGACCCGTTCCCATGCAGTACTCCCCGAGTTTCCTGAAAAGTGGGGTGTTGTTGGATCATCACTGGCCGTGGCGTATGTTTCCTTATCATCTCGGGTGTCCTGACCTTTCGAACTTAAGCACTCCGGACATTCTTGATAACGTGCCTCGCAAGGGGCATAGCAGAGAAAACCCCGAGAGATGACAGTGAAGGGACGACGGTTCCCCCGGTGAGACGAAGTCATAATTAACCCGGAAAGTGATTATCCCAACATTAACACTTACAGCTCCACATCAAATATAGCCACGATTTAATTTATGTTATACATGTGTGCAAACCACTTTTTCAGACCAATCCGTTTTAAAATGTTCGGAATTCTCGTTTGCATGTCCCTAAAAGCTGTTTTACGAGCTTGTTTAATTTAGAGTTCCACAAAATATTTACTCATAAATGGAGTTTTCAAAATTTGTCAATTCATCTTTAAAAAGTTTATTTCACTAAAATGCTATTTCCGAAACAATTTTCAAAAAAATTGATTTTGAAAAACCAACTTTCTACAAATGAATTTCAAACAGCATTCTTCACCAACATTCTTTCAAAATTGTTTTGAAAATACTTTTCAAGTTGTTTTTCACAAATGTATTTCAAAATAAATGATTTAGTCCCCATGATGTGACCCGCTATTTTTGAAGTTCTGCTCACCTTCAAAAGCAGCGGTCATTACTGTGGAGCGTTCTAGTCATTTTGTAACACCCCGGATTTTTTAACGTTTTATTAGGTCAATTATTTAACAATGTAGGTTGGATATTAATACGCAGTAGATATAAATCCTAAATCCGGAGTATTATCCACACCCGTAACTAGCGAGTGCTAAGGCTTTAACCAACATTTAAATAATTCAAACCATCATTATTGATAAAAGGATCCGACCAAGTTATAAAAGTCTTAAAACAAAAGAGTTCCGAAGTCTAGACAAAATTTAAACATAGGTACTTAGTCTAGCGGGTCGCTGTCCCATCCCTTATTCTTTATTAGGACCTGTGGCAGAAAACCAAACAAGCAAACAAAGAGCCACGATAAAGTCAGAAAAACTGAGTAAGCTACCACTTCACTACGTAAAAATCATTTTCTCTTTGAAAACAATTTAACAGTATAGCAATGCATCAACATACCAATCATTTTAACCATGTTACCACATAACCATAAAGTAAACTTTGTAAAATACTTCACATATGCTTCATCATTAACTCAAGAATATATATCCAGATTAATTAAATTATCTTCCTTGTCCCTACGCGCAGCCAGGACAAAACAACATCTCTCACATTGGGTACAACACGCAGCTGTAACCCGGACCCCAACACGCAGCCGGAATCCAACCTCGCCACTAAATCCTTAAGTGTGCACACCCCCCCAATAGTTCAAAAGACTACGGAGTAGATCTAGGGCTAACTGTGTCCTAATGCGGCCCACAGTATCTTAAACTTATGCGTCCTAATGCGGCCCGCATCTATCACTTTATCCATGTGTCCTAATACGGCCCACATGTACCATGGTATAATTTCCTTATAATTTCTTTATTCATTGTTATCATCCAATTTATAATCTCATTAAAATCCACATATACCACAATAATTCAATCATGCCACAATAATCTTGACTAAATAATTGCAATCTCACATAAAACGATGGAGGGTGAAGGCCGGACAAATGAATAACCGACCTAATGAGGAAGAGCAAGTGCAAATGGTAATTTCCGGGTTGAAAGATGTGTACCGACATCAGTTGAAATATCTAGGGATATGTGACTTCAGACGACTGATGGCGGTTGTGACTGCTTTGGAAGATGCTGAAACCAAAGATCCAAACCAACAATCATGCAAAGAGAATACCACCAACCGGGCAAGACTCTCAAAGACAGAATTTGGGTCCAGGAATGTCACTTGGTGAAGCCTGGAGAATTTTAAATGAGGGAGGTTACCTAGCACCTTACAACACCAGTTCGAGGGTGAAGAAGCTTGGGCCACATCTACATGAATATTGTGACTATCATCGGATTCGTGGGCACGCCACCGACGAGTGAATAACACTGAGAAACGCTGTCCAAGAGTTGATGGACAAAGGAGATGTCCCTTCTTTGAAGCTAAAACACCTATCATAGGCCCCGAAGGTACACTCTCCTGAGGCATCACCGTGCTAAGCACAACCTCGTGCTAATCCGTGGTGATAGTGATTGAAAGTAGTTGAGTCATGTTTTTATTTACCACTGCAATGAAAACGTATGAAGGGTTGCATCCCAACCCTCTCCCCTTTATGTTAGACATATCCAGAAATTGCAAAAAAAAAAGAACCAAACAAACAACAAGACAATTTTATCATGTTGACTGATGCAATGTAAGAATCACCACTCCCTAAGGGGCCAGGGACCACGTTTCTTCCGGGACCCACTCAGCAATTGACCGCCTAAAGAACCATTGGTGCAAGATGAAGTTCATGGATCCTCAACTGAAACCGACTCAAGCAAGACTAGGTGTAATCTTACCACTCGTGCATTGCATCCAAAACAAAAACAAAAAAAAAAAAAAACATCCAGTCAAATCCAAAGTCAGCATTGCCGTCTTCGTCACCACTTCATGCATATTAGATATAATAATTCCATATTACCACTATATAATGCATTGTAGATAGTCACATTTGCATACTCTCGTATCGAAATGACGTCTTTGGGGAAAATCTTGAGCGGTTGATTGAACAGGGTGCGTGAACCACTAAACTCTTAAACCTGTCGATGAACACAAGGGTCTAATTAAAATCAGCACCACAGACCCAGTGAGTAGTGTGCGAAGAGCAATATTTTCCATTGAATTCTGAATGAGGATATCGGACAATCCACCGAGCGATGAGGGCAGATAGAGCGAGTCCATAGAGGTAAAACCATGAGTGACTTGTGTATTCCTTCAGCACATGGAGAGGCACAATTTATAGCGAGATCAATGTCGATGAACAGGATACGAACTGTGATGCATGCAAAGATCTGAGAATAGTAAGAAAACAATCATTGACTAATGAGAATGACGAGGCACTTAGGAATAAAAATTCCCACAAAACCAAAAAGCTTTGACTACCCTGTACATAATCCCTTAGTTAGCCCCGCTGAGCCTTTCACGATAAACCTTTTTTTGTGAACTCCACAACATGCCAACCCACGTACATATATTTACTTGCCCTTGCAATAGAGGATCTTAAAGGAGCCGGAACCATGGTCTCTCCCCACCATCTTTCACAAAAACAATAAATGAAATGTTTGAAGAAACCAGTGAGTCAATGCAACTCCAAAGCCAAACACCAAAAAGAGCACCAAAAATGTTCAAGATGATCAATGAGTCAATGCAACTCCAAGCTGAAAGCCAAAATACAAAGTAAAGAATGCTTGAGAAAGTTCATGAGCCAAATGCAGTTTAAAAACAAAAACAAAATGAGAAGACGGTTCAAACCGTACACCAAAAGAGGCATAAATGAGGAAGCCAAATCCAAAGGACCAATGATGTCCCGAAGAAACCGATAAGGGGTTATCAAAACCCGTCTAATCATTCCACCATGGCAAAGGCCAAACATGTCCTCTATTGCACAAAATCTCCACAATTCCTAAACAAATCCTCCAGTCCCATGTGACATACATCATGCCCCTCAACCCCGTTATAACCCAATAAAAGACCTCTGACTCATAAGTTAATGAGCGTTAACTGAAAGTACTGGATCGGAAACATGAATCATAAGTTTTGTACTTGTTGTCAACATGTCCCATCATACCAAAGGGACCATGAGCGAATGAGTACGACCTCACCCCGCGAGGTTTCTGAGTGCGAGTGAATCCGGTCTGAGCACCAAATTATAAACAGCCTATCCCACTGCAGGTGAGGAACTTGTAAAGGTCGGAAAGTCCGGAACCTTGAAAAGAAATTCTTAGGAAAATACTGCTCCAAGCATTGAGAGTATCATTACACCATTAGCACACACGGCCATACTCACGAGAGATTGACCCATATCCCTCCAAGATAGTAAAGTGATTCACGCATTCTAGTTCATCAATCACTCAAGATCAAACTGAAGATGTCTTATATTCGTAAACCTCATATTAACAGAGATAGGGCTGTACCTTCTCTCCAAAAACTGCATGTGCATTTCGCATCGTGTCTAGCATTTAAATTTGCACGCATCATAATCATTTCTTCTTCAATATCCGACTAGTAAGAATTCTACCTAGTCTCACTGAAAGTCGACTTCAATCGACGCTATCAGAGCGTAACTCCCGATAAAAAAAAGAGAGGTCAAAGCTGGAGCCATCCCACGACCATATCCATAACCAAATACAGCCAAGCTGGAGCCATCCAGAGCCATACGCAGACCATCCCAGAGCCATCCGCTGTCATGCTCAAGTCTCATTGGCACCTCTCCCAAAGCCAAGTTAGAGCCATACGGGAGCCATCATCCGACATTGAAACCATCCTTGGAACTACACAGGGGTCATCCTAACAGTCCGAGACGATACGGGAGCCACCTCAAATCCATATCAAAGGCATTTCGTCACCAGGGCCTTGCCTACAGAGTTTCGAACTACGTATGGTCTGATCTCAATACGAAATTGAGTACGTAGGCAGCCCGCCCAGGGTGCGACCACCTCAAAGGAAGATTCCCTTTTTATTCACTACTATCATCAAATGGAGCCATCTCGTAGCCTCCACGAAGCCATCCAAACTATCCCGGAGCCATATCGAGGAATCTGAAGCCGAAACTGATCGTACTAAAGCCATCCATCCACACAAAAAAAACTGTCAACCACGGTAAATCACATCGATCCACCACTCGATTCAAAATCCATACCAAAACCATTCATCCACAACCAAAAAATTGTCAACTACATCAAAGTACATAAATCACATCGACCCACCATTCGACTCAAAATCCAAAACAATCGAAAACCCACCAACCATCCCAAGAATCTCAACCCAAATCGAAACCATCAACCATCCAAGAGCCATTGCTCATAATGGAATCATGTCGGAGCCGTCCAACCACACTAGAGCCATCTGACCGCACCGGAGCCATCCAATCATACCGGAACCCTTAAATCATATTGAAGTCACCCAATCATATCGAAACCGTCGAGTTCTCAAAGTCACTCATTAAAAAAAACCATCCATTCAAAGACAGATTACAAAATCACCAAAACCAAAACAAAAAAAACTCAGGAGCCATACCGGAGCAATCTCGAAACTCTGAAGCCAAGAGTTCTATCAAATCCCGAAACTATAGTGCACATCGGGCGAGACTGTCAAAACAAAATTGAAACACAAGCCCCACACTGACAAAGTCAAGGGCCACATCAACAAAAAACATTCGACTATCACATCCTTCACAAAAACAATAAAAAAGCATCCAATCCCGGATCAATCCACAATTAAAATCATCCTCAAATCAACCACCCAAAGTAGCGAGTTTCGTACAACTCCATCAAAGTATTATAGGCTCATCATAAGTCCTATAGCTCGATATCAAGAGGTCTAGTTGAGGCACTCCTAAGTCCTCGTACTTTCAATCGCATTCTAGGCCCATCATAAGCTCTAGGACTGGATATCAAGAGGTCCAGTTGAGGCACTCCTAAGCCCTCGTGCACCTTAAATCAAATCGGGTTGTTGGTATTATAGGCTCGGCATAAGTCCTATAGCTAGATATCAAGAGGTCTAGTTGAGGCACTCCTAAGTCATCGTAATTTCAATCGCATTCTAGGCCCGTCATAAGCCCTAGGACTGGATATCAAGAGGTCCAGTTGAGGCACTCCTAAGCCCTCGTGCACCTTAAATCAAATCGGGTTGTTGGTATTATAGGCTCGGCATAAGTCCTATAGCTAGATATCAAGAGTCTAATCCTAGTTGAGCATCCTAAGTCCTCGTAATTTCAATCGCATTTAGGCCCGTCATAAGCCCTAGGACTGGATATCAAGAGGTCCAGTTGAGGCACTCCTAAGCCCTCATGCACCTTAAATCAAATCAGGTTGTTAGTATTATAGGCTCGGCATAAGTCCTATAGCTAGATATCAAGAGGTCTAGTTGAGGCACTCCTAAGTCCTCGTACTCTCAATCGCATTCTAGGCTCGCCATAAGCCCTAGGACTGGATATCAAGAGGTCCGGTTGAGGCACTCCTAAGTAGACCTGGCAATTTGGGTCACTCGGTTCGGGTTCGGATCGGTTCGGTTTGGGTCAATTTGCAGATATTCACTATTCGGTCCGGTTTGGATCGGGTCGGGTTATCTGGTTAAAATAAAATTCGGGTGACTTTGGTTTGGTTGATTTCGGGTTCGGGTGCTTTCGGTTCGGGTTAGCCTCTGCATTTTTCAATTTTTCGGGTTATGGGTCAAATTCGGGTGACTTACCCGTTATGCTTAATTGACAAAAATTTTAAAGTACAAATTTAAGCAACCTTTGTAACTTGTATTAATTTTCATATTTGGATCCAAATTCTCTTAATATAGTGTTACTCTTGATGAAGATTGCTATTGTGTATTGGTTGGTTATACATATCAAATTGGATGATAATATTTTTAATATTAATTTTTAACTATAGATTTATTAATAGTATCGACCAAGTATAACTTTAAAATTTGGTGAATCAGTGGTCAATATTTGGCACTCGACGCCGAGTCTACCCCCCCCCCCCACGCCCGACGCTATGCATGTGCCTCCCCCCATCACGCGCCCGTCACACTCCGTGCGCGTCCTGTGTCAGCACCCGTCATCTCGAGCGAGCATCGCGCGCCCATGACAATCCATCACCACCTTGTGCCTGTGCCCTTATGCGTCTGTCATCACCTCGCGTCCATGACTTCATGTTGTGTGTGCACCACCGATCATCGTCTTTCGTGCGCGCCTCGTGCAGGCGTCCTCTAGTAGCTTATTGCTCCCATGCAGGGGTTGTCCCTTTATCTTCTTATTTTGTCAATTTTTTTACCCCTAATTTAATTTAATTATTCATATAAATATATTACATGAGATGTAAGTTTTGTGATCTTTATTCTTTGTGGTAATAATAAGAAACCTAAGTAGTGATGTGATTATATATACACATACACATTTAAACCATTCCAAGCTTGATATTGTAATCTTTATTTAAGTAAGGTGTAAGTTTTGTAATCTTTATTCTTCAACATCTACACATCAATCGTGGTTAGTATATATTTCTTAATTGAAAAGTTTATACGTTTTATTGGTTATATATAATCAAACTGGATGACAATATTTTTAATATTAATTTTAAACAGAAGGATAATGGAAGTTTGCCTAGTTTCATGCGTGGTTTGGGTGAATTTGGTTCGGATGAATTCAGTTCGGGTCAATTCGGTTCGGGTTAATTCGGTTCGGGTCAATTCGGTTCGGGTGAATTCCGGTGCGGGTGGATTCAGGTTATCAAATCCTCGGTTTGATTCGCGTTTGGTGGGTTCGGTTCGGATTTTCGGGGTCACATTCATTTGGTTTAAATTCGGGTTCGGAGGGTTGGATCGGGTCGGTTTTTTCTGGTTCGGGTCACCTTTGCCAGTTACTCCTAAGTAGACCTGGCAAAGGTGACCCGAACCAGAATAACCGAACCGATCCACCCGATTCGAACCCGAACTTAACCGAATAGCGTGACCCAAAATGTGACCGAAAATCCGAACCGAACCAAACCAAAACCGAATCAAACCGAAATTGGTATAACCAAATCCACCCGAACTGAATTCACCCGAACGAAATCCACCCGAACCGAATCAACCCGAACCGAATCAACCCGAACTGAATCCACCGAATGCTTTGCTAATCTAAATCTACTATAGTTGTTCAACCGTAAAAATAATCTTGAAAACAAAAACACATAATGGAGATTTAGACATCCAATAAGTGTTCATTACTCACAAATGATATATATAATGATTGACATCTTCAATCTTCAAGCATTTCAAGCCTTGTGTGTAATAAAACAATTCATAAACTGTGTTGTTACCCTTCCACACACATGTTGGATGTTTGCTACACAACTATAGATGTTTTGCTTTAAAAATATATTTATAATACCCTTTAATGTGTATATCATTACTATTATTTTACTATATTAATTTTGATTTTAATAAAGTTAGGTTTTTTTTTATGTTTAGGACATGAGACTTGGGAATGGTTTAAATGTTGATGAAGTTTAATTATAAAACCTAAACCTTTTAGTTGAGACATATACTATTCAAGATTAATGTGTATATGCCTAAAGAAAATTATGCAATAAAAATGAGAAAATAAATATTCCAAATGGTCGATTATTGGTCGGTAGAGGAGTGGTATCCTAGAACCAAAGTAATGGGTTCGAACCTGCCCACTACCGTAACTATAAAAAAAATGGTCGATTATTGTGAATCGTGAGATAGACTAGCATTGTGGAGGATGAATAATCCCCACCTTATTCCATCTAACTTGACTACTTAACCTAAAATGTTTATAAGACAATGTAATGTGTATCATTACTATCTTATATTACTCTATATTTTTAAACTTAGGTTTCTTTATATTTAGGACTTAGGAATGGTTTGAATGTTGATGGATGGGGGCGTGGGCGTGTGACGCTTGTGCGAGGCGATGATGGATGGGTGTAGATGTGTGACGCTTGTGTGCGGGCGATGGTGATGAGCTCAGGGTGTGACGGGCGGGACGACAGGAGGCACTACGTCGGGCGTGGGCGGGGTAAACTGGACGTCGATTGCCGAATATTGACCACTAATTCACAAAAGCTTAATTTATACTTAGTCTATACAATTATAAATTCATTTACAAAATTTGTCATCCAGTTTGATTTTATCCAACCTATACACAATAGCAGTCTTGATCAACAATAACACTATATTAAAAGATTTGGAGCCGCATATGAAAATAAATGCAAGTTACGAAGGTTGCTTAAAATTCGTACTTTATATTTTTTGTCAATTAAACCCGGATAAGTCACCCGAATTTGACCTATAACCCGAAAAAACCGAATGATTCAAAGGCTAACCCAAACCGAAAGCACCCAAACCCGAACTCAACCAAACCAAAATCACCCGAATCTAATTTAAACCATTAAACTTGATCCGATCCGAACCGAATAGTAAATATCTACAAATTGACCCGACCCGACCCGAACCGAACCGAACCGACGAACCGAGTGACCCGAATTGCCAGGTCTACTCCTAAGCCCTCGTGCACCCTAAACCAAATCGGATTGCTAGTATCCTAGGCTCGTCACAAGTCCTAGGGTTAGATGTCAAGAGGTCTAACTGAGGCTCATCATAAGTCCTCATACTTTCAATCACCTTCATACACTCACGGTCGCATCCCAATGCACCTCAAACCCGTAGTGAGAATTTTTGGCGCCCCGTCAACCTTGATCCAATTATGCAATGGCTTGCAAAAGTGAATCAAGGGGAGCCATCTATAGACACCAAAAATTCTCACCCATAAAGCAAATTGCGAAATAATGAGAGGGGTCATCGACTTTTATTTTTCAAAACGTATTAGCGTGCGTGCCGAAACGAAACCATCGTTTTATAGTCTTTTCAAAGCATTTCATGAAAACACGATTATTCAAAAATGAATTTCCAAATGATAATCCGATTTTAAACCCATCCCTTTTGTCTCATTGTCTATTTGCTTACCTATCAGTTTCCTTTCATTTTGTTACTTCTTTATCTTATTTATTGCTACTTTAATTGTCTTCTAGCATTTACTTTTTATTTTATCATCATCATTTTCATTTTTATTTCTATCATTTTATGTGTTTCTCACTATTGTTATTCGTATTAGTAAATTTCATTTTTGTCGATAGTTGGATTAAACTTTTTCGTTATTTGTTCATCCAATCATTTACCGCTCGTGCGTATCTAATTTAATCCTCATTGTTGTTGCAATCACTTGTACTTTTATCACATTATATTAGTACTATTTCATTATTTCACGTATTTATCATTATGTTATTCTGTTTATTTTATGTTTCTATTGCGTTTTGTATTTTATTGTTTACAGTCCATAATTTCATGATCCTTAGAAAATAATTCATTTTGTTAGATTAACTCTTTTTTTACTGTATATTTTTATTTGAAAAGACGACATATTTATTGATTTCATTCGGTTTGAATTAGAATGCTGGTATTATTTCTATCATTTGTATATTGTTTTGAGTTAGCAGGGTTGGTTAGCATGTTCATTAGATGACCAACATGTTCTGGGTTCGAATCATGGCTAGAGCATGGATGGTTTTTGTTTTCATTCAGCTCGATTTTAAGCTTTATTTTCTATTTTGCACATTCTCATACTAAATTCTGTCATAGCCTAACTGGTTACTGTGCATTGCTGGGGAATCAAATGACGGGGGTTCAAATCTTGGCTCACACAAGAAATGATTTTTGTTTTTTCTGTCTGATTACAAATGACCAAGGACCCGTTTGACTAAGCTTGACCCGACCAAAATTAGGCTGTAGCTGTCCTTAAACCCTAAACCCACACCCCAGCCTATAAAAACAACATCAGACAAGCCCTAATATTCTTCAGCCTACAGTAGCCGCATCAGTCTGTTTATCTTCTTCGTTTTATCTTCATCAAAAACCGCTCCGACAGCATCAAAAAACTCAAAAAAACCCAGAAGCATGGTCACTGCCCATTCTCTTCTTCCTCAAAAAATCGAAAGGATTCCACACTCATGTCGGCTCCCATTATCAAAAATTACTGTGAAACTCTTCCCCCACCTCCACCTTCAAATTGATGAACCTAGAAAAAAATTCATCCCAGAGATCTTCTCCCCAAGCCGTCTCCTTCTTCCATCTCTGCCGCTCGATCTCTTCTTCGGAATCCATTCCCAACATCAAAAATCGATTCTCTACACTTCTCTCGTTAATCGACGCCGGCTTTATTCTCTTCATCAATCCTCTTGAAATTCTAAGAAGAAAAACCAGAAACCGAAAACAGAGCCATATATTCCTCCACGATCGACTCTTGATTTGCCCTCATCCAACTCTTCTTCTCCCTCGATTTCTCCAGAAAAACCCTACTCTTCGACCCCTCTCTGATTCTTACACATACAAATAGCACCCGCCTCCTTCATTATCTTCATTTTTCGATAATTTTGCAACCTAGCTGGTGAACTAAAACCGTATACTCCCACCTCAATCTCTTCGTTATCTCCACGGTAATTCACAACCAAATCGGCGAACCAAAAACCCTAAACCACCACCGCCTCTTCATTCCCTTCACTCTGGATGTCGCCAATCGGAAGCATGGAGAAGTCGATCATCTCTGCCACTTCCTGTTAGCAACGACCTCTGGCACACTGACTTTGGAGAACACTCGTCATTGATATATCGAACGTCATCGTCATCAATGACCATCGGTTGTGTCTTGTGATGCTTTGGCTTGATTCGAATGGATACTAACCTCTCCGTCTGGTGAGCTATTGTCTTTTTCATTTTGAACGACTGATAAATTGGTGTGTGGTTCGTTTCGGTTTGAACGCCAACCAATTAGGTTTACAATTTTGCCCAGTAGTCACCCAATGTTCTGAATCTTATCAATCCAAAACTAATCATCTTTGACACTCGGAATATCATTTGGAAACGGTTCGCATTTTATGTTTTGATTCCGGCATTATGTTGATCTTTTTTTTATATATAACTTGTTCGACGTGGAGATTGGAACAATCTGCAGTTTATCATGTTTGGTCGTACTTCATTCCTTGATTTGCTATCGGTGTGGCCTCCTTTCAGAGAGCTAATGAAGTTTTCCCTTTAATATTCATCTTAAACGTTGATTTGAATCACGGTCTTTCACTTCTGTTTTGACTTTCGCATAAGTTGCTTCTAATCTTTGATTGTATCTTCGTTTCTCTGCATACAACTTTCTCGAGGGCTTCTTGGACAGTCATCTACCGAGCAAGTTGTCTTGCTTCTTCTTGCTCACCGACAAGCTCGAGTGGTCGCCGTGCTTGACAACCGGTGTGGTCGAACCGTTGCGTGTCGCTGGCCGCCAGATCCACAAAATCATTCAGTTTCGTTTACATCTTTTGTGCTTCTTTGTTCTGTTTCGTTTATTTATTCTTGACATTAATTTTCTCACGCTAATCCTAGCTTAAGCTAATCTCATTATGTCTTTGGTTTTTTATATCTTGTTCTTGGGCCGATTGTACTCAAATTTAGGCTCAAAATTGTGCATACAAGTTCTAAACATTCTCAGGACAACAATCTGCGGTTTTACCTTGTCGCCCTGCTTTTCTTCTTCTATACTGGAAACGAACCCTATCCCATGATGGGTACTAGGGTTTGGTGCCTGTTTTGTTTTGGTACAACCCAAATCGGCTTTTGTTCAAAGATAGCTTGCGTTTTGTACATATACAACATGGAGCCGGCTTAGTGTGCTATTTGGAATCAACCTTGGGCTGTACAAAGTTTTTGATTGAGGCGCTACTAAAACGAACCTGATTTCAGGACATGGTGCACACTTCAGTCGGGTCCTCATGATCCTGTTTTAATTCCGTTTCTTAATAAGAGTGAATCCTCTTCATTCTGGTATTTTGTCTAAACCCATTCGTCTACAAGATAGCAAGTGTCATGGGTGTCCATGTGTCGATTATGTGCATAATCATGTTATCTGTCGTACTCTTAGTTCCTCTGTGCTCAAGCATTTTATGCTTAAATTGTTGTATATATGTGTCTGTTGCTTAAATGTTTTTATATTTTATTTACGTTAATAATGGCATGTTTGTTGTAGCAAACCAAAAGGACAATAACGTTAACTTAGTCTACTCTTTATATACTGATTTATGTCTTTCGATGTTAACAATTTGTGCTTAACTGGATGTTGATCGAGAGGGATAAAATAAGGGGGTAATTAGCGTAGAAATTCATTGAGTGTAGATCTCACGTCGTTCAAGTTTGTTTATATGCTGGTTAAGAGCTCTCAGTTAGAAAGATGGAGAACGTCGTAGCATAAAAGGGAGGAAACAACCGGGAGGGGTAAAAGCAAGTAAAAAAAATGAATTAGCAACCCATGATTAAAGAACTCCATGTTATGTATTTGTTAGTTTCTTTCTCTTCAATTTATTACGTATTTTCTGTCACCATCACATGCTACATCCTATAGATTAGCTTGGCAATTGTTGGACCTAGTCCAATATAGAGGCCCAATACCTAAGAAGCCCTAGTTAGCCCATAGGTCACCCCTTTGTAGAAAAGCCTTAGGTTTGGGGTATCCTCAATGCATACGGGTCCTAGACACGGTCCATGTGAGGAATATCCATTTTCCGCAAAACTTTTCAATCATCCCTTAAGGTCAGAATAAAATGCACAATCAACATTCCAATTCAAATAAAAAAATCATCAAATTTCATTCAAAAAATCATGCAATTTCAAAATCTAAACATCAATTCACTTCAAATGCTAAATAAAGCCCAATTCGAGGCCTATTCCAAAGCCCAATTCGAGGCCTATTCCAAAGCTCAATTCTAGGCCCGTTTCAAAACCCAATTCTAAGTTCCATTTCAGGCCTAAAAATCAAATAAAGCCCAAAATCCAAAATAAAAAGGCCCAAGGCCTGTAAAACCGGCCCAAAGCCCTAAACCGGCCCAACAAGCCCAAATTTGGCCCAAACATGTCTAGGCCCAACAAACTCGTCTCGGCCCACAGCCCAAGTTCGGCCCAACAAACCCGTCTCGGCCCACAACCCAAGTTCGGCCCAACAAGCCCAAAACCGGCCCAAGCCCATAAAGTCAAACCGGTTTGACCTTGACCTAGACCTTTGACGAGCTCACAACCCAAGTTTGACCTGAAACTTTGACTTTGACTCAACCAAGTCTACAAAATCAACCCGAGTCCACAGATCAAGCCAAAAATCAAGCCAAGTCTACAAAAATCAAACCTTGACCCGAATGTTGACCTTTGACCCAAACTTTGACCGACTAAAACTTGACCAACTCTCAACATTGACCGAACCCAAGTCTGACCCAATGCTCGTAGACTTGGCCCATTACCCAAACTTGACCTGTCCCAATTAGGTCCAGACTTGACCCAATGCAATTCGGCCCACTAACCAAATCGGCCCAAACACATGACCGACCCAAACCCATTTCAGCCCAATTCTAACAGCCCAATTCAGGCCCAAATCCCAATAAGCCCAAAAGCCCATCTGGCCCAATTAGAAAATCCAACCCACAAGCCAAATCAGGCCTAAGCCCAATTCGGCCCATGCCCACAATCGGCCCACAACCAATCTCGGCCCAAGTCCAACTCAGGCCTAAGCCCAATTCTGCCCAAACCAACTCGGCCCAAGTCCAATCTCAGCCCAAAACCAACCCGACCCAAATGTTGACCTTGGCCCAAACATTGACTTTGACCCAAATGCTGACCTTGGCCCAAACATTGACTTTGACTCAAATGTTGACCTTGACCCAAACATTGACCTAGACCCAAACGTTGACCTGGACCCAAACGTTGACCTCGACCCAACTTTGACGACCGACCCGTTTTCCAAGCCCGATTCAATTAACTCCAATTCAAACTCAACATTCAAGCCTAAATTGTATATTCCATCCAAACTCCAAAAATAAAAAAAAACATTCCTCATTATTCAACTTTCTCAAATTTTCAAACAATCATTATTCAAACTTCATCAAATTTTAAAAAGAAACCATTTAGTGGAATCTTAAAGGAAAAACTCTTCTCACATCACAGAAAACTCTTCTCAAATGCAGAAAGTTCTTCTCACATATACAAAAAGTTTTCTCCTAAAAACATTTCTCAAAATCAGTGTTTCTTCATTAAGAATTCCGAACAATTTCAAAAGTTTTCCAAACTCAGTTTTTTTAACTCAAGTAAACCGTCTTCAGGGAGCTAGAAATGTCTAACCCCTTCAAAACATTTCCTCCATGGTTAGAACATCACTTGTCTCCCTTCCAAAATAAAAATCCGAGGCGGGGCACTGGGGTCATAACCTCCCTTGTCGCAGTCTGGATCTCTTTAGGCGGAGCATTAGAGTGGCAAACCTCCCCTAATTGCAGCCTAGATTTTACAAGACTGGGTGCTAGGGAAGTAACGACCTTCCTAGTTGCAGCAGGGATTTTAGAGTCGTCTAACTCCCTTCCGCTCGATTTCAATGTTTTCGTTTTTTAATGTTTTAAACCCGGGAGTTAGAGACGTTATTAGGGTTCGACCGTGAACATCTCATTCATGGTGTTTCTCTCTGAACCGTATTTTTTGACATAAATTCATTGCCCCATCTTTCGAGCCTCGGTACTTATTATTAGTTAAGTGTCGTGTTCAAGGGGGTACATAGGGTAATCCCTCGGGATTATCCCTTTTTATAACAAAAAATGAGTTTTGGTTTTAAAATTTTAAGAGAGGCAACTCTAAACAAATCAATTCAACCCTTTCATTAGAGTCTTAATCCCTAAGCCACTCCTCAATCCTTTCCTAAGTAAAAGTCACAAGTCTTGCTAACATAGGACCTTTATTCTTAAATGCTCTCGAACAACCTTAGTCAGCTTAAACCTGAAACATCTTCAAAACCCGAACACCTGTAAACCAAATATCCTCTTTCACACTCCATCAGCACTTTCGACTTCCTAAAACACCTCAAGATTTGACCATTCTAAAATCCAAACTTTATAAACACGAAAAACTCCTCAATTCCACCAAAGAATCTGAACACCTCTCAACTTCACAAAATGACCAAAATACCCCTAAGCTCCACAAAATGACCAAAAACTCCTTAACTCCAGCAAATGATCCAAACACCCTTGACTCCAAAATATAATAACCAAAGTACCCTTTTGCTCCTCAAAACTTCCAGCATCCTTTTAACCTTGTGAAAGCCGAAACAACCTCAAACCTCTCAGAAACAATCAAAACCTCTCAATACTTCAACCAAACCAGCTCCAAGACCAGCCTATTCTTCAACTCTTCCAAATCATCTAATCCTCAACCCACACTCAATCATATCCTTTGGCTTTAAATTGAATCTCTCTAATAAGGTTTTGAAAGAAGGCAATCCCGACAATTGGAGACCGAGGTTTCCTCGGGCACCAATCCGAAGTCGTGGTCATTGCCACTTCTAAGGGGTGTGACCCAGTACGAACTCACAATAGAATCTCTGACGCGACCAGATAAGTCCTATCCATAGGGAACAACCTTAGAGTCAACTAACGGTTCTTAGAACCCCCCTTCTCCTCCTTTCCTAGTTCTTTAGGTCAAACTAGGTGGCGACTCTAGTCAATTTCCGCCTTATAGAGGCATAAGTCCACGTGGGGCCCATTGAGAGCGGGTGTAGTGTTCACTCACACTCCCCTTTATGCTTTCTGGGAAAGACGGACGATGTAGTAGGTATTTTGAGGGATGCCAGAATAACGGGTTTTTACCCTCCACAGAATGGCATTTTCTAGGATCTAGACTTCTTAGTCAGACCATATTTAGATAGACCCCCTCATACCGAAAAATCACCCTCCACAGTTTGGAGTTTGTTTTCGAAGCCGTTTTCGCCGTTGGATTTTTATTTTAATAAGCTATCATTTATAAAAATCCATGGTGTTACAGTTAGTTATTACGTGCACTACCATATGCAACATAACTTGCCACCGTACATAATGAAATATTTTGCGGGTCCCGGGAGAATCAAGTTTCAGCAAAATGTGATCTATCCTATGGTATGTGAAATAAAGGTTTTCTTAAAATAGAAAGGAAGAGTTATTTTTAGGTGCTGAAAGCAAGAATCTCTTTTTAAAACATAAAAACTATTTATGAAGGACAAGCGAGACAAGGGCTCGTAGGGCGGATGTCATGCGTCAGGACGTCACCCACAGTCAATCGGAAAACAGTTGCTGATGCCAGAGGTTGATACGTTGCCTAATCTTGAGAAACCTGCAAAAGAGAGGTTGTTGTTACACATACTTTTATTTGACGGTTAGTCACGCATCAGACTCGAGAAAACCATTGTCATGAGTCAGACCTAGGCTTAGGTGATGTTAGGGGTCTAATTATGTCGGGATCCCGAGAAACCAGTGCAGCGGGGTAGTCAGGTATATGTGATGGTCTTGGGATTGTCCGTCATATGAACCATGCTATAGTGCCCGAGGAAAATGGCCATGACATACACGTGAAAGTTTTCTTTTAGGTCAACTGATCGGGGTCCGGGGAAGTGGGAGCGTTATCTAGCTGAGTCAAGAAGTGAGAACAATGTCTAGTCGGGGGCCCGAGATGTGTTAAGAGTATACGGTCGGGAAGACTGTTGTGTCAATCCTAAACTTGACGAACTGGACAAAATGTCAGTCGAACAATTGATTGTTTCGATCAGTGTTGTTATTTTGTTAGCTAGGGATAGAAAGATAAACATAAATTCTTAGCCACATCTGACTGTAGCAGTTGATAGTTACATTTGGGGTAAGTTTTATAATTTAGAAAATTTAGGAGTGAGATATTGAGGGAGCACGAGTGAGATTCCCTTTTTTTTGTAAAGATTTTTATTATTTTTCTTTCTTTATCACAAAAACTTTAAATTGTTGTAACTGTTAATATATAAGTCCAAAATGAAAAAAAAATTATATAATTGTTCACCTAAATTCAAGCTCTTCAAAACAAGATCAGTCATGTATATGTTGTGACAACTTTTAAAAACAATTATGTTTTGATACACTAAAATGATAATATGATTCATTAATTTTGTATTATGATTCATTAAAATTGATATTATGATTCATTAAGTAATAAGTGGTAAATTCGACGTTTTTAACTTTTCTAGGGTGGGTTTTAGGGTGTTTTGGGGGGTAGGGTAATCTATTTGGAATTTGTTATGTACTTTATATTGTAGCAACCAACTCGACAGGTTTTTAGGGTTTGTGGTTGTGGTAGCAGATTTAGGGTCCTAAACCCACCCACTGCAAACCCTAAAAATGTCTTCGACGTTTTAGCTTTCCTAGGGTGGGTTTTGGGGTGTAGGGTAATCTATTTGGAATTTGTTATGTACTTTATATTGTAGCTACTAACTCAACATGTTTTAGGGTTTGTGGTAGCGGGTTTAGAGTCATTAGACCCTAAACCCGCCACCGCAAACCCTAAAAATGCCTTTGACGTTTTGTAGCTTTACTAGAGTGGGTTTTGAGGTGTTTTGGGGGTAGAGTAATCTATTTGAAAGTCATTCTATACTTTACATTGTAGCAACTAACTCGACAGGTTTTTAGGGTTTGTGGTAGCAGGTTGAGGAGGCCCTAAACCCGCCATTACAAACCCTAAAAATGCCTTCAATGTTTTTTAGCTTTCCTAGGGTGGGTTTTAGGATGTGTGGGGTTAGGGTAATCTATTTGGAAGTCGTGTGATGATGTACATATTTTAATGTGAGAATGTACATATTTTAATGTGAAGATGTACATGTTCAAATGTGAGAATGTACATATTCAATTATTAGAATGTATATTTAATGAACATTTATTTGTACATGTTTGTATGACCATCTGTACAAGTTTTTTCCCTTATATGAACATGTTTTAATCTAAGGATGTACATAATTAATGATTTGTACAGGTTTATGTGACCATCTGTATGTTTTTAATGCGAGGATGTACATGTTTTTACGTAAGGACGTACATATTTTACTGAACATTTGTACAGATTTGTATGACCATCTGTACAAGTTTTCTTTTACGTTTTGTGCACTATAACCTTTAACACCGTTAGTTTTTTTAAAAAATAAATAAATATATTTTTTATTTTTACTTGTCAGATCAGCATACAGGGTCAACATATGTAACCAGGATGGCTACATTCAGATGTAGCTCAGACTGGTTGATAGATAAATGTTGTTAGTATTCCTTTTAAGGCGTGTGTATGTGGTTTAAATATACTATGCCAAGGTTGCACACAATATGTGCCTCTTTCACATTGGAGTGTCTTATTGTAGAAATGTCAACCAAAGTTTTCAAACAAGAAGACAAACAATACAAATGTAGGACCACAATCACAATGAAGACATCGGTGGGATAGATCCATTAGATGAGTTAGTCTCATCGACTGGATAACAAAATGAGAAATAGCTATGTTTTATGGAATAATTATTGCCATTTGAGAAGTGATAAATTAGCTCATTTATGTCCCAACCAATTGTTATATCTACAATATAGCCCAATCCACCAAGAGCGTGATATATTTTTTATTGTATCAAGCAACATGAGATCTTCATCTTGAGGGGAGGGAGGCAAAACCAGCCTGATCGAGATGTGTCATTTGGTTAATCTTATGTTCTTTTTAAAAGAGGACAAATGCACAATGTGAACAATCTTATAGTAAGAACCATGTGCAGGAGTTCAAGGCTATTGTGATGAAATGCCAATTTTGATAGTTTGGCCAAGAGAGCTAAGCAAATATGACAACTTCTCAGAAGTCAAGACTTTTATCCTTTTTCTTTGATAACAACTTGCCTATTTTACCTAATGGATTCGATTAGATTCATGACCACCATTTCACCATAATATAACATACTTTAAAAACATTAAATGGTGCTAGAAAAAGATTTAAATGGTGCTAGACAAAGCTTATAAAGCTCATAGCATAACATAGTGATTGGAAAGCAATAAGAATTAAAAATAAATAAAAATAATGACAACACAAGATTTACATAGTTCAATATGCCTACATCCACGGTGGGAAGAGAATTTACTATTATGGAGATAATACAAAGTATAAAAGAAATGAAGTCACTCAAATCCCACACAAGAGATCAACTCACAAGAACCTTCCAATAACACTATAAATTTATGTATTTTACTATCTCCCCTTTTAGCTCGTTTCACTTCACTTGTTGTATATCTTTGGAAACTAACATAATCACTAGTAAAAATCAGATTTTTTGTTATAAAGGTTCTGATAACGACTTAAATTCGTTACCATAATTGTTATTAGTGACAAGTTTTTTGTTACCAAAGATAGTACTAGAAATTTAAAAAAAATTAAGACTATAGTAACGATATAAATGTTACGAAATCATATTTTTAGTAACGATATAACTTTTAGTAACGAATAAAAGTCGTTACGATAAATAAATTGATCTTTGGTTACGCCATCTCGTGTAACGATATGTAACGATAAAGTCATTACAATAAGTTAGATTAGTAACGATTTTGATTTTTGGTAACGATTTTTTGTTGTTACCAAACAATTATATTCTAGTAGTGAATGCCCTTACATAGGCACACAAAAGTAGTATTTTTTTCGAATCCTAAAAGCATATGTACTTCCTTATTCAAGGAAAGATGCACACCATCACCTACTACCACCGTCTGTCACATTGGCATTCGTGACTAGCTAGAGGTTGATAGGCGGAGATTGGGGAAATCTTGAAAGTAATATATACCACTGAAATTGTGGACTTTCTTTTCTATAAGAAGGGAATCGGAAATTAGCGTGGATTTTGTGATAGAGACCAAAAATCCGTCCCTAATGGATTTGATTCATCAATAGAATAATTTGATTCGTCAACAAATATACATGCATTTACATTACGACTACCTTTTTAATAATAAAGTGTGACATGCATGAGCCAAACTCTGATCTGAGTGGGGATGTGTAGTATTTTTATATTATTATTTTTTTGCTATTTTACAATATCTTAATAATAGTTAGTTATAATCCTTATATAATAATTCATCAATTATAGAAAACTTTTACATGCCTATATACTCGTATATATGGTTATTGTATACTAGTGTTTTAATCTTATAATATTTGTTGTTATATATGTATATGTAAAAAATTGGAGGATATATCAATTCAGAATACATGCCATAATCAATTGAATAAACTTTTTAAAATTTGCTAATACAAAAATCACTAAGCTAATGTTTATATTTTAAATTTAAAAAGTGTCGTATACTGCTTTTAGAAAATGCTGAAAGTAAAAATAGTTACCTTCAGGTTATAAGTTATCGTGCATACATAAAACCAAAGGTTAATGAATACATAAATTGACTGCAACAAATCAGTTTATCTTTTTCAAATGTTTAAATCCTTTAGGTTTATCAATCAATCAAGATTTGTAAACTAAAAAATACTAATAAAATATTATTATCCATGATGATTCGATATGAACAGCCAAAGAAAAAGATATGTAACAATTAGTGTCAGGTTTTGTGTAATAGTGATGAAAAAAATTATAGAAGGTTGGGTACATGTTGCCACTCATTAGTGGAAACACTTATAAGCTATCATTGATACGTAAACTTGGAAGTGACATTCAGTGATGAAGATTTGGCCTTAATATTGTTGGCATCTCATCTTGATGAGTATAAGTTTCTTGAAACAACTTTACTTCTTGGGGAAAAGGACGAAGTCTCTTTGAAGGATGCTACTACAGCTCTGTACAACCATGAGCTGAGAAAAAAAATAAAATAAGAACTAGCACTGACGAAGAAGCAGAAGCATTTGTGGTGAGAGGTCATTCATCCGCTTAAAGAAAGGGGAAGAAAGGGTGGTCAAAGTTTAAAGCCAAACTCGCCATAGATGGATGTGCATTTTGTCAAGAAAAAGGGCAATAGATAAAGGACTATAAAAAAAAGGTAAGGTTGTTCAAGATGCATGTGTGGCTAAATGCGACAACGATGGATCAGGACTATCATTGGTGGCATCGACTTCAACAGTTAACTAGGACAAGTGGATTCTGGATTCAGCCTATCATATGTTCCCCATTCGGAAATGGTTCTTTGACTATAAGAAACTAAAGAGAGAACTGTTTTAATGTGATGCAGTAGCCTATGCAAGATATTTGGTATGTGCAGTCAAGTTGAAGAATCATGAAGGAACAACGAGAGTTCTAAGAGATGTTTCGTATGTTTCCTACTTGACCAAATATTTCATTTCTCTTCAACACTTGGAGTCAAAAGGATTCTCATGGACCGCTAACAACGGGGTTCCCAGGGTCATTACTGAAGCATTGATGGTGACAAAAGGCGTCATAAGAAACATAATATCACTAGTAAAAACCTGTTTTTTGTACGAAGGTTTGTTGAACGGACTTTAAAACGTATCATATATTTCACTAGTTACAAATATTTCAATACCAAAGATAGTATTAAAAATTTGAATAAATTTGAGACTATAGTAACAATAATTGTTACAAAATAATATTTTTAATAACAACATAACTGTTAATAACGAAAAAAGTCGTTACGATTAAATAATTTGATCTTCGTTACTCCATCTCTTGCAACGATATGTAACGACTTTTGTCATTACAAAAAATTAGTTTAATAACAATTTTGATTTTTGTAACGATATTTAGTTACCAAAATCTTAATTTTAGTAGTGTATGTATTACTACGAGGGTTGTACAGTTATAGGAACTACACAATTGCAACAACTTCCAAAGAGAATGGTGTTTCCAAGTTATGGCACATGTAGAGCTGCTCAAAACTTGCCGCCGGAAAAAAGTCCGATAGGCCGAACCCGACAGGCTGACCGGGCGGGCTCGGACAAAAAAATGAGCCCGAATAAAAAAAACCGGCCGGGCCCTGAAAAATTTTCAAGCCCGCGGGCCGAGCCCGCCCGGCCCGGTTTTCAATATTATTTATTATTTTTAAAAATAGATATAAATATATATATTATTTTTTATATAATACATACATCAAAATTATATTTAATATTACATATGATATAAAATTGTACTCAAATTAATATATAATAAAATTTTTGAAATTAAATATATATTTTTAAATTTTTAATTTAAAGAATATAAAATAAATAAATAACCGGGCTGGGCGGGCTGGGCACCGACAGAGCTAAAAAAAAACCGGGCCTAGCTTAGCCCGGCCGAAGATATGAAAAACTAGGCTTGGTCTCCATGAACAGGCCCGCCCGGATCATCACCTCTAGCCACATGCGACTAGAGAACGTGATGAGAGATCCTTAGAGATTTCTGCAAAGTAGAGATTGCTTAAAGGTGTGAAGGCCTTCAAGTTAGACTTTAGTGAGCATTGTATCCTTGGAAGCACAATATTAGGTTTGGCACTGTTATCCATAATACAAAGGGTACTTTGGATTATGCCCATTATGATGTTTGGGGACCCGCCAAGACACCCTCCTTGGGTGGAAACCGTTACTAAATGACCTGTGAATGATTTCTCTCAAAGGGTTTGGGTGTATGCCATTAAGACTAAGGATGAAGTGTTGGGAAACTTCTTCATGTGGAAGAAGATGGTCGAGACACAAATAGGTCAAAAGATTAAGCATCTCCAGACATATATGCGGCAGAGTAGAAGAATGATCCATTCTTGAAGGTTTGTAAAGATACAAGAATTGTCCGACACTTCATAATCAGGGAAACACCACAACAAAATGAAGTGGTATAGCGTATGAACCAAACTTTTCTAAAGAAGGTTCTGTGCATGTTGTCTAATGCTAGGCTGGGCAGACAATTTTGGGTAGAGAGGCGGTGACATATTACATCCATATTGTGAAGCGGTTGCCGTCATTGACTATTGGTGGAAAGACACTGCTCGAGGCATGGTCTAGAAAATCGGCTACTAATTATAGTTCTTTGTGAGTATTTGATTTCGTGGCTTTTTTACCATGTGAAAGAATCAAAATTAGATCCAAGGGTAAAGAAAGCTCTATTTATGGGAGTTGCGCTGGGGTAAGGGATACCATTTGTGGTGTGTAGAGGCAAAGAAGACAATCATTAGCAAAGATGTTATCTTTGAAGAATCTGATAAGTCGCAGACTTATCATATTTATATGCTATAATTATAGAGATTATCGGCAGAAATAAGGTTAGAATAGTTAATATTTTGTTATATTAATATAAAGTCTGTTATATATGTTCAGACTTACGTTTCTATGTTTTTATGCAAGGAATAGCTTCTGACCAAGTAATGCCGGATGTGATGCCGGGAGACTTCTGCACGACACGAGTATGGAGCAGAAACATGTTATTGCCGGATCCTGCCGGGTACTCCCTATCCGGCACAAGCAAAAGTCACCACGATTGACCAACGATGGCAGTTAATGTCGTTACCAATCCAACCTCTGCGGGTATAGTGCCGGACATTCCCTGTCCGGCACAAGTACCTTTTCACGCAGATTTGGCGGTTTCAACCGTTGACAGTTACGCACGTGTTTAATGTGTTGCCAGATGACTTGGACCCGACATTCCACCCGACACAAGGGGAAATGATGCCAATAAATAGGCCCTTGGCCTACACTTCAACATATTCTTTCCACCCCACTTACACTCCAATTTCGCCTCCATTCCATGTGTTGGTGTCCAAGGAAGTTCTGCACAACCGTCCACGCAAAGAGAAGGAATCTCCATTGGGTTAAGGCTATGACCATTTCCTTATTCCTCTTGTGTTTTCTTCTTGCATTTTGTATAGATGGTTGAGTAAGAATTCCTTGTCTTCTTTGGTTAGGGATGATTTTCCTTGAAAGACTCTTATGACTATCAACAAAGTTTGTGAGTTTTAACTAAGATTTGGTTCCTAGTGTAATGAGGAAAAGTTCGCTACTTGTTCTTCTTTTCATCAAAATTCTAACCGAATTGGTTGAGGGATCTTAGTGGTCAAGTTTGTTAATCTATGGATGGGCAATAAGATCTGAGATTGGAATTAACCTATTCTATTCTCCTCTTTCTTGTTCGTTTTTAGCATGAGATTTGTTGGACTCGATAATGGATTGAGAGTGTTTAAACAATCTTGACATTTTGAATATGTCGGGTGACATGCCGGGTGTCTGATGTCCGGCACATTCAAGGTTTTTGAATGTGCCGTGCATCTTTGTCCGGCAACCTATCCGAAACATTGAAACGTTGGTTTAAGCGCTGCAATTAACAGTAGTATATAAATAACTTGTTGGGCAAAATAATGATTAAACTACATTGTGAACTAATGGATAATGAACCCAGACATTGTAGTCCAACAATGTGGTATCCATAGGGACTTCGTAACTATCTAATCAATTATATAGTATTTGTGCAAGAATATAAACAACAGTGTATGAATGTAAATTGGGGGATTTGTTTTTTTTGGGGGGGGGGGGGTTTGGTTGTGACAGGAGAAATAAAAGAAACACAATAATACTAAACTAACTAATCTAGGATAGGTGTAGCTCGGGATAGGAAATTGCACCTGCAACCCTTTACTACCATTGTCGAATCTTCGATAAATAGCTAAACAACGGGAATTTAATTAATAGCCAAATCTTGATCTATTAATCCTAACCAATTTAGACGGAAACCGACTGTTAGTTCGAGTCTCCAATTAAATCGGAAGCATTAAGCACCAATCTACCCTAAGTTGCAATGAGAACCTCATCTCAAAATAGTAAAAATCGACTAACATTGATTTAGTCCCAACGGTATAGATTTCTACTTCTGGAAACCCGTTCATAGAAATTCACACTAATGCTAAACTAATCTGTGATATCAAACCAACCAATTTAACATAATGACAATTAATTAGAGCAAACCCTAAGCAAATCCCTATATTAACAAAGACAAGCTTAAAGGTCATAATCACTCAAGAATCATCTTCAATTAAGAACAAGGACTAAAATAACATAAACATCAATCCAAGATTCAACAATGGAGTTTAGGGATTTGGGGCAAAATCCAAATCCCTAGCTACAAGGAGACTACTCAAGCATATTAGAAGTAGAGAGGAGATAAGGAAAAAAAAATAGCCATGGATAAGGTGTGGAGCTTCAATGGAAGTGGAGCTCTTCCTTTCTCCTTCTTATTCCTCTTTCTTCTTCTTCTTCTTTCTTTTCTTCTGGTTCATCGCTAGTGCTGCCCGAGTGTGTCCCTCTCTCTCTTCTCTTTTCTTTCTCTAAACGTGCAAATCTTCTTTGTTTGGGGCTTGGTCCGGGTTTCTGCCCAGGGAATAAACCCGGGCCAGCCTACGTGGTGCGCCCTTAGTGGCTGGTCTCGCGCGGACAAATGACGACTTAAAAACGCACCCTGCTTTGGTCCGGGTTTGTTTCTCGGACACAAACCCGAACCAACCTCAAAATTGTCCAGAAGGTGCCCGCTGCTATGGTCCGGGTTTGTATCCCCAGACATAAACCCTGACCACACTCAAAACTCAACAGAAGGTTTTTCCAGCTGTGTTTCGGGTTACTTACCCGGACATACACCCGGACCAATCTTCATAAAGGCTTAGTCCTTCGTTCTAGCTCTGTTTTGGACCGTTTGCGCCCACACATTCCTTTCTTTGTCTACTTTGTTCTTAGCTATGTTATTCCTCCTGTTTTTGCAACAAATGTGTAAATCACCAATAAAATGCAAAACTAGAGGAAAACTAGCTAGAGTGAAGAAATGAGCACAAAAAGTGTTGATAAAACATGCTAAATACACCCCTAAAACATGCTTATTTGGACACTCATCACACCCCCACACTTACCTTTTTGCTTGTCCTCAAGCAAAACCAAGCACCCAATCAAGTAAGGAATGCTCAAGACTAACAAATACTATCATGAAGTGTAGGATAAGAGAAGAAGCAAAAATTGATTAAAACTTACGAGAAGTGTAAACCATCTTTTAGTGGTGGCATAGGTGTGCTTAGGGCAAGACTAAATCTAGTGTTTCGGGGTATGATCCGGAGTGCTTCAAAGTTCTAAAGATTAGGTTTGTTGGAGAACTTTTCCATGGCCAACTTCTCTCAAGAATGGGCATTAAGAAGAAAACAAAAGGAAAAATAGAATTATTGCATTTGTTTCACTTTTGCATAAGAGATGAGGAGATAAATTTTGGGCATGTAGCCTTTACATTTAAGAACACTTAACTCTCATTGTTGGTTACCAATGTCGTCTCACAAGTTCCTTAGAGATTTTCACAATGAAACACTCCTTAGCAATCCCTTAGAGGGAAGAAAGGAACCCCTAAGCAATAAAAATCTAACCATTTAAGATCACTTGGCCACACCTCATGAAAAATGCTCCTAAAAAGCAATCAAAAAGAAAAATGTGAGCATTTATCCCACAATTCATAACAGTATTTGTTCTTAATGAGAACAACTTACATCACAAGGGTCCAAGTTTTTGATTTTGGACAAATGAAAGATAAGCAGAGGGATTAAACATTTAAGCATAAAATTCACTGAAAATGTCACCCCCCACACACACACACTTAACTTGAACAATGGCCTCATTGTTAACCAAACAAACCGGTGAAGGTTTCAGAAGACCTTTTCGGGAAACAGACAGAGAGAAAAGGCAAGGGACACAAACAACATTATAGCATATAAGCTATGACCACTGACAAAATCAAGCAGAGTCAAAAAGAAAGAAGAGAAATGAGAGTATCAAAATAAAAGAAACTATTACTCCCCCGAGATTGTTGTTGCTTGCATTGAAGGAACTCCCCTACACTTGAGCTTTAGCCTTAATTAGTGTAGCTTTGTTGCGGTGTGGACGCTAAGTTGCACCTGCAAGAAACACTAGAAGCAACCAAACTACAACCGGGGTTAAGAGTTAAAAAAATAAAATCAAAGGTGAACTTGACAAATTAAAATAAAGGAAAATGAAAGAAATTTTATCTGGGTTACCTTCCGGGAAGTTGCCCATCTTTAAGGTCTTTGGCTAGACCACACCACATTGAAGTCCTCCAAGATCGAAAATGAATGTTAAGTGGGCTTCAACGGGTGGGTTGGGCGGGCATCATTTTTCTTTGATGAACAACCCAAATATTGAGGTTGATGATCCTTGGTGTGAGAATCATCGAGTGGTGGAGACTCCTCTTCAAATTTAAGGATGAAGACATCCTTATCTTCGTTGAGCGGTGCAGGGAGAACTCCGGGGTGGACTTTGTCTTCTATCTCTGGTCCGAGATCAAAGGGGAAGGTGGCCTCCACACTTAGTGGGGGGACTTTGTGTTTCCACCCCACTTCATTGATGCACGGGTGGGGAAGGCCTTGATCCTCCAGATGAAGATCAAGGTTTGATGGCTCCTCTTCCTCAGTTTCGAGAATGTAGTAATCCTCGTCTTTGGGGCAAGGCTCACCGGAAGAGTCTTGATTTACATCAACTTCAGAGGGAGGTGGCTCCTTCAAGTAGATGGTGGCACTCTCCTCTAGAGGCTCGGAGGGAGGCGGTGTCTCCTCCTTTCAAAGTTGAGGATGTGATCATCCTCATTGTATTGATGGATAAGGGAGGGAGGCCAAATTGGTGATTGACTTCAAAGGGAGGAAACTCCATGAAGTCGAAGTAGAAACTCTTTTCTAACGAGTTGTCTTCATAATCAAGCTGGTGGTTATTTGGTAGTGAACTCTTTGATTCAAACAAGGAAGGAGAGAGAGGACAACTCAGGTCCTCAGTAGGTTGCTGCACCTCTTGAATTGTTTCGCTCACAAGTTTGCACAATTTGATCTATTCGAGCTTTAACGTTCATGTTGAAGGTATCTTGCTTCATGTTAAAGATATCTTGCACAATTGGGTTAGGCTTGCAAGAAGAGATAAGATCAAACATGAGCTCTTCCAAACTGGGTGAATCAACTCTTACTGTGATCACAAGACTATGAGCGCTCTCGAGATCTCCTCCACACTCTTGGCACACAAGCCTCTGGTAGACAGATGAGATAAGGTCCTCCATGAGAGATCTCAATTCTGACATCATTGTTGGACATTGGGGGCTCTCATGGTACTCTCCGCACCTTTTCCATACACTCCATTGATTGGTGATTATGTATTCTCATGATAGTCCTTCAATCCGGTTAGTCTACTCCCATCTGGTTGGTATCTTGAAATAAAATTGGCCATTATATCCTCCAACATAGAGCTTTCAGCCTAACATTGAGAATTGTCATGGTTTACTCTACATCTCTAACACTCAAACCATTGATTGTAGTTCTCTTGGCCATAAGAGTAGCCATTCCAACCTCCAGGTGGGTCATAATAACCATCCATCAGTTTAAAGTTCCTATAAAAAACAAAAATGTATATACAAAAAGAAGGAAATAAAGGAAATGAAAAATATGCACAAAAACTAAACAGATAATAAACTAGATAGTTGGACCGAAGTCCCCGGCAACGCGCCAAAAACTTGCTGGGTAAAATAGTGATTAAACTATCTTGCAAACTAATGGGCAGTAAACTCAGTCATTGTAGTCCAAAAGGTGGTATCCATAGGGACTTCGTAACTATCAAATCAATTATAAGCTTAGTATTTGTGCAAGAATATAAACAACAGTGCATGAATGTAAATTGGGGGGTTTGGGGGGGGGGGGGTTGGTTGTGACAGGAGAAATAAAAGAAACACCGTAAAACTAAACTAACTAATCTAGGATTGGTGTAGCTCGGGATAGGAGATTGCACCCGCAACCCTTTACTATCAATTCTCAAATCTTCGATAAATAGCTAAACAATGAGAATTTAATTAATAGCCAAATCTTGATCTATTAATCCTAACCAATTTAGACGGAAACCAACTATTAGTTTGAGTCTCCAATTCAATCAATAGCATTAAGCACAAATCTACCATAAGTTGTAATGAGAACCTCATCTTAAAATCAGTGAAAATCGGCTAACATTGATTTAGTCCCAATGGTATAGATTCTACTTCCGGAAACCCATCCATAGAAATCCACACTAATGCTAAACTACTCGGCGATATCAAACCAACAAATTTAACATAATGACAATTAACTAGAGCAAACCCTAAGCAAATCCCTAAATTAAGAAAGACAAGCTTAAAGGCCATAATAACTCAATAATCATCTTCAATTAAGAACAAGGACTAAAATATAGCATAAACATCAATCTAAGATTCAATAATGGAGTTTAGGGGATTTGGAGCCAAATCCAAATCCCTAGCTACTAGGAGACTACTCAAGGATATTAGAAGTAGATAGGAGATAAAGAAGAGAAATGCCCATGGATAAGGTGTGGAGCTTCAATGGAGGTGGAGCTCTTCCTTTCTCCTTCTTCTTCCTCTTCCTCTTCTCTTCTTTCTTTTCTTTCTTTTCTTCTGGTTCATCGTTGTAGTGCTACTTGAGTGTGTCCCTCTCTCTCTCTCCCCCTTCTCTCTGCTCTCTTCTTCTCTTTTCTTTCTTTAAACGCTGAAATCTGCTTTGTACTGGGGCTTGGTCCAAGTTTCCATCCAGGGAATAAAACCCGGACTAGCCTAGTGGCTGTAACACCCCATATGGGCAACTGTCCAACAACCTAGCTCTCAAGCCATTCGGGCTTGAAAAATAGCCATTTTAGGCCCAATCCTCACTTGGCTTAAAAGTGGAAGGCCTTGTTGTTGTAGTCAACCCATATGTATCCTTATAAACCATTCACATTACTACCCATATCCCGACGTGGGATAGGGGTATTACATACTCCCTCACTCAAAAAACACGACGTCCTCGTCGCAAGCCTAACATCCAAGTCCCATGGACGTCTTCAGTAGGTGTTGGCTAGCTAATCCCAACACGGCCCCGAGTCCGCTTGATACCATTTGTTACACCCCATATGGGCAATTGTCCAACAACCTAGCTCCCAAGACATTCGAGCTTTAAAACTAGCCACTTTAGGCCCTTAATCCTCACTGGGGCTTAAAAGTGAAAGACTTGTTGTAGTCAACCCATATGTATCCTTATAAACTTCTCACATCACTAGTCATATCCCGATGTGGGATGGGGGTATTACAGTGGCACGCCCTCAGTGGTGGTCTCGGACACAAAACCGGACCACCCTCAAAAACTGTCCAGAATCTCACGCTCTGCTTTGGTCCAAATTTGTTTCCCAGACACAAACCCAGACCAACCTCAAAATTGTCCAGAAGGTGACCGCTGCTATGGCCGGGTTTGTATCCCCGGACATAAACCCGAACCACACTCAAAACTCGGCAGAAGGTTATATCAGCTGGGTGTCCGGGTTACATACCAGTACATATACCCAGACTAATCTTTATAAAGGCTTAACTCCTTCGTTCTAGCTCTGTTTTTTGATCCGTTTGCGCCACACGTTTATCTCTTCGTCTACTTTGTTCTCAGTTATGTTATTCCTTTGTTTAAGCAATAAATGTGTAAATCACCTATAAAACATAAAACTAAAGGAAAATTATCTAGAGTGGAGAAATGAGCATGAAAAGGTTGATAAAACATGCTAAATACACCCCTAAAACATGCTCATTTTGAAACTCATCGCGCACACACAACAATGTGGGACCGCAACGGTTCTATATCAGAATACGAACAGAACGTCTGTTGGGATCTTTCGGAAAAATCCCCTCTTGTTCGAACTAGATCTTTGCATAGCGGGGGTCAAACAATGATCTCAACGACTCCGATGCGGATCGACGTGTCATTGACATTGTTAGGACTGGAAGCAGAGCTCGAAATGGGCCCAGGTGCTAATCTCTGTACACACTCATGTCCTTTCCTTTCACCGGATCTGCAGGCTTACTCCAAGAGGGGTCGACACCAGCTTCACTAGTATTACAATCAGGCAGGATCATTTCCTGTTTAGCACCTCCACCATCCCTACCATCTTTGCTTCCTTGAGTCCCCGTGGGTACTTGGCTCGACTTTCAAAGAATTATAACCCATGAACCACTATCCCAGATGGCACAGGTTGCAGCGTCAACTTGGGATAGGGCTTAAACTCCACCAAAGCTAAGGCCAGTGGGTTATTGGAGTGAGATCTACAAACGATTTGAAAATCTCTTTGACATCACCAAGCTTCTCTAGCAACGATGAAACATCCTCCTTAGAAGCACTTATGCTGATGTTATCGACGAAAAGACCGCCCGAGGACCACAACTTGCTTCCCTGCAATATTGGAGAAGCTAGGGTCGCCAGCCCTCACAAACGTTTTGCGTTTGGCTGGCCTGCGGTGCAGCCTCTTACATGGACTAGATAAAATGGAGCAGTCATGGATCGATGCCGACACCCAGATCGCCACGAGCTTCTCGACCTCCATCTATTACTCCTACCAAATCGACTCGAGCACCATGAAATGGAGTAGTCGTTGGATCCATCTACTCCACCCCCGTTTGCGTCTAGACTTCCGCCTCCCACTCTTGCTGTCGACGGCTACCCCTCGTAGGCTCACAATAGCATCCATCAGATCTCGACCTCCTCTCACGTCACCCTCTTGATTTCTCTCGACAAGTTGCTCTTTCACTCGCACGACTACTCGCCTTCTCTCCCGCTCTTGTCGCCCTCTCTCCCTCTTGTCATCGATGCAAGTCCTACTTAGTGGGACCCTTACATCATTTAAGCTGTAATTTCAATCTGTACTTCAGATCTTGTTGTGAATAAACATATCATTGATTCTAGATGGCCAATGAAGCAAAATATGAGCTGCATAAATGGCTAGACTAGTAACAAGCGAGCACAACAACTAATAGATATGGGCCTAGTAGCTAACAAGAGGACATTTCTATGAGCATGTCATCACATCATGGACACTAGAACTGCTTGAACAAAGACCAAAAAAAACCGGGTTCAAAGTAACTCTCAGCATTACGTGCACTGGGTTTTTGGATAGTTAGTGCAATCTGCAATGCAGAAAGCACGGTCACATTTTCAGCCATATTGGGAGAAAAGCAGCGCGATTAAGGATGATGCAGGTATTAATATTAGATTTGAAGAAACAAGAAACAAAAACTTGCAGGTGACCAGGTAGGTATTAAGATGCAAAAATAGCCGCATAGAAGAACGCGAGATTTCGGTGGTGTGAAACTGATTTGTCGGTCTCACAAAGAGCAAGAGACTACACTTTACCTTCATGAAATGCCGCATTTCTGGCAAAAATTGCGTACACAGCAAATACTATCCGGCTCAGATGGTTGCATCTCAGACTGTTACAGATCCGGCTCAGATGGTTGCATCTCTAGATTTTATTGATGATGATGATACACCTTCACACCAGTTGATTCTTTTACCAAGATCAGTCAGCCCGCAGTCTCCAGTTTCTGATCATCTTTCTTCTCCTACTGCGGATTCTACAAGTTCTCCTGATACCACTGTTCTTCCTGATGTGCAGTCAGTTCCACATACAGAATCAGCCGACTGCCAGGAAGAAACACAACTCAGAAGATCGGTTCGAGTACATAGTCCTCCTGCACACCTGTCTGATTTCTTTGTCGGGCAGACAGTCTTTGATGGAGGCAAATCTGATGTCTTTACTGCAGTTCTCACTAGCAGGTTGGACAATTCTCCCAAGTCTATCAGTGACTTATATTCCTTGACGGATATCAAAGGAGAAAGGGAAATCACTCTTTCTTCAAATTCTTATTGTCATAT
This sequence comes from Limonium bicolor, assembly GCA_023374045.1. Taxonomy (NCBI): domain Eukaryota; kingdom Viridiplantae; phylum Streptophyta; class Magnoliopsida; order Caryophyllales; family Plumbaginaceae; genus Limonium; species Limonium bicolor. Next base: position 377,535,349 of record CM041776.1, read on the forward strand.
GAGTATCACTGATGCACTAGTTGAGCCAAGGACTTTTACAGAAGCTAGTAAAAGTGCATATTGGAGACAGGCTATGCAAGACGAGCTTTGCTGCATTGGACAGAAATGGGACCTGGGAGATTACAGAGTTGCCTAAAGGAAAAAAGGCCATTTCTAGTAAATGGGTCTACATGGTTAAGCTACGAGCTGATGGTAGCTTAGAGCGGTACAAGGCACGCTTGTTGTTCGCGGGTTTACTCAGAAATACGGTGTTGACTACACAGAAACGTTTTCGCCTGTAGATAAAAAATGACAACGATTCGTGCCTTACTTCTGTCGCAGTAAAAAAAGAATTGGGTTATCCATCAACTTGATGTGAATAACGCCTTTCTTCACGGCGATCTGAATGGGGAGATTTATATGAAGCTTCCTCAAGGACTTGAAGCAGATTCGAACAAAGTCTGCCGCTGAAATGATCTTTATATGGCCTGAAACAGGGCGTCTCGTCAGTGGTATGCTAAATTGACAGAATTTCTCAAACAGCAAGGCTACTAGTTCGTGCAATGATTATTCGCTTTTCTCAAAGAAGACGAGTGATCGTGTTGTACATATTGGAGTCTATGTTGATGATTTGTTGGTTTGTGGGAACGACATTTCAGAAATCAATCGTTTGAAGGAAGTTTGCATACGAAATTCCGTATCAAGGACCTTGGGCGGTTGCACTATTTTCTGGGCATGGAATTCATTTCTGTCCCAGAAGGACTGGTTGTTACACAACGCAAATATGCTAAGGACCTCATAGAAGAGTATGGTGTTGCTGCTGCTAGGCCTGTCGCCAGTCCTTTGGAGGTTGGTCTGAAGCTGTCTTTCGACGCTGGGTCTCTTTGCCGGATCCAGAACCATACCGACGGCTTATTGGACAGTTGAATTATCTGACTCATTCGAGGCTGATATTAGTTTTGCTGTTCAACTGCTCAGCCAGTTTCCGAAGGCTCCATGCCAGCACCATTTTCTGCAGCCATTCATGTTCTCAAATATCTCAAGGGTACCTTGAATCATGGTTTGCTTCTCAAAAATACAGACGACTTGCAGTTGATAGCTTACTGCGATTGGATTGGGCTACTTGTCCATTTCCCGTCGCTCTGTGAGTGGATTTTTTATCAGGTTGGTGGCTGTCCTTTAACTTGGAAAGCAAAGAAACGGGTCTCTGTTTCGTTGTCCTCGGCGGAAGCTGAATATAGGTCTATGCGCAAGGGTAAACTCTGAGCTTGCCTGGTTAACCCGCCTCCTTGCTGATATTGGCATTGATAATATTACTCCATTCCTATGCATTGTGACAATAAAGCAGCAGTGTTTATTGCCACAAATCCTGTTGCCCATGAAAGGACCCAAACATGTTGAAGTTGACTGTCACTATGTTCGTGAGCAGATACAGCGGGGATTAATTCGTTCAACATATCCCTAGCTCTTCTCAGCTTGCGGATATGTTTACAAAATCTCTCAATGGGAAGCAGTACCAGTCTCAGTTGCCGCGGATGGGAGTTTGCAGCATTTAATTTCTTTGGTTCCAAGACAAGCAGTTGTTCTTCTGCGTGCTTGCCTTGAGGGGGTGTAGAGATATATCCCTATTATAGTTCTATTATTGTTCTGTTTAGTCTGTATTAATAAGCTGCTCTTGTCCAGCTGTACTTATATGTTGTTTAGTTTCCCGCTTCCCTCTTATTGTACTGCCTATAATATGAGAATAATAAGAAAAGATGTCATTCCCAGCTCTCCCTCTTTCTCGATACTTCTCTCTGGTTCGTTCTCACTGAGAAACTCAAACTTTACTTTCTTCGCTCATCGTAACATACTATAAGTTTATTATCAGGCCAATGTAACGTAAGATGGCGTAATCAAAGTTGCAAAAAGAAAGATTTTTATCCCGCATCAAGATTCAACATTGCATTCCAAATGTCAGGATTGCTGCTATATTCAGAACCGACACTACAGAATGATAAGGAAGGCAACACTCACACATTTTTTTTTTAAAAAAAACATCACAAAAGAGATGCTTCAAATGATCTCATACTAGATGCTAGAAAAGCGGTAGACTATCCTCTGTTCCATCCTTGGCCGATTGACATGGTAAAGGATGGAACAGTTCGGGTCAATCGGTTCGGGTTCGGGTTCGGTTAGGTTCGGTTCTGGTTGATTTCAAATCGTTCAATATTTGGTTCGGGTTGGATCGGGTCGGTTGAATTCGGTTTGTTCGGGTTGAGTTTGGTTTGTTGAAATTTCGGGTCGGTTTGGATCGGTTTGGGTGATTTTCGGTTTGGATGACTTTCGGTTAGGGTGACTTCGGGTCGGGTAACTTACGGTTCGGGTTAGCCTCTGGTTTATTCGGTTTTTTCGGGTTATGGGTCAAATTCGGGTCAATTAATCAGTTAAATTCGGTTGCCATTACAGAATCCCGCAACTCAATCATCATGATATGCAAATTTGACTTCAATCAATCTCAACACATATAAATGTATATAAAAGATTAATTTAAACAAATAATTATAATTTGCATCATGTTATACTTTAGCAACTAACTCTGAACTTATCATAATTATTGATGTAGCTTTAGATTATTTAATAGTTTCATTATTTTGAAGGAGTATAAATAAGGTATGTTTGTGGATAATTATTAAAATTGTATCAAAGTGTGGTAACTTGTATTTTTAATCTATTAATAGTTAGCGAATGAATTAATTAATAAGTTCTGATGACTTTTTTTACGGTTGTTTAAAAACTATTAATGATGAAGAACTATTCAGAAGCATGAGAATTTTGCTACATAGGTAAAAACCTTCAAGTATATTAAACATTTATGCTAAATTGCCAATGAGGGAGAATTATTCACAAGATTGGATAAAGGCTTGAAAAATTCTAATTAATAAAAACCCTTTCAATATATGAATAATTAATACAATAATGATATGAATTAGTGATAAAATTTTAGTCTAAATATACAAATACTTTTGGTTCTTACCAATTTATCATTGATGAGTAACGCATTATCATTAATTCATTATTAGTTTTTGCGATTAATGAAAATGCATGATAATTAATTACCTTAAAATTTTATAGTGCAAAATATTGGTGGTATATTTAAAATAATTTCTCGTGTATATAAGTTTATTAATACTTTTTTATAGGTACGCCACTTACTAAGTAATAATTAATTGTAAAAGTATTGTGGGGGCATTGTTTAGTGTTGTATGATACAAATGCTAAATACTGATTTGTATTTAAACTAGATATTGGGTATAAACATTATGTTTTATTCTCATTGTCTCCTATAATTAATGCAATATATTCTTTCGGGTCACACCGGATATATTAGTTCAGGTCATACTGGTTTCGGTTCGGGTTCGGTTTGGTTAGTTTTCGGTTGGTTTCGGTTCGGGTCACTTCGGATTTCGGGTCATCGTCGGGTTATGGGTGACTTCGGTTCGGATGATTGTGGATTGTGGTTTACTTTCGGTTTTACAATAATACGGTTCGGTTTGGTCCGGGTCGGTTTATTTCGGATTTCGGGTCATTTTTCAAGTTATAGTTTTCGGTTGAGATTCGGATCGGATTGGTTCGGTTCGGTTTTTCGGGTTCGGGTTACTTTTGCCAGGTCTAAAAAAAAAAGAGCAGTAGGCGTGGAAAGAAGAAAAAAAGTGAGGAAAAGAAAGTGAAGACCAGAAAAAAAGAAAAAGAAAAGTGGGCTGCATTCCCATTACTATCTCACGTAAAAAAAAATTCAAGCCATCATTACACCAAACAAGCTTTTTGTGAGCTTAAAGAATTTTTTTTTTCGGTGTTACTAGAGCTGATCATAATGTGTCCGGCCCGGCAGTCCGGTCCGACCCGACCCGTAAAATAGCCCGACGGACACGAGTCCATTTGGGCTTCCGGGCGGGCTTGGACATAAAACCAGGCCCGAATAAAAAACCGGGCCGGGCCGCGGCACATTTTTTGAGCCAGTGGGCAAGCCCGGCCCGGCCCGGCCCGATTTTATATTATTATTATTATTTTTTAAAATGTAACATACACATATTTAATTTAATTTAATTTTTATATAATATACTATTAATATATAAATATAAATTTTAATTAAGTTATATATAATATATGAATCTATATTGAAATATATTAATTAATTTTTTATTAATTTATTAAAAAAATTAAAACAAGCCGGGCCAGGCTTCGACAAAACCTTGAAAAAACCGGGCCTAGCCTGGCCCGGCCCGAGCATGTAAAAAACCGGGCTTGGTTTTTTAAAATAGGCCCGACGGGCCTAAAATTTTCCTTCGGCCCGACCCGAACCCGGCCCGCCCGCCCGAATGATCACCTCTAGGTGTTACCACCGAAGAGAGTCTCATTGAAAAAAAAGCCTGAGTGTAGTCCTGTTATTTTTTTAAAAGAATATGAACGGATCCTCTAGTTCCAGTTCGAATAAATCTATAGTGGTGTTAGACGAAAAAATATATAACCGATGGTCAACCCAGATGTGAGTTATATTTGATTACCATGAATTATTTATAGTAGTACAGGATGGTGTTCCAGAGCTTGTGGCGAATGCAAATGACGCACAGAAGGCTACCCACAAGGAGAATACAAAAAAGGACAAGAAGGTACTCTATTTAATTCATCAAGGCGTGAATGATGAGGTGTTCGAGAAGATCGATGCAGCAACTACGGCAAAAGAAGCTTGGGAAACCTTGACAACCACTTTCAAAGGTGGGAGAAAGTCAAGAAGGTAAGGTTACAAACCTTACGACGCCAGTACGAGTTGCTACAGATGGAGCCTTCAGAAATGGTGTCAAAATACATCAGCCGGCTCCTGGCTTTAACAAACCAGATGAAAACCAATGGAGAGGCGCTGACAGAACAGTCCAAAGTGGAGAAGATCCTGCGGTCACTAACACTCCAATTTGACAGTGTCGTCATAGCGCTCGAAGAGGCTCACGATACAGCTAAAATGACCATGGATGAGGTGACGGGAACGTTGCAAGTGCATGAGCAACATATGAATGAAAGAAAGATGAAGAAGCCAATCAAGCAAGCATTGCAAGCTCAAGTTTCCTTTTCTGACGACCAAGACGATGAGCCAAAGAAGAGACAAGGTGGTTCCATCCAGAGAGGAAGAGGTTGTGGGTCATATAGAGGTTGTGGTGGCTACAACAATTATGGTGGCCAAAGAAATCAAGATGGTGGTGAAGATAAATCAAGTTCCAACAGTCAACGAAATCACGATAGAGGTCGTGGACGTGGTAGAGGTAAAGAACGAGGACGGTATGACAGACCTGATGTCCAATGTTATGCATGTCATAAATATGGTCATTATGCTTCAGAATGTAGAAGCAAAGACAAAAGCCAGAGAGTTAACTATGTGAAACATAGCGATGCAAGTGATGATAAAGATCATACACTTTTGATGGTCACTGACGACAGGGAGAAACCAGATAGCCAGACTTGGTTCCTTGACACCGCCTGCACAAATCATATGTGTGGAAAAAAGGAGTTGTTTGCTCATCTTGATGAATCGATTCAAACCACAGTAAAATTTGGAGATGAAAGTAAAATCCCAGTTGCCGGTAAAGGAAAAATTCTCATCAATTTGAAGAATTGTAACACCCCCGAATAAACATCCCATAATACAAACGTCGCGCCTAAGCAACATCACGGTTAACTATGCAGCGGAATAAACTCCATCCGGGTGTCACAGACGCCAACCACCCACGTGGTTGACACGACCCCTCTTCCAACACCAAGTTATGGTCTGTACGACTGGAAACAACCCTCAACCAAAACTCATATACAGTACAAGATACAATTCCGAATACCGAGTGTCTACAACAATATTACCAATTCATAAACTGAAATTCACATCCCGGGTGTAGTAACAACCCATACATCAAGCATACTACTACAACTCAAGAATTATGCCCTGATGGACTACCCCCATGGTAGCCATCCCGCCTGCGCTCCGTTATCGTCCGGCTCAATACCTGTAAAAATTGGGTTGTAAAGGACTCAGCCAACTACGCTGAGTATAACGTGTGTAGCCCGTATGTTACCGGGCCACACGACTACTTGGTCGAATATTATTAAGTCAATTTACATGCTATAATAAAGCAGTAAAACACACCACAGTACGTCATAGTATCATACACACTTAAAGGTAGTAACACATTAGCAACAACAACCAAGCACAACAAGCTGCTAGTATCACATCAACAATCATGTACATAATAAAACGTGTGCATAGGTATGTAATACCCATGATCCTCACTATGGGATCGTACGAGCGTTGTGTGTTTTCATTTCTTTTCTCTTGTTCCCTTAAAGTATATTTTCTTTCTCTTTCCTTGCACCAGGTCTGGGGATGTAATTTAGATCCCGTGACCATCTCATGTAGGTGTTAATCTTTCCTTGTTTCTTTAAAGGTTATTTGTGAATTCTCTTATCACCACCATTTGGGGAACGTCTTCTTCATAGCTAATCCTCCATTCCCGGATAGCTCTCTCTCTCTCTCTCTCTGTTGTTTTTAAATGTTACGAGCCACTGCCCCGGATACCAAGGGTCCGTCTCCATATTCCTTTTCAATGTTACAAGCCTCTGCTCCGGATACAAAGGTTTCGTCTCCCTATGTCTTCCAATGTTCTGGTCTCTACCCCGGATACAAAGGGTCCGTCTCCCTATTCCTTTTCAATGTTACTAGCCTCTGCTCCGGATACAAAGGGTCTGTCTCCCTATGCCTTCTAATGTTCTGGTCTCTACCCCGGATACAAAGGGTCTGTCTCCCTATTCCTTTTAATCTTATTGGTCTCTACCCCGGATACAAAGGGTCCGTCTCCCTACTCATTTCTAATGGGTATTGGCTTATCATTACCTTTGATAGTTCGACACCATAGTGGGTGTCTTTAGAGGTCCTCTATAGTTAAGAGGAGTTTTCCCTTTATGTAGTTCCTTTGGTTTGTTTACGAAGTTCGTTGTGTTTCATCTCAAGGATTCATCAACGAGAAGGGACTACACTACTGTGTGCGCGCAAACAATATGCACAATAATAGCAAGCAGGTAAGCAAGGAAGATAATCAATCCATTCACATGCCTTACACAAGCTCACAACAGACAAATAAGCACAGTAAAACAAACATCCGTTTTCATGCATTAGTCTTGTGGTCATAAACAAACAAGGCACACAGCACACAAGCCGTGTAACACGACAACATACGAACCACACATGTCCATACCTTGATCAGAAGCAAATGTCATCTTTGAAATACCCCCAACTTATAAATCATGGATTATACATCTAATCACATTGATTAAGGCTTAAACATGCCTTAAAAGTCAACTGAGAACAACAGTGGTCAACACAAAGCAAGACATTGCACCCTTTGACTGTGTAGGGTAAATAAATACCCAAATGAACTTCTTAGGACCTAAATATTTGTCCTAAGCATATTAACACATTAAGGAACACATTAAAATTGTTGGAAAACACTCCAACACAAAAGAACAAGCATTTACATGCTTCAAGGTCAAGTAAGGCAAAAATGTGCTCTAAAGGAACCTTAAAGGTCTAATGACCTCTAAATGATATAAGATTGGATACCACGATCAAATATCATGTAAGGAACGCAACGAAACTGTTCTCAAAGAAAACTAAGCTCAGAAACACCTTGCGACACAAAATGTGCACTAAAACACCTTAAAGCACGTTTTTGTGTAATTGCCTTCTAAATTGGCTTTTAAATGGGCTTAAAGTTTATAATTACCTATAAATATTCTAATATATCATACTATAACATATTAGGAATTTAGTTCCAGAAATTTACAAATTTTTACAAATTTAATATTAAAATATTAATAAAACCTAAAAGGGGGCCCGCTTGAGTCAACATTGACTAAGAATGGTCAAGAGGTCAAATTTTGACCCCTTGGACCCCATGGAGTCGGCAGCTACAAGCAGGGGGAGTTCAAATTCGTCACTTGCAACATAAGGAACAAGGTTCCAACATCTTCCATGATTTAAGGGACTACTTTTACCTTTCTAATATTATAGTCTAAACTATACACACTTGCTCCTTGATTGATTCAGTCTCCAAAAACGTGTGAGAGGCTCCTTTTCCCTCTAATAACCGATGCCAATAATACATGGTGACCCATGGTGACTCACCAAACACTAAATACAATAAACAAAGCAAAAAAATGTGTTTAAGACAATTTGACCTATCTTTCTTCATTTGCTGGATACCCAGCCGACACCAGCTCCTTCAAACCTCTCTTTGGCTTCTCCAAACCGTGGCTAACATGCCAAATACAGAGGAGAACAAAAATTGACATAGGTAAGCTTATTAAGCCATTTTATGTTCAATTTCTTCACAATTCTTTCCTCTTTCGGTGGATCTAAGCATCAACCATTTCCATCCATGGATATAGGTTGTTTTGGAGGTTAAATTAAGGAGGAATCTCGGCATTAACAAGGGAAGAAGGTGGATAAAGCTAATCTTGTTCTTAAGGTACAAAAATGTGCTTTAAGCACATATCTTTTGATTCCCTTCAAATTCGGCTGTGAAACTTTGTTCCTAGCCTTATTATCTTCATCTTAACATACTTATTCAGTTGGTATACCAAGAGCTTCAAGGTATAGCCAGATCCAAGCCAAAAACACCATTTTAGGCACTTTAAACAAGGTAAAGATTAGCCATCTTCTAATCTGAGTTATACCAGTTTAAAGCTTGGTTTTAGTAGATCTTTAAATTATATTTACCTACTGTAAATACAGGCCGAATTCAAGCTTGGTTACCTTGGTATTTTAAGGTAAACTTTACCTTGAAAATTGACATTAAACACTTCTTATGGTTAGATCTTGCTTGGAGACTAATCATGCCTTAATTGCTGTTTGAAAACATGTAAACTAAGCTGTGGAAATATTATCTCCAATCAGCCGTGGCCAAACAAGGCTTATACTTGGCAAAAATAAGGTATAAATCACTTAAACCTTCACTTGGTATATTAATATGTAATTATACATATGTGTATAATTGTGCCGTGAGTGAACAAGGTATTTAAGGTCTTATTTTGACCTTAGGTGATTAAGGAATGGTTTAATAAATTTTATAACTAATTAATTAGCATAATTGTCAAATTTAAGACATTATGTGGAAAATTGGTAAATAAGGAAAACTATATGGTAAGGGCCGAGAGTTTATAGTACTTTTGGGCATTTATGTGTAATTTATTTTATAAGCTAATGTTTGTAATAAGGCCATGTACTTTAGGCCATTTTATTTATGCATTTATAAGCTTATAATTAAGTTTAGGTAATAAATATAAATTACCGCAAGGAATTTGGGTGTTAGGTGTAATTAAATTAAATTTGGGGGCTATAAAGGGTTATAGCCGAAATTTAGAGGTTTAAATGAGTTTATATTAAAATTATAAGATTATATAAAGTTTTGGGGTTAAAAGGTAATTTCTAGAAAGTTTGGGTATAAAACCGTAATATATGGAGTTTATTGGTCAAGGAAATATTAAGGTGGTCAACCTTGACCATATGGTAGGTTTTGACCAAATTAAATAAGTTAGATAACTTATTTAAGGTTTTATAATAAGATAAGTATTTAATGGTAATATTTTTATAACATATGTGGTATATATGTTATTACCAAAATTAAAGGGTGTATAATGGTATTATAAACACCCATGGGCTATAGGAATTTTTAGGAATTTATTGGGTTGATTTTGGAATTAAGATAAACTATATATGTATAATATATAGTTATTATGTCATTATGACACTTTGGAATAAAAGATGGGGTGATATAGTAAATACCGATTATATATGGGTTAATAAGGATATTTATAACCCTTTAATGAAATTTGGTGATTTTAGAATATTATAAGAGTGTTTCCTAAGACATATGTATAATATATAGTTATAATGTTATTATAAAACTATATGTTATAAATAGAGCCAAATGGCAATTATAAAACAGCACAAGGGCTGTTCAAAATTTACAAAATATAACCATAGGTTATACCCTTTTTTATAAGTTAGAAATGTTATATTAAATGGTATATATAACATGGAATAAATAATGTGGTGATTTTGTAAATAAAGGAAACTATGGTTTATGGATAAGAATAAGGTATAAATATATATGCCATGCGGCAATATATAATAGTTTTGCATAGAAACTATAGGTTACAAGTTAAGGGAAATAAAAATATCATATTATATGATATTAGTATATGGTATAACATTACATAATGTTATGTGGTCAAAAAGGAATTTAAATAAAATAAGGTGCTGTACCGAATTATAAAGGTTGGAAATATGAATTTTAGACTAAGGTCTACAATGTTATAAATGCTATAACAATTATATGGATTAGATGGAATTAATATATGTGAGGATATTCACATTAAATAATGTGACAAACTATAAATAAATGAGATTTATAAACTAAGGTATTTATGGAATAAACCTTAGGAGTTGTAAATATACAACATAAAATGTTACATAATATTAGGATAATAATCTTAATATAAGTTGTATAAGATAATACAACTAATGGGAATAATCATCTAACATAAGATGATAAAATGTAACATACAATATAAGAGTTTATTAAACTCACGAAACTTACCTACGTGGTAAATATATACATATACAAGAATAATGTATTCAAGGATGGATATATAATATGGTTAGAAACCATATAAAATAATGGTGGTGGTTATTATAAAAATAGTTACAAACTATAAGTTATGAGTTTTTGGATGCAAATATTATTTGCTAAATATAATGGGGTATATAATACAATGTATTATAATGGATGGTGGGAAACTGATACAATAAGAAAAATAATACCATATAATATATTATGCATGCATTCATGCAACTATAGGTTATGTACCTATATTAATGGTGGATAAGATTAAAGAAATATAATGAATTAAACTTAACAGTTGAAATATTTTGACGTACGAGGTTGAGTAACAAAGCCGACCAGTTTAGAGAATCCCGTAACAAATAACTGTAGAAAAACAGGGGTGATCTATCGGGGTTACTTATTATTCAGAAATACTGGATTTAGTTAGTCATGGAGACTGACTTATAGTTTTATTACCGTTTAGATGATACTACAGACGGAGGCGCTTGACGAGCTAGTGGTCTACATTACGCATCCTAGGTCTTGGTGAACGGTATGTAAAGGGGTTTGATCCGAGTTGTCCTAAGGAAACTCCTTGGGCTCGGATTTGTTTGTTATCACTTGTGTGTTAAGTGTTTTGGATACGTGTATGTGATTATGTGCTACTGCATTAATTATATATGCACGTGCATCCTACGGGACTAACACTACGTCGACTATAGATCGACTTATATAAACATACATATACGTTATTGTGATGACATGACGGTTACTTGATATAATACTATGATATTAATATTAAGTATATGGCAACCTAAGTAAAACACTTAGGAACGAGTCACGACGTTGTCGGTCTCTAGAGCATGGATCTCGAACATGAATATAACCTAGATTACTTCTAGGTATGTGTGAGACCCATTGGGCAGCTAATTATAAATTATATTCTCCATAAGACTAAGAGCATATCTTAAACATTATGAGAGAGAGATGGTATGAGTTGAGGTGAGGAATCCCGGTAGTTTACGAACTACTTGGTTGCGCATTTGTGATCACTGAGGGGTTTCCTAAATTAGATTCCGCTCCAGGTATACCTAACGAGCCCTATTTGGATCGTGGGTCAGGTGGCTACGGCCTTTTCTATGGACGTCTTACGAGACATAAGAGAATAGTCAGGGGCCTCCGGACCTCTGGCGAAATGAGCACCTTTGTGTGTACGGGAGGACTACTGTCCATGGTGAGTGTAACACCCCAACTAACAACAACATACTTAACAACAAACTGCAGCGGAAAAGCATACCTCATCACATTACTTAACTCATTGGTGTTACACGCCGTTAACCACCCACGTGGCTAACAAGGCTAACATTTACACAATTGTATCGGTCTGATGGACTAGATCCCCGAGCAACTACACATTACCAACTCCGCTATCACTACCAACACTCATTATACAAAGACCTTCCAACTGTACCGAGTATTTACAACTAATGCCGAGAACAATTTCGGTCTTACTACACCTACTGTTTACAAGTAATTACATCAGTTACCCGTGCACAACAACTACCCCGTCCTACTCTCGAACGGCTCCAGCTCCTTGTACCTGAAACAGAAAAGGAAAGAAAGGGTGGCCCCCCAGGGGGCTCAGCACCTTTGCTGGTATGGTAATCCCGCAGCCCACATGCTACCGGGCCACGCACAACTATTTGTCGTCTTAGCATGCAGTTGATTACATTCAAATCAAGCATGTAAATCATAAACTCACAACACAACACATTTCACCTCAATGGGCTTAACGAAGGTAATTCATTTATACTTAACAAGTCACACTTTGAGTTCTTCAACCCTATAGTATTTTTCCTCTAACGGAGCTATTACCTTAATAGACGACATTTACCCACTATCGGGTTTCCACAAACGTCTCTTTTACATACTAGGAATCATATCCATGATCCTCACAAATCGCTTCTAAGCAACATATGACATCACATCACAATAACTCTGCAACATATCAATAACACATACATAACGGGTACGGATCTCTTAGGAACCGGCCCAAACATAGTTAATACACTGGTGAGCCTAGGGAAAGATATCACCCCCATGTTAAGCTCGTTATAACAACACTCATTACCGCCCTAATAGTCGGACGAGTAACTTACCTAAAGATGGATCGGATTTAGTGACCCGAACACACCACACAAACACATGTTCCCCCTAAACCGATCGTAAGTCAGAATAGCTAAGCTTTGGGATAAGCTAATGGGAGATCATAACCCGTGAGGGAAACAACCATAACAGAGAGAAGGGTAAAGCTAAAAAGGATACCCACTCCCAAACAACGCGCGACCGGCCAAACCGGATTCCTCACTATGTTAGCACATACTTACTTTTAACTTTTCGTTAGAACTCCACTACGGAGTCTATCGTACCTACACACCATACAGTATTACATTTGGGTTAAACATACAAGGGAGATCCCTACACTCACGTACACATATCACACAATTAACTCACACATAGCCGTGGTTAGAACGCCCCACGGTTCGGGTCGTTTAATCCGAATACCAAACTCTCATGTGATCCTAGACTCAGTTAGCTAAGGTTTAACACTTTCGAGGTTAAATGGCATCGGAACAGGTGCGCCACATATATGAATTACTATAAACTCATTACATGTTTTGTCTTACAAGGTGGCAAACACACAGAAAAACACATTGGCATACAAGCCGGTGTAATCCGGTAGGACACAGGTTGCAAGAAAACCATACCTGTCACCATCGTCCACTCTAACGTGTCGTCTTAAGTTCCTTGAACAGTTCTCGAACAACTGGTAACATTACATTTACTTTTATTAACATCGGGGTAACACGATTGTTTAAAGTCTAATGCTCATAACTTACCCCCGTTAACTCGTTAAATAACTTGCCATTTTTAACTTGTTTCACTTTCACATTTTATTACAACTTTTCAGCCACTTGGTTGTCTTTATAACACACCTAACATATCCTTAACATCCTTATAATATCATCTCTAACTTATCCCCATCTTTAGACATCATTTAATAACCTAAAAACCAAGTTTATTAGTGGTCCGGGACTTGGTCCCTAACTTAGGTCCCGGACCTATACTTAACAATTCTCTCGGTTTCTTTTAATGGGGTGGTCCGGGACTTCATACAGGTCCTAAGTCCCGGACCATTCTAGGCAACAATTCTCGGGTAATTCAAAGAGGTTGGTCCGGGTCCTTGTACAAGACCCAAGTCCCGGACCTAAAACAATGTAAAACTCTCGGCCTAATTTGCACTCATGGTCCGGGACATGACCCATGACCTAGGTCCCGGACCCAACCTACAGAATCGACGTACTGGCATTTTTCAAGTCCTGCTGCGTAAGTTCTTTACACCCATCATTTGTATAAACTTCCCAGTACACTCTTATACTCAAAACTTCACCAAATATACACCACATAACAACATAGTGCACAATTTAAATTGCATAGCACTTAGGCTCTTAACATGCATAAATCTTAAACACTGAATTTCCCACAATATATTTGCCTTTCACCTGCAAATACACACAGCAGTACATATGTCCTTTACTAGTCTTTTGAGAACATTTTTCTAAGTCATTACCATTGGCTCTTTAGGTAGTTTCAGTAGACAACGTACGTTCATTTTCCAAAGGAATTTTAAGCTATTTTTGGTTAACATAAAACATGGAGGAAACACCATTTTTCTTTGAGTTTCCTTACCTTGAAGCAAAGGAGAACAATAATATATGAAAAGATGAACTCAAGCTCCTTCCAGGGAGATTCCTCTTGACACCAAAATGGAGCTCTTGAAGATTTGAAAGGACTAAGTCGAAGAGCTTGATGAAACTAAGAGATCGGTGGTCTTAGTTTTCGATTTGGATAAGTGAGCTAGGAGTTACATGGATTTGAAGATGTCATATGGTGCTGGTGCTGTATTATCGTGAAAGAGAGCAAGGAAGGGGATGGCTACGTGAGACAGCAAGAGGAAATGAAGGAATGAAGAGAATTCACTGATTGCAAATGCTTTTGAAGATATTAATTGTTTACATAAAGCAAATAGTACTCTCTCTTATTTACTCACTTATTTGTTCAATCAGCTAGCAAGGGTGACGACTCACCACATGCAAAACCGGCCCCCATTAATCAAAAGGGGTTAATTAGTCTTTATGCTCAATTAAATTACATATGTTGACATATGTTACAAACTAGCTTATAAAAGTCACTATTTATAATAACAAGGCACTTTGAAATGGAATTTTCAATTTCCCATTGATTTAAACTTCCAAATGTGATACTAAATAGTACACACATTAATTAAAGAGTATTGATGGACATTTAGCCATTCAAAACTCATTTACACGACAGTTACTCAAAAACGTGCTTTTAAGACTCCTTTAAGCACATTTTGTGTTTTAACTTGTTTCCAAGCTCAGTTTTCTTTGGTAATTGATTTAATAGGCTCATTAACATATAATTAAGGTCTGGGTAAGTTCATTTAGCCTTAACCAAGATTATCCCAAGCTTAGAGCATATTTTGTCCTTATTGCCTCTTAGGCAATTAATTGTATTTACTATTTATTAAATTGTTTACTAATGTTTCTAAGACTCTTTTTAGTCTTAATAATTTATTATTTAATGTTTAAACAACATATCAAGGTTTGGGGTATTTCAGTCTACCCCCCTTAAAAGAACTTCGTCCCCGAAGTTCACACTTCCCACATATCATTGGTTTAGAATACGGGAATTACTTGTATAATAAAACACTTCCATAACCAAACATACTTTACATCACAGTCCCGGACTTGACGGTCCGAGTAACATATCCACCTCCATACATCACATAACATACTTACATAGTAACCTCGGACTTAATGGTCCGGGTACCTTAACAACATTTGCACGTACATAACAACTCTTAGACTCTCTCGTCTGGGCAACATAACAACATTTAGACCCGTAGGTCTTGATAACATAACAACCTTTAGACACATAGGTCTAGGTAGCACAACAACATTTAGACTCATAGGTCTCGATAACATAACACTTCGGACTTAACCACGTTAGGACTCAAGGTCCAAATAATAATTTTTTTTCCTTACACATTCCACACAACATGTCTTAGCATGTATAGCAACTAAAGATTTCCTTTACATACACTGTGCCCCCGCAGAATTCGGTCGCGATGGACACATATTGTCCCCGTTCCTTTGGGAGGTCAAAACAATCACTTAAATTTAAAATTTCATTTGTGAGGTTAAGCAAGAGAACTTAACTATGTAAGGTATCTATCGACGTTTTATAAATACCGGTTCAAAACCCTTTTGAAAACACATACAACTCCAAGTCCAACTTATGCTCTTTATTCTCTTTTCCCAGCGTGGTTATTTGTGACCACTTGTAGGGAGCTTCAAGAATCATCCAACCCTGATGTGATCAGCATCAATGTTGAACTATCCTTCCACCCCAATTTGTGTTCGGCTTCCCTTGATCGCATGCAAATCAAGTTCCACCTCCCACTTCATTTTCAAGCATCAGATAATACACTCATTTACAATTTTCTATCTTTTAGTCTTTCTAGTCATAATCATTACATCTCCAAGGGATAGAACTCCGTCTATCAATCATCATCCGTATTCAACTTAATCCACATTACCTAGGGAATTTAATTTTTACTAGGTTCTATGTTGGTATCATACCACTTCACAGATCATAACACTGTATATATATATTTTTTCAAAATATAATACACTGTTTTACATTTGGTATTATATGAACATACTTAGTCGGGGTTTAGTTCCCCGGGAGTTTTTCTACTCCCATATACTTTCACACACATACGTTAACACAATAACACACTTATCACAATGGTATTCGCATCTTTTATGTGTTGTTACCACAATTAACCATGAATGAATGCGTATGTTTATGTAACACACACACCAATCAACTAAACATATTATTTTGTGCTATGCACACCATAGTTCACGTACACTCGTACGGTAAAACACACTAAACGGTTTGCGCTCTACCCCCCTTAAAAGGGATTACGCCCACGTAATCAATTACTTAATATCTGTGTTATAACATTCTACCATCGTGAAGTGTTTAATCTCCACGCGGTTTATTATACAATGTATTCTGGTTTGAGGATCTTAGCCATACTGGCGGCTTAGTCCCTATCCAAGAATTCTCTTTAGAGTTTATTTAATTCATAACCAGTTTCGATTCTGGCCTGTGAAACTTCTAGGCTTTAATAATTATCCGTTTACACATATTCACAACACACATCTAACACTTGAATAATTTAGAGCTTAATTGGCCCTATACACTGTTCTTACTGTATTATACATCCCCGATTATCACCTTTATCTAGGTAACAACGATTTCTCAACCGGCGCGTGGTATCATTTACCATGAGCGAACTCGGTGAGTTTCAACTTTCTATCCATTTCCATGATAACTTACTGTATTCACCATGATTTACTTGATTTCTTCCGACTTACTGTCGGTTGAATTTGAACTTCTACCTAATATGTAGTATTCTCGTAGTCATTTCAACAACTGTGGTATATTGCATACCAATATTTAACATACTGTGTAACTATAGTCACTTATTGTGAATCAAGTATCCTTTCATTGATACGACCTTGCATTTCCTATGCTTTGGTCTTTATCGTGTTATAATACTCTTTATACTTCTACCACAATTGACATCTCCCGCATTTCTAGCTACCCCACTTCAATCATTACTGCACAAGAGCAATACCAAAACACTCAGTCATACAGAGTGCAGAGGCGTAAACTCCTGACAGTAAATCTCTTATGCGATTGCAAGGGATTCGCACTGTATTCTTATCACCTAGTACCAAGTACTGGCTTGTTGCCCAGTCTGTATGTCATCACATATCCTACATGTTCATTGTGTCTAACTCATAACTGTGCTTGTTGGCCATTTTATTATTTAACAATACCTATGCAACGGTCGCTTACTGCACACCGTGCGGTTGCTCATTGTATAACATCAACTCACTCTGCATCTGCGATTATATTAGCTTCCGCCATTACACTGTGTTTCGCCATCTATTTGGCTGATTACTGAATACTCTATTCTTCGAGTCTTTATGCTCCTTGAGCGTTGTTCATTACACATTTAGCATCATACACCTATGGTGGTTGCTATCCGACTTATTATCCATCCATCTCCACAACTGGTACAAATACTCATCTTCGTATTATTCTTACTCACATTATTCCTGGGTAATCACAATATGGTCAACCCTTTACATATTCCTTGAACATAACTCACACAACTACCGCTCCGGCGGTTTTTCAACACTAAGAGGTGTCCCCACTCTTAAAGCAGTGGTTCGTTATCCACTTTATTTACTTATATAACATAAACTTTCGTAGTCAACAAAATTCACTTATGACATTTTAGTTGTGGCTTATAAGCCCTATTGCCTCGAGCTCCGCTCATTTTAGGCTGTTCACATTCATTTACTTCTTCGAACAATATTACACAGTTTACAAGTTGTATTGGGCTCCATGACAAGGTCGTTATTCCTTTCATGGGATGTCCCTTCAAGGATGTCAGAGTTCCTCCTGACGCCTTAAGATTAAACTGGGTGTTAGTTTCAACCCTTGCGTTTCAGTCACATTATTTCATTCAACCACTGTTGATCCAAACACCCCTTTCAGGATAGCTCCTGGGCGTTACTAGGTTATGCCATTACATCTGGCTTTCCATTATAAGTACATTTAATTAACTGCATTTCCTTGCGTTCTTGACTGGGTTAAATATTCTCTTTAGTGAGATTAATATCTCTAGTGATCATCTCGGGAGTCTCATCCCGATCATTGCACATTAACATATCCATAATAGGCATCTGCCTCACCATATTTAGGCCGGGTACTCTCCAGCTATTACATTCATCCCACAAGATTCTTAAGACATGCACGATGTCTTTACTCACTAGTCAGTGCACTTCACACCTCCTGATTCTTAAACATCTCTTCAAAATAACTCACTAATCCCCTTAGTCCTCTTAACTTGACTGGGTTCCTTTACTTCAACCATTTTTGGTAATTCCTTACTTTTTCTGATTTCTTTACTTCGGTCCGTAGTATGGAGTCGACTACTTCCCGCGTTCCAGACTCCACTCGTATACATATGTGGGGTATCCTGTTGATACATTGCTACTTACCCGGTTATCCTATAAGAAGGTCTGCCAGGCCCACAAGCTCCTATCGGAGTGCGGTCGTCCCACAATTCAGTTGGTACACTCGTAGTGTCCGTCACGCGCCTAGGCGAAGTATTCTGTTGTCAACTCCCTTATATTATCCTGTGATAATATGCATTCCGTGCTTCCCGAACTTAATCAAAGGAAGGTTTATCCACTATTGTATTATTATGTCAATCCATTCTCTCGGGTTGTTACCCTTGGGTTTACCGGTTTCCGTCCGGTTATCTAAAAGTCACTGGTATAACTTACCTACCATGTGGTACTGAGGCCGGTGTAGGTCTTCTGGTTTGGTTTTAAGGAAAGTTGGAAATTAAATGGGTTTGAAAGAAAATTCGGTTTGAAAAAGGTTTTGGAAGTGAATTTAAGTCTAAAAGAAAAATTCTCGTGGTTTCACAACATTTCCTCGCTTTAACCAAGTCTAGCTTCTTGCTGACTGGTGTACTTCCAATTGCAGAGGTCAGACTGTTAAGCCCTTCCTCAACTATGTTGATCTCACTCAACTTCATGGTACTTTACTATGTGCTTCGTAGTTGTAAAAAAAATTTTTCCCCATACATCCTTGTTATAGCAGCACTTGCCATGGCAAGTGCGCCATACTGACTAGCTGTCATTTCGACACACATCGGTTGGGTATTGCTTTCACCCGTCCTGACACCAGTGGCCTTGTTGGCCCACACCTTATCTTACAGCCTTAACAATAAATCTACTGGGTACTTCTCACCGTCTACACATGATAATCATTAACTAGGGTGTTTCCCATTCTGGGAGACACCTTTTTCTTAGTATTACATCCTCCTTGTACTACGTTGTAGTTCCCTAATCGGCTGGTATACCGTTGGTGTACTAGTTAACATTGCAGTCCCGTAGACACTCGTCTCGGGTTTCATTACCTCACTTCTTGCCTGTTGCACGCTTGGTGCGTTGCAAGCTGGTTGTTCTCGACTGCCCGGCATGTCGATCCAGGTTGCTGGAAATTCTATTCTCTTATACACAAGATTCACCATTCCCCGCTATTACATGCGGCAGACATTATTTAAATGGGAACCGTCTTCGGGATTCACACCTTTCGGAATCTACCGTGTGACAGGCTCTTCGTACTTATAAGGACATTTAAATACAGCCAGATCGGGTATTCCCGAGTAAGAGAGGACTTCCATCTCTCTGGCGTTCTTTCCCAAGTTGTAACCAGGGATTGTGGAGGGTGGGATGTATACGGTAGGTTTCCAATATTCACTGGTTCACCTAACTAGCGTATCTCTCACGCTATCACTCATCCCTTAACCCACATGTACTGAAACCCTAACTCGGTACTTCCTAAGCTCGGTAATTCAGTCATCAGAGCGACACTTCGCTCTGATACCACTTTTTGTAACACCCCAACTAACAACAACATACTTAACAACAAACTGCAGCGGAAAAGCATACCTCATCACATTACTTAACTCATTGGTGTTACACGCCGTTAACCACCCACGTGGCTAACAAGGCTAACATTTACACAATTGTATCGGTCTGATGGACTAGATCCCCGAGCAACTACACATTACCAACTCCGCTATCACTACCAACACTCATTATACAAAGACCTTCCAACTGTACCGAGTATTTACAACTAATGCCGAGAACAATTTCGGTCTTACTACACCTACTGTTTACAAGTAATTACATCAGTTACCCGTGCACAACAACTACCCCCCTACTCTCGAACGGCTTCAGCTCCTTGTACCTGAAACAGAAAAGGAAAGAAAGGTTGGCCCCCCAGGGGGCTCAGCACCTTTGCTGGTATGGTAATCCCGCAGCCCACATGCTACCGGGCCACGCACAACTATTTGTCGTCTTAGCATGCAGTTGATTACATTCAAATCAAGCATGTAAATCATAAACTCACAACACAACACATTTCACCTCAATGGGCTTAACGAAGGTAATTCATTTATACTTAACAAGTCACACTTTGAGTTCTTCAACCCTATAGTATTTTTCCTCTAACGGAGCTATTACCTTAATAGACGACATTTACCCACTATCGGGTTTCCACAAACGTCTCTTTTACATACTAGGAATCATATCCATGATCCTCACAAATCGCTTCTAAGCAACATATGACATCACATCACAATAACTCTGCAACATATCAATAACACATACATAACGGGTACGGATCTCTTAGGAACCGGCCCAAACATAGTTAATACACTGGTGAGCCTAGGGAAAGATATCACCCCCATGTTAAGCTCGTTATAACAACACTCATTACCGCCCTAATAGTCGGACGAGTAACTTACCTAAAGATGGATCGGATTTAGTGACCCGAACACACCACACAAACACATGTTCCCCCTAAACCGATCGTAAGTCAGAATAGCTAAGCTTTGGGATAAGCTAATGGGAGATCATAACCCGTGAGGGAAACAACCATAACAGAGAGAAGGGTAAAGCTAAAAAGGATACCCACTCCCAAACAACGCGCGACCGGCCAAACCGGATTCCTCACTATGTTAGCACATACTTACTTTTAACTTTTCGTTAGAACTCCACTACGGAGTCTATCGTACCTACACACCATACAGTATTACATTTGGGTTAAACATACAAGGGAGATCCCTACACTCACGTAGACATATCACACAATTAACTCACACATAGCCGTGGTTAGAACGCCCCACGGTTCGGGTCGTTTAATCCGAATACCAAACTCTCATGTGATCCTAGACTCAGTTAGCTAAGGTTTAACACTTTCGAGGTTAAATGGCATCGGAACAGGTGCGCCACATATATGAATTACTATAAACTCATTACATGTTTTGTCTTACAAGGTGGCAAACACACAGAAAAACACATTGGCATACAAGCCGGTGTAATCCGGTAGGACACAGGTTGCAAGAAAACCATACCTGTCACCATCGTCCACTCTAACGTGTCGTCTTAAGTTCCTTGAACAGTTCTCGAACAACTGGTAACATTACATTTACTTTTATTAACATCGGGGTAACACGATTGTTTAAAGTCTAATGCTCATAACTTACCCCCGTTAACTCGTTAAATAACTTGCCATTTTTAACTTGTTTCACTTTCACATTTTATTACAACTTTTCAGCCACTTGGTTGTCTTTATAACACACCTAACATATCCTTAACATCCTTATAATATCATCTCTAACTTATCCCCATCTTTAGACATCATTTAACAACCTAAAAACCAAGTTTATTAGTGGTCCGGGACTTGGTCCCTAACTTAGGTCCCGGACCTATACTTAACAATTCTCTCGGTTTCTTTTAATGGGGTGGTCCGGGACTTCATACAGGTCCTAAGTCCCGGACCATTCTAGGCAACAATTCTCGGGTAATTCAAAGAGGTT
The DNA here is from genome assembly GCA_023374045.1 of Limonium bicolor. Taxonomy (NCBI): domain Eukaryota; kingdom Viridiplantae; phylum Streptophyta; class Magnoliopsida; order Caryophyllales; family Plumbaginaceae; genus Limonium; species Limonium bicolor. The sequence goes on from CM041776.1 coordinate 377,557,642, forward strand.
GGTCCGGGTCCTTGTACAAGACCCAAGTCCCGGACCTAAAACAATGTAAAACTCTCGGCCTAATTTGCACTCATGGTCCGGGACATGACCCATGACCTAGGTCCCGGACCCAACCTACAGAATCGACGTACTGGCATTTTTCAAGTCCTGCTGCGTAAGTTCTTTACACCCATCATTTGTATAAACTTCCCAGTACACTCTTATACTCAAAACTTCACCAAATATACACCACATAACAACATAGTGCACAATTTAAATTGCATAGCACTTAGGCTCTTAACATGCATAAATCTTAAACACTGAATTTCCCACAATATTTTGCCTTTCACCTGCAAATACACACAGCAGTACATATGTCCTTTACTAGTCTTTTGAGAACATTTTTCTAAGTCATTACCATTGGCTCTTTAGGTAGTTTCAGTAGACAACGTACGTTCATTTTCCAAAGGAATTTTAAGCTATTTTTGGTTAACATAAAACATGGAGGAAACACCATTTTTCTTTGAGTTTCCTTACCTTGAAGCAAAGGAGAACAATAATAATGAAAAGATGAACTCAAGCTCCTTCCAGGGAGATTCCTCTTGACACCAAAATGGAGCTCTTGAAGATTTGAAAGGACTAAGTCGAAGAGCTTGATGAAACTAAGAGATCGGTGGTCTTAGTTTTCGATTTGGATAAGTGAGCTAGGAGTTACATGGATTTGAAGATGTCATATGGTGCTGGTGCTGTATTATCGTGAAAGAGAGCAAGGAAGGGGATGGCTACGTGAGACAGCAAGAGGAAATGAAGGAATGAAGAGAATTCACTGATTGCAAATGCTTTTGAAGATATTAATTGTTTACATAAAGCAAATAGTACTCTCTCTTATTTACTCACTTATTTGTTCAATCAGCTAGCAAGGGTGACGACTCACCACATGCAAAACCGGCCCCCATTAATCAAAAGGGGTTAATTAGTCTTTATTGCTCAATTAAATTACATATGTTGACATATGTTACAAACTAGCTTATAAAAGTCACTATTCATAATAACAAGGCACTTTGAAATGGAATTTTCAATTTCCCATTGATTTAAACTTCCAAATGTGATACTAAATAGTACACACATTAATTAAAGAGTATTGATGGACATTTAGCCATTCAAAACTCATTTACACGACAGTTACTCAAAAACGTGCTTTTTAAGACTCCTTTAAGCACATTTTGTGTTTTAACTTGTTTCCAAGCTCAGTTTTCTTTGGTAATTGATTTAATAGGCTCATTAACATATAATTAAGGTCTGGGTAAGTTCATTTAGCCTTAACCAAGATTATCCCAAGCTTAGAGCATATTTTGTCCTTATTGCCTCTTAGGCAATTAATTGTATTTACTATTTATTAAATTGTTTACTAATGTTTCTAAGACTCTTTTTAGTCTTAATAATTTATTATTTAATGTTTAAACAACATATCAAGGTTTGGGGTATTTCAGTGAGGTTATGGGGTTGTCTTAACATGACGCCTAACTGGTATTAATTAAACATGGTTGGATGGGACCTTAAAGGCCAAGGTAAATTAACTAAGGAAACTGTACGCTACGGCGATAGTACATTGTACATTATAAACTGTACGCTACGGCGAATGTACATTGTACATTATACTGTGATTATTCGATACGTTCGATATACAATTGTTGGTTGAGATATTAAATGAATGTTTGGATTGGATGGATGGTTAAGTATTTATGAATATTTGGATGGAGGATTATGTATATTATACAGGTTCACTACAGTATTGATTATAACTGTAAAATGGTAAAGCATGAAACCAATCTAATAATAAGATGGTTAAAATGAGAAGTGACCATTAGGGTCCAGGCCCGGCATACACAGCGCATAGCGCTGATACTACACTCATTGTGCAGGTTGTTGTTATTGTCGAAGCCGAAGTGCAGGAACAGGGTAATTAGAGTTTACTTTAATTACCGCACGGGGAGTTGGTTTGTATAACAATGAAGATGGTGAATTATATTATGGTACGGTTATGTATATTCAGGATTGGGTAGACGCTCACTTGTCGATGTTTATTGTTTATGGACTTAGTATGATGTATAGGAGTTTCTCGTTATCACGGCGGTTAGCAGTTTGTTTATGTTGGAAGTTGGATATAGTTTGGCTTCGTTGCTCGCATGGGCGAGTAATGGCCGGTGACACCCGGGTGAGTATTGTTATTATTATTTATTCTTCCACTGTAAGACGTTTTATTTATTGCTACGAGAGAGATTATTACAGGATTATGGAGAGGGGTGTTACAAAAGTGGTATCAGAGCGGAGTGCCGCTCTGATGACGAGAAAATAGGTTAAGACAGTGAGCTTAGGACTTGGGAAATTATGGGAAACATTGGGAGGTACGAGACGATTCGTCTTAAAAAAATATTGTGTCTAGTAACGCAAATTGCGTGATAGGTTAGCCTTTAAGGCAATTCAATATCTACTGGTTGTGTACGGTAATTTACCGAGTATTTATGTGACATACTGTATTACAGATGTCTGGGGGAACTAGAGGGCGTGGTACTGGAAGAGGTGGAGGCGGTGACCCCGTCATTCCAGGAGTTGCTGAGACGGTTGCAGCCGTTCTTGCACAGCTGGGTACTCAGATAGGAGGAGCACCAGCCCACCCGCCACAGCCGAGGGAAACGAACTGGCTGAAGTCAGTTACCGAGACCCGACCACCTACATATTATGGGGAACCTGACCCCGTAGCCTTAGAGCGATTTATTGTTGAACATGAGAAGGCCTATGAAGCTTTACAAGTACCGGCCGACAAGAAGGTCGCCATTGCTGCTTTCCATCTGAAGGATGCAGCCAGCACTTGGTGGAGGTTGGTCAAGGATCATCACCTGGCTACGCCCGACTTTACGTGGGCTGCCTTTGTCGAGTTGATGAGAGGGAAGTACTACCCGGCGCATCTTAAGCAGAAGAAGCGCCATGAGTTCGAGACATTGTCTCAGCGAGGTCTGACCGTGGATGAGTACTACGCTCGATTCATTGGTCTGCTGGACTTCATCCCCGGTGTTGATTACTCAGAGATCGTTAAGGTTGAGAAGTTCCGGGGAGGATTGTTGTTTCGCATCCAGATGGCGATGGGTGCTACCCTCTACACAACCATCCAGGTATTAACATGAAAGCCATAAATTCTTTACTTACTACAGTACCGATTAACTTAGTGAGAACTTACCAATGAGATTCCAGGAGTGTTATGATGCTGCCTCGAGGACGGAGCTAATGCTCCAGACTCGAGAAGAGACTCTCGGGGCCAAAAAGAGGAAGAACCCTGAGGGAGAGTCTGAGGGTGGAGGAGCATCTCCAGGCGATAGCCAAAAGAAGGGAAAGTAAGGACTTATCCCATTCTAAATTGTTACCATACTAAATACCTTATGATGCTGACCCGGAACCTTGTACAGGAAATTCTTTCCAAAGAAAGGGCAGCAGGGTCACCAGGGAAAGAAAGGGAAAGAGCCCGTCCTTCGGTTGACCGGCCCAGCTATTGATGCTCAGCCTCTGAGATCTGCACCTCCTAAGGGTGAGAACACCTACCTCTTAAATTCAATTGTGACCTTAACCCTTATATCATCAGATTTTAACTTAAACTAAATATTACCATCAGACACCGGACAGCCCCAGCGCCATTTTTACTGTAAGCGTTGTGGGAAGGACCATCCTGGGGTCGACTGCGAAGGCCGCAAAGTCGAGTGTCGGTGCTGCCACAAAGAGGGCCATAGGGAATTCGAATGCTGGATGAACCCAGAGAGCCGTAATTACAGGCCACCAAAGAATACTCAGAAGACCTCAGCTGGAGGATCTGGAGTACCACGAGGCGGTCAGGATGGCCAGACATCTACTGATGCTGGAGCCCTGAAGGGCAAGGGAGTAGATAGGGCATGAGTACCCTGACTCCATGAGACCGCTGGTGGAAGACTTTGCTTACTATGTTATGTATTTACCTTGGATGTTAGACGGAGCTATGTTATAAGTATGTGGGAGTGTGTCATTGACCACTTACCTTTTTGTGTATGACTTTTGAGACTAGTTTTGTGGACTCGATGCGAGTAACTTGGAACCTTGACGGAATATTATATATATGAACAGGATGTTAAAGCTTACATTACCATGTAGCCATACTCGACGATGCTGAGTCAATGAGACCGGTAATTACTGAACCAGAATTTCTACCTGCATGGCGCACTTGCTATTGCAAGCGCTATGACAAGTAAACCACTGAAATTTCCATCTGCCTTGCGCACTTGCTACAGCAAGTGCAGCAACAGCAACAGCAACTGCAAATGCAATTGCAACAACTACTACTTTTTAGTCTTTTATTATATATATACCAAAAAAATGTTTTTCAAAACTTTTCATATAAACCTCAAGATTAGAAACCTATGCAACCTTGGGAAGGACCGTTAGTCCAACCACAGCAACTGGGAAATTGTACATCCACTGTGATTGTAAACCACACCAGTTTAATTGTTTGGGAATTTTCAGACAGGGCTTATTAGCCAAATACCATCAGAGTATACCCGCATATAATGCTAATCACTACTAGTGATACATGTTTAGTCCTTATGGACAAGCATACCCTTTGTAGATGCACCACCGTCAGTGAGGATGGTTGGGAAGTGAAGAGCCATGTTGCTCCAGCTATTATGCAATCTGCAATATATCCAATTAAACGGATGAGGGAACAAATATGAACTATGGATGAGATATGTTCATGATAAACAGGGAGAAAAGGGATATATGAGTTGTACTCAATGAGATCGAATTAGGAGAACCAAGTTTGCTAAATGTAGCACAGATTATACTTACACCGGGCGGAAGAACGCCGATTTATGGCACGAACTACCACTGATGCCACCAGGGCAATAGCACTTATAACAAGATAACTGATAACATGAAAAAAAGGGGATATCCATCAAAGGGAGATTGACAACAGAATACTTCACAATATCCGTGTGACAGACATTACCAGTTTACTAAATGAGACATGGGACAACCGCACTCCGATAGGAGCATGTGGGCCTGACAGACTTATTTATGAGTTAGTTAGGTAAGTAGTAATGTATCAGTACGGTACCCCATGCTAGTAGACAAGTAGTGTTAGGAACACAAGAAGTAGTCAACTCCGTACTAAGGACAGTGATACAGATTACCTCGAAGATGGACGAGAAGAGCCGCAGTTAAACCAACGGGCTAGAGAAATCAAGAACCTTCAACAGAGACCAGTAGACAGTATACAGTGAAGACAAGGAAACCGTTCAAGGACAGGAAACAAAAGGAAAGAAACATGAAAACCCATTATGGATGAATAATATGTAGAATCCTCATAAGGATCGAGCAAATTCTTGCAATCCAGAGGAAATCTACCAGATGATATGGACAGAAACGCGTGATTATGCAATGATGAGAAACAAAGCTAAATACTAGCACATACCTTAAGCAAGGAACAATGGACTTGGAATATACCACTCACATGATAGTTCGCTCATCTTATCTGTTAGACTCATTAGATATTAGCTGCTTAGAGTTTACGCCTCTGCACTCTGTAGGACTGAGTGTTTTGGTATTGCACTTGTGCAGTTATTAATCTAGTGGGAATACGGAAAGATGCAATGGATATCAACACGAGTGTGTATCAAAGAACTACAACAGTGTGTTACTCCGGAACAAAACCACCAGGAGACACGGATGACAATCATCATCTCCGTGGACATATAGGCTGGTATGTCTTAGTATTACAAAGACAAGTTCAAAGAGCACTAAGTACTAACAATAGCCGATGTCATATTACACCTCAAGCTGAATATCAGTGAGAGAAGACACACGCATGTATGCTAGTGATCCAAATGAGAGGATACACAGCAATGGAAAATAGGCAAATTGAGCCTATGTTCATGGGTCTGCACCTCAGTACGGAGCGAGTGGGCCCATTAGAATGAACTTGGGAGAGAGCACAAATAGATCAGTGCCTCACCCTTTATGTATTGTGGAGCCCTGAAGGGCTAGAGTCATACCCGTCTCTCGGATATGAGGATAATCCATGAGTTGGAGAACTCTATGAGAGCCAAGTATCCAGCGCTCCTTGTCGAGCGGCTGTTGTATACTTGTGGGGTACGGGGGCGTAACCCTTTTTAAGGGGGGTAGAGCCTCTTGGCTGTGCACTTGTGTGCACTAAGTTTTGTTTGTTTCGTATGCATTGCATACAAAGAATTGGTGGTATGCGGGGCATACGAGGTTTGTTTGTTTGTTTGCTTAGTATGCATGGCATACAGTGAATTGGTGGTGTGCGGGGCATACGATGTTTTGTTGGTTATGTTTGGTACGCGGGGCGTACGTTGTTTGGTTTGTTTGTGTGTGATGTGCACTTGTATGTATGTATCTTATGAGATACATGTTTGAATATTGTATTTACACCATGTGTGTAGCACTTTTCTTATGCTACTTGTGATATATATATTTATATTGCTTTGTAGAATGATTACATATGGTATCGCCTAGATACAAAATGAATCATTAGATATGGAATGTGGAACGATGGTATGTTATGGACACCTCGGGGAGGTTGTCAAGGTTGGTAGAACTGATAGGAAATGATGGTGCTGATGGATCACCTATATCCATATATGATTGAACTAACGCCACAAAGTGATGGTTATATGATGTATAAGCGCAATACGATGTATGTAAATGATATATCATATAGATATACATTATGGGAACAATGGGTAGTTATAAATTTATATACTTACCTATTTGATTAAGCGACTTCGGGACGAAGTCTTTTTAAGGGGGGTAGATTGAAATACCCCAAACTTATAAATCATGGATTAAACATCTAATCACATTGATTAAGGCTTAAACATGCCTTAAAAGTCAACTGAGAACAACAGTGGTCAACACAAAGCAAGACATTGCACCCTTTGACTGTGTAGGGTAAATAAATACCCAAATGAACTTCTTTGGACCTAAATATTTGTCCTAAGCATATTAAAACATTAAGGAACACATTAAAATTGTTGGAAAACACTCCAACACAAAAGAACAAGCATTTACATGCTTCAAGGTCAAGTAGGGCAAAAATGTGCTCTAAAGGAACCTTAAAGGTCTAATGACCTCTAAATGATATAATATTGGATACCACGATCAAATATCATGTAAGGAACACAACAAAACTGTTCTCAAAGAAAACTAAGCTCAGAAACACCTTGCGACACAAAATGTGCACTAAAACACCTTAAAGCACGTTTTTGTGTAATTGCCTTCTAAATTGGCTTTTAAATGGGCTTAAAGTTTATAATTACCTATAAATATGCTAATATATCATATTATAACGTATTAGGAATTTAGTTCCAGAAATTTACAAATTTTTACAAATTTAATATTAAAATATTAATAAAACCCTAAAAGGGGGCCCGCTTGAGTCAACATTGACTAAGAATGGTCAAGAGGTCAAATTTTGACCCCTTGGACCCCATGGAGTCGGCAGCTACAAGCAGGGGGAGTTCAAATTCGTCACTTGCAACATAAGGAACAAGGTTCCAACATCTTCCATGATTTAAGGGACTACTTTTACCTTTCTAATATTATAGTCTAAACTATACACACTTGCTCCTTGATTGATTCAGTCTCCAAAAACGTGTGATAGGCTCCTTTTCCCTCCAATAACCGATGCCAATAATACATGGTGACCCATGGTGACTCACCAAACACTAAATACAATAAACAAAGCAAAAAAATGTGTTTTAAGACAATTTGACCTATCTTTCTTCATTTGCTGGATACCCAGCCGACACCAGCTCCTTCAAACCTCTCTTTGGCTTCTCCAAACCGTGGCTAACATGCCAAATACAGAGGAGAACAACAATTGACATAGGTAAGCTTATTAAGCCATTTTATGTTCAATTTCTTCACAAGTCTTTCCTCTTTCGGTGGATCTAAGCATAAACCATTTCCATCCATGGATCTAGGTTGTTTTGGAAGTTAAATGAAGGAGGAATCTCGGCATTAACAAGGGAAGAAGGTGGAGAAAGCTAATCTTGTTCTTAAGGTACAAAAATGTGCTTTAAGCACATATCTTTTGATTCCCTTCAAATTCGGCTGTGAAACTTTGTTCCTAGCCTTATTATATTCGTCTTAACATACTTATTCAGTTGGTATACCAAGAGCTTCAAGGTATAGCCAGATCCAAGCCAAAAACACCATTTTAGGCACTTTAAACAAGGTAAAGATTAGACATCTTCTAATCTGAGTTATACCAGTTTAAAGCTTGGTTTTAGTAGCTCTTTTAATGATCTTTACCTACTGTAAATACAGGCCGAATTCAAGCTTGGTTACCTTGGTATTTTAAGGTAAACTTTACCTTGAAAATTGACATTAAACACTTCTTATGGTTAGATCTTGCTTGGAGACTAATCATGCCTTAATTGCTGTTTGAAAACATGTAAACTAAGCTGTGGAAATATTATCTCCAATCAGCCGTGGCCAAACAAGGCTTATACTTGGCAAAAATAAGGTATAAATCACTTAAACCTTCACTTGGTATATTAATATGTAATTATACATATGTGTATAATTGTGCCGTGAGTGAAAAAGGTATTTAAGGTCTTATTTTGACCTTAGTTGATTAAGGAATGGTTTAATAAATTTTATAACTAATTAATTAGCATAATTGTCAAATTTAAGACATTGTGTGGAAAATTGGTAAATAAGGAAAACTATATGGTAAGGGCCGAGAGTTTATAGTACTTTTGGGCATTTATGTGTAATTTATTTTATAAGCTAATGTTTGTAATAAGGCCATGTACTTTAGGCCATTTTATTTATGCATTTATAAGCTTATAATTAAGTTTAGGTAATAAATATAAATTACCGCAAGGAATTTGGGTGTTAGGTGTAATTAAATTAAATTTGGGGGCTATAAAGGGTTTAGCTGAAATTTAGAGGTTTAAATGAGTTTATATTATTATTATATAAAGTTTTGGGTTAAAAGGTAATTTCTAGAAAGTTTGGGTATAAAACCGTAATATATGGAGTTTATTGGTCAAGGAAATATTAAGGTGGTCAACCTTGACCATATGGTAGGTTTTGACCAAATTAAATAAGTTAGATAACTTATTTAAGGTTTTATAATAAGATAAGTATTTAATGGTAATATTTTTATAACATATGTGGTATATATGTTATTACCCAAATTAAAGGGTGTATAATGGTATTATAAACACCCATGGGCTATAGGAATTTTTAGGAATTTATTGGGTTGATTTTGGAATTAAGATAAACTATATATGTATAATATATAGTTATTATGTCATTATGACACTTTGGAATAAAAGATGGGGTGGTATAGTAAATACCGATTATATATGGGTTAATAAGGATATTTATAACCCTTTGGTGAAATTTGGTGATTTTTAGAATATTATAAGAGTGTTTCCTAAGACATATGTATAATATATAGTTATAATGTTATTATAAAACTATATGTTATAAATAGAGCCAAATGGCAATTATAAAACAGCACAAGGGCTGTTCAGAATTTACAAAATATAACCATAGGTTATACCCTTTTTTATAAGTTAGAAATGTTATATTAAATGGTATATATAACATGGTATAAATAATGTGGTGATTTTGTAAATAAAGGAAACTATGGTTTATGGATAAGAATAAGGTATAAATATATATGCCATGCGGCAATATATAATAGTTTTGCATAAAAACTATAGGTTACAAGTTAAGGGAAATAAAAATATGATATTATATGATATTAGTATATGGTATAACATTACATAATGTTATGTGGTCAAAAAGGAATTTAAATAAAATAAGGTGCTGTACCGAATTATTATGGTTGGAAATATGAATTTTAGACTAAGGTCTACAATGTTATAAATGGTATAACAATTATATGGATTAGATGGAATTAATATATGTGAGGATATTCACATTAAATAATGTGACAAACTATAAATAAATGAGATTTATAAACTAAGGTATTTATGGAATAAACCTTAGGAGTTGTAAATATACAACATAAAATGTTACATAATATTAGGATAATAATCTTAATATAAGTTGTATAAGATAATACAACTAATGGGAATAATCATCTAACATAAGATGATAAAATGTAACATTCAATATAAGAGTTTATTAAACTCGCGAAACTTACCTACGTACGTGGTAAATATATACATATACAAGAATAATGTATATAAGAATGGATATATAATATGGTTAGAAACCATATAAAATAATGGTGGTGATTATTATAAAAATAGTTACAAACTATAAGTTATGAGTTTTTGGATGCAAATATTATTTGCTAAATATAATGGGGTATATAATACAATGTATTATAATGGATGGTGGGAAAATGATACAATAAGAAAAATAATACCATATAATATATTATGCATGCATTCATGCAACTATAGGTTATGTACCTATATTAATGGTGGATAAGATTAAAGAAATATAATGAATTAAACTTAACAGTTGAAATATTTAGACGTACGAGTTTAAGTAACAAAGCCGACCAGTTTAGAGAATCCCGTAACAAATAACTGTAGAAAAACAGGGGTGATCTATCGGGGTTACTTATTATTCAGAAATACTGGATTTAGTTAGTCATGGAGACTGACTTATAGTTTTATTACCGTTTAGATCATACTACAGACGGAGGCGCTTGACGAGCTAGTGGTCTACATTGCGCATCCTAGGTCTTGGTGAACGGTATGTAAAGGGGTTTGATCCGAGTTGTCCTAAGGAAACTCCTTGGGCTCAGATTTGTTTGTTATCACTTGTGTGTTAAGTGTTTTGGATACGTGTATGTGATTATGTGCTACTGCATTAATTATATATGCACGTGCGTCCTACGGGACTAACACTACGTCGACTATAGATCGACTTATATAAACATACATATATGTTATTGTGATGACATGACGGTTACTTGATATAATACCATGATATTAATATTAAGTATATGGCAACCTAAGTAAAACACTTAGGAACGAGTCACGACATTGTCGGTCTCTAGAGCATGGATCTCGAACATGAATATAACCTAGATTACTTCTAGGTATATGTGAGACCCATTGGGCAGCTAATTAATAAATTATATTCTCCATAAGACTAAGAGCATATCTTAAACATTATGAGAGAGAGATGGTATTAGTTGAGGTGAGGAATCCCGGTAGTTTACGAACTACTTGGTTGCGCATTTGTGATCACTGAGGGGTTTCCTAAATTGGATTCCGCTCCAGGTATACCTAACGAGCCCTATTTGGATCGTGGGTCAGGTGGCTACGGCCTTTTCTATGGACGTCTTACGAGACATAAGAGAATAGTCAGGGGCCTCCGGACCTCTGGCGAAATGAGCACCTTTGTGTGTACGGGAGGACTACTGTCCATGGTGAGGTTATGGGGTTGTCTTAACATGACGCCTAACTGGTATTAATTAAACATGGTTGGATGGGGCCTTAAAGGCCAAGGTAAATTAACTAAGGAAACTGTACGCTACGGCGATTGTACATTGTACATTATAAACTGTACGCTACGGTGAATGTACATTGTACATTATACTGTGATTATTCGATACGTTCGATATACAATTGTTGGTTGAGATATTAAATGAATGTTTGGATTGGATGGATGGTTAAGTATTTATGAATATTTGGATGGAGGATTATGTATATTATACAGGTTCACTACAGTATTGATTATAACTGTAAAATGGTAAATCATGAAACCAATCTAATAATAAGATGGTTAAAATGAGAAGTGACCATTAGGGTCCAGACCCGGCATACACAGCGCATAGCGCTGATACTACACTCATTGTGCAGGTTGTTGTTATTGTCGAAGCCGAAGTGCAGGAACAGGGTAATTAGAGTTTACTTTAATTACCGCACAGGGAGTTGGTTTGTATAACAATGAAGATGGTGAATTGTATTATGGTACGGTTATGTATATTCAGGATTGGGTAGACGCTCACTTGTCGATGTTTATTGTTTATGGACTTAGTATGATGTATAGGAGTTTCTCATTATCACGGCGGTTAGCAGTTTGTTTATGTTGGAAGTTGGATATAGTTTGGCTTCATTGCTCGCATGGGCGAGTAATGGCCGGTGACACCCGGGTGAGTATTGTTATTATTATTTATTCTTCCACTGTAAGACGTTTTATTTATTGCTACGAGAGAGATTATTACAGGATTATGGAGAGGGGTGTTACAGTCTCACACATGGGTTCCTGATTGGCGTTCGTTACAACCCTAACGTTGATTAAAAGATAACGTGTCAGTTCATGATTTCATGTGACGACACTTTTCTAGTTCGTCTCATTTATACCAGGTGTTATCCCCTAGGTGCATTTTTGAATGTTCAACTAATGTTATCCCTTGGAAACCTTCTTAGTATTAATTTTAGACTTTACCAAATCTTGGACATTCACATTGTCGTTTTATACGTTAATTAGATCCTTCCCTCTAGCTAAGGTTTTAGGGTATTCATACACATCAACCATTAACCGGTTTATCCTAATTGACCACTCACTCCCATTTTTCTCATAATCACACCATAGCCCCTCTTATTTTATAACAAACCCTTTGATTATTTAACCCTTACATTATACCCCTTAATTAATTTATATTATGACTTAAATTCTCAAAACCTTTTCTAGGTTTATATACAAATCCCCTCAAATACTTAAATTTCCATTCATGCCCCAAGGTTTAAGGTAATTACCTAACTTACCCTAACTTTATAACTGCCACAATTTCATACTTAACTATATAGTATAACTCATAGTTAATTAAAGCATTAAGCTTGCTTCAAAATTATCTAAAATTCCCAACAAACTTCAAGGGTTCCCATATTTACATTTTAACCCATATAACTTTGGTAATTACGTATACTCCTTTTATATTTTATAACGATTGTCTTGATTTACTATTTCCTCAAATACTTAAAATATTTATCCTAGCATGGCTTTCCAAACGGCTGGAGGTTTGGAAAGAATAAAAAAAATGGCGAATCAAGCTGTTACAGATAGAGGATGTTGAGGAGAAAGGCCAGTTTGCAGGGATTTCTCGTGAGCAAATTGAGCTTTTGATCGGGTGCTTACAGAAAATGAACAATGGCCAGGAGAATGTTCATTCCTGTAACTTTGCAGGTATGAATATTATTGATATAATAATGTTCATTTTTCACTAAATGCAGTAATCAGTGGACAGAGGAAAACTGATGTTTGGATTATTGATACCGGTGCAACTGATCATCTCAGTGGAGATAATAGTTTTCTTTTGTACAAGGAATTCTTAAAGAACAGTCACACAATTTCTATGCCAGATGGGAGAGCTCAAATGGTTAGCACCAAAGGAAGTGTTTCTTTGGGAAAGAGATTCCAACTGAAGAATGTTCTTCAAGTGCCTAGTTTTGAGCACAATTTATTATCTGCTAACAGGTTTGTCAAACAGATCAAAGGAAGGTTGATATTTGATGAACAGTCTTGTATTTTGCAGGACCCGGTCTTGAGTATTGAGCACCAGATTGGTCATATGCAGAATGGCCTTTACTATCTCGATGTTGATGCCTTGGAGAGTTTTCTGTGGAAAAGGCAGCAAGTTTCTCAAGATAAATCAAGCTGTAATAGTGTAAAGAATAATAAGAGTATGTACTGGCATTGTCGGCTTGGGCATATTCCTTTTTCTAAACTTTTACACTTAGGCTTGATTAAGAAACATGAAATAGCAGGAGCTTTTGTTTACGATTCCTGTAATAAAGCAAAAGGGCATAGGCAACCCTTTCCTGTTTCTTCTACACGAAGTAACAATGTTTTTGATCTCTTACACGTTGATATTTGGGGGCCGTGTACTGAAGCAACATATGATGGCTATTACTATTTTTTAAGCATCATTGATGATAAAACAAGGTGTCTGTGGGTTACACTTATGAAACATAAGTCAGAAGCTACAGAACTGCTTCAGCAATTTGTTAATATGGTCGACACACAGTTCAGTACAAGGGTTAAGATCATACGATCAGATAATGCTTATGAGTTGGGTTCTTCCAAAGAACACATTCAATTCTTTAAGGAAAAAGGAATTCTGCATCAGCACTCATGTCCCCACACTCCGTAGCAGAACGGTGTGGTAGAAAGGAAAAACAGGCATATCTTAGAAACTGCACGAGCTGTATATTTTGAATCTGGTGTGCCTTTAAGATTTTGGGGTGACAGTGTTCTCTTTGCTGCTACCATCATCAATAGAACACCATCTACTGTTCTGAATGGACGCACACCATTTGAGGATTTATATGGTCAGCCTCCTGTTTTCTCAATGATCAAAACATTTGGTTGTTTAGCTTATGTTGCTAATGTGAATCCTCACAAACGGAAATTTGATCCCCGGGCTTACAAGTGTGTCTATTTGGGTCCTAGCCTTATTAGTAAGGGACATAAATTGGTCCGTTTGGAAGATAATAAAATTATACACAGCAGGGATGTTGTTTTTTATGAAGATATATTTCCCTTTAAAGAACCATCTCAGACTGTTACAGATCCAGCTCAGATGGTTGCATCTCTAGATTTTATTGATGATGATGATACACATTCACACCAGTTGATTCTTTTACCAAGATCAGTCAGCCCGCAGTCTCCAGTTTCTGATCATCTTTCTTCTCCTACTGCGGATTCTACAAGTTCTCCTGATCCCACTGTTCTTCCTGATGTGCAGTCAGTTCCACATACAGAATCAGCCGACTGCCAGGAAGAAACACAACTCAGAAGATCAGTTCGAGTACATCGTCCTCCTGCACACCTGTCTGATTTCTTTGTCGGGCAGACAGTCTTTGATGGAGGCAAATCTGATGTCTTTACTGCAGTTCTCACTAGCAGGTTGGACAATTCTCCCAAGTCTATCAGTGACTTATATTCCTTGACGGATATCAAAGGAGAAAGGGAAATCACTCTTTCTTCAAATTCTTATTGTCATATGAGTATCACTGATGCACCAGTTGAGCCACGGACTTTTACAGAAGCTAGTAAAAGTGCACATTGGAGACAGGCTATGCAAGACGAGCTTGCTGCATTGGACAGAAATGGGACCTGGGAGATTACAGAGTTGCCTAAAGGAAAAAAGGCCATTTCTAGTAAATGGGTCTACAAGGTTAAGCTACGAGCTGATGGTAGCTTAGAGCGTTCGCGGGTTTACTCAGAAATACGGTGTTGACTACACAGAAACGTTTTCGCCTGTAGTAAAAATGACAACGATTCGTGCCTTACTTTCTGTCGCAGTAAAAAAGAATTGGGTTATCCATCAACTGGATGTGAATAACGCCTTTCTTCACGGCGATCTGAATGAGGAGATTTATATGAAGCTTCCTCAAGGACTTGAAGCAGATTCGAACAAAGTCTGCCACCTGAAACGATCTTTATATGGCCTGAAACAGGCGTCTCGTCAGTGGTATGCTAAATTGACAGAATTTCTCAAACAGCAAGGTTACTCTAGTTCGTGCAATGATTATTCGCTTTTCTCAAAGAAGACGGGTGATCGTGTTGTACATATTGGAGTGAAATACCCCAAACCTTGATATGTGGTTTAAATATCAAATTATGGTATGTAAAGGCTAAAAAGTGCCTTAGTAACATCAGTGAACAATTTAAACCATAATAAATGCAATAAAGCATTAAGACACAGTTTGAGCAAAAACATGCTCTAAGCTATGAGTGAACTTGGTTAGGACCCAAAGAGCCTACCAAGACTTGATAACATTTAATTATGATTTTATAAGGCTAATTAAGTCCTTAGGAAACTTTGGTAGACAATGAAACCAAACAAACACAAGGTAATACCTTAAAGTCAATATGAGCAAAAATGTGCTCTAAGCTTGGGATGAGTGTGTATAAGACCTAATGGTCATACCTATACCTTATTTATATGGTAATGAACATATTAAATCAATTACTAAAGAAAACCAAGCTTGAAAACAAGTTAAAACACAAAATGTGCTTTAAGGAGTCTTAAAGCACGTTTTTGAAAAATTGTCTTGTAAATGAGTTTTGAATGGCTAAATGTCCATCATTACTCTTTAATTAACAGGTGTACTATATAGTATCACATTTGGGTGGCCATATTAGTGGGAAATCAAAAATTTCACTTCTATGTGCCTTGTTATAGGTGAATAGTGATTTTTATAGCTAGTTTGTAACATATAATGTTATAAGTGATTAAGTTGGTCAACAAAGACCAAAACACCCTTCTAACTATATGGGGGCCGGTTTTATCATGTGGTGACTCACCACCATGAGCTAGTAAAGATTAAAGAAAGGAAAAGTAAGTAAAAAGTAGAAGTTACCTTTATAACATGTAAATATCTTTCAAAAGCAATTCCAATCTTCATTCTTTCTTTCCCACTCACACCCACCGTAGCCTTCTTCATCTTCTCCCAAGCTCCATCGGTTTTGCTACAGCAAACCATGTCATTCTTCATCTTCCTTCACTTGTAACTTGTGATTCCCTTGGCCAAATCAAATTCCAAGACCATATTTGTCTTAGTTAGGTCAAGCTCTACACTTCCCTCTTTTCAAACCTTCAAGAACTCAATTTGGTGCCATGAAGATTCACCATTGAAAGAGCTTGAGCTCATCTTTTTACATATTCATGTTCTCCTTTGCTTCAAGGTAAGGAAACTCAAAGAAAATCCATGTTTCCTCCATGTTTACATGTTGTCCGAAAATTCACCTCACAATGGTGTATTTATCTTGCTTGTTTTAGCTTCATTTGAATCTTCCAAGGGCTAGGAGGAGTCCTCTCTTGATACTTATTCAAGTTCTCTTCCAATTCCAAGGTAAAACAATTACCTTAATGTGTTAAAACAATATATGTAACTAGGGTTTACAATGAGATGAAGCATAATGCTTGAATACTCATTATGTTGTTTGTATAATGTTTAGAAGTTGACAAACAACCAAACACCCCACCGGTTTACAAGGAACCAAGAAAGAATTTGTGAGGAAAAAGAGGTAAACAAACTATCTCAATGTAGTTTAAATGCCTTAGGAAAATGAGCTAGATTTGCTTGATAAATACCTAAGGAGCCAATGGCAATGAGCTAGTAAAATGCTCTCAAGGAGACTAGTAAAAGAACATATGTTTTGGTGTATGTATTTGCAGGTCAAAGGCATTATTTATGTGGGAAATTCAGTGTTTAAGGTTTATGCAATTTAAGGGCCTAAGAGCCATGCATTTAAGGGCCTAAGTGCCAAGCAATTTAAGTTATGCACTATATTGTGATGTAGTGCTTAATGTGTGAAGTTTGTGTATAAAGTGTGTTTGATGGATTTTAGGTGTTCTTGAGTGAAATAAGGTAAAAACCTAAGTGTTTGGATGTGGGTATATACTAGAGAAGCTATGGCCAAATTTGGAAAAATGTGTGAGAAGTTCTAAGTGTTTTAAGTGAGTTTTGGTGAACTAGGAAGTGTTAAAGGTGAATGAATGTTTACTTGAGAAGAAACATGTGTTAAGGTGGTTAGGAGTGATGCAAGGATTTAGGTGTTGTCTTGGAAGTTCTAGGAATTCAATGTGTGTTTTGAGGATGTATTTAAGTCTTGGAGGAGTTTGTTTAAGGTTTAGGTAATGTTGATATCCAAGGAGTAAGTAATGTTTAGGTAAAATGTGGAAAGGAGGTTTAGTTAGTAAGAAAAGAAGTTGAGAGAAGATGTTAAGGTGTAGAGGAAACACCTTGGTGTAGTGATCATTATTGGTGAACTACCACTTATAAATCAAGGAGAAAACATCACAAGTGCTAGGAACCTTGTAAGAAGTTTGTGAATGATAAAATAGTTTTGTGAGTGTTTAAGAATATCTCAAGGGTGTGTTTGAAGTGCCAAATGATGTTAGAATACATTAAGAGGCCTTAGGAGAAGTTTGGTGAAGATTGGCAAAGTTTGGGTAAGTATAGAAGGCGACCGACCCAGGGGCCGACCCAGTTTGTGGGTCGGTCGAGCCTCTGTAAAATGTTGGGAAAATGTTCGGTGATGGTCCGACCCAAAAGGGTGGGTCGGACATGGGTCGGTCGGTCAAGTCCAAAGGAAGGAAAATGTTCGCACATGGACCGACCCAGAATGGTGGGTCGGACGTGGGTCGGACGGGCACGATTATAAGGAAGTAAAAGGGTCCTGTAATGGACCGACCCAGCTGTGGGTCGGTCGGTGGGTCGGTCGGACCAAAAACATGGTTTAAGGTTATGAAATGACAGGTGATCATGGGGATTGGTAGGTAATGATGTTATAAGGATGTTAAGGACATGTTAGGGGAGTTTAATGACAATTAAGTGGGTTAAAAGTTGTATTAAAATGTGAGAGTAAAACAAGTTAAAATGTTAAGTTAAGTAACTAAGTTAACGGGAAAAAATTAAGCATTGACATTAAATGATCAAGCAGACCCCGATGTTAATGAAAGCACATGTGATGTTAACAGTTGTTCGAGAATTGCTCGAGGAACATAAATGGACAGGATAAGTGGACTCCGGTGACAGGTATGGTTTTCTTGCAACCTGCGTCCTACCGGATTACACCGGCTTGTATGCCAATCTGTTTTTCTGTATGTTTGCCACGTTGTAAGATTAAACATGTAATGAGTTTACAGTAATTCATATATGTGGCGTGTTCAACTCCGATACCATTTAATCTCGGCAGTGTTAACCTTAGTTAACTGAGTCTAGGATCACTTGAGAGTTCGGTATTCGGAGAGTAAACGACCCGTACCATGGGACGTACTAACCACGGCTATGCGTGCGTTAATTGTGTGATGTGTGTATGTGAATGTAGGGATCTCCCTTGTATGTTTAACCCAGTTGTAATACTGTACGAGTTGTTATGTGACAAGGCTCCATAGTGGGGTTCTAAGTATTGTCTAAAGTAAGATGTACTAACAGTAGTGAGGAATCCGGTTTGGCCGGTCGCGCGTTGTTTGGGAGAGGGTATCCTTCCTAGCCTTACCCTTCTCTTTGTTATGGTTGTTTCCCTCACGGGTTATGATCTCCCATTAGCTTACTCCAAAGCTTGGCTATTCTGACTTATGATCGGTTTAGGGGGAACATGTGTTTGTGTGGTGTGTTCGGGCCTCCAAACCCGAACCGCCTTAACTTAAGTTACTCGTCCAACTATTAGGACGGTAATGAGTGTTGTTGTTATTGTGTAACGAGCTTATCATGAGACTGGCAACATTCTCTAGGCTCACCAGTGTATAAACAATGTTTGGGTTTGTTCCTAAGAGAACCACTCCCGTTATGTTATGTATTTTTGTTGTGATGCAATATCTATTGCGGTATTATGTTGTGCACGTGGAAACGTGCAAAGTGTTGTTAAGTGTTGTATGTAGTGTATGTTGTAGGTTGTATAATGTGGAGTGTGTGGATCATGGATATGATTCCCAGTTTGTGATAAGAGACGTTTAAGGATAACCCGATTTAAGGGTAAGTGTCGTCTATTAAGGAAGTAGCTCCATTAGAGGAGGAACACTCTAGGGATAATGAATACCAAGAGTGACTTATTAAGTAAGGATATATTATCCGTTTGTTGAGCCCATTGAGGCGAAATGTTATGTGATGTGTGTTTACGGTTACATGCATGATTTAAATATAATCAACCGCATGTTAAGACGACAATTAGTTGTGCGTGGCCCGGTAGCATGTGGGGGCTGCGGGATTACCATACCAGCAAAGGTGCTGAGCCCCTTGGGGGCCACCCTTTCTCTTCTTTTCCTTTCAGGTACAAGGAGCTGGAAGCCGTTCGAGAGTAGGACGGGGTAGTCGTTGTACATGGGTAATCGTTAATGTTGTATATATACAGTAGGCGTAGTAAGACCGAAATTGTTATCGGCATTAATTATAAATACTCGGTATAGTTGGAAGGTGTATGTTGTTATGTTAATGGAAAGGAATAGTATGTGTAGTCGCTCGGGAATTTAGCCCATCAGACCGGTACAATGTGTATGTATTAGCCTTGTTAGCCACGTGGGTGGCTAACGGCGTGTAACACCAACGAGATAAGTAATGTGATGAGGTTGTTTTTCCGCTGCAGTTTATTGTAAGTGTGTTATTGTTGGATGGGGTGTTACAAAAAGTGGTATCAGAGCGAAGTATCGCTCTGATGACTGAATTACCGAGCTTAGGAAGTACCGAGTTAGGATTTAAGTACTTTGGGTTAAGGGTTGAGTGATAGCGTGAGAGATACGCTAGTTAGGAACTACCAGTGAATACTGGAAACCTACAATATCCTTCCCGCCCTCCACAATCCCTATTTTATAACTTGGAAAAGAACGCCAGAGAGATGAAAGTCCTCTCTTACTCGGGAAAACCCGATCTGGCTGTTATTAAGTACCTCTAAAGGTACGGAGAACCTGTCATACGGTAGATCCCGAAAATTGGGAATCCCGGAGACGGTCTCCATCTGGATGATGTTAACCGCATTTAATAGCGAAGGATGAAGGATTTTGTGTATAAGAGAATAAATTTCTGACAACCTGGGTCGACATGCAGAGCAGTCGAGAATAACCAGCTTGCAACGCACCTACCGTGCAACAGGCAAGAAATGGATTAATAACACCCGAGACAAGTGTCTACGGAACCACAGTTGATAAATAATACACCAACGGTATACCAACCGACAAGGGAACTGCAACGTAGTGCCCAAGCAAGAGACAAGTCTCAGTAACCACGACAAATACGTGGGACGGGCTACGAAGAGGAAACGATACAAAAGGAAAGGGGACTCCAAGAATGGGAGACACCCCAGTTGATGATTATTATGTGAATACAGTGAGAAGTCACCTAGACAAGTTATTATCAAGACAGTAAGATCAGTGAGGGCCAACAAGGCCACTGATGACAGTGTGGGTAAAAACAATACCACAACCGGTATGTGTTAAACTGATAGCCAGTTAGCATGGCGCACTTGCCATAGCAAGTGCTGCTATAACAGGGCTGTTCGGGAAATTTATAACCACTACGAGTACTTAGTAAAGTACCACGAAGTTAAGTGTGAACATTATAACCATGGAAGGGCTTAACAGCCTGACCTTTGTAATTGGAAGTACACCAGTCAGCAAGAAGCTAGACTTGGTTAAGGTAAGAAGATGTTGTGAAACCATGAAAATTTTTCTTTCAAACCCAGATTTATACGAACCCTTTTCTTTTCAAAACCAAATTTTCTTTCAAACCAACACTTCTTTCCAACCTTCTTTTAAACCAAACCAGTAAAACCAAGGACAGTTGACAAGGATACAACAATGGATAAACTTTCCCTCGATTAAGTTCGGGAAGTAAGGAATGAATATTGTCACGGGACAATATAAGGGAGTTGACAACAGAATGCTTCACCTAGGCGTGTGACGGACACTACGAGTGTACCAACTGAATTGTGGGACGACCGCACTCCGATAGGAGCTTGTGGGCCTGACAGACCTACTTATGGGTTAGTTGGGTAGGTAGCAATGTATCATTATGGTACCCCACATGTGTATACGAGTGGAGTCCGAAACACGGGAAGTAGTCGACTCCGTCTACGGTCAGCAGTATAAATCAAACAAGAGCTAGGGATTACAAGGAATGGTTGAAGTTAAGGAACTCAGTTAAGTTAACGAGACTAAAAGGATTAGTGAATTCCTCTCAAGGAAATGTTTAAGAGTTAGGAAGTGCGAAGGGCACAAACTGTTATGTAAAGACATCACATATGTCTTAAGGATCCTTACGGATAAACATGTTAGCTGGAACGGTGACCCAGCCTATACATGGCAAGCAAATGCCTAATGTGGACACATTAATGTACAATGAACGGGATGAAACTATCAAGAAATGTTGATCTTCACAGAAGAAGATAATAAGCCAATTAAGAACGCAAACGGCGTGGCTAACTCAATATATCAATAAGTGTGAACTAAATGTAAAAGCATAACTTAGCAACACCCAGGAGCAATCCTTGAAGGGTGTTCGCATCAACAAGTGTTGCACGAAATGCATGACAGAAGCACAAGGGTTGAAATTAACACCCAATTTAGACATAAGTTGTCAGGAGACGGACTGACAATCCTAAGGGGCATCCCATGAAAGGAAACGGAATGCAACGACCTTGTCATGGAGCTCAATATAACATCCAAACCATGTAATATTGTATAGAGAAGTACATGTGTGTGGACAGCCTATAATGAGCGCAGCTCAAGGCAAATAAGGCTTATAGGCCATAAGCAAGATATGTTATATAAATTAGACCGATTGCAGAAGTTTATGTTGTATAAGTGAATAGAGTGGTAAACGAACCACTGCATTAAGAGTGGGGATACCTCTCGATATTGTGAGACCGCAGGAGCGGTAGTTATGTGAACCAAGCTTAAGAAATATGTTAAGGATGGATGATATTATTATTGAAAGTGAGCAGTTAGCTTAGTAGTAGTGTGTATAAAGTGAAGCACCGAACTAAATAACATCGGTTTGAGACTCGAGTGAGCAACGCTCCAGGAGTATTCAGTAGTCATCCAAAAGAATGACAAACCATAATACGAGTGATGTAAGTATATGCGTGGAAGTTAATGTGACAGTAAATACGATGTGAGTTAGTGTTATACAATAAGCACGGTGCGCAGTAAGCGACCGTTGTATAAGTGTTATTAAATAATGATATGGCGGATAAGACCAGTTATGAGTTAAACTCAATGGACATACAAGCAAGTGATGATACACAGACTGGGCAATAAGCCAATGGTCGGTACTATGTGATAAGGAACTCAGTGTGAATTCCTACTGCAATCACATAAGGGATTTACTGTCAAGAGTTTACGCCTCTGCACTCTGTATGACTGAGTGTTTTGGTATTGCACTTGCGCAGTAATGATCGAGTGGGATAGCTAGGAATTGGAAACATGTTAATTGTGGAGGAATAATGTTATAATGGCCGATGCATAGGAAATGCAAGACCACACCAATAAAAGAGTACTTGTACAAAACCAAATGTGGAGACATGATTAACAGTAAGTGACTACAGTAGCACTAACTGCCAAGTATCGGTATAGAATATACCCCAAATGTTGTGAATAGCTGAGAGAGCACTACACACTAGGTAGTAGCTCAATCTCAACCGACAATAAGTCGGAAGGCAATAGGTCAATCATTGTGAAATACATAACTGTATACACAGTAAATTGTTATGGAAGTGGATGGAAAATTGTGAAACTCACCGAATCCGCTCAGAGTAAAAGATACCACGCGTCGGTTGAGAAACCATTGTTACCAAGATGAAGGTGACAATTGGGGATGTACAATACAGTAAGAATAACAAAAGGGAGCAATTAAGCTCTACAGTTTGAGTTTCGCAGCAGAAACTAGTGAGCCAGTGATTCAAGTGTTGAATGTACATGGTGAACATGAGTGAATGGCTAATTATTAATGCCTAGAAGCCTCACAGGCCAGGACCGAAACCGGTTATGAGTTACAACTCCAATGAGAATTCTTGGTTTAGGAACTAAACCGCCAATATGGTTAAGATCCTCTAATCAGAATCCATTGTGTAATAGACCGCGTGGAAGTTAAGAAACTTCACGACGGCAAAACATTTTAAGCTAATGTTTAGTGATTGATTACGTGGGCGTAATCCCTTTTAAGGGGGGTAGAGCGCAAAACCACTTGGTGTATATTACCGTACAAGTGTACGTAGTGTATGTGACTCATATTGTGCATAGCACAAAATTATTGTTTGTTTTGATGATTGGTGTGTGTGTTACGTAAACATACACACTCATTCATGGTTTAATTGTGGTAATTGCGCACAGAAGATGCGAATACCATTGTGATAAGTGTGTGTATTTGTTAAAAGTTGTGTGTGATTGTACAAGTGTGGGGAGTAGATAAACTCCCGGGGGAACAAAAGCCCCGACAGTGTATAAATGTAAACCAGGTGTTGTATTTTGGATAAAATATATGTGTATATATATATATATACTTTATAGTGATGCATGAAAGGGCATGATACCGACATAGAACCTAGTGAGAATAAGATTCCCTAGGCAACAGGATTAAAAGTGAATGGAGGTAACTGATAGACGGAGTTCTATCCTTTGGAGATGTTGTGATCATGACTAGAATGATTCAAAAGATAGAAAATTGGAAATGAGTGACTTACTTGATGCTTGAAAATGAAGTGGGAGGTGGAACTTGATTTGCATGTGATCAAGGGAAGCCGAACACAAATTGGGGTGGAAGGATAGTTCAACACTGATGCTGATCACATCAGGGTTGGATGACTCTTGAAACTCCCTATAAGTGGTCACGAATAACCACGCTAATAAAAGAAGCAAAGAGCTTAAGTTGGACTTGGAGTTGTGTGTGTTTTCAAAGGATTTTAAATTGGTATTTATAAAACGTTGATGGATACTTTACGTAATTAAAGTTCTCTTACTTAACCTCACAAAGAAATTTTAAATTCAAGTGATTGTTTTAAACTCCCAAAGGCACGGGGACGGAAGGTGTCCATCGCGACCGGGTTCTGCGGGATCACAGTGTATATCAAGGATATTTTTGATTGCTATACATGCTCTGACATGTTGTGTGGTATGTGTAATGAATGTTGTTTTGACTTGGATTTCCTAAAGTGTATACTATCAAGGCCTATGAGTCTAAATGTGTGGTGTTACATAGACCTATGTGTCTAAAGACTGTTATGTTGTGGGGACCTATGTGTCCAAATGTTGTTATGTTACCCAAGACCAGTGAGTCAAAGGGGTTGTTATGTACGTGTAAGTGTTGTTAAGATACCCGGACCATAGAGTCCGAGGTTATCATTTGGATATGTTATGTTATGTGTGGATGTGAATGTGTTGCCCGGACCATCAAGTCCGAGGTTGTGATGTAAAGTGTGCTTGGTTAAGGAAGTTTATTTCCAAGTGATTACTGTGTTCTAATCTAATGATATGTGAAAAGTGTGAACTTCGAGGACGAAGTTCTTTTAAGGGGGGTAGATTGAAATACCCCAAACCTTGATATGTGGTTTAAATATCAATTATGGTATGTAAAGGCTAAAAAGTGCCTTAGTAACATCAGTGAACAATTTAAACCATAATAAATGCAATAAAGCATTAAGACACAGTTTGAGCAAAAACATGCTCTAAGCTATGAGTGAACTTGGTTAGGACCCAAAGAGCCTACCAAGACTTGATAACATTTAATTATGATTTTATAAGGCTAATTAAGTCCTTAGGAAACTTTGGTAGACAATGAAACCAAACAAACACAAGGTAATACCTTAAAGTCAATATGAGCAAAAATGTGCTCTAAGCTTGGGATGAGTGTGTATAAGACCTAATGGTCATACCTATACCTTATTTATATGGTAATGAACATATTAAATCAATTACTAAAGAAAACCAAGCTTGAAAACAAGTTAAAACACAAAATGTGCTTTAAGGAGTCTTAAAGCACGTTTTTGAAAAATTGTCTTGTAAATGAGTTTTGAATGGCTAAATGTCCATCATTACTCTTTAATTAACAGGTGTACTATATAGTATCACATTTGGGTGGCCATATTAGTGGGAAATCAAAAATTTCACTTCTATGTGCCTTGTTATAGGTGATAGTGATTTTTATAGCTAGTTTGTAACATATAATGTTATAAGTGATTAAGTTGGTCAACAAAGACCAAAACACCCTTCTAACTATATGGGGGCCGGTTTTATCATGTGGTGACTCACCACCATGAGCTAGTAAAGATTAAAGAAAGGAAAAGTAAGTAAAAAGTAGAAGTTACCTTTATAACATGTAAATATCTTTCAAAAGCAATTCCAATCTTCATTCTTTCTTTCCCACTCACACCCACCGTAGCCTTCTTCATCTTCTCCCAAGCTCCATCGGTTTTGCTACAGCAAACCATGTCATTCTTCATCTTCCTTCACTTGTAACTTGTGATTCCCTTGGCCAAATCAAATTCCAAGACCATATTTGTCTTAGTTAGGTCAAGCTCTACACTTCCCTCTTTCAAACCTTCAAGAACTCAATTTTGGTGCCATGAAGATTCACCATTGAAAGAGCTTGAGCTCATCTTTTTACATATTCATGTTCTCCTTTGCTTCAAGGTAAGGAAACTCAAAGAAAATCCATGTTTCCTCCATGTTTACATGTTGTCCGAAAATTCACCTCACAATGGTGTATTTATCTTGCTTGTTTTAGCTTCATTTGAATCTTCCAAGGGCTAGGAGGAGTCCTCTCTTGATACTTATTCAAGTTCTCTTCCAATTCCAAGGTAAAACAATTACCTTAATGTGTTTAAAACAATATTGTACTAGGGTTTACAATGAGATGAAGCATAATGCTTGAATACTCATTATGTTGTTTGTATAATGTTTAGAAGTTGACAAACAACCAAACACCCCACCGGTTTACAAGGAACCAAGAAAGAATTTGTGAGGAAAAAGAGGTAAACAAACTATCTCAATGTAGTTTAAATGCCTTAGGAAAATGAGCTAGATTTGCTTGATAAAATACCTAAGGAGCCAATGGCAAATGAGCTAGTAAAATGCTCTCAAGGAGACTAGTAAAAGAACATATGTTTTGGTGTATGTATTTGCAGGTCAAAGGCATTATTTATGTGGGAAATTCAGTGTTTAAGGTTTATGCAATTTAAGGGCCTAAGAGCCATGCATTTAAGGGCCTAAGTGCCAAGCAATTTAAGTTATGCACTATATTGTGATGTAGTGCTTAATGTGTGAAGTTTGTGTATAAAGTGTGTTTGATGGATTTTAGGTGTTCTTGAGTGAAATAAGGTAAAAACCTAAGTGTTTGGATGTGGGTATATACTAGAGAAGCTATGGCCAAATTTGGAAAAATGTGTGAGAAGTTCTAAGTGTTTTAAGTGAGTTTGGTGAACTAGGAAGTGTTAAAGGTGAATGAATGTTTACTTGAGAAGAAAACATGTGTTAAGGTGGTTAGGAGTGATGCAAGGATTTAGGTGTTGTCTTGGAAGTTCTAGGAATTCAATGTGTGTTTTGAGGATGTATTTAAGTCTTGGAGGAGTTTGTTTAAGGTTTAGGTAATGTTGATATCCAAGGAGTAAGTAATGTTTAGGTAAAATGTGGAAAGGAGGTTTAGTTAGTAAGAAAAGAAGTTGAGAGAAGATGTTAAGGTGTAGAGGAAACACCTTGGTGTAGTGGTCATTATTGGTGAACTACCACTTATAAATCAAGGAGAAAACATCACAAGTGCTAGGAACCTTGTAAGAAGTTTGTGAATGATAAAATAGTTTTGTGAGTGTTTAAGAATATCTCAAGGGTGTGTTTGAAGTGCCAAATGATGTTAGAATACATTAAGAGGCCTTAGGAGAAGTTTGGTGAAGATTGGCAAAGTTTGGGTAAGTATAGAAGGCGACCGACCCAGGGGCCGACCCAGTTTGTGGGTCGGTCGAGCCTCTGTAAAATGTTGGGAAAATGTTCGGTGATGGTCCGACCCAAAAGGGTGGGTCGGACATGGGTCGGTCGGTCAAGTCCAAAGGAAGGAAAATGTTCGCACATGGACCGACCCAGAATGGTGGGTCGGACGTGGGTCGGACGGGCACGATTATAAGGAAGTAAAAGGGTCCTGTAATGGACCGACCCAGCTGTCGGTCGGTCGGTGGGTCGGTCGGACCAAAACATGGTTTAAGGTTATGAAATGACAGGTGATCATGGGGATTGGTAGGTAATGATGTTATAAGGATGTTAAGGACATGTTAGGGGAGTTTAATGACAATTAAGTGGGTTAAAGTTGTATTAAAATGTGAGAGTAAAACAAGTTAAAAATGTTAAGTTAAGTAACTAAGTTAACGGGAAAAAAATTAAGCATTGACATTAAATGATCAAGCAGACCCCGAGATGTTAATGAAAGCACATGTGATGTAACAGTTGTTCGAGAATTGCTCGAGGAACATAAATGGACAGGATAAGTGGACTCCGGTGACAGGTATGGTTTTCTTGCAACCTGCGTCCTACCGGATTACACCGGCTTGTATGCCAATCTGTTTTTCTGTATGTTTGCCACGTTGTAAGATTAAACATGTAATGAGTTTACAGTAATTCATATATGTGGCGTGTTCAACTCCGATACCATTTAATCTCGGCAGTGTTAACCTTAGTTAACTGAGTCTAGGATCACTTGAGAGTTCGGTATTCGGAGTAAACGACCCGTACCATGGGACGTACTAACCACGGCTATGCGTGCGTTAATTGTGTGATGTGTGTATGTGAATGTAGGGATCTCCCTTGTATGTTTAACCCAGTTGTAATACTGTACGAGTTGTTATGTGACAAGGCTCCATAGTGGGGTTCTAAGTATTGTCTAAAGTAAGTATGTACTAACAGTAGTGAGGAATCCGGTTTGGCCGGTCGCGCGTTGTTTGGGAGAGGGTATCCTTCCTAGCCTTACCCTTCTCTTTGTTATGGTTTTTCCCTCACGGGTTATGATCTCCCATTAGCTTACTCCAAAGCTTGGCTATTCTGACTTATGATCGGTTTAGGGGGAACAGTGTTTGTGTGGTGTTGTTCGGGCCTCCAAACCCGAACCGCCTTAACTTAAGTTACTCGTCCAACTATTAGGACGGTAATGAGTGTTGTTGTTATTGTGTAACGAGCTTATCATGAGACTGGCAACATTCTCTAGGCTCACCAGTGTATAAACAATGTTTGGGTTTGTTCCTAAGAGAACCACTCCCGTTATGTTATGTTTTTTGTTGTGATGCAATATCTATTGCGGTATTATGTTGTGCACGTGGAAACGTGCAAAGTGTTGTTAAGTGTTGTATGTAGTGTATGTTGTAGGTTGTATAATGTGGAGTGTGTGGATCATGGATATGATTCCCAGTTTGTGATAAGAGACGTTTAAGGATAACCCGATTTAAGGGTAAGTGTCGTCTATTAAGGAAGTAGCTCCATTAGAGGAGAACACTCTAGGGATAATGAATACCAAGAGTGACTTATTAAGTAAGGATATATTATCCGTTTGTTGAGCCCATTGAGGCGAAATGTTATGTGATGTGTGTTTACGGTTACATGCATGATTTAAATATAATCAACCGCATGTTAAGACGACAATTAGTTGTGCGTGGCCCGGTAGCATGTGGGCTGCGGGATTACCATACCAGCAAAGGTGCTGAGCCCCTTGGGGGCCACCACCCTTTCTCTTCTTTTCCTATTTCAGGTACAAGGAGCTGGAAGCCGTTCGAGAGTAGGACGGGGTAGTCGTTGTACATGGGTAATCGTTAATGTTGTATATTACAGTAGGCGTAGTAAGACCGAAATTGTTATCGGCATTAATTATAAATACTCGGTATAGTTGGAAGGTGTTGTTGTTATGTTAATGGAAAGGAATAGTATGTGTAGTCGCTCGGGAATTTAGCCCATCAGACCGGTACAATGTGTATGTATTAGCCTTGTTAGCCACGTGGGTGGCTAACGGCGTGTAACACCAACGAGATAAGTAATGTGATGAGGTTGTTTTTCCGCTGCAGTTTATTGTAAGTGTGTTATTGTTGGATGGGGTGTTACAAAAAGTGGTATCAGAGCGAAGTATCGCTCTGATGACTGAATTACCGAGCTTAGGAAGTACCGAGTTAGGATTTAAGTACTTTGGGTTAAGGGTTGAGTGATAGCGTGAGAGATACGCTAGTTAGGAACTACCAGTGAATACTGGAAACCTACAATATCCTTCCCGCCCTCCACAATCCCTATTTTATAACTTGGAAAAGAACGCCAGAGAGATGAAAGTCCTCTCTTACTCGGGAAAACCCGATCTGGCTGTTATTAAGTACCTCTAAAGGTACGGAGAACCTGTCATACGGTAGATCCCGAAAATTGGGAATCCCGGAGACGGTCTCCATCTGGATGATGTTAACCGCATTTAATAGCGAAGGATGAAGGATTTTGTGTATAAGAGAATAGAATTTCTGACAACCTGGGTCGACATGCAGAGCAGTCGAGAATAACCAGCTTGCAACGCACCTACCGTGCAACAGGCAAGAAATGGATTAATAACACCCGAGACAAGTGTCTACGGAACCACAGTTGATAAATAATACACCAACGGTATACCAACCGACAAGGGAACTGCAACGTAGTGCCCAAGCAAGAGACAAGTCTCAGTAACCACGACAAATACGTGGGACGGGCTACGAAGAGGAAACGATACAAAAGGAAAGGGGACTCCAAGAATGGGAGACACCCCAGTTGATGATTATTATGTGAATACAGTGAGAAGTCACCTAGACAAGTTATTATCAAGACAGTAAGATCAGTGAGGGCCAACAAGGCCACTGATGACAGTGTGGGTAAAAACAATACCACAACCGGTATGTGTTAAACTGATAGCCAGTTAGCATGGCGCACTTGCCATAGCAAGTGCTGCTATAACAGGGCTGTTCGGGAAATTTATAACCACTACGAGTACTTAGTAAAGTACCACGAAGTTAAGTGTGAACATTATAACCATGGAAGGGCTTAACAGCCTGACCTTTGTAATTGGAAGTACACCAGTCAGCAAGAAGCTAGACTTGGTTAAGGTAAGAAGATGTTGTGAAACCATGAAAATTTTTCTTTCAAACCCAGATTTATACGAACCCTTTTCTTTTCAAAACCAAATTTTCTTTCAAACCAACACTTCTTTCCAACCTTCTTTTAAACCAAACCAGTAAAACCAAGGACAGTTGACAAGGATACAACAATGGATAAACTTTCCCTCGATTAAGTTCGGGAAGTAAGGAATGAATATTGTCACGGGACAAATAAGGGAGTTGACAACAGAATGCTTCACCTAGGCGTGTGACGGACACTACGAGTGTACCAACTGAATTGTGGGACGACCGCACTCCGATAGGAGCTTGTGGGCCTGACAGACCTACTTATGGGTTAGTTGGGTAGGTAGCAATGTATCATTATGGTACCCCACATGTGTATACGAGTGGAGTCCGAAACACGGGAAGTAGTCGACTCCGTCTACGGTCAGCAGTATAAATCAAACAAGAGCTAGGGATTACAAGGAATGGTTGAAGTTAAGGAACTCAGTTAAGTTAACGAGACTAAAAGGATTAGTGAATTCCTCTCAAGGAAATGTTTAAGAGTTAGGAAGTGCGAAGGGCACAAACTGTTATGTAAAGACATCACATATGTCTTAAGGATCCTTACGGATAAACATGTTAGCTGGAACGGTGACCCAGCCTATACATGGCAAGCAAATGCCTAATGTGGACACATTAATGTACAATGAACGGGATGAAACTATCAAGAAATGTTGATCTTCACAGAAGAAGATAATAAGCCAATTAAGAACGCAAACGGCGTGGCTAACTCAATATATCAATAAGTGTGAACTAAATGTAAAAGCATAACTTAGCAACACCCAGGAGCAATCCTTGAAGGGTGTTCGCATCAACAAGTGTTGCACGAAATGCATGACAGAAGCACAAGGGTTGAAATTAACACCCAATTTAGACATAAGTTGTCAGGAGACGGACTGACAATCCTAAGGGGCATCCCATGAAAGGAAACGGAATGCAACGACCTTGTCATGGAGCTCAATATAACATCCAAACCATGTAATATTGTATAGAGAAGTACATGTGTGTGGACAGCCTATAATGAGCGCAGCTCAAGGCAAATAAGGCTTATAGGCCATAAGCAAGATATGTTATATAAATTAGACCGATTGCAGAAGTTTATGTTGTATAAGTGAATAGAGTGGTAAACGAACCACTGCATTAAGAGTGGGGATACCTCTCGATATTGTGAGACCGCAGGAGCGGTAGTTATGTGAACCAAGCTTAAGAAATATGTTAAGGATGGATGATATTATTATTGAAAGTGAGCAGTTAGCTTAGTAGTATGTGTGTATAAAGTGAAGCACCGAACTAAATAACATCGGTTTGAGACTCGAGTGAGCAACGCTCCAGGAGTATTCAGTAGTCATCCAAAAGAATGACAAACCATAATACGAGTGATGTAAGTATATGCGTGGAAGTTAATGTGACAGTAAATACGATGTGAGTTAGTGTTATACAATAAGCACGGTGCGCAGTAAGCGACCGTTGTATAAGTGTTATTAAATAATATGGCGGATAAGACCAGTTATGAGTTAAACTCAATGGACATACAAGCAAGTGATGATACACAGACTGGGCAATAAGCCAATGGTCGGTACTATGTGATAAGGAACTCAGTGTGAATTCCTACTGCAATCACATAAGGGATTTACTGTCAAGAGTTTACGCCTCTGCACTCTGTATGACTGAGTGTTTTGGTATTGCACTTGCGCAGTAATGATCGAGTGGGATAGCTAGGAATTGGAAACATGTTAATTGTGGAGGAATAATGTTATAATGGCCGATGCATAGGAAATGCAAGACCACACCAATAAAAGAGTACTTGTACAAAACCAAATGTGGAGACATGATTAACAGTAAGTGACTACAGTAGCACTAACTGCCAAGTATCGGTATAGAATATACCCCAAATGTTGTGAATAGCTGAGAGAGCACTACACACTAGGTAGTAGCTCAATCTCAACCGACAATAAGTCGGAAGGCAATAGGTCAATCATTGTGAAATACATAACTGTATACACAGTAAATTGTTATGGAAGTGGATGGAAAATTGTGAAACTCACCGAATCCGCTCAGAGTAAAAGATACCACGCGTCGGTTGAGAAACCATTGTTACCAAGATGAAGGTGACAATTGGGGATGTACAATACAGTAAGAATAACAAAAGGGAGCAATTAAGCTCTACAGTTTGAGTTTCGCAGCAGAAACTAGTGAGCCAGTGATTCAAGTGTTGAATGTACATGGTGAACATGAGTGAATGGCTAATTATTAATGCCTAGAAGCCTCACAGGCCAGGACCGAAACCGGTTATGAGTTACAACTCCAATGAGAATTCTTGGTTTAGGAACTAAACCGCCAATATGGTTAAGATCCTCTAATCAGAATCCATTGTGTAATAGACCGCGTGGAAGTTAAGAAACTTCACGACGGCAAAACATTTTAAGCTAATGTTTAGTGATTGATTACGTGGGCGTAATCCCTTTTAAGGGGGGTAGAGCGCAAAACCACTTGGTGTATATTACCGTACAAGTGTACGTAGTGTATGTGACTCATATTGTGCATAGCACAAAATTATTGTTTGTTTTGATGATTGGTGTGTGTGTTACGTAAACATACACATTCATTCATGGTTTAATTGTGGTAATTGCGCACAGAAGATGCGAATACCATTGTGATAAGTGTGTGTGTTTGTTAACAGTTGTGTGTGATTGTACAAGTGTGGGGAGTAGATAAACTCCCGGGGGAACAAAAGCCCCGACAGTGTATAAATGTAAAACCAGGTGTTGTATTTTTGATAAAATATATGTGTATATATATATATATACTTTATAGTGATGCATGAAAGGGCATGATACCGACATAGAACCTAGTGAGAATAAGATTCCCTAGGCAACAGGATTAAAAGTGAATGGAGGTAACTGATAGACGGAGTTCTATCCTTTGGAGATGTTGTGATCATGACTAGAATGATTCAAAAGATAGAAAATTGGAAATGAGTGACTTACTTGATGCTTGAAAATGAAGTGGGAGGTGGAACTTGATTTGCATGTGATCAAGGGAAGCCGAACACAAATTGGGGTGGAAGGATAGTTCAACACCGATGCTGATCACATCAGGGTTGGATGACTCTTGAAACTCCCTATAAGTGGTCACGAATAACCACGCTAATAAAAGAAGCAAAGAGCTTAAGTTGGACTTGGAGTTGTGTGTGTTTTCAAAAGGATTTTAAATTGGTATTTATAAAACGTTGATGGATACTTTACGTAATTAAAGTTCTCTTACTTAACCTCACAAAGAAATTTTAAATTCAAGTGATTGTTTTAAACTCCCAAAGGCACGGGGACGGAAGGTGTCCATCGCGACCGGGTTCTGCGGGATCACAGTGTATATCAAGGATATTTTTGATTGCTATACATGCTCTGACATGTTGTGTGGTATGTGTAATGAATGTTGTTTTGACTTGGATTTCCTAAAGTGTATACTATCAAGGCCTATGAGTCTAAATGTGTGGTGTTACATAGACCTATGTGTCTAAAGACTGTTATGTTGTGGGGACCTATGTGTCCAAATGTTGTTATGTTACCCAAGACCAGTGAGTCAAAGGGGTTGTTATGTACGTGTAAGTGTTGTTAAGATACCCGGACCATAGAGTCCGAGGTTATCATTTGGATATGTTATGTTATGTGTGGATGTGAATGTGTTGCCCGGACCATCAAGTCCGAGGTTGTGATGTAAAGTGTGCTTGGTTAAGGAAGTTTATTTCCAAGTGATTACTGTGTTCTAATCTAATGATATGTGAAAAGTGTGAACTTCGAGGACGAAGTTCTTTTAAGGGGGGTAGATTGAAATACCCCAAACCTTGATATGTGGTTTAAATATCAAATTATGGTATGTAAAGGCTAAAAAGTGCCTTAGTAACATCAGTGAACAATTTAAACCATAATAAATGCAATAAAGCATTAAGACACAGTTTGAGCAAAAACATGCTCTAAGCTATGAGTGAACTTGGTTAGGACCCAAAGAGCCTACCAAGACTTGATAACATTTAATTATGATTTTATAAGGCTAATTAAGTCCTTAGGAAACTTTGGTAGACAATGAAACCAAACAAAACACAAGGTAATACCTTAAAGTCAATATGAGCAAAAATGTGCTCTAAGCTTGGGATGAGTGTGTATAAGACCTAATGGTCATACCTATACCTTATTTATATGGTAATGAACATATTAAATCAATTACTAAAGAAAACCAAGCTTGAAAACAAGTTAAAACACAAAATGTGCTTTAAGGAGTCTTAAAGCACGTTTTTGAAAAATTGTCTTGTAAATGAGTTTTGAATGGCTAAATGTCCATCATTACTCTTTAATTAACAGGTGTACTATAGTATCACATTTGGGTGGCCATATTAGTGGGAAATCAAAAATTTCACTTCTATGTGCCTTGTTATAGGTGAATAGTGATTTTTATAGCTAGTTTGTAACATATAATGTTATAAGTGATTAAGTTGGTCAACAAAGACCAAAACACCCTTCTAACTATATGGGGGCCGGTTTTATCATGTGGTGACTCACCACCATGAGCTAGTAAAGATTAAAGAAAGGAAAAGTAAGTAAAAAGTAGAAGTTACCTTTATAACATGTAAATATCTTTCAAAAGCAATTCCAATCTTCATTCTTTCTTTCCCACTCACACCCACCGTAGCCTTCTTCATCTTCTCCCAAGCTCCATCGGTTTTGCTACAGCAAACCATGTCATTCTTCATCTTCCTTCACTTGTAACTTGTGATTCCCTTGGCCAAATCAAATTCCAAGACCATATTTGTCTTAGT
The DNA here is from genome assembly GCA_023374045.1 of Limonium bicolor. Taxonomy (NCBI): domain Eukaryota; kingdom Viridiplantae; phylum Streptophyta; class Magnoliopsida; order Caryophyllales; family Plumbaginaceae; genus Limonium; species Limonium bicolor. Next base: position 377,593,109 of record CM041776.1, read on the forward strand.
TAGGTCAAGCTCTACACTTCCCTCTTTTCAAACCTTCAAGAACTCAATTTTGGTGCCATGAAGATTCACCATTGAAAGAGCTTGAGCTCATCTTTTTACATATTCATGTTCTCCTTTGCTTCAAGGTAAGGAAACTCAAAGAAAATCCATGTTTCCTCCATGTTTACATGTTGTCCGAAAATTCACCTCACAATGGTGTATTTATCTTGCTTGTTTTAGCTTCATTTGAATCTTCCAAGGGCTAGGAGGAGTCCTCTCTTGATACTTATTCAAGTTCTCTTCCAATTCCAAGGTAAAACAATTACCTTAATGTGTTAAAACAATATATGTAACTAGGGTTTACAATGAGATGAAGCATAATGCTTGAATACTCATTATGTTGTTTGTATAATGTTTAGAAGTTGACAAACAACCAAACACCCCACCGGTTTACAAGGAACCAAGAAAGAATTTGTGAGGAAAAAGAGGTAAACAAACTATCTCAATGTAGTTTAAATGCCTTAGGAAAATGAGCTAGATTTGCTTGATAAAATACCTAAGGAGCCAATGGCAAATGAGCTAGTAAAATGCTCTCAAGGAGACTAGTAAAAGAACATATGTTTTGGTGTATGTATTTGCAGGTCAAAGGCATTATTTATGTGGGAAATTCAGTGTTTAAGGTTTATGCAATTTAAGGGCCTAAGAGCCATGCATTTAAGGGCCTAAGTGCCAAGCAATTTAAGTTATGCACTATATTGTGATGTAGTGCTTAATGTGTGAAGTTTGTGTATAAAGTGTGTTTGATGGATTTTAGGTGTTCTTGAGTGAAATAAGGTAAAAACCTAAGTGTTTGGATGTGGGTATATACTAGAGAAGCTATGGCCAAATTTGGAAAAATGTGTGAGAAGTTCTAAGTGTTTTAAGTGAGTTTTGGTGAACTAGGAAGTGTTAAAGGTGAATGAATGTTTACTTGAGAAGAAAACATGTGTTAAGGTGGTTAGGAGTGATGCAAGGATTTAGGTGTTGTCTTGGAAGTTCTAGGAATTCAATGTGTGTTTTGAGGATGTATTTAAGTCTTGGAGGAGTTTGTTTAAGGTTTAGGTAATGTTGATATCCAAGGAGTAAGTAATGTTTAGGTAAAATGTGGAAAGGAGGTTTAGTTAGTAAGAAAAGAAGTTGAGAGAAGATGTTAAGGTGTAGAGGAAACACCTTGGTGTAGTGGTCATTATTGGTGAACTACCACTTATAAATCAAGGAGAAAACATCACAAGTGCTAGGAACCTTGTAAGAAGTTTGTGAATGATAAAATAGTTTTGTGAGTGTTTAAGAATATCTCAAGGGTGTGTTTGAAGTGCCAAATGATGTTAGAATACATTAAGAGGCCTTAGGAGAAGTTTGGTGAAGATTGGCAAAGTTTGGGTAAGTATAGAAGGCGACCGACCCAGGGGCCGACCCAGTTTGTGGGTCGGTCGAGCCTCTGTAAAATGTTGGGAAAATGTTCGGTGATGGTCCGACCCAAAAGGGTGGGTCGGACATGGGTCGGTCGGTCAAGTCCAAAGGAAGGAAAATGTTCGCACATGGACCGACCCAGAATGGTGGGTCGGACGTGGGTCGGACGGGCACGATTATAAGGAAGTAAAAGGGTCCTGTAATGGACCGACCCAGCTGTGGGTCGGTCGGTGGGTCGGTCGGACCAAAAACATGGTTTAAGGTTATGAAATGACAGGTGATCATGGGGATTGGTAGGTAATGATGTTATAAGGATGTTAAGGACATGTTAGGGGAGTTTAATGACAATTAAGTGGGTTAAAAGTTGTATTAAAATGTGAGAGTAAAACAAGTTAAAAATGTTAAGTTAAGTAACTAAGTTAACGGGAAAAAAATTAAGCATTGACATTAAATGATCAAGCAGACCCCGATGTTAATGAAAGCACATGTGATGTTAACAGTTGTTCGAGAATTGCTCGAGGAACATAAATGGACAGGATAAGTGGACTCCGGTGACAGGTATGGTTTTCTTGCAACCTGCGTCCTACCGGATTACACCGGCTTGTATGCCAATCTGTTTTTCTGTATGTTTGCCACGTTGTAAGATTAAACATGTAATGAGTTTACAGTAATTCATATATGTGGCGTGTTCAACTCCGATACCATTTAATCTCGGCAGTGTTAACCTTAGTTAACTGAGTCTAGGATCACTTGAGAGTTCGGTATTCGGAGTAAACGACCCGTACCATGGGACGTACTAACCACGGCTATGCGTGCGTTAATTGTGTGATGTGTGTATGTGAATGTAGGGATCTCCCTTGTATGTTTAACCCAGTTGTAATACTGTACGAGTTGTTATGTGACAAGGCTCCATAGTGGGGTTCTAAGTATTGTCTAAAGTAAGTATGTACTAACAGTAGTGAGGAATCCGGTTTGGCCGGTCGCGCGTTGTTTGGGAGAGGGTATCCTTCCTAGCCTTACCCTTCTCTTTGTTATGGTTGTTTCCCTCACGGGTTATGATCTCCCATTAGCTTACTCCAAAGCTTGGCTATTCTGACTTATGATCGGTTTAGGGGGAACATGTGTTTGTGTGGTGTGTTCGGGCCTCCAAACCCGAACCGCCTTAACTTAAGTTACTCGTCCAACTATTAGGACGGTAATGAGTGTTGTTGTTATTGTGTAACGAGCTTATCATGAGACTGGCAACATTCTCTAGGCTCACCAGTGTATAAACAATGTTTGGGTTTGTTCCTAAGAGAACCACTCCCGTTATGTTATGTATTTTTGTTGTGATGCAATATCTATTGCGGTATTATGTTGTGCACGTGGAAACGTGCAAAGTGTTGTTAAGTGTTGTATGTAGTGTATGTTGTAGGTTGTATAATGTGGAGTGTGTGGATCATGGATATGATTCCCAGTTTGTGATAAGAGACGTTTAAGGATAACCCGATTTAAGGGTAAGTGTCGTCTATTAAGGAAGTAGCTCCATTAGAGGAGGAACACTCTAGGGATAATGAATACCAAGAGTGACTTATTAAGTAAGGATATATTATCCGTTTGTTGAGCCCATTGAGGCGAAATGTTATGTGATGTGTGTTTACGGTTACATGCATGATTTAAATATAATCAACCGCATGTTAAGACGACAATTAGTTGTGCGTGGCCCGGTAGCATGTGGGCTGCGGGATTACCATACCAGCAAAGGTGCTGAGCCCCTTGGGGGCCACCCTTTCTCTTCTTTTCCTATTTCAGGTACAAGGAGCTGGAAGCCGTTCGAGAGTAGGACGGGGTAGTCGTTGTACATGGGTAATCGTTAATGTTGTATATATACAGTAGGCGTAGTAAGACCGAAATTGTTATCGGCATTAATTATAAATACTCGGTATAGTTGGAAGGTGTATGTTGTTATGTTAATGGAAAGGAATAGTATGTGTAGTCGCTCGGGAATTTAGCCCATCAGACCGGTACAAGTGTATGTATTAGCCTTGTTAGCCACGTGGGTGGCTAACGGCGTGTAACACCAACGAGATAAGTAATGTGATGAGGTTGTTTTTCCGCTGCAGTTTATTGTAAGTGTGTTATTGTTGGATGGGGTGTTACAAAAAGTGGTATCAGAGCGAAGTATCGCTCTGATGACTGAATTACCGAGCTTAGGAAGTACCGAGTTAGGATTTAAGTACTTTGGGTTAAGGGTTGAGTGATAGCGTGAGAGATACGCTAGTTAGGAACTACCAGTGAATACTGGAAACCTACAATATCCTTCCCGCCCTCCACAATCCCTATTTTATAACTTGGAAAAGAACGCCAGAGAGATGAAAGTCCTCTCTTACTCGGGAAAACCCGATCTGGCTGTTATTAAGTACCTCTAAAGGTACGGAGAACCTGTCATACGGTAGATCCCGAAAATTGGGAATCCCGGAGACGGTCTCCATCTGGATGATGTTAACCGCATTTAATAGCGAAGGATGAAGGATTTTGTGTATAAGAGAATAGAATTTCTGACAACCTGGGTCGACATGCAGAGCAGTCGAGAATAACCAGCTTGCAACGCACCTACCGTGCAACAGGCAAGAAATGGATTAATAACACCCGAGACAAGTGTCTACGGAACCACAGTTGATAAATAATACACCAACGGTATACCAACCGACAAGGGAACTGCAACGTAGTGCCCAAGCAAGAGACAAGTCTCAGTAACCACGACAAATACGTGGGACGGGCTACGAAGAGGAAACGATACAAAAGGAAAGGGGACTCCAAGAATGGGAGACACCCCAGTTGATGATTATTATGTGAATACAGTGAGAAGTCACCTAGACAAGTTATTATCAAGACAGTAAGATCAGTGAGGGCCAACAAGGCCACTGATGACAGTGTGGGTAAAAACAATACCACAACCGGTATGTGTTAAACTGATAGCCAGTTAGCATGGCGCACTTGCCATAGCAAGTGCTGCTATAACAGGGCTGTTCGGGAAATTTATAACCACTACGAGTACTTAGTAAAGTACCACGAAGTTAAGTGTGAACATTATAACCATGGAAGGGCTTAACAGCCTGACCTTTGTAATTGGAAGTACACCAGTCAGCAAGAAGCTAGACTTGGTTAAGGTAAGAAGATGTTGTGAAACCATGAAAATTTTTCTTTCAAACCCAGATTTATACGAACCCTTTTCTTTTCAAAACCAAATTTTCTTTCAAACCAACACTTCTTTCCAACCTTCTTTTAAACCAAACCAGTAAAACCAAGGACAGTTGACAAGGATACAACAATGGATAAACTTTCCCTCGATTAAGTTCGGGAAGTAAGGAATGAATATTGTCACGGGACAATATAAGGGAGTTGACAACAGAATGCTTCACCTAGGCGTGTGACGGACACTACGAGTGTACCAACTGAATTGTGGGACGACCGCACTCCGATAGGAGCTTGTGGGCCTGACAGACCTACTTATGGGTTAGTTGGGTAGGTAGCAATGTATCATTATGGTACCCCACATGTGTATACGAGTGGAGTCCGAAACACGGGAAGTAGTCGACTCCGTCTACGGTCAGCAGTATAAATCAAACAAGAGCTAGGGATTACAAGGAATGGTTGAAGTTAAGGAACTCAGTTAAGTTAACGAGACTAAAAGGATTAGTGAATTCCTCTCAAGGAAATGTTTAAGAGTTAGGAAGTGCGAAGGGCACAAACTGTTATGTAAAGACATCACATATGTCTTAAGGATCCTTACGGATAAACATGTTAGCTGGAACGGTGACCCAGCCTTATACATGGCAAGCAAATGCCTAATGTGGACACATTAATGTACAATGAACGGGATGAAACTATCAAGAAATGTTGATCTTCACAGAAGAAGATAATAAGCCAATTAAGAACGCAAACGGCGTGGCTAACTCAATATATCAATAAGTGTGAACTAAATGTAAAAGCATAACTTAGCAACACCCAGGAGCAATCCTTGAAGGGTGTTCGCATCAACAAGTGTTGCACGAAATGCATGACAGAAGCACAAGGGTTGAAATTAACACCCAATTTAGACATAAGTTGTCAGGAGACGGACTGACAATCCTAAGGGGCATCCCATGAAAGGAAACGGAATGCAACGACCTTGTCATGGAGCTCAATATAACATCCAAACCATGTAATATTGTATAGAGAAGTACATGTGTGTGGACAGCCTATAATGAGCGCAGCTCAAGGCAAATAAGGCTTATAGGCCATAAGCAAGATATGTTATATAAATTAGACCGATTGCAGAAGTTTATGTTGTATAAGTGAATAGAGTGGTAAACGAACCACTGCATTAAGAGTGGGGATACCTCTCGATATTGTGAGACCGCAGGAGCGGTAGTTATGTGAACCAAGCTTAAGAAATATGTTAAGGATGGATGATATTATTATTGAAAGTGAGCAGTTAGCTTAGTAGTATGTGTGTATAAAGTGAAGCACCGAACTAAATAACATCGGTTTGAGACTCGAGTGAGCAACGCTCCAGGAGTATTCAGTAGTCATCCAAAAGAATGACAAACCATAATACGAGTGATGTAAGTATATGCGTGGAAGTTAATGTGACAGTAAATACGATGTGAGTTAGTGTTATACAATAAGCACGGTGCGCAGTAAGCGACCGTTGTATAAGTGTTATTAAATAATGATATGGCGGATAAGACCAGTTATGAGTTAAACTCAATGGACATACAAGCAAGTGATGATACACAGACTGGGCAATAAGCCAATGGTCGGTACTATGTGATAAGGAACTCAGTGTGAATTCCTACTGCAATCACATAAGGGATTTACTGTCAAGAGTTTACGCCTCTGCACTCTGTATGACTGAGTGTTTTGGTATTGCACTTGCGCAGTAATGATCGAGTGGGATAGCTAGGAATTGGAAACATGTTAATTGTGGAGGAATAATGTTATAATGGCCGATGCATAGGAAATGCAAGACCACACCAATAAAAGAGTACTTGTACAAAACCAAATGTGGAGACATGATTAACAGTAAGTGACTACAGTAGCACTAACTGCCAAGTATCGGTATAGAATATACCCCAAATGTTGTGAATAGCTGAGAGAGCACTACACACTAGGTAGTAGCTCAATCTCAACCGACAATAAGTCGGAAGGCAATAGGTCAATCATTGTGAAATACATAACTGTATACACAGTAAATTGTTATGGAAGTGGATGGAAAATTGTGAAACTCACCGAATCCGCTCAGAGTAAAAGATACCACGCGTCGGTTGAGAAACCATTGTTACCAAGATGAAGGTGACAATTGGGGATGTACAATACAGTAAGAATAACAAAAGGGAGCAATTAAGCTCTACAGTTTGAGTTTCGCAGCAGAAACTAGTGAGCCAGTGATTCAAGTGTTGAATGTACATGGTGAACATGAGTGAATGGCTAATTATTAATGCCTAGAAGCCTCACAGGCCAGGACCGAAACCGGTTATGAGTTACAACTCCAATGAGAATTCTTGGTTTAGGAACTAAACCGCCAATATGGTTAAGATCCTCTAATCAGAATCCATTGTGTAATAGACCGCGTGGAAGTTAAGAAACTTCACGACGGCAAAACATTTTAAGCTAATGTTTAGTGATTGATTACGTGGGCGTAATCCCTTTTAAGGGGGGTAGAGCGCAAAACCACTTGGTGTATATTACCGTACAAGTGTACGTAGTGTATGTGACTCATATTGTGCATAGCACAAAATTATTGTTTGTTTTGATGATTGGTGTGTGTGTTACGTAAACATACACATTCATTCATGGTTTAATTGTGGTAATTGCGCACAGAAGATGCGAATACCATTGTGATAAGTGTGTGTGTTTGTTAACAGTTGTGTGTGATTGTACAAGTGTGGGGAGTAGATAAACTCCCGGGGGAACAAAAGCCCCGACAGTGTATAAATGTAAAACCAGGTGTTGTATTTTTGATAAAATATATGTGTATATATATAATATATACTTTATAGTGATGCATGAAAGGGCATGATACCGACATAGAACCTAGTGAGAATAAGATTCCCTAGGCAACAGGATTAAAAGTGAATGGAGGTAACTGATAGACGGAGTTCTATCCTTTGGAGATGTTGTGATCATGACTAGAATGATTCAAAAGATAGAAAATTGGAAATGAGTGACTTACTTGATGCTTGAAAATGAAGTGGGAGGTGGAACTTGATTTGCATGTGATCAAGGGAAGCCGAACACAAATTGGGGTGGAAGGATAGTTCAACACCGATGCTGATCACATCAGGGTTGGATGACTCTTGAAACTCCCTATAAGTGGTCACGAATAACCACGCTAATAAAAGAAGCAAAGAGCTTAAGTTGGACTTGGAGTTGTGTGTGTTTTCAAAAGGATTTTAAATTGGTATTTATAAAACGTTGATGGATACTTTACGTAATTAAAGTTCTCTTACTTAACCTCACAAAGAAATTTTAAATTCAAGTGATTGTTTTAAACTCCCAAAGGCACGGGGACGGAAGGTGTCCATCGCGACCGGGTTCTGCGGGATCACAGTGTATATCAAGGATATTTTTGATTGCTATACATGCTCTGACATGTTGTGTGGTATGTGTAATGAATGTTGTTTTGACTTGGATTTCCTAAAGTGTATACTATCAAGGCCTATGAGTCTAAATGTGTGGTGTTACATAGACCTATGTGTCTAAAGACTGTTATGTTGTGGGGACCTATGTGTCCAAATGTTGTTATGTTACCCAAGACCAGTGAGTCAAAGGGGTTGTTATGTACGTGTAAGTGTTGTTAAGATACCCGGACCATAGAGTCCGAGGTTATCATTTGGATATGTTATGTTATGTGTGGATGTGAATGTGTTGCCCGGACCATCAAGTCCGAGGTTGTGATGTAAAGTGTGCTTGGTTAAGGAAGTTTATTTCCAAGTGATTACTGTGTTCTAATCTAATGATATGTGAAAAGTGTGAACTTCGAGGACGAAGTTCTTTTAAGGGGGGTAGATTGAAATACCCCAAACCTTGATATGTGGTTTAAATATCAAATTATGGTATGTAAAGGCTAAAAAGTGCCTTAGTAACATCAGTGAACAATTTAAACCATAATAAATGCAATAAAGCATTAAGACACAGTTTGAGCAAAAACATGCTCTAAGCTATGAGTGAACTTGGTTAGGACCCAAAGAGCCTACCAAGACTTGATAACATTTAATTATGATTTTATAAGGCTAATTAAGTCCTTAGGAAACTTTGGTAGACAATGAAACCAAACAAAACACAAGGTAATACCTTAAAGTCAATATGAGCAAAAATGTGCTCTAAGCTTGGGATGAGTGTGTATAAGACCTAATGGTCATACCTATACCTTATTTATATGGTAATGAACATATTAAATCAATTACTAAAGAAAACCAAGCTTGAAAACAAGTTAAAACACAAAATGTGCTTTAAGGAGTCTTAAAGCACGTTTTTGAAAAATTGTCTTGTAAATGAGTTTTGAATGGCTAAATGTCCATCATTACTCTTTAATTAACAGGTGTACTATATAGTATCACATTTGGGTGGCCATATTAGTGGGAAATCAAAAATTTCACTTCTATGTGCCTTGTTATAGGTGAATAGTGATTTTTATAGCTAGTTTGTAACATATAATGTTATAAGTGATTAAGTTGGTCAACAAAGACCAAAACACCCTTCTAACTATATGGGGGCCGGTTTTATCATGTGGTGACTCACCACCATGAGCTAGTAAAGATTAAAGAAAGGAAAAGTAAGTAAAAAGTAGAAGTTACCTTTATAACATGTAAATATCTTTCAAAAGCAATTCCAATCTTCATTCTTTCTTTCCCACTCACACCCACCGTAGCCTTCTTCATCTTCTCCCAAGCTCCATCGGTTTTGCTACAGCAAACCATGTCATTCTTCATCTTCCTTCACTTGTAACTTGTGATTCCCTTGGCCAAATCAAATTCCAAGACCATATTTGTCTTAGTTAGGTCAAGCTCTACACTTCCCTCTTTTCAAACCTTCAAGAACTCAATTTTGGTGCCATGAAGATTCACCATTGAAAGAGCTTGAGCTCATCTTTTTACATATTCATGTTCTCCTTTGCTTCAAGGTAAGGAAACTCAAAGAAAATCCATGTTTCCTCCATGTTTACATGTTGTCCGAAAATTCACCTCACAATGGTGTATTTATCTTGCTTGTTTTAGCTTCATTTGAATCTTCCAAGGGCTAGGAGGAGTCCTCTCTTGATACTTATTCAAGTTCTCTTCCAATTCCAAGGTAAAACAATTACCTTAATGTGTTAAAACAATATATGTAACTAGGGTTTACAATGAGATGAAGCATAATGCTTGAATACTCATTATGTTGTTTGTATAATGTTTAGAAGTTGACAAACAACCAAACACCCCACCGGTTTACAAGGAACCAAGAAAGAATTTGTGAGGAAAAAGAGGTAAACAAACTATCTCAATGTAGTTTAAATGCCTTAGGAAAATGAGCTAGATTTGCTTGATAAAATACCTAAGGAGCCAATGGCAAATGAGCTAGTAAAATGCTCTCAAGGAGACTAGTAAAAGAACATATGTTTTGGTGTATGTATTTGCAGGTCAAAGGCATTATTTGTGGGAAATTCAGTGTTTAAGGTTTATGCAATTTAAGGGCCTAAGAGCCATGCATTTAAGGGCCTAAGTGCCAAGCAATTTAAGTTATGCACTATATTGTGATGTAGTGCTTAATGTGTGAAGTTTGTGTATAAAGTGTGTTTGATGGATTTTAGGTGTTCTTGAGTGAAATAAGGTAAAAACCTAAGTGTTTGGATGTGGGTATATACTAGAGAAGCTATGGCCAAATTTGGAAAAATGTGTGAGAAGTTCTAAGTGTTTTAAGTGAGTTTTGGTGAACTAGGAAGTGTTAAAGGTGAATGAATGTTTACTTGAGAAGAAAACATGTGTTAAGGTGGTTAGGAGTGATGCAAGGATTTAGGTGTTGTCTTGGAAGTTCTAGGAATTCAATGTGTGTTTTGAGGATGTATTTAAGTCTTGGAGGAGTTTGTTTAAGGTTTAGGTAATGTTGATATCCAAGGAGTAAGTAATGTTTAGGTAAAATGTGGAAAGGAGGTTTAGTTAGTAAGAAAAGAAGTTGAGAGAAGATGTTAAGGTGTAGAGGAAAACCTTGGTGTAGTGGTCATTATTGGTGAACTACCACTTATAAATCAAGGAGAAAACATCACAGGTGCTAGGAACCTTGTAAGAAGTTTGTGAATGATAAAATAGTTTTGTGAGTGTTTAAGAATATCTCAAGGGTGTGTTTGAAGTGCCAAATGATGTTAGAATACATTAAGAGGCCTTAGGAGAAGTTTGGTGAAGATTGGCAAAGTTTGGGTAAGTATAGAAGGCGACCGACCCAGGGGCCGACCCAGTTTGTGGGTCGGTCGAGCCTCTGTAAAATGTTGGGAAAATGTTCGGTGATGGTCCGACCCAAAAGGGTGGGTCGGACATGGGTCGGTCGGTCAAGTCCAAAGGAAGGAAAATGTTCGCACATGGACCGACCCAGAATGGTGGGTCGGACGTGGGTCGGACGGGCACGATTTAAGGAAGTAAAAGGGTCCTGTAATGGACCGACCCAGCTGTGGGTCGGTCGGTGGGTCGGTCGGACCAAAAACATGGTTTAAGGTTATGAAATGACAGGTGATCATGGGGATTGGTAGGTAATGATGTTATAAGGATGTTAAGGACATGTTAGGGGAGTTTAATGACAATTAAGTGGGTTAAAAGTTGTATTAAAATGTGAGAGTAAAACAAGTTAAAAATGTTAAGTTAAGTAACTAAGTTAACGGGAAAAAAATTAAGCATTGACATTAAATGATCAAGCAGACCCCGATGTTAATGAAAGCACATGTGATGTTAACAGTTGTTCGAGAATTGCTCGAGGAACATAAATGGACAGGATAAGTGGACTCCGGTGACAGGTATGGTTTTCTTGCAACCTGCGTCCTACCGGATTACACCGGCTTGTATGCCAATCTGTTTTTCTGTATGTTTGCCACGTTGTAAGATTAAACATGTAATGAGTTTACAGTAATTCATATATGTGGCGTGTTCAACTCCGATACCATTTAATCTCGGCAGTGTTAACCTTAGTTAACTGAGTCTAGGATCACTTGAGAGTTCGGTATTCGGAGTAAACGACCCGTACCATGGGACGTACTAACCACGGCTATGCGTGCGTTAATTGTGTGATGTGTGTATGTGAATGTAGGGATCTCCCTTGTATGTTTAACCCAGTTGTAATACTGTACGAGTTGTTATGTGACAAGGCTCCATAGTGGGGTTCTAAGTATTGTCTAAAGTAAGTATGTACTAACAGTAGTGAGGAATCCGGTTTGGCCGGTCGCGCGTTGTTTGGGAGAGGGTATCCTTCCTAGCCTTACCCTTCTCTTTGTTATGGTTGTTTCCCTCACGGGTTATGATCTCCCATTAGCTTACTCCAAAGCTTGGCTATTCTGACTTATGATCGGTTTAGGGGGAACATGTGTTTGTGTGGTGTGTTCGGGCCTCCAAACCCGAACCGCCTTAACTTAAGTTACTCGTCCAACTATTAGGACGGTAATGAGTGTTGTTGTTATTGTGTAACGAGCTTATCATGAGACTGGCAACATTCTCTAGGCTCACCAGTGTATAAACAATGTTTGGGTTTGTTCCTAAGAGAACCACTCCCGTTATGTTATGTATTTTTGTTGTGATGCAATATCTATTGCGGTATTATGTTTGCACGTGGAAACGTGCAAAGTGTTGTTAAGTGTTGTATGTAGTGTATGTTGTAGGTTGTATAATGTGGAGTGTGTGGATCATGGATATGATTCCCAGTTTGTGATAAGAGACGTTTAAGGATAACCCGATTTAAGGGTAAGTGTCGTCTATTAAGGAAGTAGCTCCATTAGAGGAGGAACACTCTAGGGATAATGAATACCAAGAGTGACTTATTAAGTAAGGATATATTATCCGTTTGTTGAGCCCATTGAGGCGAAATGTTATGTGATGTGTTTACGGTTACATGCATGATTTAAATATAATCAACCGCATGTTAAGACGACAATTAGTTGTGCGTGGCCCGGTAGCATGTGGGCTGCGGGATTACCATACCAGCAAAGGTGCTGAGCCCTTGGGGGCCACCACCTTTCTCTTCTTTTCCTATTTCAGGTACAAGGAGCTGGAAGCCGTTCGAGAGTAGGACGGGGTAGTCGTTGTACATGGGTAATCGTTAATGTTGTATATATACAGTAGGCGTAGTAAGACCGAAATTGTTATCGGCATTAATTATAAATACTCGGTATAGTTGGAAGGTGTATGTTGCTATGTTAATGGAAAGGAATAGTATGTGTAGTCGCTCGGGAATTTAGCCCATCAGACCGGTACAATGTGTATGTATTAGCCTTGTTAGCCACGTGGGTGGCTAACGGCGTGTAACACCAACGAGATAAGTAATGTGATGAGGTTGTTTTTCCGCTGCAGTTTATTGTAAGTGTGTTATTGTTGGATGGGGTGTTACATGGAGTCTATGTTGATGATTTGTTGGTTTGTGGGAACGACATTTCAGAAATCAGTCGTTTGAAGGCAAGTTTGCATACGAAATTCCGTATCAAGGACCTTGGGCGGTTGCACTATTTTCTGGGCATGGAATTCATTTCTGTCCCAGAAGGACTGGTTGTTACACAACGCAAATATGCTAAGGACCTCATAGAAGAGTATGGTGTTGCTGCTGCTAGGCCTGTCGCCAGTCCTTTGGAGGTTGGTCTGAAGCTGTCTTTCGACGCTGGGTCTCCTTTGCCGGATCCAGAACCATACCGACGGCTTATTGGACAGTTGAATTATCTGACTCATTCGAGGCCTGATATTAGTTTTGCTGTTCAACTGCTCAACCAGTTTCCGAAGGCTCCATGCCAGCACCATTTTTCTGCAGCCATTCATGTTCTCAAATATCTCAAGGGTACCTTGAATCATGGTTTGCTTCTCAACAATACAGACGACTTGCAGTTGATAGCTTACTGCGATTCGGATTGGGCTACTTGTCCCATTTCCCGTCGCTCTGTGAGTGGATTTTTTATCATGTTTGGTGGCTGTCCTTTAACTTGGAAAGCAAAGAAACGGGTCTCTGTTTCGTTGTCCTCGGCGGAAGCTGAATATAGGTCTATGCGCAAGGTAACCTCTGAGCTTGCCTGGTTAACCCGCCTCCTTGCTGATATTGGCATTGATAATATTACTCCCATTCCTCTGCATTGTGACAATAAATCAGCAGTGTTTATTGCCACAAATCCTGTTGCCCATGAAAGGACCAAACATGTTGAAGTTGACTGTCACTATGTTCGTGAGCAGATACAGCGGGGATTAATTCGTGTTCAACATATCCCTAGCTCTTCTCAGCTTGCGGATATGTTTACAAAATCTCTCAATGGGAAGCAGTACCAGTCTCGACCTCCATCTATTACTCCTGCCAAATCGACTCGAGCACCATGAGATGGAGCAGTCGTTGGATCCATCTACTCCACCCCTGTCTGTTTGCGTCCGGACTTCAGCCTCCCACTCTTACCTGTCGACAGGCTACCCCTCGTAGGCTCACAATAGCATCCATCAAATCTCGACCTCCTCTTACGTCGCCCTCTTGATCTCTCTCGACAAGTTGCCGTTTCACTCACACGACTACTAGCCTTCTCTCTCGCTCTTGTCGCCCTCTCTCTCCCTCTCGTCATCGATGCAAGTCCTACTTAGTGGGACCCTTACATCATTTAAGCTGTAATTTCAATCTGTACTTCAGATCTTGTTGTGAATAAACATATCATTGATCCTAGAAGGCCAATGAAGCAAACTATGAGCTGCATAAATGGCTAGACTAGTAACAAGCGAGCACCAACTAATAGATATGGACCTAGTAGCTAACAAGAGGACATTTCTTCTATGAGCATGTCATCACATCATGGACACTAGAACTGCTTTGAACAAAGACCAAAAAAACCGGTTCAAAGTAACTCTCAAGCATTAAGTGCAGTGTTTTTGGATAGTGCAATCTGCAATGCAGAAAGCACGGTCGCATTTTCAGCCATATTGGGAGAAAGCAGCGATTAAGGATGATGCAGGTATTAATATTAGATTTGAAGAAACAAAAACTTGCAGGTGACCAGGTATTGAGATGCAAAAACAGCCGCATAGAAGAACGCGAGATTTCGGTGGTGAAACTGATTTGTCAGTCCACAAAGAGCAAGAGACTACACTTTACCTTCATGAAATGCCGCATTTCTGGCCAAAATTGCGTACGCAGCAAATACTAGAAGTTTATTATCAGGCCAATGTAACGTAAGATGGTGTAATCAAGGTTGCAAAAAGAAAGATTTTTATCAGCGCATCAAGATTCAACATTGCATTCCAAATGTCAGGATTGCTGCTACATTCAGAACCGACACTACAGAATGATAAGGAAGGCAACACACAAATTTTTTTTCAAAAAAAAAACATCAAATAGTGTTGCTTCAAATGATCTCATACTAGATGCTAGAAAAGCGGTAGACTATCCTCTGTTCCATGCTTGGCTGATTGACATGGTAAACAGGCCTAAATTGACTACATGACTGCAGCCGCCTTCACCACCAAATGATCTCAAATGACTTCATGGTTTCGACGCACCCACAGTGTCCCCATGGACACACGTAGTATCATTTGTTGGTGGTCCCAACCTCACATTTGAACTTTGAGCATGGTAAGATGATGGTGATGATGATGGCGGGATGACATTTCTGCTCCGAAGATGGGGAGGAATGTATAACGAAGTATTTTTTACACTAGAACTTGGTGAGTTGGAGGAGCTTCCTCTTGTCCTACTTCCCCCGGGAACGCAACCTGAGCTAGCAGCAGGTTTGAACAGCTTGTCATCCTCACTCAAATTTGTCTTCGGATATTGGTCTCGGCTGGCTCCCCTCAAAACAATAAGATTATAGTTATGTTCATGCGCATGCCACATCAATCGGTCCTGAATATCAGATTCAAATACACGCCTTTCTGGAAATTGCAAGCCTGCAATGGGTCGATGTATAATTTCCCTTTCAATAGGAAACTCATAGTTCAGGCACAAAACAATATCCTCAGCCTCAGAAAGAGCGTCATTAGAAACATGAATAAAACCAGCAATTTCATCCGGCTCTCTCAAATTTACTTGTATACGGACGGGTGGTGATCTCTCACTCCCTTCTTCATTACTGACCAGATCTAAGAAGAGAGATTGAATCTGAGATCCGATTCTGCTTGAAGCTCTAAGGAATAACTTGTTGACCGTTACAGTATTCCTCTCAGCTTCTGAACTGTCAATCTTTCCAGCTGCGGTCCGTGTGGCAGCCAGTAACATCTTCTCGTCTATAAAAGGAAGGTGGCAAACTCCCTGTGATTCATCACTCTTCCCATCAAAGTCGACAACAAAAACTTTTGGGTAGAAATGAAGTATCTCAGAGAATGGATCAGTCATAAGGCTTCTGTAAGCACCAGGAAGCACACAAGCGTCTCTTGGATGAAGGATGGCCATCAATTCATCAAATGGAGCCAGCGGTGAACCCATGTCGAACTTCACCGTGACTTTAGATAGACCTCTAAAGTCAGAAGCGCAAGGGCCGTAGTGGTACGGATAGAACCATCTCCATGAAGGCAGTCCAACAAAATAATACTGCAGAAGCCAGCATAAACCTTCAGCGTACGCTTTTACGATAGCCCTTCTTGTCCTTTCCACTTCCTGCGGACTGCAAGCAGAGAATTTCTCCCTGTAATACCGCTCCTTCCATCCATAATATCCAAAACAGACTTCGTCATGATTGCTATATAAACGAATCCTGAACGCTTCGGATCTGCTACGCAAGATACAATTCAGGTCCTTTGTGAACTGTTTTGTATTCTGCAAGGCTTCATGTTGCTCGTTGCTCAAGTTCGCAGCAGGATGTGAAACCATGTCTTCATCATCGTTATGAATTTTGGCTTTCTCGTCAAGAGAATTGGCTATTCGGGACAGTTCATGTCTTATCTTGCGTAGCTTCACTCTGTGCCTTTTCTTGAATATCTTCTCCTCGTACCTTCCAACAGATAGAATGAATCTCTCTACTCTTTCGAAATTGATATATGCAATGTCAGGTTCATTAAGCAGTTGGGTGTCCACAAGATAGCCTCCAAAGTTCTTGAACTCATCCTTGTAAACGGCCATCAGTAAATCAATAGCACCCTCATAGGCAGAAAGTGTGGGCATTTGAGGCAGGATAGTACTGTTGTCTAAAAAGAAGCACATGAAAATGAAGTCATCAATTACTCTTTCCAAATCAAACTTGAATCCATCAGGGACGCCAGATAATTGAAGGTCCAGCTCCAGATATTCCCTCAACACCGAAATATGAAGAAACAAGAGACGGGTAAGGGATTCTTTAACAGGGGAATGATTGCCGGAGTCAAGTTTTTGAGGAAACCCGTTGAATGGCTCGAACAATCCTTTAGACCCATCCAACATGTCATTGAGGAGGTCCTCGTTGTGAGAGTTAGACGTGTTTTTTGATTTACTGAAAGGAAGCCACCCTTCCTCCCATAAAATGAAGAAGTGCACTTCATGGGTGGCCAATGCCAGCAGTATCGGGTCAGCACCCGTGCCAAGCAAACAATGGCGTGTGTTGGGATCATAGCCAGGCAGAGTCCTCTGGCTGCGTATGAACGACATTATCTTTTGGTTCCCTTCTTCAGGGACGTTAGCATCAGAGATAATAACCTTAATATCGCTCCAAGCAGGGTTGTCTCGGACACGGGTTATGACAAACCGTTGAAGTGCTTTTGACAACTCAAACATAAACTTGGTACCAGGCGCTACAACATTTGGACCTTCAAAACAGCCTTCTGGTTGTCGAAGAAGTACTTCCTTCCCTTGCTTCTTATATTTTTCCAGCAACTGCTTCTTTTTCTCTTCAACTATCTCGTCTTCCCTCGCAGACAAGAAATTTGTCGCTCTCCAATAATTTAGTTTAGCCCTTGGGGCTACACCATCCATCGCCAGGAAGAGCAGTTTGCGTGGACGAACAATTGCAAATAGCCGATCCACGTATTCGAAGACGTTGTTGAATACATCATCAATCGAGGATGGTAGCTTAGCATCAGGATCATCGTCATCGGGTTCTATGCTGGGATATACAAGCCAGTCCATGTCGATGTAGAAATTATCGAATTCGATTCCATTTGGATTCGGAGCAGAGGCGTCAATTTCGCCAGCACTGGCTGCTTCAACTTTTGCGTCGACGATGATCTTGGGATACTTCTCCATCAGCCATCGCATAAAGCCTCTAATTCTCATCTCTACCTGGTCGTACGGTGTGTTGCTCTGAACTGATAAGTGTATTTGCAGGTTCTATTCAGCGTGATAAGTTGCAAATGGCGGCAAATGTGGATGTCACCAGAAGAAATACGTAGAAGTTTTGTCTCCCTATTCAAAACCCAGCCACAGTAAATCAAAATCTGCACAATTGTACGCGGCGTTGGAAGAAGAGAGTACGAGGAGAGTAGAGTGAAGCAAAAAAAAAAAGGCTATGATTTTTTCTTTCAGAAGAAAAAAGAAATCAGAGAGTTTGTCGAGGGTGAAAAAAAAAGGAGAGAGATTCGAGAAGTCGGAAGGGATGATGGTAGGTAAGGAAAAACAGATCAAAAGAAAAAGAGAGGAGTGCTGAGGCGTGAAAAGAACAAAAAAAAGTGAGGGAGAAAAAGAAAAAAAAGAGAGCAGTAGGCGTGGAAAGAAGAAAAAAAGTGAGGAAAAGAAAGTGAAGACCAGAAAAAAAGAAAAAGAAAAGTGAGCTGCATTCCCATTACTATCTCCGGTGAAAAAAAAATTCAAGCTATCATTACACCAAACAAGCTTTTTCCTACTGAAGTTCTCCGTGTGAACACCCAAGAGAGTCCCATTGAAAAAAAAGCCTGAGTGTATTCCTGTTATTTTTTTAAAAGAATGTGAACGGATCCTCTAGTTCCAATTCCAATAAATCTATAGTGGTGTTAGACGGAAAAATTATAACTGATGGTCAACTCAGATGCGAGTTATATTTGATTACCATAAATTATTTACAGTAGTACAAGATGGTGTTCCAGAGCTTGTGGCGAATGCAAATGACGCACATAAGGCTACCCACAAGGAGAATACAAAAAAGGACAAGAAGACACTCTATTTAATTCATCAAGGCGTGAATGATGAGATGTTCGAGAAGATCGATGCAGCAACTACGGCAAAAGAAGTTTGGGAAACCTTGACAACCACTTTCAAAGGTGGGAGAAAGTCAAGAAGGTAAGGTTACAAACCTTACGACGCCAGTACGAGTTGCTACAGATGGAGCCTTCAGAAATGGTGTCAAAATACATCAGCCGACTCCTGGCTTTAACAAACCAGATGAAAACCAATGGAGAGGCGCTGACAGAACAGTCCAAAGTGGAGAAGAACCTGCGGTCACTAACACTCCAATTTGACAGTGTCATCATAGCGCTCGAAGAGGCTCACGATACAGCTAAAAAAGTCTCGTGAGATTTTCGCTCTCGCGTCTTCTGCCTCCGCTCCCCCCTTCCCGCTTCCCTTTGAATCTATCGGACCGAAAGTAGTGGATATTTTCACTGCTTTTGTTTCACTGAAATGGTTTGAATCCAGTAAAGTAGCGCACACGATTATGTGACAGAACCGTGTGGCTCAAATGCTGCAGCATATAATTGCAGGAGTGCTGCACTTACTAAAGCACATCTTTTAAATCTTAAATATATTATTGGGTGAGTGGGATATAAAGCTTTTATCCAAGGGTGAAGAAGTGGTAGAGTACATGGGTCCCAAAACCACCTACAGGTATCCATCGCTAGGCAGAACGATGGACCATTTGCAGGAGGAGGTTCACAGGATCAACATCTTCTCTGGCCGGACACAACTAACGGTGCTAGCCGGAGTAACTTCAGTACTCGGAGATTTGCTATAGCCAATAACCTTGGACTTCCTGTTGCCGTTGTCTACTTCAATGCGCAGAAGCAACGTAATTCTAAGAAATAGCTATCTAGCTGCCCATGCTCGCTAGCTGTCGATCGAAGATCATGATAGTATGTAACTGAGTACTCTTGTGTGTTATGTGTATATACTACTTCTATATATGATATACAGTAATAGTAACAAGTGTGTGGTATGCTGACAACAGATAATACTGATGTAATGAAATGGATCAATGATGTACAGTCAGTGAGTGTTTAATAAATATATATATATATAATATTCGGTAATTTCAGCTGTACTTTGTCAAGTTTATCCTTATTTGTTATTTTATTTATTTACTTTCTATTTGAGTTTTATGCTACACATATGCACATCAAGGATTTTGTATAAAATATATTTTGTTTATAAATGGTTAACAGGTCGCACGTAAATGGTTAACCTGTCAATCGTAAATGATGACCCTCTCAGTTGTAAATGGTTAACCTTTCATTCCTAAATGGTTAACCTGTCACTTGAAAATCGTTAACCTGTAATCCTAAATGTTTAACCTGTCAATTGTAAATGGTTAACCTGTCATTCGTAAATAGTTAACCTGTCGCATGTAAATGGTTAACCTGTCGCATATAAATGGTTAACCTATCAATCCTAAATGGTTAACCTGTCGCATGTAAATGGTTAATCTGTCATTCGTAAATGGTTAACCTGTTAATCGTAAATGGCTAACCTATTATTTGGAAAGTTAAAAATGAATTGAGTAGTTTTTACATATTAATGATATGAAATCATGGCTAGTATTATGTAAACTTATGACAAATTTATTACCGTATGAATAACATAGAGTTCTAAAACTAATGAATAACAGATTGTAACTCGTACATATACCCGAAAATATTACTCAATATATGCTGAATTTTTTTAAACAATATGTACTTGGTGCCATTAAAGGCAATTCATTATAAATGATGACTTATTTAAATAATCTTTTCATCAATATATATATTCATCCTTATTTTTTATTCATTATTTCACAAGTTTTTTTTAAAAAGTTATTCATTATTTAATTTTTCCCCACTTACAAATAACGTTACTGTAGTGGCGGCGCGAGGGATGTTTCCAGGACCAGTTGCTCTTGTCTATACTTATCAATCAATTTTGGGAAGAAATCTCAATCAAATAAGGAAGAAATTAAGGAAAGCGTCGCTGTACGTAAGAAGATGAAAAAGAAAAATGTTAAAACGCCGAGTTTTAAATATTGCAGCAGTCCTGCAAATAGAAACCTACAGGATATGAGCCGCTGCCACCGATACCCGTTCAGCTATTGATATTTTTATTATTTTTTATTTTAATCTGAATCATACGATCTTTTATATATGTAGCCAGTGGAGATAGATGTCTGTGTTTTCATTTTGGTCGTAGACGTGGAGAGAGGTAGTTTTCAACTTATTTATTTTAAAGTTTTTTTAACCTTTTTTTATTTTAAAATCTATAGTAATATTTTAGGAAGAAGGGATATATGTGCTTTTTCTTTCTTAAAATAAATAAGTAGAATAAAATTTAATATTTAATTATTTTCTATTATAATGTGTTTTTAATTTTAAAAGTCTTCTTTTAATTTATGAACTTTGAAATTGGTTTAAAATAAAAATAAAAACTATTAGGAAGTTGTTCTATATTATATATTGTTTTTCACAAACTCGAAAAATGTTAGGGTGTGTTGTAGGATAATCTATTTTGAATTTGTTTAATATTTTATATTATTGTCACTGACCCGACAGATTTCCACGCCACAATTATATATAAGGTTTCCACCGATTTCCACGCCACAATTATATATAACGTTTCCACCGTTATACATAAAGGTGTCCACTAGTTTATATAAACGTTTCCACCATTTTATTTAAACGTTTCCACATTTTTATATATATGTTTCAACGTATTTATTTAAATGTTTCTACGTTTCTACCATTCAATGATTATCTATAACGTTTCCATTCCATGATTACATATAAACGTTTTCACGACATGTTTACATATAAACATTTTTATAATTATATATGAATGTTTTCACGCCACAAAGGTGTCCACGAGTTCAGATAAACGTTTACACCTTTTTATTTTAACGTGTCCATGAGTTTATATAAACGTTTCCACGTTTTTATCTAAATGTTTCCCCGTTTCTACGATTCCATGATTATATATAACGTTTCCATGACATGATTACATATAAATATTTCAATAATGATATATGAATGTTTCCATGCTACAATACGTGTCCACGATTTATATATAAATGTTTACATGCACGCCATGATTACATATATACATTTACACAATTACATATTTCATGCCACAATTAAATATAACGTTTCTATGACACATTTTCACGCCACAATCAAGCATAATGTTTCCACCGTTATGCATAAACGTATCCACGAGTTTATATAAACATTTCCACATTTTTATATAAATGTTTCCGCGTTTTTATATAAATGTTTCCACTTTTTTATATAAATGTTTCCACGTTTCTACGATTCCATTATTATATATAAACATTTCCACACCATGATTATACATAACATTTCCAACATTATACATAAATTGAATTGTTGGAGTCGACTTTACGTATTTATTAATATTTGATTTTTATATATGCACTACACGATAACTTAAAACATGAACGTGCAATTTTTAAAAAATATACATCACTTTTCTTAATTTCGAAAATAACATAAATATTAGCTTGGTATTTTTTATTAGCAATTTGCTTAATTTTAATCGGTTAATTGGTGTATTTTGAATTGCTATACTCCATTTTTTACATATATGTATTAACAACAAATATTATAAGATTAGAAAACTATATTGGGGGTAGGATAATCTATTTGGAATTTGTTCTGTACTTTATATTGTAGCAACTAACTCGACAGGTTTTTAGGATTTGTGGTAGCGGGTTTAGGGTCGCTAAACCTTAAACCTACCACTACAAACCCTAAAAATGCCTTCGACATTTTTTTAGCTTTCCTAGGGTGGGTTTTGGGGTGTTTTGGAGGGTAGGGTAATCTATTTGGAATTTGTTTCATACTTTATATTGTAGCAACAAACTCGACAGGGTACCCTAAACCCGCCACTGCAAACCCTAAAAATGTATTTGACGTTTTTAGCTATCCTAGGGTGGGGTTTGGGGTGTTTTGGGGGTAGGGTAATCTATTTGGCATTTATTTGTACTTTATATTGTAGCAACTAACTTTGACAGAGTTTTAGGGTTTGTGGTAGCGGGTTTAGGGTCCCTAAACCCGCTATCGCAAACCCTAAAAATGCCTTTGACATTTTTTGCTATCCTAGGGTGGGTTTTGGGGGGTAGGGTAATCTATTTGGAATTTGTTTCGTACTTTATATGGTAGCAAGTAACACTGCAAACCCTAAAAATGTCTTTTATGTTTTTAGCTATCCTAGGGTGGGTTTTAGGGGGTAGGGTAATCTATTTGGAAACCGTTCTATACTTTACATTGTAGCAACTAACTCGACAGGTTTTTAGGGTTTGTGGTAGCGGGTTTAGGGTTGTTAGACCCTAATCCCTCCACTACAAACCCTAAAAATGCCTTCAACGTTTTTTAGCTTCCCTAGGGTGGGTTTTAGGGTGTATGGGGTTAGGGTAATCTATTTTGAAGTCGGTCTATACTTTATATTGTCATGACTGACTTGATAGATTTCCACACCATAACTATATATAACGTTTCCATTATTTATATTTAAAGGTGTTCACGATTCATATAAACGTTTCCACATTTTTATATATACGTTTCCATGTTTTTATATAGACGTTTCCACGTTTCTACGATTCCATGATTATTTATAACTTTTCCATGCCACAATTACTTATAAAAGTTTCCACGACATGATTACATATAAACATTTTCATTATTATATATGAATGTTTTCATGCTACAATTATATATAACGTTTCCACAAGGTATATATAAATGTATCCACGACTTCGGATAAACGTTTCCAACTTTTTATTTAAACATTTTCACTTTGTTAGATATACATTTCCACATTTTTATATAAACGTTTCCACGTCATGATTACATATAAACATTTCCACGATCTGATTACATATAAACAATTTTCATAATTATATATGAATGTTTCCACGCCACAATTACATATAACGTTTCCACGATTTATATATAAACATTTCCACGTCATGACTACATATATACGGTTACCCCATAATATATTCCATGTCACAATTATATAACATTTCTACGCCACAATTATATATACACGTTTCCACACAATTAAGTATAACGATTACACCGTTTAAATTTATACATCACTTAAGCTTTTTTTCCACTGGGTTTTGCCTAAGGAGGTTTATAGTTAATTAATATATCACTTTTTACATCACAATTAAGTATAACAATTACACCGTTTAAATTTATACATCACTTAGGCTTTTTCCCACAGGGTTTTGCCTAAGAAGCTTTATATATACACATTTCCACACAATTATTTTTACGTTTAATGTTTTATAAAAAATATTATACATCACTTTTTTAAATTTAAAAATTATAAATATTAGCTTAGTACTTTTATATTAACAATTTTTTAATTTTATAGTTAATTAATATATTTTGAATTGTTATGCTCCATTTTTACATATATACATAAACAACATATATATTTGAAAAATGACAAAATAATGATATTCTAACATTAAAAAAAATAAGCAAAACAAATGCTGTACTCATGCATGTGAGATGTGTAATAAAAAAATAAAAACAAAATAGATGATGGGGTGTGGTTGAACAGGACGTGGTCACGTGGATGCGAGATTTAAAAAAAAAAGGCTTCCGTCGCAGACGGAAAAATGATGTCCGTCAACTAATCCACGCCCGTAAAGTAGTGTGGTTAGGATATATTCCACTGAAACGCTTCCCAGTAGTGGTTAAAAACTTAGAATATGTTTACTACTTTTCTTCTAATATTTCATTTTTCTACTACTTTTCTTATAATCTTTCATTTTCTTTCTTCTTTCTATAGGATTGTATGATTGACATACAATATCAATATAACTTGTTCATTTTTTCCTATTTTCCCATTGTTTCGTGAGTTGTAATATGGTATCAGAGTAAGATTTATGTAGAGATCTTGGAATCCATCAACCATTCATCTAGCCCATCTTCTCATGCCTAACCGTTTTCATCAGATTATGGAGTCTCAATATCGCTGTGATATTCCATTTCTAATAGTGGACCTTTTGTTTTCCAATTGTGTATGTGTTGTACAGAGTGCAAATCATGGGCTTAAGAGCAGGAAATCATATTTCTACCACTTTCAGGGTAAGAATTTAAATTATTCTTTCAACAAGTTGTGCCTCATGAGTAAAAACTCGTAGTCCAATCGCACTTTTGTTGGCAAATAGATTCTTGATATAGGAGTTACATATCACATGTCTGGAGCTCAAGAAATTTTCATGAACTATAACAGTTTGCCTCATAAGCAATGTGTCATTCTACCTAATGGAAAATTGAAGGAAGTTACTATGATCGGTGATGTGAAATTAGGAACTCATCTATGTCTGAAGGGGGTTCTCTACTGTAACACCCGGCGTGGTGTTCCTCCCATATCAGTTGGAGAGGAGAACGAAGTGTGCCTTATAGGTGCATGGATACCTCTTCCTTGTGTGACGCGTTTTGGGGCTAGGAAACCCCAGGAATAAATCCGTGCGGCCTGCGTGCCAAAGCGGACAATATCACACATGTGGGCTGATTAGGCTGGGCTGTTACAGATGGTATGAGAGCCAGACTCAGGTCGGTGTGCTAGTGAGCCCGTGAATGAACTGGGCTCCCTAAGGGGGTAGAGTGTAACACCCGGCGTGGTGTTCCTCCCACATCGGTTGGAGAGAAGAACGAAGTGTGCCTTATAGTGCATGGATACTTCTTCCTTGTGTGACGCGTTTTGGGGCTAGGAAACCCCAGGAACAAATCCGTGTAGCCTGCGTGCCAAAGCAGACAATATCACACATGTGGGCTGATTAGGCTGGGCTGTTACAGATGGTATCAAAGCCAGACCCATGTCGGTGTGCCAGTGAGCCCGTGAGGGCACTGGGCTCCCTAAGGGGGGTAGAGTGTAACACCCGGTGTGGTGTTCCTCCCACATCGGTTGGAGAGGAAAACGAAGTGTGCCTTATAGGTGCATGGATACCTCTTCCTTATGTGATGCATTTTGGGGCTAGGAAACCCCAGGAACAAATCCGTGCGGCCTGCGTGCCAAAGCGGACAATATCACACATGTGGGCTGATTAGGCTGGGCTCTTACATCTACGTACCAGAGTTTAAGTTCTATTTAATCTCTGTCAAGCATATGGGTCGACAGGTTCTTCACCCTCTAACTTTTGGCATCGATGACTACACTGTTCGAGATCCTACTATAGGAAAGTTGAAGTTATCGAGGTGGCCAAGATGGTTTATACGTTTAAACCTTTTGGACAAAGAAAAGGCGGATCAATTGTTTGGTATTGCGGCCTGTTTCAGTAAAAAAACGGAAGACCAAGACTTGGGCCAGGGTTTACCTCAGATGATAACCTAGCAAAGTAAAGAAACCAACAATGATATAGGTTTCTTTTCTACTAATAAGATTGAAGAATTACACATTAATTTGGGACATGTTCCTTATCAAAAACTTGTAAGGATGAGATTAATAAAAGGTGCAAATTTGCCTAAAGAACATGCTTATGATGTGTGTTATGAATCAAGGGCACGCTGTATATCTTTTGGAAAATCGAAGATAAGAATACTTTTGATATGGTTCATGTTCACGTGTAGGGGCCTTTTACTTTAAATGCCAATACATATAACCAGTGGCGGATCCAGAAATCTTGTTTAGGGGGGCTAAAATTTTTTTTGACATCCAGAAATTGTTTAGGGGGGCTAAAAAACTTTTTTGACACTAATTTTCTTTAAAACTTTATATTATGTTGTATTTTAAAAAATTTATAAGAGTAATTTGACAAATTTTCAAAATTTTCGAGGGGGATAGAGCCCCCCTAGCCCCCCCTCTCCATCCGCCCCTGCATATAACGGATACAAGTACTTCATCTGCTTCACTGACAACAACACTAGAATCTCATGGGTTCAACTTTGGCAACAAAAAGGTTATGCTTCAAAGTTATAACGACATTTATTAAAATGGTCGATAGACAGTTTGTCACAAAAATCAAGGAGATTAGAAGCGATAATGCTAAGGAATTAGGAAGCTCAAATGAGGGTACAAAAATTCTATGCTCAAGAAGGTTTCATCCACCCAACCACCTGCGCTTATACTCCTCAATAAAACGCAATGGTGGAAATGAAGGCTAGGTTAGCCGAAAGATGGTTATCAGTTCAAGGACGCAATGTGACTGTGCTTTGTCACAAATAACTCCGAGAGATAGCCCCGAGCTTTTTTTTTCAAGTCAGAAGTTCCAATTAGTTATTGGGGCGAATGTATTCTACATGCAAAAATTTATCTCATTAACAAATAGCCAACCAAATATTTAAAGGAAATACACCTTATGAATGCTTCTAGAAATTTATACCCTCATATGAAGACATTAACCCTTTTGGTCGTCTGTGTTATAGAACCATAGTCAGTGTAAAAGGAGGGGAGTTCAGTCCTAGAGCTGAAGCGTGCATTTATCTAGGTGAAGAACCTTGAAAGAAAGAACACCGGGTGTTAAGCATGAGTACAAGGAAGATAGAGGTTTGCAAGGACATCAAGTTCCACACTAAAATATTCCCAAACAAAGGCAACCTGCAAGGGGTTTAAATCTTGGACGGTCAAACCCACACACAATAACATGTGGAGCACGCCATTTATGATAATGATCCATGTGTCCTTTTGTTGACAATAAATAACGACAACAACTCACAAGCCCTTGTTGTCAGGCCCAATCAAGATGAAGGTCCTCATGACAGGCTTGATAACAGCTCACAAGCCCAAGTCGTCAGGCCTAGTGAAAAAAAAGTCCTCGTGACAGTCCTGTAGGAGCCCAGAGCTCCCTGTGCCCAGATGGCCAAAATAAGAAACACATAGGCCAGGGAATCTTGATGATTAAATTTTGACTATAGTTTTCAGGAGATTTTGGACGAGAGAGTTTATCATGCAAACAACCGAGCCAATAGTCTCATGGGTTACAAGAGTTTGACCGATGTCAGGCCTAATATGTCTCTAGCCCTTTTAACTGCTAATCATAATAATGTCTTGGAGAGATTCGTGAAAGAGAAACCTCGGTGTTACAAAGAAGCGGTTGTGCATAAGCATTGGCAAGATGTCATGCAACGCGCGTTACGTGCTCTTGATGATAACAACATGTGGACCATTGTCGATCTACATACATGTATTTTTGCTCTATAAAAACTGTGTTGTTAGTAGACCTGGCAATTCGGGTCACTCGGTTCGGTTCGGTTCGGGTCGAGTCAATTTGTAGATATTTACTATTTGGTTTGGTTCGGATCGGATCGGGTTCAATGGTTTAAATTTGATTCGGGTTATTTCGGTTTGGTTGAGTTCGGGTTTGGGTGCTTTCGGTTCGGGTTAGCCTTTGAGTCATTCAGTTTTTTGGGTTATAGGTCAAATTCGGGTGACGTATCCGGGTTTAATTGATAAAAATTTTAAAGTA
Organism: Limonium bicolor; assembly: GCA_023374045.1. NCBI lineage: Eukaryota > Viridiplantae > Streptophyta > Magnoliopsida > Caryophyllales > Plumbaginaceae > Limonium > Limonium bicolor. The sequence continues at coordinate 377,621,247 of CM041776.1, forward strand.
CGAATTTTAAGCAACCTTCGTAACTTGCATTGATTTTCATATGCGGCTCCAAATTCTTTTAATATAGTGTTACTATTGATCAAGACTTCTATTGTGTATAGGTTGGATAAAATCAAACTAGATGACAAATTTTGTAAATGAATTTAAAATATTAATTGTATAGACTAAGTACAAATTAAGCTTTTGTGAATTAATGGTCAATATTCGACAATCGACGTCCAGTTTACCCGTCCACGTCCAACGTCGTGCCTCCCGTCATCCCGCGCCCGTCACACCCTGAGCTCATCATCTTGCATAAGCGTCACACATCTACACCCATCCATCACCGCCTCGCACAAGCGTCACACGCCCACGCCCATCCATCAACATTCAAACCATTCCTAAGTCCTAAATATAAAGAAACCTAAGTTTATAAAATATAGAGTAATATAAAATAATAATGATACACATTACAATGTCTTATACAACATTTTAGGTTAAGTTGTTAAGGTAGATGAAATAAGGTGGGGATTATTCATCCTCCAAACCTTATTCATTCTCCAAAATGCTAGTCTATCTCACGATTCACAATAATCTACCATTTGAAATATTTATTTTCCTCATTTTATTGCATAATTTTCTTTAGGCATATACACATTAATCTTGAATAGTATATGTCTCAACTAAAAAGTCTAGGATTTATAATTAAACTTCATCAACATTTTAACCATTCCCAAGTCTCATGTCCTAAACATAAAAAAAACCTAATTTTATTAAAATCAAAATTAGTATAGTATTATAAAATTGTAATGATACACATTAAATTGTATTATAAAACATTTTAAAGCAAAACATCTATAGTTTGTAGCAAAACATCCATGTGTGGGAAGAGTAACAACACAGTTTATGAATGTTTTATTACAAAAGGCTTGAGATGCTTGAAGATGTTCAATATTATATATATATATATATATATCATTTGTGAGCAATGAACACTTATTGGATGTCTAAATCTCCATTAAGTGTTTTTGGTTTCAAGATTATTTTTACAGTTGGAACAACTATAGGTGATTTAGATTTAGCAAAACATTCGGGTGGATTCGGTTCGGGTTGAATCGGTTCGGGTTGATTCGGTTCGGGTTAATTCGGTTCGGGTGGATTCGGTTATACCAAATTTCGGTTTGATTCGGTTTTGGTTTGGTTCGGTTCGGATTTTCGGGTCACATTTTGGGTCACGCTATTCGGTTTAAGTTCGGGTTTGGATCGGGTTGGATCGGTTTGGTTTTTCTAGTTCGGGTCACCTTTGCCAGGTCTAGTTGTTAGTGTATAAAAACTGTAAGGATGTGTATATACATATATGCATTAAATTATAATATTACTAAAATTGTAATAGAATTACATACTGATTTCTTAAATTGTAAGGTAAGCTTATAAAACCTGTACTTTTACTGTATATAAAATGTACCACTACATTGTCAAATAGAGTCTAATTTAAAATTCTAGACCCATAATCTCATTTTTTAATGGCTCAGTCGGAGTTTCCAATTTTTCATTGTTTAACATACCAAGATTTTTTGGCTTTTACAAATTGTATTTAACGGTTATCAACATCCTTTAAAAATCAACTGCTATAGGAATTTCCAACGAAGCTCCTATACATTTTTTTGTCCCTAAACATATATTTTCTTCACTTTCTTTGAAATAAAAGTACAAGCCTAGTCAGTGCATAGAAGTGTTTGCATATCATACTTACAAAATTGAATGATATCAGCTGCAAAATTATCCTACCAAATGTTAGTTATATTACGTGCACTAACATATGCAAGATAACAGTACATAATGAAATATTATGCGGGTCCCGGGAGAATCAAGTTTCTACAAAATGTGATCTATCCTACGGTATGTGAAATAGAGGTTTTCTCACAATAGAAAGGGAGAGTTATTTTTAGGTGTTTGAAATACCCCGAATAATTATCAGTTTAAATTCGTGAAGGATGAATTAAACTATGAGTAACAATTATGATCATACTCAAGAAAAAATATATATATATATATATATATATATGTAGATAATAATAACATCGTATGTGCGAATCGGTACGTACGAGTACGAAAACACATATACATAACGTGACGGTACTACAACGTTGTAATAATTAATAACGTCACATAGTTGTGTATAACTAAAACGCTACAAAATAAAAGGGGCGTACATATAACGTAACGAAAATTAAGTGGTCGCGTATCTAACTAATAACGCGATATATTATATATGGTCTCATATATATAAATAAGTATGTATAACTTAAAAAAAAAAAGAGAAAGAAAAAGAAGCAAAGACACTCCCGCTGAAGTTCAAACCCGGTACCTTTCGTACCTCCTTTCAATGCCTTAATCAATTGAGCTGGTGCTCATATTCGATAACATGATGTACCACTTAACTCTATTGACTCACTACACTACTTATATTTATAATATAAAAGGGATTAACAATTAATCAGCCCACTCTGGAGGTGTCCGAAACTCCAACCGATCAGCCCATGTACTACATTGATATACTAAGCTATTCAGTAATCTTTCAAATTCCTCAACAATATTAACTATTGCCCTGTTCCCAACCGTTGCCACTTACTCCCCTCATCGCGTGAGTCTGTAGCCCAGTCAACAGACCCCTCCATCTTTCCCATGTAAATTACTATCAGGGGCGGACCTACAATGGTGCTAAGTGTGTCTATTGACACACATTAACAAAAATAAATTCTAAAGTTTACTTATTTATTATAATTATTTGTAATTAATTTACTAGGTTAACACTAAAGAAATGGATATATTGTAATGGGTTTACAAGATTTGGGCTTTTTAAACACATATATCACTATAATAATATTTTTTTAAAGAACAAAAGTGTGTGTTCTATAGACTAGACATACCATTTTTTTTCAATAAATCCTACTTTTGTTCACATTAGGCTACAACAACATCATCACACCTTTCCGACAACATAGGTCAAGAATATTATATTCAGTTTCTATCACTTATTTATTTTAATGGTCTTTCTCAAAATTTAGTGACAACCAATAAGCATGAGTGGTATCTGTTGGTTTATCAACTTTTGAAATTCGCTTAGGTTCTTCCAATAACAATTGTAAATTGTGGAATAAGCTTTTTCTACAATGAAAATTGTGAAGGCTCGTCTACAAAACCGAATTGGCGATGAATTCATGAATGATACTCTAGTGACCTTATTGAGAAAAATGTGTTTCCTACTATAGCCAACAATTAATGTTATTATTAATAGGTTTCATAACATGAAAAGTCGTAGAAGTCTAATTTGATGAATAAATTATAGCTTCTTAGTATTTGATGTCATTGTTTCATTTTGTTTATTAGATTAATGATAAAAAATTGGGAAAATTCACAAGATACCATTGTTTAAGTTTCTAATTCACAAAATACCACTAGTTTTTTCGTAATTCAACTTTAAACATGCTTAAACATTGTCCAAAATTGATGAAAATTTACATGGACGATGCTAAAGTGTTATATTTTGGTCCAATATCAAATTTGAAGTTTTTAAAGCTCATATGTGACATGTGGGACCCAATGAACATGTCACATATTCATTGGGTCCCACATGTCACATATGAGCTTAAAAAACTTCAAATTTGATATTGGACCAAAATATAACACTTTAGCATCGTCCATGTAAAGTTTCATCAATTTTGGACAACATTTAAGCATGTTTAAAGCTGAATTACGAAAAAAACAGTGGTATTTTGTGAATTAGAAACTTAAACAGTGGTATCTTGTGAATTTTCCCTAAAAAATTTATAGCACTATAGTAATGATCTTATATTTTGACACCCATATTATGAAATCCTGGGTCCGCCACTGATTACTATCTCCGTTTCCCAAACCTGTGTCCCCTTCCTTGTGTAAGTTCCGATTTCCAAGCACACATCACCGTCCATTTCTCCCACCTTGCTCCACGCCTGCGCAAGTCCAGAGGAATTCTCAACTCCTCGTAACTGCTAGTATCGGTAAACTCTTCTCATTTCTTTGTTCTGCCCAAACCGTCGCACGCTATCCCCAGTTCTTTCCTTGGGGATTTATCGCCCCTTCTCATCTCTGTCATGACGGAAACTCCTTAACTCTCACTCGCATGCCCAATCTTGGAGTTACTACCGAGAGTGTGAACCTGAAGCAACACGGAACCTAACAGCAAGCAAGGTAATACTACCGGGCTTCTCAGGTGTTTTCAATTCTGTTCTTTTCTACTCCTTACAAAAATATGTGTGTGTTTCAACACAAGAAATTCTCAATTTTCGACACATATTTGTGTCAAAAATTAGTAATCAACACAATATCAAAGTGTCGAGTTTGACAATGTTGAAAAAATATTACCAACGCAAATAGTTAAGATTTTCTACAAAAAATTGCGTCGAAAAGAAAATTAAACCAACAGAAATTTACGTCGTAAATGACCTTTTCCACTCAAAAAAGTAAATAATTTTCTCAAAAAAAAAACTGAAATAACCATCAAAACCAACAAGCTTTACCCATTGAAGATATAGTCAGACCCACATCTACAACATACTAATTCAATCCCATCTTCAAAATTATAAAGAAAGGGTTATATAAGAAGATCCCATACAGCATTAAAGACTGGAACATGGGCGGCATTTATTAGTTTAGTCTTCATCTAAAAGACAAGCAAAAACGCCAACAACTAATCACGACCGAGCTCTCTGGTTCATGCTCCAGTGCGTGTGCCCTCCTCCCTACACAATCACCACTAACATTGATTAAAACAGCAGCACGAAATTCACAGTCCATTATATATTACCACTAAACAGCAACAACAAAACAAATTAAGGCTGCTGTAGTGGAAGCATGTTCTAAGCAAAATAGGTTAACTGCAGAGTTAGGTATAAAACAACAACTATGGTCATTATTCAGAACACTAAACTGCAGAAAATTTACATTATCCAAGGAGTAATTGCACCAGCAAGTAAGGGATTGTATTTTTTTACTAGTAACAGTTCGGAATAGACCACAAAAAGGGCTTTTAAAGTCAAACAGAAGTAGGTTCCACCAGTCACATACCATGGCATATAACAGAGGCAGAATTAGTGAGTTATCACGACAGACCTATTGTCATATTTCAAGATTGGACCAATTGATGCTCATCAAAGCTTCAAACTCATTTTCAAACAAATTTCAGCTCACCGTGACGTCAAAATACTGGTTAAATTAGGATTGTAGAACTATCTCACCTCGTCCGAGTTTGACCAACTATTCTGGCACTTTACTAGTGTGGCTAGTATTTTCTTATGCAGTAAAACAGAAGCGATTTTTGCATATTGCTATAAACAACCTAACTTTCTATCTATTTCAAGGCTTAGCAAAGCTGCTGCCAAAAAGTGGCTTGAGCACAAGAGACATAGGGGTAATTATAACACAAGTATTATTGATGAACTACTCTGTCTAGTTTTACCAAATAGTTACAAAGCAAGTTTTAGAGACTTTCGTATTGCACAACCTCAGACAGTAAGTGCTGGATATATTTAGCAGTAATTGGGGTATGTAATATACTATTTTCCTTACATTTAACACAACCATCAAACAGTGGGTGATTGTATGACTTCAGTAGCTAATTCTTCTAAAAGATGGTACAGAAATAGGGGCATAATACTCACAAGCAGCCCTCCTTAGCAAGAAAAGATCCTCAATCAAAAACAAACATCATCTAAAGAACAAGTTGGATCACCACTAAATCAACAGCAACAAAATAAATTCAAAACAGCAGCTGGATCACCACTAAAATAGCAGCAACAAAATCAATTAAAAACAGATCATCACTAAAACAGCAGCAACAGATTAAATTAAAAACAGCAACTGGATCACCACTAAAACAGTAGAAGCAAAATCAATTAAAAATAACAGCTGGATCAGTAGCAGAATGACAGAGATATGTATCATAATGACATAGATGACATCACATATAATAGTTAATAACATAGTTATCAGCATCAAAATCAACTAAAGCACACATGTAGTAGCTGAATTCTAGTAAACAGAGCACAAATAAGCTGATACCTCATGAATGAATTGTAGTGTTTGTTAATGCAGCAAGCTGTGCTTGCACATTAGCTAACATTGACATCTGCATAACAGCTTGCTCACGCAGGGTTTTCACTTCATCTCGAAGAGAAAGAACATCTTCATCTCTGTTAGATGCTTCTCAGCTGCTTCGACCTCCACGAAACTGTAAAGGCATAACTCCGAGACCATAACCTTTCACTCGTCCTCTGTCTGGTCCTCGAAGCTCATAATGGGCCTCATACTCCGCACCAATAGTTGAACTAGAAAATTTGCAAGAACTGACTTTCTCAAGAACATACTCAGTAGCTTTTTCCTACACAATGAAATAGTATTTCAAAACTGGACTGATTTTGCAACTTTTGGTTGATTAATAAAAATGAACAAACTTACAACATATGTTTCAGATGCAGTATCAATATATGGTCCATCTTTTGTCATGTGACATTCCTTGAAAAATTCCAGTGGTCCTATTTCCCTGTCGTGTTTTTCTTCCTATGAATAAAAAAATAAGCAATAGTAACATAATAAATTTCAACCAGTATAGAAACATTATGATAAAAGTATAATACAAGATGATTTGACTTACAAGCTCATCTCTTTTTTCAGCAAAACTCTTTGCACCAGTAGTATGCACATGCATTTTTGCAGCCCGTGATATCTTTGCATCTTTTGAAATCATCTAAAAGGACAAGAAAAAAAAATTAGAAATCTTGTACAAAAATTCTATTTAACAATACATATTTTGGAAGAATAAAGAATAGTACCTTAAACTCTTTTGAATACCAATAATCAACTAAGTTCACCCAAACATCAACATCAATACCACTTGGCCTATCCTCATATGCAACTTCTTTGGAGTTTCACCGTTCTTTGTTACCCGCTTTTTTAAATTGCACTTGTAACTTCTCCACTTGTTGTTACAATGTAAGAGAATGATGCGATCAACGTGGGCCCCTTCTTGAATATGAAACTTAGTCTACCATGATAAATAAAATATTTTAATATGTAGAAGAACATAATACGAACAATCTGATTAAATCTACATACCCTGATATATTTCACAATTTGTTTCTTCCTTTCCTTCTCCAAATGCTTCCAAGTTCTGTATGATAGTCCCACGATTTTCTCTTTTCTGAATGTTCTTCCAATAAATCTGCGAAGTATGAGACCTCCCCTCTTGATTGGTTGATTGTCCTCATTCAATTTCACAACTATTTTTGATCCAGGAGGAAGTCCACATACATGTTTTGAAGAAAATCGTCCTTTCTTCTTAGTTATAATGCCTTGGCCATCTACATTAACATATGAATCAATTATTAAATAAGTCATACCAGCAACATAGAAAATAAAGCTTTAAGCTAGACAAGTATCCTTTCATCATCAAACGACGGATTTCATTCCATTAACTTAAACAGAAGCAAACCATTACACAGTTATGGGATGGGGCATCAAATCAGATTGATGTAATTACGTACCAATAATCTCAAACTCCCGATCCATGGAAGGCATGTAGCTAGATGAATTGTTATCTATAAGACTTAAACGTAAAATCAACAGTCTAAAATTTAAAGTTCAATAGACAAATTAACTTGCCTTAGATTAGGATTTCAGTTCTGGTAAATGCATCTAAAACTCCTTGTTGAGTGATTTTAGCTTTGTCGCAAGGTCTGCCAAACAAAAGCAAGTTTAACTAGGCCATAGCGCAGTAATAAATGAGTCATGTAATCCAAGTACAAACAGGTTCAATCATGTAATTAACTTGAAGCATGTTGTTCCCCTTGGAGTACCGAACAACAGTAAAACAAAAATTCAGAAGCAAATAGAGTGTGTGAAAGATATGCTGGCATAAGAAGAGGTAAAAACTGAAGCAAACTTAAGCTTTGCTTTAGGAATCCCAACTACTGAAACGAAGATATTGTACAGCAATTCCGAGTAGTAGAAATCAGAAGCAATTACGGTTAGTAGAAATCAAATTGCTCTAAACTGTTCTCAAGCTACAAAATAACTGTAAATTGCCTCCTCATTCGAAATCAAATTGCACCTTTCTCCCCAGCTTTAAGCAGTTGTTATCAAGGTTTGAAAATATTCAACAAATTATCTCCAACAGGCTATTGCTTTTAGCTTGCGAGAAAGTACTAGAATCCATCAGAAAGTGTTCTTTTGACAGGAAGTGCAAAAGTAAATGTAATATCATCTATACAATAATTTTCACGATGTTTTAACCTATTGATCAATGTTGAACAACAGCGAAATTATTCATTCAAAGCAAACGGGTACTATCCCCATAACCACACAGTGAACAAGATGTAATTTCAAATTATGAGTATTTTTAGCCTATGCCCGATCGAACTCCTAAATCAGCAGCAGAAAGAGAGTTTAAATTATGATTAATAATAATTGGATCAGTAAAGACAGAAAGTGATCTGGACACTATAGATATAATAGGACATGGAAACAATAAAAGTTTGCACGTCATCATGTCATGGACAAATCTTTCGAAGCGACATTAAAAAAATAGAAAAACTTATTCAGGTCAAAACTCATGAATACGAGTAGAATTTGGAGCAGATATAGCTTTGTTTTTATTTCAGAAGTATGATTTGTTTAAGCAAAAACCTGAACCTGTTCAGACTTGACTAACTCAAATGACTCTTCCACAATTCTGGTTTTACGATAGTCAATGATCATACCTTAAAAAGCCGAGCATGTATATAGATTAACAGTGAATGTGCTGGAGATATGGTCGTAGGATACGTCGCTTGTCCCTTTTGCGTATTCTGAGGAGAAACGCTCTGCCACAGCTTTCCTTTCCTAAACCGGTCGCTCTGGATGGGATACGGTGGATCCAGCTTAGCCGGGGGTCGAGGAATTCATCCGAAATTGTTTGGTCAGGGCTGAGGGATAGCGATATGTCAGTTGGTTTGGAGGAGGCGGAAAGGAGGTTGGTTAGGTCAGCATCTTCGAGGGAAGTGAGGGAATTCAAGTAGAGGAAACACGGTGGTAGAGGTCGTTCTGTTGTTGAGGATCGTTTTCGTCGAAGAATTCTGGAACCCTCAATGATTGATGCTCGTTGAACCGGTCGGCGATTGTCTGCCACCACCTCTTAATCTTTGCGGTGCGGAGGGTTCGCCGAAGGAATAAGCGGAGAATAAAGAGGATGATGGAGAGTGTCACCGCCGAGATAATCAGTCTTGGGAAATCCATTGGCAGTTTTGAGTTTCTGAATCCGATTCTTTCTCTGCGGCTCAAACTCTTCCGTCTTCCCCTTCCTCAATTGGCGTCTCTGACTTTCTATAGATCCCCTCTTCTTATATTCGTTTATTCTAGGTTTCTGGAATTGTTTGTGCGGCTGGGGAGATTGAATTGATGGTTTGATGATTAATTATACGATATCTCTGGAATTGGTTGGAAGATGAAATCGCGAGGAGCACATTCACAATTCTGGAATAACAGTGAATGCATTTGCAGATTTGGTGAAATTGAGAGCAGCGTCTGTGAAGTTTGGAGAACGGTCGAAGGAGCAGGGAAGGAGAACGGTCGAAGGAGCAGGGCAGCAGTCACGGAGGGTTTATTTTCTTTACATTTCAGACAGCCTAATGGGCTTAGTAAAAAGATACTAAAATTATCCCACTATAAAATAAGTGGAAACGAGGCTTATGTTAAACATTTTGCACACTTCAATATCCACGCTACTTCAAAGCGTAAAAACCAAATTTTGACTTCAACGCAATTCTTTCCAGCGTCAAATATGTAGCGTTTAAATAGGTCACTTTTTTTGTAGTGGCTTAGTTCTATTCGAAAGTTTCACTGCATCCCTCTAATCCCTTGCATGTCTCACGGGAGCACTTTGCATGCAACTCTACTGGTGACATCTTGGGAAGTTCTAGAACAAGAGAATTCACCCCATTTCCGCTTGTATTTTAGAGCAAGGTAAAGCCTATCGGTTGCTCTGTTATATTTCTATTTTTTCTCCTTGTCTTGTTTTGCCTGCGAATCCCTTCCTATCCCTTCTAACTTCTTTTCCCCTCCGTCCTTCGTGCATGCAACCTTCTGGAGTTGCCATAAACAAAAAAAAAAAAAACAACAAACCAGCTCCTTTCGGTTCCAAGCTCAAAGGTAAAGCCCCTAAACTAATTCGCTCCGATTGTGTTTCTCTGTTGAGTTTCATCGGAAAACCTTTGCTCACTCTCCTGCATGCCCTTGCAAGTATCCTGCATGCAACCGCCGGGTGGGAGTCTTTGAGGGAAACGGAAACTGAAACCAAATAAATGCCCAGACACTCATCCCCGAACTGTCCCAAAATCAGATCCAAGGTGAGGCCGCAAACGGACATGTTTCCTTGATTCATTTTTCTTTCCTTCTGTTTTGTTCAAAAAAAACTGGGTATTGACTTTCCCTTTTGTCTGACTTCCTGCATGTGGGTATTTCTCTGGAAAACCTCCGCAAGATTTCGCCAAGGAAAACATTCAGGAACTCATCTCTAAAACTATCCCAATGTCGGATCAAAGGTGCGGCCACAACAGATCCTAGCTTTGTCCTCTCTGTTATAGTTCCATGAAGGATATTCGCTTACTCACCCATTCTCCTCCTTTGTCTACCCGAAATTGTGATGCTAGTGCTCCCGGCAAGTCTAGTAACAGCCGCCTAAGCTGGCCTTGAAAGTTGCCCAAGGTAATGCCTCTCTGCACTTGTGCATGCCCAGAAAACTCCTACGATAAACTATGATTGATATTGTGTAAAATTATGTCGAGCTATTTGGTTAAACTGTAACATTGTGCTGAGAATTTGTGATGCTAAAGTACTGACGTACCGGTAGTTTAAACTAGAGGTTAAGTCAAGAAGGGGGTAGTACCGAAAACAAGTGAGAAGTCCCATTGGTAATAAGTCAGAAAGTACTAAGAAAGAAAAAATCGGGTTACGTGTCTGTTGGTTGAAGCAGCAGGTTGATGTAGTAAGAACTAATGGTTGATGTATGAGTCTTGTGTTCTGGTTTTCCGAAAAGTTATGGCATTGACCTGGATAATTTTGAGTGAAGTTTGTCAAGGGAAATAAGGCTAGGTGACTTAGGAAAACATGTCACAAATGGATAGGGAAAAAAATCTGGTTAAGTAACGAATTGAAGGGTGATTTTAAGTGTGGAAACCTTATCAGATCAGGCTGAGGAGCACATGTATTGTTTCTGGAAAATTTGAGTGTTTATGACAGGTAAATAATGCTAAGAGAATTGTGAAATAATGTCTCTAAATAACCAAGGGAAACTACCTAGTCAAAAATCAAATAATGCCTAAGTGTTAATTAGGTACTGAAAACTTGAGTAAATGAATGCGGAAACTAGATGTGTGTTCTGTATAATGATGGACAGAGACGGGGCTACGAAGGGAAGTAAGAGTTGTCAACTCTTAATGCCGAAGAATGTTCTAGGAAACCAGCTAGTGTAAGACTTAATAATTAGTATGACGGGTAGCATTAGTGTCTTAAGGGTTCAACCATATTTAATCATGTAAAGGGGCGTAAGTCTGAATAGGAGTGATCTGGGTGGTGTCTTAAGTAAGGGATTAGAAAAGGATCCTAGGATACCTTCAAAAGAAAAGGGGGATATAAGGAAGTGGATGTATAGACGTCATTAACCTACAAAATGTGTCAAGATAATATGTTATAAGTGACGCAAGATCATGGGCTAGTCTTGTAAATTGATGGAACTAGGTATAGTAGTTTACGTCTAGGAATAGAACTTGGGAGAGTGGCTAGGTAAGGGGGTAAGTCTAAACACATAAGATGTACTTGGGGGTGAACCGGCAATTCCTAGGGGACCTAGCGTCAAGTTGGTAGTGAGAGTTACTGAGAAAATAATAGGGTAAGTAAGACAACTTGGGTAACTTAAACTGACGACCGAGATAGTAAAGGAAAATTAATAACAACTAGATAAGGTTAGGGGGGTGTATTAGAGCAACATGATAACCTAGGGTACTAGGGGTAAAACTGGGAAGGAGTTTAGGTAATAAGCGTCAATTCGTAAACCTTAGGATTTATAGGTGTAAATTCAATATAGGAAAGTCTAGCAATCATGTCTGGACTTAGTGAGGTACTGGGTTAAAGCTAGGAAAAAAAAAAGAACTAAGATGACATTAGGATTTGATTATTTTGGGGCGAGAGAGTTTAAACATGAGTTTTAGTCCAACAGTATACGTGGGGGAAAATAGAAATAAAATGAGGAATGGGAAAATATTGGATTCTTGGTCAAAGGAACTAGAACAAGCTACCTATGTAACTAGCGAGAATGTATGTGAAGCTTTTATTAGTATCGGTGTTAAAACGGTAACATAAACTGTATCTAAGGCATCAAAATAGGTTGATGATAGGTTATCTAGGCAAGACTAAGGTGTTAACTAAGACGGGGTCTAGTTTATAATAAGGTAAGTATAGCTTGTGTTTCGAAGTAGGTTGGCAACCGGAACGGAAACAACATCAACATGCACTTGGGGAGATTCTGGGGCAGGTTAAAAAGGGTTAGAACATTCAGGGGGTCGAATGCTAAACAAAGATAAAGGGGTTTGTAAGTTAGGACAACTAAGGGAAGAAACAAACCGAAAAGCTAGGCACCTGTAAATGCCCAAGAGGGTCCGTAGGTTAAACAAGAAACACAACCAGTGTTTGTAAACTTAGAAGCATGACATGTCATGGAGGATCGAAAGGTAATTAGGAATAATCCTAGAGAGTACGAGAAGATTATGTTGGGGCAAGTTCGAGTTACCTTAAATGTTACTGCCCGGCTAAAACAACCGATCCAAACCAAATGGATAAGTGGGTCCAACGTTGACAACTATAACACCTAAGACTAGGCTAGACATTATGAATAGAACTATGAACAACGACGCATGATCGAACGACCTAACCCGCTCAAACCATCATTACAGGAATGAGTTCCATGAGCAGCGGGGAACCTTTGTGCATGTATCGGTGGCAACTAATATAAGGTATGGACATGTGTGGTTCGTATGTTGCCGTGTTACACGGCTTGTGTGCTGTGTGCCTTGTGTGTGAAAATGACATAAGATCAAAGCATGAAACTGGATTGCTTGTTTATCATGTTGTATGATTTCTATATCATTGTTGTATATATCATTGCGCGCACACAGTAGTTTAGTCCCTTTCTCGTTTATGGAACTCGAGACGAACCACAAACGAACTGAAAACAAAGAAAACTCTATAAGGGGAACTCCTCTCTAAACCATTGAGGACTACCATGACGCCCACTATGGTGTCTATTTATTAATGATAATGAAGAGCAAGTCTCCTTTGGTGAGACATGACGAACCACGTAGACAAAGCAAAAGAACTATACAAAGAGACAAATCCTCTCTAACTTTAGAGGACCGCTAATGACACCCACCATGGTGTCGAGATTATAATGATAATGAAATGAAAAGTATCAACTGGTGGAACATGAGGATAACCCGGGAAGACGACATCTCGGGCCGCGCGGTATGGAATATTCGGGAGTTGGTATCTGCATCAGATCCTTCGCCCTTCTGTGTGGAGCACATCCTGGGGTCTAGAGGCGACTCCGCTTTCTCGACGCATGACGTCGGGAATGGGGGAGTGACAAATTGGGGGAGCTTATCCTGGAGTCAAGAGGCGACTCCGCTTTCTCGGCGCATGACGTCGGGAATGAGGGATTAGCTATGGAGGAGACGACCTCCAACGTGCGGTGATAAAAGAGTTCACAAACAATCCTTAAAGAAACAAGGAACGATTAGCACCTACATAATGAAGTCTCGGGATCTAATCTATATCCCCTGACTCGGTGCCAGAGAACAAAGGAAAACTTGTATAATGAGACCAAGCAAATGAGAGAAGTCACAAATGTGATCATTTAAGAAACAAGGAATGAATAGCACCTACATTATAAAGTCTCGGGATCTAACCTACATCCCCCGGACTCGGTGCAAGAGAAGAAAGATAAACATATGTAATGAGAACAAGAAAACAATACGCAATCTCTTGAATGAACCCATAGCGAGGATCGACGGTATAATGTACCTACGCACACGTCCTATAATTACCTGACTGTTGTTGCTACACTAGCAGTTTATTGTGCTGGACTGCGTGTTTGACATTGTGGTGCTACTTGCAAGATGTGCTTGGTTGCTTGCTGATATTGCTATGCTACCGATGAGTGTGTATGCTATCATGATGTACTGATGTGTGCTTTACTGCTTTATCATAGCATGTTAAATTGACTTAATAATATTCGACCAATTAGTCGTGTGGCCCGGTAACATACGGGCTTCACACGTTCATACTCAGCGTAGTTTGCTGAGTCCTTTACACCCAATTTTTTTTCAGGTCTTGTGCTGGACGATGGCGGAGAGTAGGCAAGTGACTACCATGAGGGTAGTCCATCAGGGCATGACTTTTAAGTTCGTAGTAGAATGGGTAATATATGGGTTGATACTAAACCCGAGACGTAGTTCTTAGTTTAAGATTTGGTAACTTTGTTGTAGACACTCGGTAATTGGGAATTGTACTATGTATTGATTATGAGTTTGTATTGAGGGTTGTTTCCAGTCATTCAGACCGTAACTTGGAGTTGGTATTGTGGTCTGTCAACCACATGGGTGGTTGGCATCTGTGACACCCGGATAAAGTTGGAAACCGTTGCGTAGACATCTCGTATTACCGTTAGGCTCGTCGTTTAATTATTGACAGTTATTCGGGGGTGTTACAGTGTTGAAAGCAAGAATCTCGTTTTAAAACATGAAAACTATTTATGAAGGACAAGCAAGGCAAGGGCTCGTAGGGCGGACGTCATGGGTCAGGACGTCACCGACAATTAATCGGCTCCATTCTTTTGTCAAAGTTTCAGCTGGTTTATGATTATCAGTTGGGACGATCAGCTCAGTCTATTCTTTTGGATGTATTATGGGTCAGGTACCATCTACCCATGAAACTTATTCAAAACAGCATTATCAGTTGGTTAATCAGTTAGTTTACACATTATCAGTCGCATTATCAGTTGGTTTACGCATTATGAGTCACATTATCAGTTCAAAAACTCTAATACAAAAAGAACAACTTATATTGATTTTTATACAATCATCTAGTTTTGAAATCAGTCATCAGTCCATATCAGCTTGTATCAGCTATCAACTACGAGCTTCTAAAATGTAAAAGAATGGGCCTTAATCAGAAAATAGTTGTTGACACCAGAGGTTGATACCTAGCCCAATCTGGAGAAACCTGCAAAAGAGAGGTTGTTGTTGCACATTGTATCTGACGGCTTGTCACGGGTCAGACTCGAGTTAACCGTTGTCAGGAGTCAGATCTAGGCTTATGTGACGTTATAGTTAGTTATAATCCTTCTAGAATAATTCATCAATTATAGAAAACTTTTACATTACTATATACACGTATATATGGTTATCGTATAATAGTTTTTTAATCTTATAATATTTGTTGTTATATACATATGTTAAAAATTGGAGGATATATCAATTCAGAATACATGCCATAATCAATTGAATAAACTTTTTAAAATTTGCTAATACAAAAATCACTAAGCTAATGTTTATATTTTAAATTTAAAAAGTGTCGTATACTGCTTTTAGAAAATGCTGAAAGTAAAAATAGTTACCTTCAGGTTATAAGTTATCGTGCATACATAAAAACCAAAGGTTAATGAATACATAAAATTGACTGCAACAAATCAGTTTATCTTTTTCAAATGTTTAAATCCTTTAGGTTTATCAATCAATCAAGATTTGTAAACTAAAAAATACTAATAAAATATTATTATCCATGATGATTCGATATGAACAGCCAAAGAAAAAGATATGTAACAATTAGTGTCAGGTTTTGTGTAATAGTGATGAAAACAATTATAGAAGGTTGGGTACATGTTGCCACTCATTAGTGGAAACACTTATAAGCTATCATTGATACGTAAACTTGGAAGTGACATTCAGTGATGAAGATTTGGCCTTAATATTGTTGGGATCTCTTCTTGATGAGTATAAGTTTCTTGAAACAACTTTACTTCTTGGGGAAAAGGACGAAGTCTCTTTGAAGGATGCTACTACAGCTCTGTACAACCATGAGCTGAGAAAAAAAAGAGAACTAGCACTGACGAAGAAGCAGAAGCATTTGTGGTGAGAGGTCATTCATCCGCTTAAAGAAAGGGGAAGAAAGGGTGGTCAAAGTTTAAAGCCAAACTCGCCATAGATGGATGTGCATTTTGTCGAGAAAAATGGCAATAGAGAAAGAACTATCCAAAAGAAAGACAAGGTTGTTCAAGATGCATGTGTGGCTAAATGCGACAACAATGGATCAGGACTATCATTGGTGGCATCGACTTCAACAGTTAACTAGGACGAGTGGATTCTGGATTCAGCCTATCATATGTTCCCCATTCGGAAATGGTTCTTTGACTATAAGAAACTAAAGGGGGGACTGTTTTAATGGGATGAAATAGCTTATGCAAGACATTTGGTATGTGCAATCAAGTTGAAGAACATGAAGGAACAACGAGAGATCTAAGAGATGTTTGGTATGTTTCCAACTTGACCAAATACTTCATTCTCTTTGACACTTGGAGTCAAAAGGATTCTCATGGACCGCTAACAATGGGGTTCTTAGGGTCATTTCTGAAGCATTGATGGTGACAAAAGGCACCATAAGAAATAATATGTATTACTACATGGGTAGTACAGTTATAGGAACAACAACAGTTGCCACAACTTCCAAAGAGAATGGTGTTTTCCAGTTATGACACATGCGACTAGGGAACGTCGCTGATGAGAAATCCTTAGATATTTCTGTAAATCAGGGATTGCTTAAAGGTGTGAAGGCCTTTAAGTTAGAATTTTGTGAGCATTGTATCCTTGGGAAGCACTAGATTAGGTTTGGCACTGTTATCCATAATACAAAGGGTACTTTGGATTATGCCCATTATGATGTTTGGGGACCCGCCAAGACACCCTCCTTGGGTGGAAACCGTTACTAAATGACCTACGTGAATGATTTCTCTCAAAGGGTTTGGGTGTATGCCATTAAGACTAAGGATGAAGTGTTGGGAAACTTCTTCATGTGGAAGAAGATGGTCGAGACACAAATAGGTCAAAAGATTAAGCATCTCCAGACATATATGCGGCAGAGTAGAAGAATGATCCATTCTTGAAGGTTTGTAAAGATACAAGAATTGTCCGACACTTCATAATCAGGGAAACACCACAACAAAATGAAGTGGTATAGCGTATGAACCAAACTTTTCTAAAGAAGGTTTGTGCATGTTGTCTAATGCTAGGCTGGGCAGACTATTTTGGGCAGAGGCGGTGACATATTGCATCCACATTGTGAAGCGATTACCGTCATTGACTATTGGTGGAAAGACATCATGGTCTAGAAAATCGGCTACTAATTATAGTTCTTTGTGAGTATTTGGTTTTGTGGCTTTTTACCATGTGAAAGAATCAAATTAGATCCAAGGGTAAAGAAAGCTCTATTTAAGGGAGTTGCGCCTGGGGTAAAGGGATACCATTTGTGGCGTGTAGAGGCAAAGAAGACAATCATTAGCAAAGATGTTATCTTTGATGAATCTTCATTGTGGCATAAGGTGACAATGGACTCCGTCCAGTCACAGAGAACTCAGAAGCGGGTGGAGAAAGCACCAAAGTAGGTGGAGTTCAAGGAGACATTGCTAAATCTATTGGTTGAAGATAATAGTGACTCTCAAGGAGCAGATGAGTCAGAAGTTGAATCTCCAACTGTAGAGTTAGATTCGATTGCACAGGAAACACCCAAAAGAGAGATCTGTAATCCGGCTTGCTATCAGGATAAGCTAGCTTATGCACTTTCCATTGTCGATGAAGGGGTACCACCTACTTTCCAAAAAGTAAAACAAAACCCGAAAAGTAAGAAGTGGAAAACTGTCATATAGGTGGAAATGAATTCTCTTCACAACTATAAAGAGCGAGAAGGCAATTGGATGCAAATAGTTGTTTGCAAAAAAGAAGGAACTCCAGGTGAAAACAACATCCGTTACAAGGCCGGGTTAGTGGAAAAAGGGTACACACCGAAGGACGGAATTGATTACCATGAGATATTTTCTTCAGTTGTGAAGCATTCTACCATCAGAATTTTGTTGGCGTTGGTAGTGGAGTTGGATTTGGAACTAACCCAACTCGATATGAAGACAACACTTTTACATGGTGATATGGAGAAGAGATCTATATGACTCAACTGGAAGGATATAATGTTCATGCTAAAAAAGATTGGGTTTGTAAGTTGAACAAGTCATTGTACGGGCTGAAGCGGTCTCCAAGGCATAGGTACAAGCATTTTTATTTATTTATGAAAGGGCAGAGATACACAAGAGGCAAATATGACCACTGTTGTATATTTGCATAAGCTACATAATGGGTCTTTCATCTATATACTCTTGTACATTGATGACATACTAATAGCTTCAAAGAATTAGTAAGAGATTGATATATTGAAGGCTCACTTAGCACAAGAGTTTGAGATGAAAGATTTGGGAGAAGCCAAGAAGATTTCAGGATGGAGATTAGCAGGGACATGGGTGGCAAGCTTCTTTTAACTCAGAAGTGATATCTGAAGATGTTGCTACAATGTTTTGGTATGAACAGTGATACAAAACTAGTGAGTATCCCACTTGCACCACATTGGAAGCTTAGTTCCTAGTTATCTCCTAAGATTGAAGAGGGGTGAGGATATATGACACGAGTCTCATAAGTTAATGCATCTTAATGTATGCCATGGTGTGTACAAGGCCCAACATTTCACAAGCAGTTGAATTAGTGAGCGGGTATATGCAGGACCCTTGCATAGGCCATTGGCATGTTGTGAAATGGACTATACGGTATATTAAAGGTATTGTTGATGTTGGTCTGCTATTTGAGCGGTATGTTAAAGGTGGTCAAGGTATGGTTGGATAATGTGATTTTAACTATGCAAGTGACATGGATAAGCGACAATCAACTACTGGTTACTTGTTCATTTTAGTCATGACCCGCGTGAGTTGGAAATCTACCATATAGTATGCAGTTGCTTTATCTACGATGTAGGCGTAGTACATGACTTTGAAAGAGGTTGTGAGCCAGTGAAAGGAAGTATTTGGCTCCATGAGTTGCTGAGCGACTTGGGAGTTGGTCAGAGGCAAGTCAAGATGCACTGTGACAATCACTCATGAGCAAAGAATCAAGTCTATCATGCATGAACGAAGCATGTTGACGTTCGCTATTACTTTTGTGCGGAAGATACTCGAAGAAGGGAATATTCTTGTTTAGAAGATCTGGATGACTAAGAATCCTGCAATCATGATGACCAAAATAGTAACCACAGTCTAGTTCAAGTCAAATTGATAATGCTTGGACTTGATCAACATCTTGCACTTTGAAGATAGCGCCTGACGACGCATTTGAAGACACTGTCATTTTATTTTGTTTGAGAGAGTAAATTCTTATTTTTTTGGGTGGGATAAATCAAAGTGGAAAATTGTGAAATGTGGTTTCATCCTACATCAAGAGTTAGAAAACGAATGAGTACTTCCTTTGTTATTAAAGGAAGTATCTTTCTTCTTTATTAATCATTCCTTAAACAATTGTCATCTCTCTTTTTATACTTCTGAAGAAGTAATAGTAAAATAAGTGGTAGTGTACGGGGATGTAGACATTATTGGCTGAACCTCATTAAATTCTATTCTTGTGTCCTTTTTGAAGTTTTATCTGATAGTTATTGTGAGTAATTTCATATTGGTTTATTGTACTAAAAAATTACGATTTGAGAATTATGTCTATGAAAGTGGTTCTTAGGTGGAACCATTGTGATCCTCTCACTATTTTTCTGAACAAAATAATTTTATCGTACAATAATTTACTCTATTGTCCAATTGTTTCCCCATTAGGAAGAGCAGCAAAAGTGCATTGAAAGAAGTGGCCGACCTCTTGATCGTCTATCAGGTAAGCGGTTTAGGCTGGGTTTTTTATGCTATAGAAAAGCGATACTGTTACAGAATCCCACATCAGCCGTATGGGAGGTTGGTGTGTGGTTCATATAGGACTATGGGCTCTCCATCCCTTGAGCTAGCTTTTGGGATGGCCCTCCCATGGTCCTGTAACAGAGGTATCAGAGCCGGACCCTGAGAGCTCCACGTCACCGGAAGGGGCGACCTGGAAAGGAGCGACCTGGGAAGGAGCGACCCGGGAAAGGGCTACCTAGGAAACGGCCGGAGATGCCGCCTAGAGTGATGCCACCCGGAGTAGGCACCCAGAGTAGGCAGCCAGAGTGGGCCAACGTGGGCGTTGGTGCTCGAAGGGGAAGGACTGTTACAGAATCCCACATTAGCCGTATGGGAGGCTGGTGTGTGGTTCATATAGGACTATGGGCTCTCCATCCCTTGAGCTAGCTTTTGGGATGGCCCTCCCATGGTCCTGTAACAGATACATTGTACGAGAGGGAAGCATAACTGATATAATTAGTTACACCTGAGTCGCGTGGGAGATTTACTACTATTACTACCGGAAGAGGGGAACACCGGCGAATTGTGTGTCCCAATTCCTTTTCATTCTATTATATATATAGTTCTTTTTTCCAGGATATATGAATTCTCACTTACCAGAGATACCAAGATCCACAGGCTTGTTGCTTAATATTTTACGTCAGTGGTTGCCTTTGCCCTGGATCTAATATCTATAAGCTAACATGGAAGCGAAATTCGATAGAGACTTAAGCCTTGACAAGGCT
This sequence comes from Limonium bicolor, assembly GCA_023374045.1. Taxonomy (NCBI): domain Eukaryota; kingdom Viridiplantae; phylum Streptophyta; class Magnoliopsida; order Caryophyllales; family Plumbaginaceae; genus Limonium; species Limonium bicolor. Next base: position 377,642,091 of record CM041776.1, read on the forward strand.
CAAGTGATCACTTGGGAACGATGGATCAACCGCTGAACAGCGCCACCAGTTGTAAGTGCAATTATTTATTCTTTAGTAACACCTTTGTTTCAAGATTCGTGAGGGCTTCTATGGAAAAGGTCTTGTTAAAAGAAATTGTATTTTACTCTGATGGATGACAGCTTAATTAATTGGATATCGGATCAATGTATATATCTTCCGACCAGCAGCAACCAAGCCACCGTGATCGATAGTGGAAAGGGAGAAGATATATCCTGCAACTATCTGACCACCTAGGCTTAGTAATAAATCGGTTGTCATTAGAATATTTGTGACTCAATTTGGAGACCTTGTTCTTCAACGACTTTGGTGATTTTGTGGGGCCTACATAAGGTCTTGTATTGATCTCTGTATGTATTGCTATGTTCTCAAATTCTTTGTCTTCTATTGTCTTTCTAATTTGAAATGGAATTTCCTTGTTGATGTTGTAAGATTTTTGGCTAATTAGCTAATGACTTGAAAGCCAATTGTTCATGTGATTATATCCTGATACTGCAGCATTTTTGTTGCTAAAGCAGTGGAACTCTTACAAATGTCTTAGTTACTATAAGATGTTGCAGCTGAAAGGCATATTGACTGTATTCATTAACTAATTCACTGTGTTCAGAAAGTAGGGCAATATTGTTTCATACGTATATCAGAAGAATGTTGGAATTACACTCTTACTGTTCGTAGTCTTGTAGTTAACAATTTCTGTTATATAAACAAGTTTGTACTGTTAGTTAACATTAGCTCCGTTTATTAAGTTCATTAGTTCTAGCTATTGTCTGTTGAAAAACAAGAGATCCCTTCTGAAGAAGACATCCGTTTATTAAGTTCATTAGTTCTAGCTATTGTCTGTTAGCTAACATTAGCTCCGTTTATTAAGTTCATCAGTCAGGAAGAAGAAACAGATAACGAACACAGAGAGAAACCAATGAAACAGTTGTGCAGTTTTATTAGCTCTATTCGTAATGAGCAAACAGGAGTGACTAAGTATTTATACATACAGTAGGAAAAACTGAATAATAGAACTGTCTAGAACATAACATGAGACAGCTGTTTATTATTAGAATATAAGCAAGGACATAAACGAGATATTATATCATAACACCCCCCACAAGACAAGAATGGTGAGAGTCCATTCTTGACTTGCAGAAAAGAGTTTAGGCGCTGGAAATTCCCATTGATGGATACACTAGAAAAATGTAGTTTTTTGGTAACAACAAAAAATCGTTACCAAAAATCTAAATCATTACTAATTTGAGTTGTTGTAACGACAAAAGTCGTTACATGTCGTTACACGTGATGGCGTAGCTAAAGATCAATTAATTTATTGTAACGACTTTTATTCGTTACTAAAAATTATATCGTTACTAAAAATATGATTTTGTAACGAATATGTCGTTACTGTAGTCTCAATATTTTTTGAATCTTTAATACTATCTTTGGTAACAAAATACTTGTTACTAATAACAACTATGGTAACGATTTTAAATCGTTACCAGAACCTTTGTAACAAAAAATTAGATTTCTACTAGTGATAGTGTGCTCGATATTGCTTGCCAGAAAGGTTTTTAGTAAGCATATCAACCAACTGAAAAGAGCTGGGAATATGCGAAACTGTAATCAAACCCTGCTGCAGTTGATCCCGAACATAGTGGCAGTCCACTTAATATGTTTTGTTCACTCATGAAGAACTGGGTTGCGAGCAATGAAAACAGCAGCCCTGTTATCATACTTAACAGGTATGAGGATGTTATCTGTAACCCCAAGCTCCTGAAGCAGCCTACTCAACCAGGCTAGCTCTGCTGTCAATTTACGTAAAGACCTATACTAAACTTCTACAGAGGACAGGGAAACACAGGGTTGTTTCTTTGATTTTCAGGAGATTGGAGACCCACCAAGTTGAATATAATAGCCACTAACTGATCGACGAGAGACTGGGCAAGAAGCCCAATCAGAATCGCAAAAAGCAAGAAGCTGTTGTGAGGGAGAATTGTTAAGTAGAATCTAGGTTTCAATTGTGCCTTTCACAAACCGCAGAACATGAAGAGCAGCATTGTAATGGCTGATGCAAGGTTTGTTCAAGAACTAACTGAGAAGTTGTACGCTGAAGCATATGTCTGGTCTTGTATGCGTCAGGTAATTAAGCTTCCCAATAACGCGTCGATACTTTTCAATATCAGAGAAGGGAGTACTGTCACATGGCAAAAGTTTCAATCCTGCTTCAAGAGGACTTGCAACAGCTTGACTGTTGAGAACGTTGAATTCTTCAAGAAGTTGCGAACTATACTTCCGTTGTGTAACTATCATCCCACCAAAAGTTTTGATAAACTCCATTCCGAGAAAATAACATAGACCACCAAGGTCCTTAATTTGGAATTCTGAATGAAGACTGGTTTTCAGATCTTGTATCCCAATTTCATTATTGCCGCACAAGGTCATCGAGATAAACACCAACGTGAATGACAAGCCCAAAATCATGTTTGCTAAACAAAGAATAATCATTATAGGAGCTAACGAACCCTTTGCATCGAAGGAAAGTAGCGAGTTTAGCATACCACTGCCTGGAGGCTTGCTTAAGCCTGTACAAAGAGCGCTTCAAATGGAAGACTCGATTCCCTTCACTTACTGATAAACCTTATGGCACTCGCATATAAATGTTCTCATGTAAATCGCCATGAAGAAAGGTGTTATTTACATCCAATTGATGAAAATACCAACCCCTTTTAATCGCAACCGCAATTAGGGATCCAATGGTCATCATCTTCACCACCGGAGAAAAAGTTTCTTAATAATCCACCCCGTACTTCTGAGTGAATCCACGAACAACCAAACAGCCCTTGTAACGTTCCAATGTTCTGTTTGCTTTCAATTTCACTTTATACACCCATTTACAACTGATGAGCTTAGCTCTTTTAGGAAGAGGAACGATGTCCCAGGTGTGATTTCGATGCAGAGCATCAAGTTCCAATAGCGAACAACTTCTTGATAGGAATTAGGCTCAGACCAAATGGGTGATGAAGTAGTACTGAGACTAGTGAGACTGACTGTAGAGGATGTAGACAAAACATCAGTAGATGCATGAACATCAGTGAGCGGACAAAGGGCAAGAGTGTTGGGAATCGACTGATCAATAAATTTCAATCTTGCAGCCAGCAGGTCTGTAAAAAACTCTTCTGGTGGCAAAAAAATGGATAAATGTCCCACGAAATAGTCACGAAGGTGAGGTGGTGGATTATGTGTGCGGGAAGATCTTTGTGTAGGTAGAACAGGAACTGTATCTTTATCTTCCTCTCTGCGAAAAACATTTTCTTGTGGAACAATGTCTTCTTGAGAAGGGATCTCTTGTTCCTCACAAATTCTTTCTGGCATCTGTTGAGTAGGTGAGCTTAAAGGACTATGACTATTTTGTGAAATAGTTCCATCCATTTCTGGCATTTGCTCCAAAGGAGCATTAGTATAACAAACGTTGTCATCAAAGTCATGGAAGATGTCTGTTGATGCTGGGGGAAACAGAACAAAATCTTCCGAGATGGACTGCTGTTCTTTGAAAGGAAAGCAGGATTCATGGAATTTCACATCTCGACTGTGAATTATGCCTTGTCAGACAACCTTAATAACTTGTGCCCCTTGCTTATCAAACTTGGCCCCAGGTAAACACATTTCGTCGCCCTTTCTTCAAATTTATGTTTATGTGGTTTCACTACAGCAGCATAAGCCATACATCCAAAGGTGCGCAGATAATCAAAATCTGGTTTTTTTTACCATAAAGAACTTCGTAAGGGGACTGGCCTGAAAGAACAGCATAAGGGATTCTGTTAATGAAAAAAAGTGGCAAACTGTATTGCTTTTCCCCAATACTTCATAGGAATTCCACTTTGGAAAAATAAAGCACGAGCAGTGTCTAAAATGTGGCGATGCTTTCTTTCTACTCGGCCATTCTGATGAGGAGTATGAGGACAGGTTCTTTGATGTATGATTCCTTGTTTCTGAAAAAACTGGATTCCTTCCTTTGAAGCACCCAACTCATAGGCGTTATCAGACCTAAGAATCTTGAATTTCTTTGAAAACTGTCTTTCAATCAAGACAAGAAAGTCTTTAATACAATCGAAAGCATCTGATGTATGCCTTAACAACTTAGTCCATAAGCATCTGCTTTTATCATCGACAATACTGAGGAAATAAAAGAAACCATCATAAGTAGCAGTAGATAGCGGCCCCCAGACATCAATATGTAAAATGTCAAAACACTCTTTACTAAATGATTCTGATCGAGAAAAGGAGAGGCTATGTCCTTTTGCTCTATTACAATCTTCACAAACAAACTCTGAACATATATCTCTATTGTTTATCAGTCCTAGAGATACAAGATTCTGTAAAGGTGTGTGACCAAGCCTCTTATGCCAATACAAAGCCTTATTTTCTACTGAAGAACTACAGACCACCCACTGCTGCTACTGTTTTTGATTTTTATTGAAGAATTCTCCAAGGGCTTTAGTGTCGAGCCAGTACAATCCATTCTCCTTTTCTACCTATAATACTCTTAGCCTTGGATGTCTGGTCCTGTAGTTCACAAAACTTGTCATCAAAAATAACCTGACAACTGTTTTGTTTAACAAATCTGCTGACTGACAACAGATTGTATTTAAAGCTTGGCACCAGAAGAACATTAGGAAGATAATAATCAACTCCCAAATGAACTTTACCAACAAACTCAATTCGTTGGATCCTCCCATCTGGCATACAAATTGTCTGATCATATGGATTATCATTTATATCAGAAAAGAAATTTCTATCTCCACTTAGATGATCAGTTGCACCAGTGTCTATAATCCACTTACCACAGATATTTTCTACTTCACTATCTCTGCTAATGTTAGCACTAAGACAATAAGTAGACTTCATACCTGCGAAATGTCAATTAGCTGCTCTGTTCACAGGAGACATATTCTGAAGACAGTTGATAAGAAGGTTGATCTGCTCTTGACTTATCGTTTTTCTAGATTGATCACCAACACTTTCTGTCACAGTGTTGACGTGATTCTCATTCACCAGATTGGCAACAACTTTCTTATTTTTGCCAAACTTCCAACCAGCTGGATAACCGATTTTAGCATGGCAATTTTCCTCAGTATGACCAGGCTTTTCACAATGTTTACACAGAGTTTTTCCTGGAAATCCATGTTTCTGACAACAGTTTTCTTCTGAGTGACCTGTCTTCCCACAATAACTGCACACTTTCTTTCCCATATGTTTCCATTTGATGGACTGTTGTGGCTTATAAGTTCTATCAACAAGATTAGCAAAACTTTCAGAACTAGCCTCCGGTTTTCTTCCCTTTCCAGTTTCTCTCTGCCGTTCTTCTGAGAGAATCAGAGAATAAGCAGTTTCTAAACTAGGCAAGGGTTTCATCATTAGAATATTCCCTCTAATATTCAGAAATTGACCTCCTAACCCCATGAGAAAGTCAAGAACCTTGTCCTCCTCCATCATCTTGTTCAGTTTCTTTATTCGACCACAGTTGCAACAATCGCATGAATTAACATTTATGACTGAGGTGAGTTCGTCCCAAATCCGCTTGAACTTGTTAAAATAAACACTTACAGTATCGGCGCCTTGTTCTAGAGTATAGAGTTCCTTCTTGAGATTGAACCTCCGAGTTCCATCAACTTGATCGTATTCCTCAAGAAGCCCCTTCCAAATATCTCTAGCCGTCGAGTGAAATATGAAAGTTTCACAGATCTCCTTCTCTAAAGCATTTAGGAGCCAAGCCATCACCAGGTCGTTGCATCTATCCCAAGCAGCAGCTTTAATTGTGTCATCTGTCGATCTGGTGATAGAACCATCTATCATTCCAATTTTGTTCTTCGATACCAGAGAAATCATGACAGCGCGCTTCCAAGTTTGAAAACCTTTCCCGTCAAATTTGGGAGCTAATTATCATTCCTAGATGCTCGGCACTGTGAATGTAGAGCGGATCTGGAGAATCGGAGCTAGATCGAACATTATTTAGGCTTTTGATAAACTTTTTGAAGCTGGAGGCGGACAAAGTCTGGGATGGAGTTTCATCCATGGTGGAAGAGAAAAGGGAAAGAGGAGCTAAACGACTGGAAGATAGAAAGGATCGTAGATCTGGACTGACTGAATCAAACAGGCAATCTTTCTAGATTGCTGCTCTCATACCATGTTGATTTCAGTCAGGCAGAAGAAACAGATAACGAACACAGAGAGAAACCAATGAAACAGTAGTGCAGTTTTATTAGCTCTATTCGTAATGAGCAAACATGAGTGACTAAGTATTTATACATACAGTAGGAAGAACTGAATAATAGAACTGTCTAGAACATAACATGAGACAGCTGTTTATTATTAGAATATAAGCAAGGGCATAAACGAGATATTATATCATAACATTGTCTTCTGCTATATAAACCATTTTGTAATCCTCTTTACGGTATTAAGCTGTATTCAACAGCAGCAGTATTACATAATAGATCCTTCTGTTTCCAAGTGAATCATAGCGGCTTTGTTTCACATTTCTGAAAAATCAATTAGTGAACTTTTTCTCTTCATTGGTTGTCACACTGCTAAGTATTTCAGAAAGAAATGCCTGAAGACCACATGTAGTACCATTCTCATCCAATGATTGTAGGAGCCTCTCCTTGAGTATTTTGCTATTCTTATCCAACAACATCCTTCCATTTTGTGTAACATCCATGAAACTTCTCACCGTTTCACATATTTCATCTTTTGTCACCAACTCACAACCATTTCTCTTCAATCTCCACCCTATCCCCCAGTCTTCAACCATCAACTTACCATTAATTGCTTGATCATGGTCAAGAGGAAAAGTAAGCACCGGAACACCGGCAATGGTACCTTCAAGAGTCGAACTCCATCCACAGTGTGTTAAGAACCCACCAACAGAAGGATGGATCAACACTCTCATCTGATCACACCAAGGTATCACCTTTGATTTCTCTCCTAGAATGGTGCTTAGTTTGGCAGTCGCCCCTCTGGCTGCCCATAGGATTGGTTTCCCACTTTCTCTTAGGCCTGCTGCAAGCTCATCCATCTGAGCACCTGTGACTGATAAGAAGCTTCCCGTTGACACATAGAGAACTGATCTTTCTGGTTGGTCATTGAGCCAATTGATGTACTCGCTGTGGCTCTCTTCATTGGGTTTGTTTGAAGAATTGGATTTTGTATTGAAGTAAGGAACGGCCGGGCCTACTGGGAATATAGGCTGCTGGGGAATAATAGTTCTTCTTAGAGCTTCAATGGCTGGATTTTCCAGCTCATCTACAGTATTTAAAAGGATGAATTGTGCCTTGGATACCCAGGAAATAATTTCGATATATGATTTCAAATACCATTCCCCACTCGGCTGGAACATTGGTGGAAGATCTTCCGGACGGATTGAACTGATTCCTGGAATGAATGTGATTCGTTGGTGTCCCTCTTCTGTCATCAAAGAAAGAAAGAAAGAAAAAAAGCCAAGCGGAAGCGCATCAAGGTAAGGTAACTTTGTCTTTATCTACATGACTTTATAATAAGCTCAGTTTGTCTTATGTAGCTGATCATATTTGCAGGAGAAATTAAGGTCACCATGATCAATGATACTTCGTACGTCGGAAGCTCAAAACAAAAAGTTTAGGGACCAGATATGTACCTGTAATGTCAATTGGGTAGAATTGACTTTCTGTGATGAGCTTAAGGTTATACAAAACGAAAAAATATGAAGCATTCATTATCCAGAATGAAGCAACTGGGATGTTTCTTCTAGCTCCTACTTTGACCGCCCAAACCATTAAAGTATCTGCAATGATCATATCTGGCCGCCGCTTGCTTTGAAGCAACTTCTCAAGCACCTGCTCCATAAGCTCTGCCATCTTTATGTGAGCCGCTTCAATAGAACCCGTACTTTCATCAGATCCTAGATCCTGATTGGAGGTAAGTACATTTGGCATGGTGAGTACTTAAAAGTGGGTTTGTAGGTGTTTTAACTTTTGTTGTTCTATCAATAAAACCAGAGCCTCAAACCTGATCAGAAGGAAACGTTTGGTATGGTGAGGACGCTTATCCTCACATCAGCTGGATTATTATAAGTACTGTACTGTTGGGAACTAAGCAGGCCAAGCCATTCTTCTGTAACAATGTAGATGACATGAACACGACCTTCCCCTTTTGAGACGAGCTGCTCACACAAGTTCATCATCGGGTTGAGGTGGCTTCTGCGGGGAAATGGTATGGCCACGATGACACGGCTTGATGATGGGACACACCCAGATGATATCATCATCCCTGCTAACTGAAGATCAAGGCGGTTGAAAGGAGAGGTAGACTTTTGGAGGTATTACTACAAAGAGGAAAAAGGATAGTATTGTGGATGAGGGCATTTCATTAGGAGGAAGTCATGTGTTAAATAAGTATACAGCAGCTCTGGATCTGGACGATGATGATATTTTTAATTAAGGGGTTAATAATCATTTAATAACGAGGTTTGTTTAAACTTTGTATGATTTTGGTGACGACAAAGAAATGTTTAAATTTATTGAGAGGTGAGGAAGGCTTGTTTATTCTTTATTGTTTTATCACATTTTAATTTTGGCTTATTGTGCATGAATTATTGCAAGTACATACCATAAAAAAATAGTGGCAAATCGGCTTCTTGATCTTAATCGTTTTCTAGTATTATTTTTAAAAAAAAAAAGAAAATGAAAGACCAACAGCCTCGATTGCTCTCTTTGGCTGGTACTTGGTAGTAATGCATTGGAGTTTTAATTATTTGAGGTTTGTAAGGTTGATCAGTTCCTGGATCGTCCAGCATTCCTTGAACAACCAAGATTTGTGGCACAACTACATTAACAAAAAAAAAAGGAAGGGATTATTGACCTTTTACAGCTTTTAAACCATTGTTATCAAGGATTAAGGTTCAATGCCTATGGTTCAAAATAAAGGGATTATGATTTACTTTATTTTTAAAATATATGAATTTTGAGATATAAGTTTTATGATTTAGAGGTTAAGAACGTAGTGATTAAGGTTTAGGAATCAAATTTATGACTTGGGGTTTAAGTATTTAATTAGCGTTTAAAAGTGAGTAGCAATATGTAAAATGGTAGATAGTGAAATTTCAAACTTCAGTTAAATGGTGGGAGTGTTTTTTTAGGAAGATTAATTCAGTCATACCGTCCTACTGCATATTCGGTGCAATCCAGTTATAAAATCATAGTAGTCACACTACTACATAATTAAAAACAATTTATCACCTCGTCACGCACTGCAATCTAATCATTCATCGGCTGAATTTTATACTCAAAACAAATAAAAGAGTTACCGCGATTATATATCACCCTACTTAACTGAGTATTTATTGGTTCATTTGGGATAGATGTCGGGGTTGTTGTCGGGTCTTGCTGTCAACATTTTAGGGGTTGTTTACTTTGAATATATATAATAAAGGTATAACAATTTCGAGAAGCTCCGGTGCTGCGTTTCAGTCTGGCATCCGCAGGGAGCCAAATGGACCAGTTGATGGCGCTCAGGTAAGAGAACACACTGCTCGAATATCACCAGCAATTTGAGTGGCTCTCTACCAAGCTCAGCTAGTCGGAAGAAATTTATAAAAGCATCTTAAAGGGGGATGAAACCGGAGCTTAGATCGGAAGTGATGTTGTTTAAACCTGGAACCTTATCAGAGATGATGAAGGTCGCCCAAGAAGTGGAAGAGAATAATGCAGCGATAGAACGAATTTCGAAATATCGGCAGGAGAAACCTTCTTCCTGGGCAGGAACTAAACTGTCGTCATGCGAAATGCTTCAGCAGATAACACGACGGGGTCGATGTGGAAAGAGGGGGTGGCCAGCTCAGCAGGCTCAAAACCTAGCTTCTCACGTGGATCAGGTCCAACATCAGCTGATTCTTCTTATTCAGTGGGGTCAACATCAGGCACGGCCCAACGCTCTCAGGAGGAGCAGAGAAGATGGGCCCTGGGCCTATGTTATAGTTGTGGGGTTAAGTGGTACACGGGCCACAAATGTAAGAGCATAGGCCTGTGTTTACTGGTGTTAGAGGAAGAGGAGGCGGAACCCGTGACCGAACCCGAATTTGGGGAAACTGAACCTGACCAACCAGCGCTGGAAGAATCTTTTCACGCGTCTTTGTCGTAGCTTTCTCTCTTAGGGATCTTTGCAAGTCGGTCGATGAAACTAAAAGGAAACATCAATGGAGTGGAGGTGGTGGTGCTCGTTGACAGCGGGGCAACCCATAACTTTGTCGCACATTCTACCGCCGAGAAAGTGGGATTGGAAATCGACAGTTCCACGTACACCTTTTGGGGTACTGGTAGGTGATGGAGTCTGCATCAACGGTAAAGGAATTTACTGGGTAGTGAAATTCTCTATTCAGGATGGAAAGTTCCAACAGGATTTTCTCCCTTTTAACCTAAAGGGGATCGACGCAATTCTAGGCATGAAATGGCTGGAGTCGTTGGGTGATACTAAGACTAATTGGGGCATCCTACTGATTCAATTTAAGCAACATAACAAGTGGATTAAATTGCAAGGGGATCCCACCCTTTGTAAAAAATGCAATTTCTCTGAAAAATATGATGTGTTCACTGCAAGAAGAAGGGGGCGGATTTTTACTAAGTCCGGCAACTTAGGAGAAACAACTAGACCCTGTGGAAGGCGACACAACAATCTCGTGGGTGCTGTCTCACTATCATGAGGTTTTCATGGAGGCATCAACTCTTCCTACAGTTCGCTTCCTGGACCACGCGATCCCAGTAAAAACTGATGCCAACCCCACAAACGTTCGGTCATACAGATACCTGCATTATCAGAAAGGAGAAATAGAGCGAATTGTCAGAGAACTGCTCACAACAGGGCTGATTCGTCCGAGTAACAGCCCCTACTGGAGCCCGGTTCTGTTGGTGCGAAAGAAAAACGAGGAATGGAGATTCTGCGTGGATTATAGAGCACTAAACGAGGTTACCATCCCGGATAAGTTTCCGATTCCGGTAATTGAGGAGTTGCTGGATGAGCTACACGGGGCAGCCATATTCTCCAATCTGGACCTAAAATCCGGGTACCATCACATTAGAGTCCGTGCGGAGGATATCCCTAAGACGGTGTTTCGTACTCATGAAGGTCACTACGAATTCTTGGTGATGCCGTTTGGCCTGCGCAATGCTCCGACCACATTTCAGGCGGTAATGAATGAGGTATTCAAACCTTTTTTGTGCAAGTTTGTTCTTGTATTCTTTGATGATATTTTAGTATATAGCCAAAACTTGGAGGAGCAATATTACCGACATTTGGAAGCAGTGCTTCAGCTGCTGCAGCAAAATATCCTGTAGCGAACTTAAAAAAATGCCAATTCAAGAAAACACAACTTGAATATCTGGGTCACATCATATCAGAGTAAGGGGGTATCCGCTGATCCAGAAAAAATCTGTTATATGGTGAATTGGCCACAACCAAAAACAGTGAAGGAACTAAGAGGGTTCTTAGGGTAGACGGGCTATTACCGAAGATTTGTGCAGGGCTATGGGTTAATAGCAGCCCCTCTCACCAGTTTTCTAAAAAAGGAAGGATTATGTTGGAATGACGATGCTCAGCGGGCGTTCGAGGAGCTAAAACATAAGCTGACCACCATCCCGGTGTTAGTCATGCTAGATTTTTCCAAGACTTTCACGGTTGAAACTGATGCCTCTGGTCGAGGGTTGGGTGCAGTTTTCATGCAAGTAGGCAGACCAATTTCATTTCTCAGCCAAGCTCTAGGTCCTAGGGCTCAGCTCAAATCCACTTACGAAAAAGAGCTCATGGCGGTTGTCTTCGCCACCACCAAGTGGCGCCACTATTTGCTTGGCAGACAATTCATCATTCAAACAGATCAGCGGAGTTTGAAACACCTTTGGGAACAAAGGCTTCTCATCGAAGGTCAGCACAAGTGGGTGCTTAAACTTATGGGGTTTGACTTCAAGATTCAATATAAACTGGGCAGGGAAAACAGAGCAACATATGCTCTTTTTAGGGTGGAACTCAACTCCCATGAGTTGTGGGCTTTTTCAGTAGTTGAGTATGGTGGTTGGAAGCAACTAGAAACAGAGATAGAAGCTGATCCCCAACTTGGAGCAATCAAATAGGAGATAGTGGTTGACCACACTGCCCACCCGGACTTTGAGTTGTCCAATGGAAGACTGTTCTACAAAGGGTGACTGGCCATCCCTAAGCATTCGGTGTTAATTCCAGCCCTGTTACAGGAATTTCATAGCTCCTTAACAGGGGGACACTCGGGTTTCTTGCGCACCTACAAGTGTATCAGCGCTATCTTTTATTGGGAAGGAATAAGAAAGAAGATCAAGGACTTCATGGCAGCATGCTCCACTTGCCAACAAGTTAAATACAGTTCACTCGCTCCCTCCGATCTGCTTCTGCCCCTCTCAATTCCAAACAAGGTTTGGGAAGACATCTGTATGGATTTCATCACCGGACCGCCTAAAGTTAGAGGCATTAATACAATCATGGTAGTGGTTGATCGGCTGACCAAAAGCGCTCATTTTATTACTCTATCTCGACCTTTTACAACAAAGGATATGGAAACAACTTTCATAAAATAAATCGTAAGACTTCATGGCATTCTGCGCTTCATCGTGTCTGATCAGAATCCGGTCTTTACCAGCACTTTTTGGAGAGAATTGTTCAAGCAATCTGGTACTGCACTAAACCTCTGTTCCGCATACCACCCACAAACCGGTGGGCAAACATAAGTGGTTAATCGGTGCTTAGAAGATTATCTACGCAGCTTTTCCTTCACCGAACCCAAGCAGTGGGTCCGCTGGCTACCGTGGGCTGAGTTCTGGTTCAATACTACCTTCAACCGCAATGCTAGAATATCCCCCTTTAAATCCCTCTATGGTCTTGACCCTCCAGTACGGTTGCGTTATTCACCTCTGAGCTCCCCACTTCAGGAAGTGGATATCCAGCTGAACGACTGTGACACTGCAATTGACGAACTTAAGGAGCAACTGACGAAGGCTCGGAGCAGAATGAAGTTCTTTGCTGATCAACACCGTAGGGAGGCTGTGTTTGAAGTGGGAGACGGGGTGTACCTCAAACTGAGGCCTTATAGACTGCGCTCTTTGCAGGGGTAGAGAAACGAGAAGCTAAGTCTGCGGTACTTTGGGCTATACGAAATAGAAGGAAGAGTAGGCCAGGTCGCCTACAAACTGAAGCTGCCCCTAGATGCCAAAATACACCACACAGTGCACGTGTCTCAGCTCAAGAAAACAGTGACAGGTCATGATACCTCTCTTGTTATTCCTCCGAACTTGACTGATGAATTGGAGCTGCTGATCACCCCAGTGATATCATTCAAGTGAGACAGCATGCGGATCTGGAATGGGAAGTCTTGGTGCACCGGAAAGACGGCGCCGATTTTGAAGATTCCTGGGAGCTGTACTCCATGATCAAGCAACACTTCCCAAGTTTCCACCTTGAGGACAAGGTGGCTCTTCTACGGGGAAGGGATGATGGAAGCGGGCTGGGGGACCAATGCCGTTACCATTTTACATACTCACGCAAGTATAAAAAGGGGGGACCACTAATTAGATAGGTGCAGTTTGTGTGGGTTGTCGGCTGGAGTTGTGTGTCTGTTTTAGTGCTTAGTGTCTGTTTGTTATTGTTGTCTGTGTTGTTGTCGTTTTGTGCGTGGGCTATAGGCCAAGGGTGTTAGCTTTTTAAGGAAGGAAAGGAGTCTTAGGTAGGCATTCTGGAATTGTCTTATTATTGGCCACTTTGTGGATGTTAGCAGGCTACGCCTGATTTCCTCTTTTTGGCAGGGCACCCCCTGAACTATCCTCTGTTACTATTTGATTGTTTTCCCCTAATATCAGTGGTAACTGCTCCAGTGTCTATTATCCAAACATTCTCTCCTAAATGCCTGTTACATCCCTCACCCATGACGTTTGACGAAATTACACACCCTACCCACGAGGTTTTAAAAATTACTTTGCCCACCCATGTGGTTTCCTCTATTTTACATCCGGCAACATTGCTAATATTTGATCAACTTAAAAGATGCTTCAATGTTGTCCAGAATTTGATAAAACTTTACATGGATGATGCTAAGGTGTTATATTTTGGTTTAGCGTGATATCTAAAGTTTTTTAAGCTCATATGTGATCCGTGGGACCCAATGAAACACGTGACATGTGAACGTGTTTTTATTGGGTCCCGCAGGTCATATATGAGCTTAAAAAACTTTGGATTTGACATTGGACAAAAATTAACACCATAACATCATCCATGTAAAGTTTTATCAATTTTGGACAACATTTAAGCATCTTTTAAGTTGATCAAATATTAGAAAAGTCGTCAGATGTAAAATAGAGGAAACCACAGGGGTGGGCAAAGTAATTTTTGAAACCTCGTGGGTGGGGGTGTAACCAAACATCATGGGTGGGGGATGTAATTTTCCCTTAAGAGAATAATGAGTGGAAATAGAAGACTCACCTGCAAAGTTGCAGTGGGAACTTCCTTCCTTGTGTCCAAGATTAACCTTTTGTAGATATCCAACCAGAAGGCTAAGTTGTTCTTGCGACATCCCAGAAACGGGAGAATTGACAGTTTCTTCTTTCTCAACAATATTGACACTTCCTTTTTTTATTTTTCCCATGCTTTCAACCATTGGGATAGCCATGTGTCTGATAACATGTCTCCTCAACATGGCCAAATTTGTTGCTGTATGTACAAGACTCTATATTCTTCCTCTACCTTCCTTTGTCTTCTAACTTGTCATTTTGCCACTTAATTTACTGTTGCGGTTTGTTCCTAGTGCTGGCTAAATTCACAAAAGCACCATCTGGACCACCTCTTTTTTTCTTTCACTCTCCCATTGTCTCTCTTCTGATAGAATCAAGGAATAAACATTCTCTAGATTCGGAAGAGGTGAAATCATTAATATATATCCTCGTATATTCATGTAACACTCATTTAACCCCATGAGAAAGTCTAGGACCTTATCTTCCTCTAGAGTTTTCTTGATTTTCTCAGTATAGCCACATGTACAACATTGACAAGTAGCTAATTCAACTACCGCAGAAAGCTCATCCCAAATCCGTTTGAATTTAGTAATGTAGGAACTCACCGAGTCTCCTCCTTGCTCCAGATGACAAAGTTCTTTCTTCAATTTAAACCGCCTCGTTCCATCAACTTGGTCGAATCTAGCTATGAGACTCTTCCACATATCCCTTACGGTTGTATGATAGATTATGGTCTCACAAATGTCCTGATCTAGGGCATTCAGTATCCAGGACATGAGCAGCCCGTTACACCGATCCCACGCTAGGGATTTAGCTTCGTCTATCTCCGATCGCTTCAATGTTCCATTTATCATTCCTACTTTGTTCTTTGCTAACAAAGCAATGAGAACGGTCTCTTCCAGGTCTGAAATCCCGCTCCTCCACTGTACTTTGAAGCCAGAATCAACCCTGGATGCTCTAATGTATGAATGTACAGAGGATCTGCAGTATCTGGAATCGTAGATCTGCTCCTCGATTCTGAAAAAGATCGAAGGAGTTCCTTCAATTCTGAATTGTTACCACTTCCGGCGCTCGCCATGATCGAAGGATCCAAAAGCCGAAGACAACAAAGAGGAAGGAACAAAAGAAAAGCAAGGATCTATGAATCCTGCTCTGATACCATGTGAAGAAACTAGAATAGTTTCAGATAGAGCGGGAAAGAAGAGGAAGAAGCTCAGGAGAGAAAAAACTCCCTCGATGTATTTATGTTATTGATTTCAATGTAACAGTGTTACGCACTAGGATGAACCAGGAGATATTTATATGAGAGAAATAACCAGCTAGGCAAATAACTAATACAGCTGGCAACTAGAAAATAACAACAAACTGTAACTGAAATGAAACAGAATGCTTAGAATCTTAACAGTTTTTCTCTTCATTGAGGAGTGTTGTTGTCTCACTGCTAAGTATTTCATAAAGAAATGCCTGGAGACCACAAGTAGTACCATATTCATCCAATGATTGTAGGATCCTCTCCTTGAGTATTTTGCTATTCTTATCCAACAACATCCTTCCATTTTGTGTAAAATCCATGAAACTTCTTACTGCTTCACATACTTCATCTTTTGTCACCAACTCACAACCATTTCTCTTCAGTCTCCACCCTATCCCCCAGTCTTCAACCATCAACTTACTATTAATCGCTTGTTCATAGTCAAGAGGAAAAGTAAGCAGCGGAACACCGGCAATGGTACCTTCAAGAGTCGAATTCCACCCACAGTGTGTTAAGAATCCACCAACAGAAGGATGGATCAACACTCTCATCTGATCACACCAAGGTATCACCTTTGATTTCTCTCCTAGAATAGTGCTTAGTTTGGCAGTCTCCTCTCTAGCTGCCCATAGGATTGGTTTCCCACTGTCTCTTAGGCCTGCTGCAAGCTGATCCAGCTGAGCACCTGTGACTGATAAGAAGCTTCCCGTAGACACATAGAGAACTGATCTTTCTGGTTGGTCATTGAGCCAATTGACGTAGTCTGGCAACTCGCTGTGGCTCTCTTCATTGGGTTTGTTTGAAGAATCGGATTTTGAATTGAAGTAAGGAACGGCCGGGCCTATTGGGAATATAGGCTGCTGGGGAATAATAGTTCTTCTTAGAGCTTCAATGGCGTGATTTTCCAGCTCATCTACAGTATTTAAAAGGATGAATTGTGCCTTAGATACCCAGGAAATAATATCAATATATGATTTCAAAAGCCATTCCCCACTCGGCCGGAACTCTGGTGGAAGATCTTCCAGACGGATTGAACTGATTCCTGGAATGAATGTGATCCGTTGGTGTCCCTCTTCTGTCATCAAAGGTAAAAAAAAAAAAACCAAGCGGAAGCTCATCAAGGTAAGGTAATTTTGTCTTTATCTACATGACCTTATAATAAGCTCAGTTTGTCTTATGTGGTTTTTTAAGGTGATCATATTTGCAGGAGAAATTAAGGTCAGCATCATCAATGATACTTCATCCGTCGGAAGCTCAAAAACAAAATGTTTAGGGACCAGACGAGATAGATCGATGTCTAAGTGGGTATGTACCTGTAATCAATGATGCACGGGGACGGCTGTTTCCCACCGTTTGACATTTCGAAACGTTTCGAAACTGGAAACGTGGTCGAAACGCGTTCGAAACGTTTCGGACTGTATTATTTTGTTTGGGAAACGTTTCTGGAAAATTGAAACGTCCCCGGTTGAATATACGGGAATTCTAAGCGTCCCCCTTTCTTTTCTAGTTGTTTTTTTGAAAATTAAACACTAAATGATTATAACACATATCACCGTACAGTATTTGATATTCTCTAACCTGTCGATAAGCACTTGACGTTCCCTCTTCTTCAACCCTAATCTGGGTTTCTCTGTTCGAATTAACCTCTGGAGCAGCAGAGAACATACTCCATTTCAAACAAAAAAATAGAGCTTCTCCCATAAAACTCAAAAAGCTTGACGACTTCAATGTTATTATCCTCTGCAGACTCTGCTTGAAACAGGTATTTATTTCTCTGTTCAATGCTCAGTTTATTACTGTCGTCTTCTTTGCCTCTGTCGACTTCAAACTCATCTTCTTCTAGTTTTTATATTCTACTAAAGAGGTTGGATAAGATATGTGTACTGCTAATTGATTTGATCATGTCAAGTTGTATTATAATACTAAGAATTTCTATATCTCTGAGTGAAACAAAACTCTCTGTTTCTTCTGCGAGGACAATCTGCTGCTACTTTTGGTTTCCGATTTTATAGTATCTCTCAGTGTACTACTGCTACTTTTGGTTTCCAATTTATTTAATTCTTTTCTGTGTGATGCGATAGCGATGCACAGTACAACATTTTTTTTGAAAGGCATGCACAGTAGAACTAGTTGAATATAATTGTATATCCATTGCGAATTGCAAAGGGGCTGGAGAATTAATTGAAGGCATATACCCAACATTTATCGGACACCGTATGTGGTAAGGTAATGTTATCTTCTTTAAAAATATTTTAAAATATTTTTAGTTTATCTTATTTTATAAGTGATATATTTATAATATAATATTTTTTTAAAACTATACTTTTCTATATTTTTGTTGCCGTCCCCGTTTCTTCTATATTTTAAAATTGGCGTTTCGCCGTCCCTGAAACGTCCCCGTCCCTAAACTTGGAAACATTTCCGTGCAACATTGCCTGTAATGTCAATTGGGTAGAATTGACTTTCCGTGATGAGCTTATGGCTATACAAAACGGACAAATATGAAGCATTCATTACCCAGAATGAAGCAACTGGGATCTTTCTTCTAACTCCTACTTCTACCGCCCAATGCATTAAAGATTCTGCAATGATCATATCTGGCCGCCGCTTGCTTTGAAGCAGCTTCTCAAGCACCTGCTTCATAAGCTCTGCCATCTTTATGTAACCCGCTTCGATAGAACCAGCACTTTCATCAGATCCTCGATTCTGATTGGAGGTAAGAACATTTGGTATGGTGAGTACTTACAAGTGGGTTTGTAGGTGTTTTAACTTTTGTTGTTCTATCAATAAAAACCAGAGCCTCAAACCTGATCAGAAGGAAGAACGTTTGGTATGGTGAGGACGCTTATCCTCACATCAGCTGGATTATTATAAGTACTGTACTGTTGGGAACTAAGCAGGCCATGCCATTCTTCTGTAACAATGTAGATGACATGAACACGACCTTCCCCTTTTGAGACGAGCTGCTCACACAAGTTCATCATCGCGTTGAGGTGGCTTCTGCGGGGATATGGTATGGCCACGATCACACGGGTTGATGATGGTACACACCCTGAAGATATCATCATCCCTGCTAACTGAAAATAAAGGCTGTTGAAAGGTGAGGTTGAATTTTGGAAGTATTACTAGGAGGAAGAAGGATAGTATATTGTGGATGAGGGCATTTCATTATTAGGAGGAAGTCATGTGTTAAATAAGTATACAGCAGCTCTGGACGATGATGATGATGATATTTTTAAATTAAGGGATTAGTAATCATTTAATAACGAGGTTTGTTTATTCTTGGTATGATTTCCGTGACGACAAACAAATGTTTAAATTTATTGAGAGGTGAGGAAGGCTTGTTTACTCTTTATTGTTTGATCACATTTTAATTTTTGGCTTATTGTCCATGAATTATTGCAAAGTACATACGTAACATACCGTAAAAAAATCGTGGCAAATCGGCATCTTGATCTAAATCGTTTTCTTATACTATTAATTTTTAAAAAAAGAAAAGTAAAGAAAATGAAAGACCAACAGCCTCGATTGCTCTCCTTGGCTGGTACTTGGTAGTAATGCATTGGAGTTTTAATTATTTGAGGTTTCTAAGGTTGACCAGTTCCTGGATCGTTCAGCATTCTTTGAACAACCAAGATTTGTGGCACAACTACATTAACAAAAAAACAAAAGGGATTATTGACCTTTTATAGCTTTTAAACCATTGTCTCAAGGATTAAGGTTCAATTCCTATATGGTTCAAAATAAAGGGTTTAGGATTTACTTTATTTTTAAGATTTATGAATTTTGAGAATAAGTTTTATGATTTAGAAGTTAAGAACGTAGTGATTAAGGTTTAGGTATCAAATTTATGACTTGGGGGGTTTAAGTATTTAATTAGTGTTTAAAAGTGAGTAGCAATATGCAAAATGGAAGATAGTGAAATTTTAAACTTCAGTTAAATGGAGTGTTCTTTTAGGAAGATCAAACCAGTCATACCGTACTAGTGCATATACGGTGCAATCCAGTTATAAAATCATAGTAGTCACACTACTACATAAAAACAAGGAGTTTATTCTCTTATTACTCATTCTGGGGGAGTGGAGGAATGGAGTTTTCTCTCCGATTACCCAACCTGGTGGAGGAATGAAGTGCCGTGAAGGACGGCGGTGGGGGAAAGGAGTTTACTCTCCGATTACCCAGCCTGGAAGAGTCGTCAGAGATGCAAGGGAGGTGCGCCGTGAAGGACGGTGGTGGGGGAAAGGAGTTTACTCTCCGATTACCCAGCCTGGAAGAGTCGTCAGAGATGCAAGGGAGGTGCGCCGTGACGGATAGTGGTGGGGAAAGGAGTTTACTCTCCGATTACCCAGCCTGGAAGGTAGTAAGAAGAGGTCAATGAAGGTCCCTAGGACAAGATTTCTAGGCTTTATAGTAAGATGTATGTGTAAGGTAGGACTAGAATGGTTATGTAAGAGTTGAGTCGGTGTATCCTTAAAAGCGGGAAAGGCATTCATGCCTCAGTACTGCTATGTAAGCTGGGAAACCAGCCAATTATCAAAAAAAAAAAAAACTAATCACCGCAGTACACAATTTTTTTAAAATCATATTAACGTTGTAAATATGTAACAAAGTGTGGGTGCAGCGTTTTTTTTTCATTAATTGATATACACTTGTGATTTAATTAAAGAAGTTTATACTTGATGAATAGTGATTTTACTAACTGCAGTACAATTTTTCTTTTTGCCAAACTATCCGGAATACATTGCAATGTGTTGGGACACCCGTTTTTCTTTAAAAAAATAAAAATCGATATATGAAACAGTTTTTATATTCATTTCTTTGTTACTAACATGTAGTACAAAACTTTTTTCTATCCAAACTTTCTGTTGGAATGTATTATGGCGATTTTTTTGTTGAATAGTGCAAATGGACATTTTGAAACAACTTTTATTGAACATCTTGAATCACAACTAAGTTACATAACATATTACAAGCTGACATTTGATGTAAAGACATCTTTAGGGAAAAAAATAATTGACATTATCAAACATCATTACTATCAACCAACTCATCACTCTCACTTTCATATGAATCGGAGAGTAATTCGAGTTCCCATAATATGGAACTGTCATACACTTCACTGCTTGCAACTGACTCCATTGAAAACTCAATGTCGCCTTCATATTGTTCAACTCGTGTCAAATTAAATCACTATATTGTTCAACTCGTGTCAAATTAAATCACTATATTGTTCAACTCGTGGCAAATAAAATCAAGACCTAGATCAACTCATGATTTTATTTGTTACTAGTTGAACAATATAGTGATTTAATTTGACACGAGTTGAACAATATAGTGACTTTATTTGACACATTTTTGGCATTTTGTATTTCCAATATTTTGTTATATAGTTAAGTGATTTTGGGATCTAAGAAACCTCCCAACAAATCAAAATATATATTTACGTAAAAGAAGTAATAATCGTGATCATTTCCTCACACACAATGTAACTTAGGATCAAGAAAGCGTTTAAATTCAAGTCTTTCTTCCTTACGTGATTGTTGCTCAGAATGAACCCTAACTTTCAATTCTCTGAAGCATGGGGTTTGAAGTCTAGGACTTTTGTAACGAATTTCTACATTTGGATATATTACAGTTTTCATGACATGAACATTAGGTTTGTTCTGCTTGGTAGATGTTTGGATTATTAGATATTCACTTTCAATTCTCTGATGCATGGGGTTTGAATTCTAGGACTTTTGTTAGGAATTTCTACATTTGGAAATATTTCAGATCTCGTGACATAAACATTAGGTTTGTTCCGCTTGGTAGATGTTTGGATTATTAGATATTCATTTGATAGATGTTTGGATCTATAAAATTTGGTAATGAACCCTAACTTTCAATTCTCTGAAGTAGGGGGTTTAAAGTTTAGGACTTTTGAAAGGAAACAATCCCACATAACATAAATCAGTGAAACTTCTAACATAACATAAGTTAAGGTCTTACGAATGAAGATCAATTATAACTACAACCAGTTTAGTCAAGCAAATGTAGAAAGTCAACAAACCACCCAAACTGTATCTTAAAATAACAAAAACATAAAACCCTAAACTATGGCACACCGTACAGGTGATAGTATGAATCCCATATAGATAAGGTGCTGAAGACCTCATCTATCCCTATTCAGTTGCCTTCTGTTCCTCCTCTGGGATCTCCTCACGGTAGTAACGTCAGTCCCAGCTACGGTTTCCGGAAAAGTAAGGCCTACCAATCTCAGTTGCCTCACTCATGAGCTGCAACATAATATTATTAAGTTAGCCTAGCATTCACAAAATGTTATAATCAACTGAAATTATACAAAGGCAGAGATCAACCTACTAGGGCAGGATCCGGCCGATGAACGAAGGTGTTGTTGTACATGTCAGGATTCAGAATCTTTGGATGGTTGTGTTTGACGTACCAATCCAGATAACCTTCGTCACATGCGTGCAGTACCGCCCTTATCTTGTGCACCCCGCAGTAGCAGCACACTCACGTGTGGTGTCCCACACACTATACATGGGGGTACACACATTTATAGGGGGATCCTTTTCTCTCTCTTTTTTCAGATCTGATGTTTAGTCTAATAGGGGGAGGTGGGATACATTGAACGTACCCGAATTGGCAGAGACAACGCTCTGGTATATATGGCTCATTCACGCCCATGTACTGTAAGGTACCCCTGTACCAAGTGCAACCCTTGTTCTCATTCACCTTTTCGCGACCGTAGGGCAACCAATCAATCTACATTGGATCACAGGGAAACGTAAGCATCAATAAGAAACAATAATGTAAATAATACAAATTACAATTGTTGTACCACTTACATTTCTTGTTGTCAGAGTATCTAGATGCTTGCGGTAGTTCTCCAACAACTCTTTATCCTTCTGCTGGGAGGTGGACCTGACCCATCTCATAGCCCACGGTCTATCATCCCCATCACGCCAATCAGCACTAACTGCTGGTCTAAGAGTGGGGAAGTATGCATATATCCAACACTACGGAAATTAAAAAAATAAATTATGCCAACTATTAATGTGAATTCATGAAATTTTATTGGACATTGTTGTACATTAAAACACTTACCTCGAGAAGGGTCAAACAGCCAACAAAGCTAGTACAGTCAGCACGAGATGATATCCTTAGCTGGCAATACAACCATGCAAGAGTACCTGCTCCCCATGCGTACTTCTTTAGCTTCACATGTCGGCTCATGGGAGTGACTAACCAGAACGGTAGAGGACTTATGCGTCCATGCCCCTTATTAGCAAAGACGGTGGTAACGATTGCATAGTAGAGCCACCTACACACCTCCTTCATAGGTACCCTCTGCTCGGTTGAACACCACTGAATAAGTGGACATACTTGAACAACACCAGTATGCCACATGAAATCTGTCATCGCCTGAACACCGTCTCGAAAATCTAACAACTTAGCCATTGTATCCTTAAACTCAATGTTTGACAGGTCCCCCACAACTGGATGACCAACGATGGGGATCCTCAGTATCTGCCACACATCATAAAGTGTGATCGTCATCTCTCCAAAGGGCATGTGGAAAGAGTTGGTGTCCGGCTGCCACCTCTCCACAAAGGCCGGGATCAATGACATGTTACTGAAACCCCATGTGATATCTAGCAGATGATGTAGCCCTGAGTGCATAATGATATTCATTGCCCATTTGCAAGGAACCCTGCTAAACGACCAGTTCGGATCATAGGCTTTCGGGGTTTAAATCTCAAAACACCCCGGTCCTAGATAGTTACCACAACGTTTACACACACATGAAGTAGTTAAATCTACTTGATAAAGTAAAAGATAAAAGAGTACATACCTTAGTCATTGACCAAAGGTCAATGGCGACATGCCCCCCGAAACTGGTGATGACACTAGTCAGTAGCGGACCACCAGTACTGGCACATCATTAAGCCTCCAGTAAGTGGGAAGAACAGGCTCCATAGCAAGAGCAGCTTCCTCATCAGTCGCGCTCTCATGATCAGGGTCGTCCTCGTCCCGGTCCTCATCCTCATCCGTCTCCTCAGCCTTCTCCTCATTGATATCCATGTCAACGACTGTAGTATCCGGAGAGGTACGGGGGTCACGATAGCTACCCCCTAGCAGAACTATGTGCCTCCACATGCTCCACGTGGTGGTCATGATAGCTACCCCTAGAAGAAGTTTGTGCCTCCACATGCCCTACGTGGTGGCTACTCTCACCCTCTATATCATAACTGGAGCTATGGGGCTCGGCCCGATCAGTAGATGACCAACCACCTCAAGAGGATGAAGCCACATACATCCTTCTCCTTGGTATGTATGTGTATGGGTCAGAATCGTGCAATGACTGGGCAGGGGATGGGTCCATGAAAGGTTGCTGTTGTGGGTGAAATGATGAGTGACGTGGCGGCTCAGCATGACCCTACTGTGGGTGGAATGACGAGTGTCGTGAAGGATCAACTCCGGCGACGCGCTCACGACGGTACGAAGTTGTCATTGGTTGCTCCACATTTCTGTCTTTCTTCTTTTTTGTGTACACGTTCTTGATAGCTTTCTTAAACTTATTCATCACTGCACAAGTTGAACAAATCACAGATTTATAAGCTACGCAAGTAATAATAAATCTACAAAATAATTATAGCATGTAACTTAATATGTAAGAGACTTATAATATTAAATCAACGGTATATTAATAATTAATATTATTTAATGAGTGACAAATAATTTATGATTGTTCCAATTAATTTTAAAATATTTATAAAAAAAATTAAAAAAAAACCAACTCACCCTGATTGGCGGGCCGAGTCACGTTGTCTAGTGTCGATGAGTGGGGCAAATTACCCACATGTATGTTGACTCTCGGGGCGAACGGAGCGCGCGGCGACGGGCGAGGCAACCAGACACAGGTCGTGTCTCCAGGCGGGGCGAGATGGGGCTGGGCGTGTCACCAGGAGGGGCGTGTCACTAGGCGGGGTGTGTCGCCAGGCGGGGCGAGCTGGAGCGGGGCGTGTTGCCAGGCGGGGCGAACCGAGGCTGGTCGTGCCGACCACCGGGGCGAGCTCCAGAACTCCATTAATGGAGTTTTCAAGTTTTTTTCAGAATTTTAATTTGTAGATAGCCTAAATTAATGTGTTTTTGTAAAAACTAACACCGAATTGGGATACACCACATCAAGATCTATAACTTGAAAAAAAAATGAAAAACTCACCAGAAATTTTTTCCAGCGGTGGTTCGACGAGCTGGAAGAGAGGATTCTGGTGACTGAATTTGGAGGAGAGGTAGTGCGTGTGTGAGAAATGAGGATACGGGACACATCCCGTTTATATATAACGTGCGTGTTTTTGACCGTTTTTTCACAAAAACTCTTGTTTTGACTCGTCTTCACTATATAAATGTCGTTTTGTAGTAAATACATGAAAACGTATATAACTAAACATAATAAACGTTAAGTTATATGTTTTAAGCCGTATTCCGACTTTATACGTTTAAGAAATGTTTAAACACTTTTACCGCAAGAGCGTTTTTTTTCGGTTTACGCTGGCGAAATGAGTTTTTCAAAAAATAAAGTTACAACAGTATGTTATTACATGTTCACAACGTTAATTTAATTTAAAAAAAATTGTACTGCGGTGATTAGTAATTTTGTACTACAAATAGCAACCCAGAAAAACAATTTATCACCTCGTCACGCATTGCAATATAATCATTCATCGGCTGAATTTTATACTCAATACAAATAAAAGAGTTACCGCACAGGCCGAATCGGATATGCTCGCCTGGTACTTCACAAAGAATGGTGAATACTCTATCAAGAATGGATATCATCTTCTTTGTCAGCTCGACTCCGACCCAGGTTCGTCTGTTTCTTCGACCTCCTCTTTCATCTCCCCAGCCCTTCACCTCCTCCGCTCTAGCTCTCTCCCTCCAAGGATTAAGCTCTTCGGATGGAGGTTCTGGTCAGGAGCCCTTGCTTGTGGGGAATCCCTTCGGTCCAGACAGATTGGGGACCCTCGCTACAATCTTTGCGGGGCTAGAGATTCTTTTCGCCATTCCTTTTATGTGTGTCCATTTGTTAAGCCTTGGTGGAAGGTTCTTGATCGTCTTGGTCTCCCTTCTCTCCTTCCCCGGGACTGCTTTTCGTCTCCTGGTTTTTGGCTTGATTAGTGTGCTCTTGAGCTCCATAACGACTCATTTGTGGAGCTCGTTACTCGGTTGTGGGCACTCTGGTGGGGAAAATGTGAATCGTTGATGGGCAGCCCGGACAATTTTGAAGAGAAGGTGCAGTCGGGCCTTTCCTTTGCCCTCGAGTATGGGCTATCTCTTCGGAAGTGTGTTTCCCTGGACTGGTGTAGTATCAATTGGTCCCCTCCGAAAGAAGGCTTCCTCAAGTAAAACATGGATGCTAGTGTCTCCTCGGAATCCCTTACTGGGATCGGCTTTGTTCTTAGAGACGACTCGAGCAGGGTTGTGGCGTGTGGCTCTAAGAACCTGGGAGCTATCCTTCCCGTGGTTGTTGTGGAGGCTGCGGCAGTTGCTTTCGGTCTCCAGTCAGCCCTTTCGGCAAATATCGGATGCTTAGAGGTGGAATCTGATTCCAAGGTTTGTGTTCTCCTCATCACTGACCTTTAGGATCCTCCTCCTAAGGTTGTTTCAGTGTTATCCGAGATCCATGATGCTTCCTCTCGTGTCGATGTGATTTCCTTCTCCTTCGTTCGTCGCTCTGCTAACAGGGCGGTGGATGCTTACGTGCGTCTTGCCCCTCCGGGGCGCTCCCTTGTTTGGTGGGATAGCTTCCCCAGTCAAGTGATCGAGATCTGTTCTGGCGACTTTCCTCTCTAGTCTCTTAGATCTGTTTAGGCTCTCTGTTCCTCCTCAAAATAAATAAATAAATAAATAAAAGAGTTATCGTGGTTATGTATCACCCTACTTAACTGAGTATTTATTAGGGGGACAATTTTTACCCAAACCGAAATCTGACCTAAATCTAACCCGTATAACGGGTATAGATTTTGATTATTGACTGATTTAATTTTTGGGTCGGGTATAGATTACCTATTAAATATATGGGTTAGATATGGGTTAAAAGTCCTAACCTGAATTCAACCTGATTCGTTTACTTAATTTAGTTAAAAATAAATAAATTGATTAATATGTAAATATGTTACTTAGATATGTATTAATTCTATAACTATTAATATAATAGTAAACAAAAATACTATCACTTTTTAGACCCACACAAATAAGTTTTTTTAAGATCCAAATACATTCTTCAGTCCATCTATATCCATCTTTCACTCTTTGTTTGAAAACCTAAATAATATGTCATTCTTGCAGCCGCATAAACTCCACTGTCCATTCTATTTTATCCATATAAATAACAGCTATGGGGTAAGTTTATTGACCCATTTAACATAATGTTTACATTTGGAAAAACGGCATACACTGATTCGAAATAAATGACTGTCATGTGCACGCTGTTAAGGACGACTGATCATTCTGTAGAAAGACAAGAGTATTTGTATATAAACAGGTTGAATGATTTTGCATGGATTGGGTATAGGTTGAAAATTTGTAACCCGATTATTTATGGGTCAGGAATAGGTCAATACAATTTTAATCAGGTTGGATATGGGTAAGTTTTAACCTAACCCGACTCATTAACCTGAATTGTCACCCCTAGTATTTATTGGTTCATTTGGGATAGCAGACGGTAGATAGTGCGGACGGTTTATTCCGATCATGGAGCGGCAATGTAAGTGGCAGTCCAGTTGACTGGACTGCTTATGTGGCATAATAAAATGGTGTAATATTTGTATTAACTTTAAATTGTCATAACTTTTAAAATATAAGTCCAAAATAAAAAAAATTTGCACCATTGTTCATCTAAATTCAAGCTCTTTAAAACAAGACCAATCATGAATATGTTTTGACAAGTTTAAAAATTTATGCTAGTTATATGTACATATCAACGACACTTATGATTCACCACATACAGTTTAAAATACACCATATAACACTAATAATACACCACAAAACAATAATGGTTCAGTATTTGATCCAAAGTTTGTTACCTAATTCACCACTTATTAGTTAATGAATCATAATACCAATTTCAATGAATCATAATATCAAATATAATGAATTATAACATCATTTTAGTGTATGATCAGTAACATATAAAATAAAAATTAAATAATAATACAATACAAAACAATATTTGGTACGTAAGAAAAATACATCATTCAACATGTAAGTTTTAAAATATATTACAATACAATAATAATACACTAAAAACAATAATGAATTTTATCGGTTCCGGAGTTTGTTATCTAATTCACCACTTATTAGTTAATGAATCATAACACCAATTTCAATGAATCATAATATCAAGTTTAATGAATCATAACATCATTTTAGTGAATCATCAATCACATATGAAAAGAAAAATTTTAAACAATAATACAACACAAAACAAAATATTTGATACATAAAAAAATACATGATTCACCATATAAGGTTTAAAATACACCATACAACAATAATAATACACTACAAAACAATAATGATTTTTATCGGGTTCAAAATTTGTAATCTAATTCACTATTTATTAGTTAATGAATCATAATATCAATTTTAATGAATCATATATCCAAACTAATGAATCATATTTGATTTTAGTTTATCATCATACACATGTAAAAATAAGTTTTTTTTAAGTTGTCAAAACATATCCATGACTGGTCTTGTTTTGAAGAGCTTGAATTTAGATGAACAATGATATAATTTTTTTTATTTTAGACTTATATATTAAAAGTTACAACCATTTAAAGTTAATATAATAAAAAAAGCAACCCAGTCAGTAAAACAACCCAGTCAGCTGCTGACTGGGACTGCCATATCACCAGGTTCGCACAATGTTGTGCACGGAACCACCGTGTGTACGAATTTGCCTTGGGATAGATGTTGGGGTTGTTGACGGGTCTTGCTGCCAACATTTTAGGGGTTGTTTACTTTGGAGTTTTAAGAAAAAAGATTTATTTTATTTGTGGTTGTTGTTTTGGTAGTTTTGAGTTTGAGGTCCGACAGACAAAAGTTTGTGATTTTAGTTTACTTCTTATTCACTTCTTTCAACAAGCTGGTAAAGCCTTCTCATCGATCTACATGAAGTTGAGAATTATAAAAATTGCACTATTATAAAACTCATTGGTTTGATGTACAACTAATAATTTTTGAAAGAGATGGGTCAGCGAAAATCAAATTGACGTGCTACTGTTCTTTAATGCTTATTTTACGTATATATAATGAGTACTGTCATTGATTCACGGTGCAGATACTACGGACACAATTTTTCCGTCTGGGACGGATCCCACGCATACTGCTTGTACAGTAATATTTAGGTAATTTTCTTTTTTCAAGATATTACATATAATTTCATTGAATGATCAGCCAACGTGCTTTTTTATATTATAATATTTTTGTCTTTTTTTTTAACAATGCTTCAATAATATAATCATTGTAGATAAGTCACTAATTTCATAATTTTTTTTAGTTGTAAATGGAACAGTGTAGAAACTTTAGGAAATATGTATTGAATTCATTGTGTTGTAACCGAGACGGTACGCCCATATATATAGGCTACATAGAGAATATTAACAGACACTATTATGGACTATATTTTACAGACTCTATTATGGGCCTAAAGTATACTACTTCTATTATCGGCCCATTTTATACTCTTGGGCTATTATCCGTCCGCGATGCCAAATCCGTGTCGATGAGAGGCATTTGGGATCGGAGTGAGAGAAGGCGCGATCGACCTAGGGTTTTCGTGAGCCCGTCAGCTAATTGAGCCGTTGTAGGAAGAAATTCAATTTTCAAGCTTTGATTTGTACACGCTCTCGAACAAAGAAGAAATCAACCACTACATGCTTGGCGCGACTATAGAACACCGGATTCGAAGCAAGGTACGTTGCTCCTATATTATCACATTTCAAGATTGGGCTTTTCTTCAACCGAATTCCTAATTCTTGGAGTAATTTCTGTATCCATAATGTTTCTGATGTTGCAGTTGCTAAAGCTTTGAATTCGGCTTCAGTGGAGGATCTGGCAACCGTGCGTTGCTTCTTCGAGCTCCAGGAAATCAAGCTATCGCCAAAAAAGATAAGGTATCCTGCAGTAGAGCGGCGGTCAGCATAAGATCCAGCCCAGTCTGAATCAGAATAGATGCGAAGCTCCGGTGGGGATGTAGAGGAAAACAAAAGGCCTAAATTCATCGTGGATTTAAGGTAATGTAGTATACGTTTTGCTGCAACCCAGTGTGCTTCTTTTGGTGCTTGCATATATTGGTTGATGCGATTTACTTCAAAACTAATATATGGTCTAGTAAAGGCCAGATATTGAAGACTTCCTACCACACTGCGAAAAAGAGTAGAATTTTGATAGGGTGGTGAAGTGGTAGTATCTAGTGCCTGCGAGTCTAATATGGGGGTAGAAACAGGTTTGCAGTGTTGCATGTTTGTTTTTATCAGTAGTTCCTGAATGTAGTGACTCTGAGTGATGGTTAGGCCAGTACTGTTTCAGGTGGCTTGAATGCCCAGAAAAAATGGAGATTCCCAAGTTCCTTTATAGGAAATTCACGAGCAAGAGTATGTGTGAGTTGAGTAATTAGAGATAGGGATGAGGCAGTAACCAGAATGTCGTCTACATAACCCAAGAGGTAGACAGTTTCTCCTTTTGAGTTATAAATGAAAAGAGATGGATCAGACTGAGAGGCAAAGAAACCTATATGAATGAGATAATTGCTAAGTCGAGCAAACCAAGCTCTAGGTGATTGTTTTAGGCCATAAAGAGCTCTTTGTAATTTGCACACATGATTTGGACATTTTTTATTAACAAACCCAGTAGGTTGTTTAATGTAGACATCCTCCTCTAACTCACCATGTAAAAAAGCATTATCAACATCTAGTTGATGTATTGGCCAGTTGTTGGCTGAAGCAATGGCCAGTATAACTCTGATAGTAGCAACTTTCACCACAGGGCTGAAAGTTTCATAGTAATCGATGCCATGTGTCTGTTTAAAACCTTGAGCCACTAATCGAGCTTTTCTTCTTTCGATTGAACCATCCGCATGTCTTTTTGTTTTTAAAATCCACTTGGTCCCAAGTACATTAAAGTGAGGTTGAGGAGTTGAGGAGTGACAGAAGTAGTGGAGTTCTTTGTAGGGAAAGTGTAGACTCCATCAACCACATCACCCTTGAGTAAGGTCCCTTGGGTATTCAAATCCTTCAACAGAAAATAATCTTTGTAAAACTCAAAATAGGTTCTGTTATCTGAACAGAATTTGTTTATCGAGATTAAATGCTTATTTAGAGTGGGTACATGCATAAGGTCATTAAGGATAAAAGTCTTATCACCAAGAGATAAGGAGCCCATACCCTGTTGTTGGATGCCCATAACAGAGCCATCACCAAGAGACACAACATCTGTGCTATTGTACTCAGAGGATGTGAGGTTTAGACGAGAAGAGTCGCCTGTAAAATGGTGTGTGATGCTCCTGTATCTGCAACCCATGGTGTATTAGAAGTCTGACCAGTTGAGAGAGCAGTGACATTTGTGGATAGAGACTGGGGGGTTTTGGTTGGTATGCAAAATTGTATCGGTGATAGCAGTTTGATGCTTCATGACCCCGCTTCTTGCAGATTTGACATTGAGGTCTGTTATCTGGTTTCCCTGTGAAGTTTGTGTTGGAATTATAACCACGGCCTCGTCCCCTTGAGGTATTTGGTTTTCCTCTATTTGATTTGTAGTATCCTCGTCCATCCCCTTGAGATGAATTGTTGTAAGTAGTGGAGTTGAGGTTTAGAGGGGGATTGGTAGTTTTGTGGTGCTGTAAGACCCAGGTTTCATTGGATAACATGAAGTTGTATAGTTGGGATGGGGTGCAAGACTCAGATCTGGTCAGTAAATTTGAAACTAGGGCTCCATACTCAACTGGTAAACCTTTCAGAATATAGCATTGGAATTCACGGTTAGAAACCGTGTGACCAGTGAGGGCTAGGGAATCTACTAGAGTTTGAGCTCTATTATAGTAACTGGTAATGTTTTTTGTGGGAAGTTTTTCAATGGAGGCTAACTGATGTAGTAACTGACCAACTTGGGCATTACTCTGTGATGCAAAAGTTTCAGTGAGATAATTCCAGGCTTGAGCTGAGGTTCTCATACCAATTACTTGGTCAATCAAGGCATCACTTAGAGAGGCATATATAATTGTCAGTACCATTTGATCTGTTTGAATCCACTTACTAAACTCTGGATTTGTAACTCCGTCTATCATAGGAGCAGGACACGATCCAGATCCATCAACAAATTGAAACAAATCGTTTCCTCGCAAAAATGTAGTAAGAACTCCATTCCAAATCCTATAGTTATCTTGTTTCAGGTTTACTAAATTTGTTGCCGCCGATAAAATTGACTGAGAAAAAGGGTTTACTTGTGGTGCAGGTGTCGCGTTAGCTTGAGGAGTGGAGGTAACTGGAGACTTTTCGCCGTCTGTAGATCCATGGCCAGATGAGGTAGTAGAGTCTTGATCCGCCATGGAAGGGAGGAATAAAGGAAAGAAAAAGAATTGAAGGAAAGAAGAGAGAGCGTCAGAGAAGAATTCCCGTGGGTAGCTCTGATACCATAGTTGTAAATGGAACAGTGTAGAAACTTTAGGAAATATGTATTGAATTCATTGTGTTGTAACCGAGACGGTACACCCATATATATAGGCTACCTAGTCGCCATATATTCTGGGCTACACTATTATGGACTATATTTTACAGACTCTATTATGGGTCTAAAGTATACTACTTCTATTATCGGCCCATTTTATACTCTTGGGCTATTATTTTTATATGACTTTATCGTTATATACATATGACTTTTAAATAACGTTTTCTTTATCTAATAATATTTGTCATTTATGCATAAGTACAAAAACAAATTTGATTATACATCAATTCAAATATACATGCCCTCATCAGTTGAATAAAATCTTAAAATAGTTAAATTAATATAAAACACTAAGTTAAATCATTATAAATCTTTGTAGCTTAATTATTTTATTACATATATGAACAAATTAGTATACACAATGGATCCTATATATATCACGATTGAAAATTTCCGTCAGTGACGGATAACATCTTAACCATTGTTTTATAATAAAACGACAGGAGATATGTGATAGATCATTATTCATCTATTGTGTTTGTATGCATGTGGTATTTTTTACATGATTATAATACTACTTATTTAATTTGATAATATTTTTTGATGAACATATATCACGATTGAATTTTTTTGAAAAAGTTAAATTAATGCAAAAACACCAAGTTAAATATTTATACTTTTTTAAAGAAAAAACTGAATGATATTGCTATTGTATTATGGTTTTCTAATCTTATAATATTGTTGTTGATACATATATATAAAAACTAGAGTATAGCAATTCAAATTACACCAATCAACTAATTAAAATTGAGAAAATTGCTAATACAAAACAAATACCAAGCTAATATTTATATTATTTTTTTAATTAAAAAAATTGATGTATAATATTTTAAAAAATATTGCCGGTTAATTTTTTAACCTTCATGTTATAAGTTATCGTGTAGTGCATATATAAAAATCAAATGTTAATAAATACGTAAAGTTGACCCCAACAATTCAGTTTATTATATAAATTATAATGTTGGAAATTTTATGTATAATCATGGTGTGGAAACGTTTATACTCCTATAATAATGGAATCATAAAAACGTGGAAATGTTTATATAAAAACATGGAAACATTTATAAAAAAATGTGGAAACATTTATATAAACTCGTGGATACGTTTATGCATAACGGTGGAAACGTTATACTTAATTGTGGCGTGGAAATGTGTCGTAGAAACGTTATATTTAATTGTGGCATGGAATATATATTTGGGTAAACGTATATATGTAATCATGGTGTGTAAACGTTTATATATAAATCGTGGAATCGTATTGTGGCATGGAAACAATCATATATAATTATTGAAATGTTTATAAGTAATCATGCCATGGAAACGTTATATATAATCATGGAATCATAGAAACGGGGAAACGTTTAAATAAAAATGTGGAAACATATATATAACAATGTGGAAATATTTAAATAAAAAGGTGGAAACGTTTAAATAAAAAGTGGAAACATTATCCAAACTCGGACTCCTTTATGTATAACGGTGGAAACATTATATACTTGTGCCATGGAAACATCATATATAATTATAATTTTTTTATATATAATCATGTAGTGGAAATGTTTATATGTACTCATGGCGTGGAAACATTATAGATAATCATGGAATTGTAGAAACGTGGAAACGTTTAAATGAACATGTGGAAACATTTATTTGAATTTGTGGACACCTTTATGTAAAACGTTAGAAACGTTATTTATAATTGTGGTGTGGAAATCTGTCGAGTTAGTGACAACAATATAAAGTGTAGAACTAATGCCAAAAAGATTACCCTACCCCCAAACACCCAAAAAACCACCCTAAGATAGCTAAAAACGTCGAAAGCATTTTTAGGGTTTGTAGTACAGGGTTTAGGGTCCCTAAACCACAAACCCTAAAAAACTGTCGAGTCAGTGACGACAATATAAAGCGTAGAATTAATGTCAAAAAGATTACCCTACCCCCAAACACCCTAAAAACCACCCTATAAATGCTAAAAACGTCGAAGGCATTTTTATGGTTTGTAATGCAGGGTTTAGGGTCTAACGACTCTAAACCCTAAACCACAAACCCTAAAAAACTGTCGAGTCAGTTGAGACAATATAAAGTATATGTGAGCCTAATTTTATTTGAATAATTATGGTTATTTAGTACATAGATTTACAAGTATTTAAATGGTTTATGGTTTTTAGTTTTTTCATGGTTTGAATCTCTTCATATTATTTTACTTAAGTTTTATGGTTTTTTTCATTTATTATTTATTCTAGTATAATTTTAATATAATTGTTAAATTTTAAGGTGTAAGGTTCAACTTAAACTATATACTTTTTAGAGTTTCGTTCATATATGAATTTAAGATTATATTATAATTTATAATTAATTTTGAGATTTTTAGGTTTTAGCCAACAACTTCATATTTAATTTAGTGATTTAAAGTTTTACAATTAATAAACATATATTCCTTAATTACTAATCATACTTTTATATTTATACATTATTATTATCCTCTAATATAAATATATTCACTAATACCCATACTTTTTTTTCTGTATTCCAAAGATCACACTATTAAAAACTATTCTTAGTCAATAACAAAAATGATACACGCCAGTATGTTATAATTTAATGATTCAAATTAAATTTAGAAAAACAATAAAAAAAGAATGGCAATCATTTCCATCACCAAAGCCTCCTCGTCCTTTTTAATCTCAGTCATCCATTTCTTTTTATATTTTTAGTTTCAAAATCAATGGCTCACACTCTATTCGTCAAATTGACGGAGATTTCATATCCGTCACAAAATCTCCACCGAAGTCCTTCAGGGACGAAAAATAGATATTAGTCGCTTAGCAGGTCATTTCATAATAAAGATGACAACAAAGTCAAAGGTCAAAGTATTCTTCAATTTCATTAATAGAGTTACTAGGTTGTGATCGGAAAAATAATGTTTGTATAAAAGTATTGTTTACTGTATATTCTAATTGTAACAACCCAACTTGTTTTCCCAAAAAAAAAATTGTAAGATAGATTAAAGTGCTTCACGCGGAGCAAAAATAGAAAACGTATACTACCAGTCCACTTGGGTCTTGATCTGACGGTGGCGATGGAGTCCGTCAGGGACGGAATATTGTTG
Organism: Limonium bicolor; assembly: GCA_023374045.1. NCBI lineage: Eukaryota > Viridiplantae > Streptophyta > Magnoliopsida > Caryophyllales > Plumbaginaceae > Limonium > Limonium bicolor. The sequence goes on from CM041776.1 coordinate 377,677,816, forward strand.
TCCGTCACCAAATCCTCCCCCAACCTAAATCCCATCTATTGTAATCTATAATTATGAAATCATTGTCATCGGTCTACTAACAGTAAACCATTAAAAAATTAGAGAAGAGGAAGACAATTAGGGGAAGATGCCAAGGATTTTTGGGTATGATACTCAAGTATATCATGACTAATGGATCACTAAAAAATAAATTGATGTTGTAGATTCTAATTTTTATTATAGAGGTATAAATATCAAAGGTAATTTGTAATTTTAAAAATAAATAATAAATATTAGATGTTATTCTCACGATTTAACTAGTTTCAAAAGAATAAAAAAACCATTAATTCTAATAAATATTGCCACGATTTGTAGCAATATTTTTTAACTGAACTGAAATGGAAGTGAAAAAAAAAGATCAACAGTTTAAGTAAAAATTAGAAATTTTGTTGATAAGACTCCTCAAAAATAAATCAACAACTACTGACTACACTCGCATGTTGTTATCTTTGGTAATATTTACTGTACATGTGGGCATACAAAATTATACAATAAAAATGTACATGAAAAATTATACTTTCAGTAGAGAGTTCAATGTTTAATTTTTTCTTATGCAATGTACATGTTTGTATTGTTAGATGTACAATGAATATAGCTATCTCTAACTACATATGGATGTAGGCAAGAATTTGTAAAAATAAATATAAGAACAGATTGTTCGGTTGAATTTATTTATTACTTAGTAAAATATTATGATCAATAAAATAAATCCACTATTTTATTTTATAAATTGTATTGTCTTAAATTTAAAATTTACACTTTTATCAAACAAATCTACAACTACATTTTGAAAATTTATCATTTTACTTAATTACCTGCGCTTTGAGATATTAATAAAAATCTACATTTATATCAAACAAATCTACATTTGCATTTAAAAATTCAATCCACATTTTAAGCAAATTGCATGAAATAGGCAATTACAAAAACTTTTGACATGAATCCTTTAAAATAAAATGAGAAGATCATATAAGTGAACTTGCTAGATTGAATTTATTTATTACTAACTAAAATAAATTAACTTTTTCATTTTAAAAATTGTATTGTCTAAATTTAAAATTTACACTTTTATCAAACAAATCTATAAAGATGTACACTTTACTTAAGTGAGGAAGTAACATCAGACAAGATTATACATTCCCACGATCTAAATTGAAAATAAAAGATAAACCATCAATAATAGTGAAATTTTATTAATAGAAACAAATTATTGAAAAAAGTCGATAATTGATGAAGAAGATGTGAATATTTTTGTTCCTACCATAAATTTCAATGATATAGGGGAAGTTATTAGTGAAAAATAGTTAGTGAAATCTTAATTATAAAAGTCTATTATACCCTTCTATAATTATTTGATTTTTTTATTTTACAAACCCAATTATTAAATAAATAGAATCATCTATCGGTTGAAATTAATGTTTTGAAAAAGAAAATTGTAATATGATGGCGCAAAGTGTGTTGAACACATGTCGAAAGCATATAAGCATGGTCCCTTTGTTGAAGAGGAACACACAAAATTCGTGGGAAGAAAAATAGATTTAGGGCGTGCTCGTTCATCGCGTCAAACGCAGCAAAAGGCTGCTTTTGCTTTAATCTCCCCATGGTTAACCACTTGTGTGTTGCCATGTAACCCTGGGTCAATATTTTGTCCAATCAGAATTTGACAACTATGTTATACTTTTTGAGCAAATCACATTAATCCCTCACTCGTGGCTATAGAACGCAGCCATAGACAAACGCAAATTCAACACTGTGGCTGCGTTGCATGTTGTATGGTGCGACACTTTATGTGACAATCATAGTCAACTACTAACTGGATTGCTTATGTGTCACATAAGAGATTATAAAACTTTAAATGATTGTAAGTTTTAAAATATAAGTCCAAAATAAAAATATATACCACCGTTCATCTAAATAATGGAATTATAATCGTAACTAGCACCAAAACGAATTAGATTGAATGATGAACATCTACCTTCTATATTGAACGACGGAAGAATACTGGAAAAACAGAATCGTATGTATTACAATGCTAAGCACGGCGCTTTTACAACCTAAAACACCCTTATATAACCCGGCGTAGAAAACTAAAAGTAAACCTTAATTTGCACACGTCCGGATCAAGCGTCCGGGTGAACGAGCCGGGCACAACACGGCTGGACTATAATATGTTCGTAACTAGCCACGTCCGTATGGAAGCGTCCGGGTGAACGAGCCGGACACAACACGGCTGGACGATAATATGTTCGAAAGAGAGACCCGCAACACACATACACGCGCCCGGACAGGCCATCCGGTCGCCACATAAAATCACAAAAACGGCAGAAACAACGTACCAATCCAACACTAAATTCAATATCTTCAACAAGAACAGTCATGAATATGTTTCAAGAAGTTACAAAAATTTACTTTTATATGCTTATGATGATACACTAAAATGATGTTATGATTCATTAATTATGATATTATGATTCACTAAAATTGTTATTATGATTCATTAACTAATAAGTGGTGAATTAAATAACAAACTTCGGAACCAATAAAAAACTTTTATTGTTTTGTGGTGTATTATTATTGTTGTATGGTGTATTTTGAAACTTATATAGTGAATCATGTATTTTTCTTACGTACCAATTTTTGTTTTGTTTTGTATTATTGTTTTTTATATGTGTACGAATACACTAAAATAGTATTATAATTCGTTAATTTTGATTTTATGATTGATCAACTAATAAGTGATGAATTAGATAACAAACTTCGGAACCAATAAAATATCCTTATTGTTTTATGGCGTATTATTATTGTTGTATTATGTATTTTAAACCTTATCTGGTGAATTACGTATTTACCTTACATATCAATTATAATTTTGTACTGGATTATTGTTTAATTTTTTACAATGATACACTAAAATGATGTTATGATTCATTAATTTTGATATTATGATGATTCTTTAAATTTGTTATTATAATTCATTAACTAATAAGTGGTGAATTAGATTACAAACTTCATAACCCATAAAAATCATTATTGTTTTGTAATATTTCATTGTTATTGTATGGTGTATTTGAAACTTTATATGGTGAATCATAAGACTCGTTAATATTATATATATATATATATATATATATATATATATACACATATAGTTAATCTAAATTTTTTAACTTATCAAAACGTATTCATGATTGATCTTGTTTTAAAGAACTTGAAATTAGATTAACATTGGTGCAAAATAATTTCATTTTGAACTTATATATTTTAGAAGATACAATAATTTACAGTTAATATAACAAAAAACAATCTAGTCAACAAGTGACTGGGCTGTTTACTCACTGACAACTTCTATTGTACAACCCGGTGTACACGTGTAAAAAAATGTCTTATGTAGCACTGATGATGTGTTTTTGAAGTTTTCTTTTTCATTTTAAAATTTTATAATATAGATTTTAACTTAAGTAAATCTATTATTACTATAACTGCTCATTAAAAATCTAGAGAAAATATACAAGAACAAAAATAATCTATTATTTAAATTCAAACTTTTAATTTAGGAAAAATTACACGCCCCGTCCATGACGTTTGGTGAAATTTCACACTTCACCACGTGGTTTCAAAAATTACTTTCCCCACCCATGTGGTTTCCCCCGTTTTACATCCAACAACTTTTCTAATTTATATTCAATTCAAAAGATGCTTAAATGTTGTCCGAAATTGATTAAACTTTACATGGATGATGTTAAAGTGATATATTTTGATCTTATGTCAAATATGAAGTTTTTTTAAGCTTAAATGTGACCCGTGGGACCCAATGAAACATGTGACATGTTCATTGGGTCCCACATGTGTCACATTTAAGCTTAAAAAACTTTGGGAAAATTCACGATATACCCCTATTTTCTTTCGTAATTCACAATATACCCCTGTGATTTTCGTAATTCAACTTTAAACATGCTTAAATATTGTCCAAAATTGATGAAACTTTATATGGATGATACTAAAGTGTTATATTTTGATCCAATATCAAATTTGAAGCTTTTTAAGCTCACATGTAACCTGTGAGACCCAATGAATATGTGACTGTTCATTGGGTCCCACAGGTCATGTGAGCTTAAAAAACTTCAAATTTGATATTGGACCAAAATATAACACTCATCGTCCATGTAAAGTTTCATCAATTTTGGACAATATTTAAGCATGTTTAAAGTTAAATTACTAAAATCACAAGGGTATATTGTGAATTACGAAAGAAAACAGGGGTATCTCGTGAATTTTCCCAAAAACTTTAGATTTCTCACTGAACCAATTATATAACACTTTAGCATCGTCTATGTAAAATTTTATCAATTTTGGAGAACGTGTAATCATCTTTTAAATTAACTAAAAATTAGAAAAGTTGCTGATTATAAAACGAGGGAAACTACATGGGTGAGTTTTGAAAAAAATTGAACAAACTATTTTTATATTTGTAAACATGAACGTGAGTTTTGAAAAAATGAACAATATGAAGTAAATTTTGAACAAGGTGTTTTAAAATTTGAACAACTAATACTGTATATCTAAACCTAAACTTAAAAGTTTTAAAAATAAAATCATTTTTATATAATTTTGGTAAAATTCACGGGATACCACTAAAAAATTTATTAATTCACAAAATACTACAGTTTTTTAAAAAGTTTTTCAAATACTACAAAAAATAAATTTAATTCATCAGATACCACAAATTACAAACCCAAAACTTTTTGAGACTAAAATACCCCTACTTGCTAATAAACATAGTTCACGGTATACCACATAAATATTATTAATTCACAAGACACCAAAAACTTTATAAATATATATTAAAAACAGTAAAAAATAATAAAAATGTAAGTTTATTATTTTATTGGTTAAAATTTTATAAAATAAAAAAACCACATATATAATTAATTTCAAAAAATATAAAAAATACTATGTATCATTTAAAAGCTAAAAAATTTAGTTGAAAATAAAAAATAGTTTAGAGAATGATAATTCAAAATTTTTATTATATTTTTACTCAAAGTATCTTTTGTACTAAAAAATAATACTTTAAAAATTAAATTTAAATAAAGTAAACTATGAAAAATTAAATTATCATTCTTTTTACTATTTTTGTCTATTTTCAATCATATGTGTGGCGTCTCTAATATATTATACTTTTTATAATTCTTTAAAGATTTTATTATACATAAGGTATTTATTTTTTCAATATTAACCCTTATTTGAAGAACGTTGGTTTTTACTAGTTACTTACTATATAAAATGTCACAATAAAAAAGATTAGACTATAATACTCTTACTATTTTTTTTTTCAAATTATTTAGCTTGTATATAGTATATAATATTTTTATATAATATCACTATATATATATTTAATTAAAAAATACAACAAAAATTTTTAAATATACTTAACAAAGTAAGTAGAAAAAGTGAACTTTTTTTATATATGGGTTAAAATTGAAAAAATAAAAAATACCATATACATACAAGTATTTTTGAAAATATGAAGAATAATAAAAGGTATAATTATATTAGAGAAGCCACAAATTTGATTAAAATTAGACAAAAATAGTAACGAGAATGAAAATTTAATTTTTTATAATCTTACTTTATATAAATTTATTTTTTATTAATAATATTTTATATAATTAATGTTATTAGAGTAAAAATATTATTAAAAAAATTGAATTATCATTCTCTTAACTATTTGGTATTTTAATTTTTTATATTTTTTATATTTTAGTAATTTATATTTGGTATTTTAATTTTATAATATTTCAATCTATATATTAATAAAGTAATAGAATTTTATTTTTTCACTGTTTTCTATATATTTTAATACAATTTTATGGTATCTTGTGAATTAAAAATATTTATGTGGTATACCATGAACTATGTTTATTAACAAGTAGGGGTGTTTTGGTCTTAAAAAGTTTGGGGTTAGTAATTTGTGATATATGGTGAATTAAATTTATTTTTTGTGGTATTGTAAAACTTTTTTAAGTATTGTAGTATTTTATGAATTAACAAACTTTTTAGTGGTATTCTGTGAATTTTTCTATGAATAACTATTCTCAAATTTTAACCTTAACAAAATTTTGAAACAGTATAAATAAATTTTCAACAAAGAGATTAGAAAGTTGACCAACAAGTATAAATTATATGAACACAAACTTGATATTTAAAAATTGGTAAACCAATAAATATGGTATATTATATTGACATTGTTTTATTATATAATTTCTAATGAACAACTAGTATAAAAATATGAACATTTTATAAACAATAGTTGAACATAGAATCCAAAAAACTGAACAAATGATATATTATATTGACATTGTTTGATTATAAAATTTCTGATGAACAACTAGATCTAATTTTTGAACGCTTAATAATAAATAGTTGAACATATGGTCCAAAAAATGGAACAAACTAATTATATATTTTTAAACATGAATTTGAGTTTTGAAAAAAAAAATGGAACAATATGTAGTAAAATTAGAACAAACTGTTTTAAAAGCTGAACAAATAATACCACATATTTGAACCTAAACTTAAATTTTTTTAAATATTCATTTTAAATATACTTTTCTTGAATAACTAGTTTCCAAGTTGAACCTTAACAAAATTTAGAAAAAGTTTGAAATAATTTTGAACAAAAAAGTTAAAAAGTTGTACGAGTCTCGCCCAGATCAATGGTTATACGACTTACATGTGGTTACGACATTGAGAAGGTTCTCTAGTTCTTCATCATTCAATCGATGTCAATCACGAAATTCTTTCTTCTTCAACAATTAGCTACTACAGTGAATTGGGCAGAATTAAATTAAAAATAAATTGTAAACTTTTGATTTGGGTTTGAATTGATTTGACTAAGAATATGGAGAAAGTAAGAGAAGAAGAATGATGATAACTGCTACGAAGAAGAACGATGATAAATGCGATGAAAAAGTACGACAATAACTGTGATGAAAAATGTGTTTGTAGATATTTAAAAAGATCTTTTAGAATCAAAAATTGTGAAAATACTTTATAAATTAATGAAGAAATTAAAAACAATTTATTTTATATAATTTTTAAAAATAAAACTTTAAATAAATACAGTCACTTAAAAACAAATTACACGTCAGCGCCAGAAGTTTGGGTTGTATAGTAGACTAATTGGTTTGAAATTACCCATTCTTTTTTTTTAATTCAAATGTCGAATTTATTACTATTATTACCTAAAGAAAACGTCATATATATTACCTATTATTTCTTTAAGTTAAACGTCACGTTTATTATCTATTGTTTCTTTAAGTCTAAATGTCGTATTTATTGTATAAGAAGAACGATGTTTTCTTTTCTTATGTAATGTTGAATATTTCACCAACCCTTGACCTCCTTCTTCTGTATATATGCATGTTATGTATACCCTTTGTACAATATATGTATACGGACAGTAATACACATGAACATGAAATTCTCTCATTTCGTTCTCCTTTCTTATTCTAAGTTTAGACCATTCTTCCTCTATCGTCACTGTTTTTCTTTTCTAACATTTTGTCACTCTTTTCTAAAACTTCAATATTATCCAACTCTTCACTCTCTACGCCTCTCTTTTTCATTCTTTTCTTGTGTTGTCTTGCACATCAAAATGACTGAAGAGCTAGCACAAGTAATATACTGAACTTATATTCTTCTATGTCAATTATTAAAATAGAAGTTCTTGATTTCTCTCATCCCACTTTGGTGTTTAGTTTTTTTCGTCTAAATTTCAGTAAACTGAAAATCAAACTAAAATTCAGATTTTAGTTCGGATTTTAAATTTACACTATAAATTTTATTTGGATTTTGAATATTTTAGATAACTGATAATTCAATTATGATTAAATTTTGGATATTTCAGTTTTAAATCTAATTATCCAAAATCCAATTAAAATTTTTAATGTTGGATTTCGGAAATACTCAACCCTAGATGAGATGGAGAGAAACCTTAGTTGAGCTATGAAAGATAACACATAATGAAGGGTGTATTTTTGTGATGGGAGAAATAAAAACGAGTCTTGTGAAAGAAAACTTGATCAAAGTGAATTCTCTTTTTGACCAAACTGAGTTGTTGAGTCCGTGAAGGATGAAGTAGAAAAACAAAAGGCCACCAGTTCTCAATTTGCAGGTTTTTGTCACGTGTGAGTTTTGTGGGAGTGTAGCTAAGAATAGCGACCGCACATTCGCAAGTATAAAAGAGTTCCGGTTTTTCATTTTTATTTTTATTTTTGAAACTTCCGTTCCGTGGAGATATCAGTTTCGACGACGACCACGACCACGACCAGGGCCTCCTCCTCCCTCCCTTAAAACGTTAACATATTATTAACCAGTCATTGAGGTAGCATTTCTCTCTCCATACCGACCACCGCGGCTCCCTCCTTTGTCGCTCCTCATTCCTGATTTTATTTCGAGGATTGCTAGCATCGGCTGCTCCCCTTCCAATCCATTCCCCCACTCTGAAATACCGTCTTCACCATTGCCGGAGGAATTGCTCCGATTAGCCGCAACAGGTCCTATCCCTCTTTCTTGCTTTATTTATGTATTTTTTTTTCCTTAACTCAAACATTACTCGACGGCTAGGTCAGGCTCGGTTAACCTGTGGAAACTAGCGATTATTCAGAGCTTGCCCCACATCAATGGAATCCATCTTAACATCAATTGTGATGATGATCGTTTGCTTGTGATCATTTAAGATCTTTATTTGCTCCATGTCTTCATTCTTTCCGTAAATGGTTTTTACGCTTTCCGTCAATTTGTTCTCTTTGGGAAGAGCTAATTGCTTGTCTCCTTAGAACCTATTGCTCAACTACTCATCCTTTGTCGATCAGAGATGAAATGAAAATGATACCCTTTTACTTCTGATTTGACCTGGGAATCTACTATACTGTTATCTTTTCTTATAGTTTTGTTAGCTGTTGGGGAAGTGAGGGTGCAGTTCAGCACGTTGGGGTGAAAACCGACCCAGATTGTGCTCTACATTATTGAGAATGAGAGGTGGTCTAGAAATCATTCACCAATTGTGGGCGGGATAAAGAAAAATGGGACTTGTCACCGCACAATAAATGGATGATCTACACTGTTTGCTAGAACGTAGCAAGGGCTTGCAAATGGAACAATAAACAGGAATTAATTTTCTGTTTCGAGTATCTAGCAAAGGTTAACATAAATGGAACCAGTGTATCATATGTTTTTCCTGTTGGGGTGAATAAGTTGTGTGATACCCTCCACTTAGCTTGTGACCTGTCCCCTTCACACATTATGTGTTAAGCATACATTGCGACAAATATAATGAGCCCGTCGAAGATGTAGTTCAGAGATGCAGAAACTGCCAAAGCTTTGAGTCTTTTTCTTTCTAGCGTATGAAGCATATTGTGGTTTCAAAACCTCTGGTCCTTGTTTATTGTAAATGAGAAGGATTCCTCTCTTTGGCCCTTGATCTTCTTTGCTTTGATGTACCCTTCAGTCCAATCTTTTGACTACTTTTTTTACTTGTGCTTAGGTTCTTTGTGATGCTTTGGAATTAAGATAGGAAGTAAGAAGTTATTTCTAAACAAGGAGAGGCTGTCTTTTGAAATGGGTGCCTTGGAGGTGACATTTCCAGTTCTATCTGGGGCAGCACGTCTCTTCAGCACTGAAATTCATCATGAGAAATACAACATGGCACATCTTTCAAAATCTCACATGATATGCATTAAGAGAAAAGGGCTGAAGCGAATACGCATACAAAATTGTTCATATGCACAGAGAAATTTGTTGAGTCTCCAGAAGTCATTGGGGTCAGGCAATAATAATAATGGAAATGTGGGGCTTGACAGATTGCAATCATTAGTATGCTGTTGCCAACAGTCTGAAGGAGTTAGTGAGACCACTGTTGGGGGTGGTGGAAATGGACCTAGGCCTGCAGATAGGTCTAAAAAGTTTAACATGGTCGATGCCATGGTGGAAGGTCCAAACACTCTAGAGTTTCAAAATGTTCAACAGTTAGAAAAAGGGAAGGCATCCAATGGGAGTGTGGCATCATCCAGCACCCGGAGTAAAGGACCGAGCAAGATTGAATCTGACCCAAATGAGGAAGAAGCTTGGGAATTGCTTCGTGAATCTGTTGTCTATTATTGTGGACATCCTGTAGGGACGATTGCGGCAAAAGACCCAACATGTACCAACCCTTTGAACTATGACCAGGTCTTCATCCGTGACTTCATACCATCCGGAATAGCTTTCCTTTTGAAGGGAGAGTATGACATTGTCCGAAATTTCATCCTTCACACACTCCAACTGCAGGTATGTAATGTTTATTGTGGTATGCTACAGGTACTGTGGTAGCATGATAATTCTAAGGAGCACTGACTCTATCATATTAGCATGAAGCACCGCATATGCAAATTGATTTCTGATTAGGACATGATTAAAAAATTATCTGAATTTGATTAGATCAGATGTATTTGTTGACAATATGTCAAAAAACTGTGCCTAGCCTTTAATCTCCGCTTCTGATGTGTGCCACTTTTGATATTGCCTTTTATTATTAGTATTATTATAGGACTTTATTTCCATTTCAGGAATTGTCCTATAAAATTGTATGTGTTTTTACCTGCGATCTAAAAAATGTCAATATCAGCCTGGATCAGTGTCACTACTAACTTTTTATTGCTACAAATTACCGTCTTTTCTTATGTGAATGGACACTATCAGTAGTTCAGTTCTGGCCATCTGAGGCTACAAATTACCGTCTTCCAAGGTTCTTGGTCTTTAACATATGTTGATTTGCTCGTTCTGATCGGCCTAATGATGGGTTTCTATCTTGCAGAGCTGGGAGAAGACAATGGATTGTCATAGTCCCGGTCAAGGGTTGATGCCTGCCAGCTTTAAAGTTCGCACTGTACTTTTAGATGGAGAAGGATCTGCAACAGAAGAGGTATTGGACCCTGACTTTGGTGAGGCAGCTATTGGACGTGTAGCCCCAGTTGATTCAGGTGGTTAGATGCATTCTTAAAAATTCCGTTTATTATCTGGATCCCCTCATTGCATAAGTTTCCGTATGCTTCAGTAACGTATCCAATTTATTAAATCATTACAGGTTTATGGTGGATCATATTACTTCGTGCTTATGGGAAAATCTCAGGAGATTTTTCTGTGCAGGAAAGAGTTGATGTGCAGACTGGAATAAAGATGATTTTAAAACTGTGTCTTGCTGATGGGTTTGATATGTTCCCGACATTATTGGTGACAGATGGATCATGCATGATAGATCGTAGAATGGGAATTCATGGACATCCATTAGAGATCCAGGTGAGTAAATTAGCTAAGTAATCTCTGTTTCAGCAATACCAAACTATATTGATCTGACCTTGTACTTTCAAAAACAAAACCTCAATATGGCTCAGATACATGAAACTGAATACATTCTTAGTTTCTTTAGTTTGACTAGGATAGGCCTGTATAATCAACAGGCAGGGAAATGATTTGTGGGGTTGGGGGTCCAGTGATGATAGTGTACTAAAAATTTTGTCCTGTAGTATGTATTTATGCCTTTTAGTAACTTGAAGTACTAGGATAGTAAATTCATGTACTTGTCTGCTGTTTATCCCTAAATGCATTTGTCTTGTCGGAAGAAAATATAGATAGTTCATGAGGTTGTGCCGTGTTATTTGATAGCCTGTTTTGGCAGGCCCTATTTTATTCTGCATTACTCTGTGCACGTGAGATGCTTACTCCTGGAGATGGATCAGCTGATGCAGATCTAGTACGAGCTCTAAATAATCGATTGGTTGCACTGTCATTCCACATCAGGGAGTATTATTGGATTGATATAAGAAAACTCAATGAGATATACCGCTACAAGACTGAAGAGTACTCCTTTGACGCAGTTAACAAGTTCAACATCTACCCAGATCAAATCCCTTCGTGGCTTGTAGAATGGATGCCTAACAAAGGAGGTCATTTGATTGGTAACTTGCAACCAGCTCATATGGATTTCCGATTCTTCTCATTGGGAAACTTGTGGTCTGTAGTTAGTGGCCTTGCAACAGAGGACCAGTCACATGCGATATTGGATCTAGTACAATCTAAGTGGGCAGATTTGGTGGGTGACATGCCCTTTAAGATCTGTTATCCTGCCCTTGAAGGTCAAGAGTGGCAGATTATAACCGGCAGTGATCCCAAGAATACGTAACGTTTATGCCTTAATATCTATCACTTTTGATGTACTGTAGTATTTTGTTTAGATAATCATTTGTCTGTTTCATGTACAGCCCCTGGTCCTACCATAATGGAGGTTCTTGGCCAACTTTGCTTTGGCAGGTTAGCGAAGATTATCTTGAACCACTACCCATGTCTATATCTAAACTGGCACTACATGTGACATTAGAGAAATATATAATTTCATTTTACTTCTGGGAGGATTCCACTTTCAAACAATTTGGGTTGATACCAGCTTACCGATAACAATCGTGATCTTCTACCTTGCAGCTGACGGTTGCTTGTATCAAGATGAACAGGCCTGAGATTGCACAAAAAGCGATTGAAGTGGCAGAAAAACGCATATCAAGGGACAAGTGGCCGGAGTATTATGATACCAAGAAAGCCAAGTTTATTGGCAAGCAAGCGCAACTTTTTCAGACTTGGTCTATTGCTGGTTACCTGGTTGCCAAGCTACTTCTTGCCAACCCAAAAGCTGCCAAGATGCTCATAACCGATGAAGATCCTGAGCTTGTAAATGCCTTCTCATGTATGATCAGTTCAAATCCTCGGAGGAAGCGTGGGCTGCAAAGATCAAAGAAGACCTATATAGTATGAAATTACAGTCTTTTCCGGACGTGAGGTAATGCTCACATGCCCGGTCCTCATTGAAGTTGGATGATTGCAGAAGATCAATTTCTGATTGGCTGGCTCCATTTATTACTACTCTAAAAGGATATTTGAATTTGACTGGGAGGCGTTGTTTTCATCCACTTCTGAAGCTTTATTTATTTAGGATGTTTTGAGTAAACATTATACCATAGTCAGGGCAATGCGCCATGATATTTCGTGTGTGGCCTTCCGCATCTGATTGTGGCTTTTGATAATTATTCGCCCATTACCCCGTGCATGGGTTATATGTGATGTGATGCTGTAACAATTCGGTGTGTAAATAACAGAACTTACCAATAATAATAATCTATAGTACATCATAAGTGCTTCTATTGCTTTCCAACTAGTTTTTTCTTAAGTTTTAATCTTTTGTATGTATGCAGCTAACGAGTTATGAAACCCTTTAGATGAGTTTACTATGGTTTTATGTGCCACTATCATTCTACGTTCTTCCCGCTCAATCAACGGACATTCTGGGAGATGTCTCTTACCATTACATTATGAACGGTAATAAATAAACTTGCGCTTAAACCCAATGGAATTCCAAACTGAAACAGCAGCAGACACAGAAGCTCAACTGTTCAAGTACCTGTCAGCTCGTCACAGTAGGATTTGCAGCATATACCCTATGTGTTAAGTAGGTTGAACATTGCTATTTACGCCTCTGGGTTTCCCAGCGTGGTTAAGGGAAAGGAACAATAACGTTAGTTTTGAGTACAGATTCTTTTTGTCATTCAGATATTTAGTTTAAGTTCATAAAACAGTACATAATTTGTAAAGATGAACACCTTAATCCTACTCCCCTGCTAAGTTTCTCGCTATTCAGATACTTGATTGAAGTAGCACGAATGCAATCTAGAATAATAAATCATTGGTTGGCGGCTACGGTTGATTCTGAGGTCAATGATGCTTAGTGTTTCGAGCTTACAGATCAGCACATTGCTCAAACAGATAATGTTGCGTGCTGGCACTCACATGAGCTATGAGCACATCTCTTTGAAAACGACCACTTTCTCAACATGGAAAGATCTGATGATCGTATAACCAGCTGTACTGATACATACAGAATCACTTCCTTGTGCTTATAATTGGGGGGAAGTCAGAAACAATACACAGGAGATTTTAATATCTTCAAAAACAAAAGGAAGAGCATACTTTTTCAAACTATAACAAAGCATAAACTAATAATCATATCCCCAAGCTAAATACAACTTATTCTCTTGGTCTTCAAATAGCTATAGTCACTGCAAGGACTCAGTTTTCCATAGTTTTACAACAGCACTACAGGAAACCACATACAGGTTTTTCAGTCTTGAATTGTAATCCGAAGCAAAAGAATAGCAATTTGTTTTGGTTCTTAAGCAGTGGGAACAGGTGCTGCTGTTTCTACTGGTTTTGATTCCGCAACTTCAACTGGCTTTGACTCTGCAGCTTCAGCTGCCTTTAATTCCGCACTTTCTGCTGGCTTTACTTCTGCAGCTTCCGCTGGTTTTGATTCAGTGGTGTCAGCTGGTTTTGCTTCAGCAGCAGGACATGGTTCTTCCCAAAACGCGGTCTTCTTTCCAGTTTTTGCAACTGTTTGGAAAACAGCTTCTGGCTGCACATTTCCCACAACAGTCACCTTTTGTTGCTCCATATCAATGTCATAAGATTCCACTCCTGAAACCCAACCAAAGGGACATCTCTTCTCATTTGCAAAATTGTGCAATTAAAAATAAGAACACATGACAATTTCATTCCTTCAAGTGAAAGAAGAAAGGATTATGTAACTACTAGGGATGCTATATGTGGTATCATGAAGAGACAAGGGTTGAACATGAAACCAAAATAAAAATAATTCAAGGAGGAAAAGAAAACCAACCCTCCATTTTCCCCAGGACTCTATTCACAGCTCCTGAACATCCTTTGCAGGACATGGCAACCTTGAGAACTACTGTCTGCATCATTCCACCAGATAAATTATAACCAGCCGAATGAGAAATCAGATCTACAACCGATCAATATCATAATTGATCACACACAACATCATGGGTCTAAGAATTCAGCAGTTTTGCCTTTTCACAGATCAATTCATCATGATTCATGTGCAAGCAGGAAGAAAGACCAATCTCTAACTACAGAAAGATATTTTGCACACTGAACACTACTCAGTAGTTCACCTATCAGTCAAGATGATGCTCAGATATGTCTATGAATGTGACCGCCATAAGTGATTCAATTCATGGCAGAACTAAACGTTCTGGGAACCCAGTGATTGATCTAGGTAGAAAGTCAACTCATCCATGAAACAAGGTCATCATTGCCGATCAACCAAACTTCTCTATCCGATTCTCCTTGAATGAAATGACTTCATTTCAAAACAGAGAGGCGTCATAGTGTAACTGAGGTCTTGCGCAAAATAGCAGTATAGCAGACAATCTAGAAGCAATTCAACAAATGGGGTCGTTCGCCTGTCCTTAAGTTTAAACAGAGAGGAAATTTTCTCCTTCCACCGGACATGGTAGCATACAAACTAAGGCAACAATCCTAAATTAACGGGCAGCAATTTCTAATCCCATCGAAACGAAGAACGGCGAGTTCAAATCCCGGATGTGTTAACGAAAACAACGACAAAACCCAGATATCAATCAAAGAAGATCATCGCCAGCAGATGTAGGCAGACAGAAAAAATGGGTTCATCAAAAGGAAAATCCATAAAAGCAAAATTGGAAACCACGACATCTATGTTAGTTAATATTGTTAAAGAGGAGAAGAACAGCAGCAGGAGAGAGTAAACAATTTACCTGAGACATTATTGTTTAGAGACGTGACAGACTGCTATTCCACCGGACAACAGATGCCGAAGTAGAAAAATCTGAGTGGAGGAATATGTTGGGAGGACTGCAGCGCTTCTATGGGTTTATATAGCACCCCAAGGAGACACAAGAGAGAGCGGTCCCGCTGTCCCACCGAAAGAATCCCTTAGCAGTTGACCCACCCCGTTTATTTGGCGTCAATTGTAAGCAACCCCTCAATGGTATAGTACAAAGGGGATTGATAGTACTGCCGATGCCGAAGCACCGACGTTGAAATGTCTTTTTCGATGGTTTTTCTGGATTCTACAATGGAGTAAAATTCGTGCATTCTTTAGCGTCTACGTACCTTTTGTACTGTTTTCAATCCAGTTGTAACCAGTTTCTAACAAAAACCAAAATAAGTACTACACATGTGAGAAGAAATTCAGCAACGCACCTCGCCATTTTAACTTATTTAATATTTATCCTCTTCCTCGAACAGAAGAATGCAACGCACCTCGACGTTTTGACTATTTGATGATTGGCAATGATACCGATAGAATCATTAAGGCATCCACAGACATCATTATTATATATATTATTTATTTTTATAAAAATTCTATCAATCTATTAACAAAAGTCTTAATATTCTCACTGTTTTATTTACACAATACAATACCATACACTACTTTATCTACATCTCTCTTACTTTTTTCTTATTATAATACATAAAATAGTATAAAAGAATTAATACGAACATATATTACACATTCCTCAGCTAAAACACTTGGAGAGAGAAAAATGATGGATTTCACACTATTGCAGGAGCTTATTTTGGTTCCACAATGGTGTGGATTCCACCCATAATGTTAAAAGAGAAAAAAGAAAATGATGAGGTGGAGGAGAGAGGATGTAAGAGGGGTTCTTAAATAAGACACCCTCTTTTTAGAGAACCTAGGTAAGTAAGAGAGAGATTGTGAGAGGAGATAATAAAAAAATATTTGTTGGTGGGTGGAATCCATTTTACCATTGTGGATGCCCTTAGTAAGGAATGGGTGGGATCACCTCTTGGATGCTCTAAGTATATAGAATACATGAACTAAACAACTCATTATCAGTGAACGGGTTTGAACCACATTAAAGCTGTATAATTTTTTAAATGATCACATTAAAACTGTATAGATCTAGCTTCTTCTTTTTTTTATATATATATTGATATAGGTCCAACCCATTTACTAAGGGTTTATTTTATTCGGATTTTGTTATAGGTTATCTTTTGGTTTATAAAATTTTCTTAGAAATACGAAAAACAAACCAGTTTGTTTCATCTTTAGTTTTCAAAAATATATTATAGGATGTTGTGTTCGGCTACAATAGCATGTAAGAGCATCAGTGTGTTTGGGTTAAGCATTTAGTGTTCAGTCACAATAGCATTAGGGTGTAGGCGTTCAGGAACGTCCTGCTTGGGTTCGCTCCAACATTTCCAGTCCGATCATAGGATAAAATCATCTACCACATAAACAAATAAACTAGATTTGTTACTTTAACTCAAAGTTACCTGTACCAATATTAACCAAAACGATCCGGATATGACCCAAAGTATTTACAGCTTGTCTTGGCTACAACTTACTGTGGCTAATCCCCACTATGAGGCTTTATTTTTTCTTTTTTTTATCACAAAAACTTTAAATTATTGCAATTTTTAATATATAAGTCTAAAATAAAAAAAATTATATCATTGTTCATATAAATTCAAGCTCTTCAAAACAAAATCAGTTATGGATATATTTTGACAACTTTTTAAAAAAATTATTCTAACACGTAAAAGAAAACTTGTACAGATGGTCATACAAACATGTACAAATGTTCATTAAAACATGTACATCCACACGTAAAAACATGTACATCATCGCATTAAAAATATACAGATGATCACATAAATCTGTACGAATCATTGAATATGTACATTATTAAATTAAAATCTGTACATATAAGGGAGAAAACTTGTACAGATAGTCATACAAACATGTACACATGTTTATTAAAGAACATGTACATTCTCACATTTGAACATGTACATCGTCACATTAAAACTTGTACATTCTTACATTAAAATATGTACATACATCCTCACATTAAAATATCATCATGTACATCTACAAATAATTTTTTTTAAAAGTTGACAAAATATATTCATGAGTGGTCTCGTTTTGAAGAGCTTGAATTTAGATGTACAGTGATATAATTTTTGTTCATTTTAGACTTATATATTAAAATTTAGAACACTTTAAAATTATTGTTATTATAATATAAATAAAGAAAATTCTTTAAAAAAAGTTAAAAGGAAAACATGTAAATAGAAAGATATATCAAACGCACGCGTAGCGCTTCCTCCATGTTTACGTGAATCGTCCGTTTGTTCCTCTCATGTTCCCATATTTTTTGTTTTAATTTGACTAAAATATTTTGAGATGTAGCTATCATGGGTATAGTCAGTTGTAGGTAAGAAATTGTGAAGTATTTATCACAACAGACAGTCGACGACACGGGCAAGCCGTGTGTTGCTTGATGTAGTCCTGCCATTTGGCAGTCCAGTCAGCAGCTGACTGGACTGTTTTGTTGACTGGGCTGTTTTTTTATTATATTAATTTTAATTGGTTGTAACTTTTAAAATATAAGTCCAAAATGAAAAAAAATTATATCATTGTTCATCTAAATTCAAGCTCTTCAAAACAAGACCAGACATGAATATGTTTTGATAACTTTAAAATTTTATATTATTTACAAAATAATAATAATACATTATAAAACAAAATGATTTTATTGGTTCCAAATTTTGTTATCTAATTCACCACTTATTAGTTAATAAATCATAATATCAATTTTAATAAATCATAATATCAAAATTAATGAATCATATCTTTATTTTAGTGTATCATCACAAACATATAAAAATAAATATTTTTACACAATAATACAATACAAAATAATATTTGATATGTATGAAAAATACACGATTCACTATATAAGGTTTAAAATACACCATACAACAATAATAATACACTACAAAATAAAAATAATTTTTATCAGTTCGTGAAGTTTGTTATGTAATTCACCACTTATTAATTAATGAATCATAATATCAATTTTAATGAATCATAATATCAAAACTAATGAATCATATTATCATTTTAGTGTATCATCATATATATGTAAAAATAAAATTTTTAAACATATACAACACAAAATAATATTTGATACGTAAGAAAAATACATGATTCACCATATAAGGTTTAAAAGACACCACACAACAATAATAATACACTACAAAACAATAATAATGTTTATCGGTTCCGAAGTTTGCTATCTAATTCCTCAGTTATTAGTTAATGAATCATAATATCAATTTTAATGAATCATAATATCAAATTTATGAATCACAACATATCATGAGTAACATATAAATATAACAATTTTAAACAATAATACACCACAAAACAATATTTGGTATGTAAGAAAAATAAATGATTCACCATATAAGATTTAAAATATATCATACAATAATAATAATACACTACAAAACAATAATAATTTTTATCGGTTTCGAAGTTTGTAATCTAATTCCCCACTTATCAGTTAATGAATCATAAAATTAATTTTAATGAATTATATTATGATTTTAGTGTATCATCGTATATATGTAAAAATAATTTTTTTTAAGTTGTCAAAACATATTCATAACTGGTCTTGTTTTGAAGAGCTTGAATTTAGGTGAATAATGATATAATTTTTTTTAATTTTGGACTTATATATTAAAAGTTACAATCATTTAAAGTTAATATAATAAAAATGCAGTCCAGTCAGCAAAACAGTCCAGTCAGCAGCTGACTGGACCTGCCACATCACATGACTGCACCATAATGGGTGCGGAGGGTCCGTGGCATCGAAATTGCGTTATCACAAACTCGAACATAACCGAAATTAAATTCAAATTACCAGAACTAAACCCAAACCAAATATTAAACAATCATTAATTGATCTGAACCGGATCGATACCCAATCCAAAGCTTATGATCTTAATGGCCAGGTTAAATATAATTACTTACCTTAGCCATCTATTTTTCTCCAAAGTTAAAACACATTATCTCTTACACATTCCCGGGATGAATAAAACCTTATCATGCGACACCTCATCTTAAAAAAACAAAGATGGCAGGGCAGTTCCCTGTTAGCCGGGGAAAATGTGACATATTAAAGATTTGCTGGTAACATTGTTAATCGGAGGTTTGAATGTTTTGATAAAATCATATGTGAAAATTAATTTTTGCTACCTACTACTCCCTCCTCTGTCCTGAATTGATCGTTTTGTTTATTTTATGACATGTTTTTTCACTTCAATATTAAATAATAAAATAAAATAATTTCATAAAACAAAAATTTATAATATATAATTTATCACATAAGGAATCATTTGTAAAACTTAAATTTTTAAAATTATTTTATTCTTTACATTAAATATTGAAGTAAAACAAGTAAATAAAACATTAATTTAAAACGACAAGAATAATATTTAGTTGTTTTTTTACTCTACGGTTAGATAGATTCCTTGAAAGTTATTCTCAAATCTAGGATCGAGAAGGGCCACAATACCAAAGAGTGGAGTGGGACACTAATTTTCCAAAGAAAATGACAACTCAAATTTTGTATGCTTTTTATCGTCATCTCTATATGGTAAAAACAAAAAAGCCTGTTGCGGTCTCGGTCCCTTCATTCCTCTCTCTTATTTCTTACTTCTGGACTCTTCCTCCACTATGGAGCATCTTTCCTTATGGCATATAAAAGGTCAGTGATTAGACTAGGAAAACTATTGGTTTGAACTTTCTAAATTCCATACCTATTTTCATTATTCATTAGCTTTGAGGCCTTGCTACTAGGAGTGTTCATGGTAAGGTTAACCGCATATGCAGTAAACCGTATACTGGTTAACCGAATAATACGGTTTTTAAAAATTCGATATCGTTACCATTCTATTTACATTGGTTAAACGCATTCAGGTTAACCATTTAGAGCGGTACGGTAACTCAAGTTAACAGAAACCGGGTGTAGATTTTTTTTTTATGTAAATAACCTTGTGTAATGATAAAAAAAACTAAATAAAAGTGAGCAAATAAAAACAATAAAAAAAAACTAGAAAGCACCAAGCATTTCATATCATGTGCAACCAGTAGTTTGTATACGTAACATATAACACAAATATTGAATCCACCATTATACAATGCTTAATCATCTAATAAATTCATTATATAATATATAATCTGCACATTTATAATCGCAATGACATGAAACAATCCAAAAATATAAGGCAAAATCAATTCACGTAGATTCGAACAACATAATTTACAAGCTACGTACTTTATTAACTAAGTGATAGCAAAATATATCTCAAAAGATTTAACAAAACATAATTACAATATACACTATCTATAATGCTTACCTTGCCCTTCAATGCACATAATATATTACGGCATAGGTAAGGAGTGTCCTTTTTCTAGATTCTAGATTATCTTTGTTCAAGTTATCAAAATATAAGTTAAAGGATATACAAAAGACTAGCACATAGCAAATAATATTAAAATATCAAAAGCCAAAATTGAATACTATATGTCTATATGAATGTATAGTTATATATATAACCGGTTAACCGCGGTTAACCACGGTATAAAAGTTACATACCATTACCTAAACCGCATATGTCTAATTATAACGGTACGGTTAACCGTACCGCTAAAGACGGTACGGTTAATTGGTTAGACAGTACGGTATAAACAGGTTTCGGTACGGTACCGCGGTAACGGGTTTTTTTGGGCACCCCTACTTGCTACCTTGTCTTTGTCCTTTGGGTTCTCGGGGACTTTTCTCTTTCAAGCACTTTAGTGCCTCTTCAAAGCTCTAGTGTGAAGTAGTTTGTAAAAAAACTTGTTCACAATATAAATTGGAATGCTTCACAAGTACTATAAAAAATCATGTATCTTTATATTAGGGCTTTATTTGGTATGACGTATCTGTGATAAGTTTTATTTTAACTATTTTTTAGAGTGTGACAGGATGTTATTGGAGAAGAACGCATGACTTAATGTAAATATATAATCAAATATGTCATAAAAATACCGATACGAACGAACGCATAACATTAAAAAAAGTCCCACTTATCTCACTTCATTTTTTTAAGGGGTTACGAATAATGAGTTTATTTTTATAAGTTAACTTTTTAAATTCTTTAGAGTTAATACTTGCAGTTAGATATAGTAGCATTCATCAAAGAACGGGAGAGGATTAGGTGACGGAGGTCTATTCTCCGTCCTGACGGAACTTTTTTTTTCTTTTTTTATTAAAAAAAATTATACAGTAGTGGGGTAGGTCTATATCTATTTGCTGGATTTGAGATCTATTTGTGTCAAGTCTGATAAAAATACAGTCTATTTCTGTTTTTATTTTTTAAATGTCATAATATTATTTTGTCCTCTACATAATACTTACCTAGATATATAGTTTATAAAATAATTCACTACTTTTGTAAAAAAAAGTTTATATGACTATATTCATATACACATATTATTAATTATTTAATGTGATACTACCTCCGTCCCAGTTTGACTGTCTTGTTTGCTTTTTGGCACGTTTTTCCACTTCAATATTAAACATATTAGATAAATTAATTTTATAAAATTAATTTTTGTATATAGTTTATCACCTAAGGAATCTATTACAAAACTTAGATTTATAAAATTATATCATCTTATATGTTAAATATTGAAGTCAAACGACATGTCCAAATAGTAAACAGGACGGTCAAGAAGGGACGGAGGAGTAATATTTACCGATTAACATATATCAATTCAAATACATTACATAGTTTAATCAGGTTGAATAAATTTAAAAAAAAGTTGAATTAATGGAAAACACTAAGTTAAATATTCATATATTTTTAAAGAAAAAAGTGGAATATACATAGCTATTGTAATAGTATTTTAATATATATACAAATGGAATATATATCAATTCAAAATTACATGACTTAATCAATTGAATAATTTTTTTGTAATAAAAAGTTGGTAATATAAAAAACATTAATCTAATGTTTATATTTTTATAAATCTATAAGTGACGTATAATACTTTTAAAAAATATTGAAAGTACAAATATTAGGCTTCAGGTTATAAGGTATCATCCATAATATATAATAATGGAAACGTTATAAAAAACGTGGACACGTAATATAAAAACGTGGAAACGTTTATATAAAAACGTGTAAAAGTTTATATAAAAACGTGGAAACCTTCATGCATAGCGGAATAATATTATTCTTAATTTGGCATGGAAATGTTGGAATCATGGTGTGGAAGTGTTATATATAATCATGGAACTGTTCAGGTTTCTATAAAATGTGGAAACGTATATTAAACAAAGTGGAAACGTTTTATACTATCAGGTGGACACGTTGTCTGTAATCGTGGAAACCTTTATACCATCGTGGAAACATTATATAATTGTGGCGTGGAAACATTCATATATAATTATGAAAAATGTTTATATGTGTCGTGGAAAGGTTTATATGAAAACGTAAATATAAAATCGTCGAAAAGTTTATATAAAATCGTGGAAACGTTTTTATGACTTGGAGACGTTTATATATAATTGTGGAAACGTATATAAAACAAAGTGGAAACGTTTATACTATCAGGTGGACACTTTGTCTGAAATCGTGGAAACATTTATACCATCGTAGAAACATTATATTGTGGCGTGGAAACATTCATATATAATTATGAAAAATGTTTATATGTAATCATGTCGTGGAAAGGTTTATATGGAAACGTTAATATAAATCATCGAAATGTTTACATAAAATTGTGGAAACGTTAATATAAAATCGTTGAAATGTTTATATAAAATTGTGGAAACGTTTTTATGACCTGGAGACATTTATATATAATTGTGGAAACGTTTGTATATAATTGTGGCATGGAAACATTTATATATCGTGACGTGGTAACAATTATATATAATCGCGGTAACATTTGAGCATGTGCATCGTCACATTAAAACATGTACATTCTCACATTAAAATATGTACATCATCACATTAAAGTATGGAACAACTTCAAAATAGATTACCCTACCCCCCCCCCCCCCCAAACACCCAAAACCCACCCCTAGGATAGCTAAAAACGTCGAAGGCATTTTTAGGGTTTGCAGTGGCGGGTTTAGGGGTTAGACCCTAAACCCGCTACCACAAACCCTAAAAACCTGTCGAGTTAGTTGCTACCATATAAAGTACGAAACAAATTTCAAATAGATTACCCTACCCCCCCCCCCCCCCCCCAAAAAAAACACCCCAAAACCCACCCTGGGATAGCTAAAAATGTCGAAAACATTTTAGGGTTTGTAGTGGCGGGTTCAGGGTATGACCCTAAACCCGCGACCACAAACCCTAAAAATCAATCCAGTTAGTTGCTACAATATAAAGTACGAAACAAATTCCAAATAGATTACCCTACCCCCAAAACACTTCAAAACCCATCCTAGGATAGCTAAAAACGTCAAAGGTATTTTTAGGGTTTGTAGCGGCGGGTTTAGGGTCACTACCACAAACCCTAAGACCCTGTCGAGTTAGTTGCTACAATATAAAGTATGAAACAAATTCCAAATAGATTACCCTACCCCCCAAAACACCCCAAAACCCACCCTATGATAGCTAAAAACGTCGAAGGCATTTTTAGGGTTTGCAATGGCGGGTTTAGGGTCGAAAAACCTGTCAAGTTAGTTGCTACAATAAAGTACGAAACAATTCCAAATAGATTACCCTACCCCCAAACCCCACCATAGGAAAGCTAAAAAAACGTCGAAGACATTTTTAGGGTTTGCAGTGGCGGGTTTAGGTTAGACCCTAAACCCGCTACCACAAACCCTATAAACCTGTCAAGTTAGTTGCTACAATATAAAGTACAAAACAAATTTCAAATAGATTACCCTACCCCCAAACCCACCCTAGTAAAGTTAAAAACGTCGAATTCACCACTTATTACTTAATGAATCATAATATCAATTTTAATGATTCATAACACAAAATTAATGAATCATATTATCAATTTAGTTTATCATCGTATAAATGTAAAAATATATATTTTTTTAAGTTGTCAAAACATATCCATGACTGGTCTTGTTTTGAAGAGCTTGAATTTAGGTGAACAATGATATAATTTTTTTCCATTTGGACTTATATATTAAAAGTTATATATAATAAGTTTTATGATAAAGAATGAAAAAGAAAAAAATTAACAAAAAAAAAGAAAAGAAATTTAAAATACAAATTAAAATCATAAAACAGAAAATGATTCAAATGAGTCGTTTGTACATATGTTTTTTGTCAAAGCGTCGTTCCACATCATAAGTAAAAAGTAATTGTATTTGTATGCTCTCTTATCAAGTCAAAGTAGAAAAAAAACTAAAACAGTACGTACAGTAAAATAAGAAAAAAAAAATTGAATGGTGTAGATTAAAAAAAAAGAAAAGAAACAGATGGTCTTGATTGTTTCCGTCGGGGACGGAAAATCACTGTCCGTCACATAAGCCCCGGTGCGGATACTACGACGGACACAATTTTTCCGTCTGGGACGGATCCCACGCATACTGCTTGTACAGTAATATTTAGGTAATTTTCTTTTTTCAAGATACTACATATAACTTTATTGAATGATCAGCCAACATGCTTTTTTATATTATAATATTTTTGTCTTTTTCTTTAACAATGCTTCAATAATATAATCATTATAGATAAGTCACTAATTTCATAATTTTTTTATATGACTTTATAGTTATATACATATGACTTTTAAATAACGTTTTCTTTATCTAATAATATTTGTCATTTATGCATAAGTACAAAAAAAAATTTGATTATACATCAATTCAAATATACATGCCCTGATCAGTTGAATAAAATTTTAAAATAGTTAAATTAATATAAAACACTAAGTTAAATCATTATAAATCTTTGTAGCTTAATTATTTTATTACATATATGAAAAAATTAGTATACACAATGGATCCTATATATATCACGATTGAAAATTTCCGTCAGTGACGGATAACATCTTAACCATTGTTTTATAATAAAACGACAGAAGATATGTGATAGATCATTATTCATCTATTGTGTTTGTATGCATGTGGTATTTTTTACATGATTATAATATTACTTATTTAATTTGATAATATTTTTTGACGAACATATATCACGATTGAAGTTTTTTGAAAAAGTTAAATTAATGCAAAAACACCAAGTTAAATATTTATACTTTTTTAAAGAAAAAACTGAATGATATTGCTATTGTATTATGGTTTTCTAATCTTATAATATTGTTGTTGACACATATATATAAAAACTAGAGTATAGCAATTCAAATTACACCAATCAACTGATTAAAATTGAGAAAATTGCTAATACAAAACAAATACCAAGCTAATATTTATATTATTTTTTTAATTAAAAAAATTGATGTATAATATTTTTAAAAAATATTGCCGGTTAATTTTTTAACCTTCATGTTATAAGTTATCGTGTAGTGCATATATAAAAATCAAATGTTAATAAATACGTAAAGTTGACTCCAACAATTCAGTTTATTATATAATGTTGGAAATTTTATGTATAATCATGTGTGGAAACGTTTATACTCCTATAATAATGGAATCACAAAAACGTGGAAATGTTTATATAAAAACATGGAAACATTTATAAAAAAATGTGGAAACATTTATATAAACTCGTGGATACGTTTATGCATAACGGTGGAAACGTTATACTTGATTGTGGCGTGGAAATGTGTCGTAGAAACGTTATATTTAATTGTGGCATGGAATATATATTTGGGTAAACGTATATATGTAATCATGGCGTGTAAACGTTTATATATAAATCGTGGAATCGTATTGTGGCATGGAAACAATCATATATAATTATTGAAATGTTTATAAGTAATCATGCCATGGAAACGTTATATATAATCATGGAATCATAGAAACGGGGAAACGTTTAAATAAAAACGTGGAAACGTATATATAACAATGTGGAAATATTTAAATAAAAAGGTGGAAACGTTTAAATAAAAAGTGGAAACATTATCCGAACTCGGACTCCTTTATGTATAACGGTGGAAACATTATATACTTGTGCCATGGAAACATCATATATAATTATAATTTTTTTATATATAATCATGTAGTGGAAATGTTTATATGTACTCATGGCGTGGAAACATTATAGATAATCATGGAATTGTAGAAACGTGGAAACGTTTAAATGAACATGTGGAAACATTTATTTGAATTTGTGGACACCTTTATGTAAAACGTTGGAAACGTTATTTATAATTGTGGTGTGGAAATCTGTCGAGTTAGTGACAACAATATAAAGTGTAGAACTAATGCCAAAAAGATTACCCTACCCCCCAAACACCCAAAAAACCACCCTAAGATAGCTAAAAACGTCAAAAGCATTTTTAGGGTTTGTAGTACAACCCTAAACCCTAAACCACAAACCCTAAAAAACTGTCGAGTCAGTGACGACAATATAAAGCGTAGAATTAATGCCAAAAAGATTACCCTACCCCCAAACACCCTAAAAACTACCCTATAAATGCTAAAAATGTCGAAGACATTTTTATGGTTTGTAATACAGGGTTTAGGGTCTAACGACTCTAAACCCTAAACCACAAACCCTAAAAAACTATCGAGTCAGTTGAGACAATATAAAGTATATGTGAGCCTAATTTTATTTGAATAATTATGGTTATTTAGTACATAGATTTACAAGTATTTAAATGGTTTATGGTTTTTAGTTTTTTCATGGTTTGAATCTCTTCATATTATTTTACTTAAGTTTTATGGTTTTTTCATTTATTATTTATTCTAGTATAATTTTAATATAATTGTTAAATTTTAAGGTGTAAGGTTCAACTTAAACTATATACTTTTTAGAGTTTCGTTCATATTTGAATTTAAGATTATATTATAATTTATAATTAATTTTGAGATTTTTAGGTTTTAGCCAACAACTTCATATTTAATTTAGAGATTTAAAGTTTTACAATTAATAAACATATATTCCTTAATTACTAATCATACCTTTATATCTATACATTATTATTATCCTCTAATATAAATATATTCACTAATACCCATACTTTTTTTTTCTGTATTCCAAAGATCACACTATTAAAAACTATTCTTAGTCAATAACAAAAATGATACACGCCAGTATGTTATAATTTAATGATTCAAATTAAATTTAGAAACACAATAAAAAAAGAATGACAAACATTTCCATCACCAAAGCCTCCTCGTCCTTTTTAATCTCAGTCATCCATTTCTTTTTATATTTTTAGGTTCAAAATCAATGGCTCACACTCTATTAGTCAAATTGACGGAGATTTCATATCCGTCACAAAATCTCCACCGAAGTCCTTCAGGGACGGAAAATAGATATTAGTCGCTTAGCAGGTCATTTCATAATAAAGATGACAACAAAGTCAAAGGTCAAAGTATTCTTCAATTTCATTAATAGAGTTACTAGGTTGTGATCGGAAAAATAATGTTTGTATAAAAGTATTGTTTATTGTATATTCTAATTGTAACAGCACCCAACTTGTTTTCCAAAAAAAAAATTGTAAGATAGATTAAAGTGCTTCACGCGGAGCAAAAATAGAAAACGTAAACTACCAGTCCACTTGGGTCTTGATCTGACGGTGGCGATGGAGTCCGTCAGGGACGGAATATTGTTGTCCGTCACCAAATCCTCCCCCAACCTAAATCCCATCTATTGTAATCTATAATTATGAAATCATTGTCATCGGTCTACTAACAGTAAACCATTAAAAAATTAGAGAAGAGGAAGACAATTAGGGGAAGATGCCAAGGATTTTTGGGTATGATACTCAAGTATATCATGACTAATGGATCACTAAAAAATAAATTGATGTTGTAGATTCTAATTTTTATTATAGAGGTATAAATATCAAAGGTAATTTGTAATTTAATTTTAAAAATAAATAATAAATATTAGATGTGTATTCCCACGATTTAACTAGTTTCAAAAGAATAAAAAAACCATTAATTCTAATAAATATTGCCACGATTTGTAGCAATATTTTTTAACTGAACTGAAATGGAAGTGAAAAAAAAAGATCAACAGTTTAAGTAAAAATTAGAAATTCTGTTGATAAGACTCCTCAAAAATAAATCAACAACTACTGACTACACTCACATGTTGTTATCTTTGGTAATATTTACTGTACATGTGGGCATACAAAATTATACAATAAAAATGTACATGAAAAATTATACTTTCAGTAGATAGTTCAATGTTTAATTTTTTCTTATGCAATGTACATGTTTGTATTATTTGATGTACAATGAATATAGCTATCTCTAACTACATATGGATGTAGGCAAGAATTTGTAAAAATAAATATAAGAACAGATCGTTCGGTTGAATTTATTTATTACTTAATAAAATATTATGATCAATAAAATAAATCCACTATTTTATTTTATAAATTGTATTGTCTTAAATTTAAAATTTACACTTTTATCAAACAAATCTACAACTACATTTTGAAAATTTATCATTTTACTTAATTACCTACGCTTTGAGATATTAATAAAAATCTACATTTCTATCAAACATATCTACATTTGCATTTAAAAATTCAATCCACATTTTAAGCAAATTGCATGAAATAGGCAATTACAAAAACTTTTGACATAAATCCTTTAAAATAAAATGAGAAGATCATAAGTGAACTTGCTAGATTGAATTTATTTATTACTAACTAAAATAAATTAACTTTTTCATTTTAAAAATTGTATTGTCTAAATTTAAAATTTACACTTTTATCAAACAAATCTATAAAGATGTACACTTTACTTAAGTGAGGAAGTAACATCAGACAAGATTATACATTCCCACGATCTAAATTGAAAATAAAAGATAAACGATCAATAATAGTGAAATTTTATTAATAGAAACAAATTATTGAAAAAAGTCCATAATTGATGAAGAAGATGTGAATATTTTTGTTCCTACCATAAATTTCAATGATATAGGGGAAGTTATTAGTGAAAAATAGTTAGTGAAATCTTAATTATAAAAGTCTATTATACCCTTCTATAATTATTTGATTTTTTTATTTTACAAACCCAATTATTAAATAAATAGAATCATCTATCGGTTGAAATTAATGTTTTGAAAAAGAAAATTGTAATATGATGGCGCAAAATGTGTTGAACACATGCCAAAAGCATATAAGCATGGTCCCTTTGTTGAAGAGGAACACACAAAATTCGTGGGAAGAAAAATAGATATAGACAAACACAAATTCAACACTGCGGCTGCGTTGCATGCTGTATGGTGCGACACTTTATGTGACAATCGTAGTCAACTACTAACTGGATTGCTTATGTGTCACATAAGAGATGATAAAACTTTAAATGATTGTAAGTTTTAAAATATAAGTACAAAATAAAAAAAATATACCACCGTTCATCTAAATAATGGAATTATAATCGTAACTAGCACCAAAACGAATTAGATTGAATGATGAACATCTGCCTTCTATATTGAACGACGAAAGAATACTGGAAAAACAGAATCGTATGTATTACAATGCTAAGCACGGCGCTTTTACAACCTAAAACACCCTTATATAACCCGGCGTAGAAAACTAAAAGTAAACCTTAATTTGCACACGTCCGGATCAAGCGTCCGGGTGAACGAGCCGGGCACAACACGGCTGGACTATAATATGTTCGTAACTAGCCACGTCCATATGGAAGCGTCCGGGTGAACGAGCCGGACACAACACGGCTGGACGATAATATGTTCGAAAGAGAGACCCGCAACACACATACACGCGCCCGGACAGGCCATCCGGTCGTCACATAAAATCACAAAAACGGCACAAACAACGTACTAATCCAACACTAAATTCAATATCTTCAACAAGAACAGTCATGAATATGTTTCAAGAAGTTACAAAAATTTACTTTTATATGCTTATGATGATACACTAAAATGATGTTATGATTCATTAATTATGATATTATGATTCACTAAAATTGTTATTATGATTCATTAACTAATAAGTGGTGAATTATATAACAAACTTCAGAACCAATAAAAAACTTTTATTGTTTTGTGGTGTATTATTATTGTTGTATGGTGTATTTTGAAACTTATATAGTGAATCATGTATTTTTCTTACGTACCAATTTTTGTTTTGTTTTGTATTATTGTTTTTATATGTGTACGAATACACTAAAATAGTATTATAATTCGTTAATTTTGATTTTATGATTGATCAACTAATAAGTGATGAATTAGATAACTAACTTCGGAACCAATAAAATATCCTTATTGTTTTGTGGCGTATTATTATTGTTGTATGATGTATTTTAAACCTTATATGGTGAATTACGTATTTACCTTACATATCAATTATAATTTTGTACTGGATTATTGTTTAATTTTTTACGATGATACACTAAAATGATGTTATGATTCATTAATTTTGATATTATGATGATTCATTAATTTTGTTATTATAAATCATTAACTAATAAGTGGTGAATTAGATTACAAACTTCATAACCCATAAAAATCATTATTGTTTTGTAATATTTCATTATTATTGTATGGTGTATTTTAAACTTTATATGGTGAATCATAAGACTCGTTAATATATATATACACATATAGTTAATCTAAATTTTATAACTTATCAAAACGTATTCATGATTGATCTTGTTTTAAAGAACTTGAAATTAGATTAACATTGGTGCAAAATAATTTCATTTTGAACTTATATATTTTAGAAGATACAATAATTTACAGTTAATATAACAAAAAAAATCTAGTCAACAAGTGACTGGGTTGTTTACTCACTGACAACTTCTATTGTACAACCCGGTGTACACTTGTAAAAAAATGTCTTATGTGGCACTGATGATGTGTTTTTGAAGTTTTCTTTTTCATTTTAAAATTTTATAATGTAGATTTTAACTTAAGTAAATCTATTATTACTATAACCACTCTCATTAAAAATCTAGAGAAAATATACAAGAACAAAAATAATCTATTATTTAAATTCAAACTTTTAATTTAGGAAAAATTACACGCCCCGCCCATGACGTTTGGTGAAATTTCACACTTCACCCACGTGGTTTCAAAAATTACTTTCCCCACCCATGTGGTTTCCCCCGTTTTACATCCAGCAACTTTTCTAATTTATATTCAATTCAAAAGATGCTTAAATGTTGTCCGAAATTGATAAAACTTTACATGGATGATGTTAAAGTGATATATTTTGATCTTATGTCAAATATGAGGTTTTTTTAAGCTTAAATGTGACCCGTGGGACCCAATGAAACATGTGACATGTTCATTGGGTCCCACATGTGTCACATTTAAGCTTAAAAAACTTTGGGAAAATTCACGATATACCCCTATTTTCTTTCGTAATTCACAATATACCCCTGTGATTTTCGTAATTCAACTT
Source organism: Limonium bicolor (assembly GCA_023374045.1). Classification (NCBI taxonomy): domain Eukaryota; kingdom Viridiplantae; phylum Streptophyta; class Magnoliopsida; order Caryophyllales; family Plumbaginaceae; genus Limonium; species Limonium bicolor. The sequence continues at coordinate 377,710,142 of CM041776.1, forward strand.
TAAACATGCTTAAATGTTGTCCAAAATTGATGAAACTTTACATGGACGATGCTAAAGTGTTATATTTTGATCCAATATCAAATTTGAAGCTTTTTAAGCTCACATGTAACCTGTGGGACCCAATGAATATGTGATTGTTCATTGGGTCCCACAGGTCACATGTGAGCTTAAAAAACTTCAAATTTGATATTGGACCAAAATATAACACTTTAGCATCGTCCATGTAAAGTTTCGTCAATTTTGGACAATATTTAAGCATGTTTAAAGTTAAATTACTAAAATCACAGGGGTATATGGTGAATTACGAAAGAAAACAGGGGTATCTCGTGAATTTTCTCAAAAACTTTAGATTTCTCACTGAACCAATTATATAACACTTTAGCATCGTCTATGTAAAATTTTATCAATTTAGGAGAACGTGTAATCATCTTTTAAATTAACTAAAAATTAAAAAAGTTGTTGATTATAAAACAAGGGAAACTACATGGGTGGGGAAAGTAATTTTTGAAACCACGTGGGTGGTGTGTGAAATTTCGCCAATTGTCATGGGTGAGGTATGTAATTATCCCTTTAATTTATTAATTATATTATTACTATAACTAGTATCCAATTTTGAACTCTAACAAAATTAAGAAACAAAGTGAAATAAATTCTTAACAAAGGGGTTAAAAAGTTGAACAACAAGTATAGATCATATGAACACAAACTTGATGTTTAAAAATCGGTAAACCAATAAATTGGTATATTATATTGACATTTGTTTTTATAAAATTTCTTATGAACAACTAGATCTAATTTTTGGACACTCAATAATCAATAGTTGAACATATAGTCAAAAAAATTGAACAAACTATTTTTATATTTGTAAACATGAACGTGAGTTTTGAAAAAATGAACAATATGAAGTAAATTTTGAACAAGGTGTTTTAAAATTTGAACAACTAATACTGTATATCTAAACCTAAACTTAAAAGTTTTAAAAATAAAATCATTTTTATATAATTTTGGGAAAATTCATGGGATACCACTAAAAAGTTTATTAATTCACAAAATACTAAAGTTTTTTAAAAAGTTTTTCAAATACCACAAAAAATAAATTTAATTCATCAGATACCACAAATTACAAACCCAAAACTTTTTGAGACTAAAATACCCCTACTTGTTAATAAACATAGTTCACGGTATACCACATAAATATTATTAATTCACAAGACACCAAAAACTTTATAAATATATATTAAAAATAGTAAAGAATAATAAAAATGTAAGTTTATTATTTTATTGGTTAAAATTTTATAAAATAAAAAAACCACATATAATTAATTTCAAAAAATATAAAAAATACTATGTATCATTTAAAAGCTAAAAAACTTAGTTGAAAATAAAAAATAGTTTAGAGAATGATAATTCAAAATTTTTATTATATTTTTACTCAAAGTATATTTTGTACTAAAAAATAATACTTTAAAAATAATTTTTAAATTAAACTATGAAAAATTAAATTATCATTCTTTTTATTTTGTCATTTCTCATCTGTGTGACGTGTCTAAATATTATACTTTTTTATTAATTCTTTAAAGATTTTATTATTCATAAGGTATTTATTTTTTCAATATTAACCCTTATTTGAAGAACGTTAGTTTTTACTAGTTACTTACTATATAAAATGTCACAATAAAAAAGATTAGACTATAATACTCTTACTATTTTTTTTTCAAATTATTTATCTTGTATATAGTATATAATATTTTTATATAATATCACTTTATATATATATATATTTAATAAAAAAACAACAAAATGATTAAATATACTTAAAAAAGTAAGTAGAAAAAGTTAACTTTTTTATATATGGGTTAAAATTGAAAAAATAAAAAATACCGTATACATACACGTATTTTTGAAAATATGAAGAATAATAAAAGGTATAATTATATTAGAGAAGCCACAAATTTGATTAAAATCAGACAAAAATAGTAACGAGAATGAAAATTTAATTTTTTATAATCTTACTTTATATAAATTTATTTTTTATTAATAATATTTTATATAATTAATGTTATTAGAGTAAAAATATTATTAAAAAAATTGAATTATCATTCTCTTAACTATTTGGTATTTTAATTTTTTATATTTTAATAATTTATATTTGGTATTTTAATTTTATAATATTTCAATCTATATATTAATAAAGCAATAGAATTTTATTATTTTTCACTGTTTTCTATATATTTTAATACAATTTTGTGGTATCTTGTGAATTAAAAATATTTATGTGGTATACCATGAACTATGTTTATTAACAAGTAGGGGTATTTTGGTCTTAAAAAGTTTGGGGTTAGTAATTTGTGATATATGGTGAATTAAATTTATTTTTTGTGGTATCTGTAAAACTTTTTTAAGTATTGTAGTATTTTATGAATTAACAAACTTTTTAGTGGTATCCTGTGAATTTTTCTATGAATAACTATTCTCGAATTTTAACCTTAACAAAATTTTGAAACAGTATAAATAAATTTTCAACAAAGAGATTAGAAAGTTGACCAACAAGTATAAATTATATGAACACAAACTTGATATTTAAAAATTGGTAAACCAATAAATATGGTATATTATATTGACATTGTTTTATTATATAATTTCTAATGAACAACTAGTATAAAAATATGAACATTTTATAAACAATAGTTGAACATAGGATCCAAAAAAATGAACAAATGATATATTATATTGACATTGTTTTATTATAAAATTTCTTATGAACAACTAGATCTAATTTTGGAACGCTTAATAATAAATAGTTGAACATATGGTCCAAAAAATGGAACAAATTAGCCTGTTGCGGTCTCGGTCCCTTCATTCCTCTCTCTTGGGGCATTTCTTACTTCTGGACTCTTCCTCCACTATGGAGCATCTTTCCTTATGGCATATAAAAGGTCAGTGATTAGACTAGGAAAACTATTGGTTTGAACTTTCTAAATTCCATACCTATTTTCATTATTCATTAGCTTTGAGGCCTTGCTACTAGGGGTGTTCATGGTAAGGTTAACCGCATATGCAGTAAACCGTATACTGGTTAACCGAGTAATACGGTTTTTAAAAATTCGATATCGTTACCTGTAACACCCCATCCAAAGTCATTCGTGGTTATCGCAAAACTGAACACTTAATCGAATACGTCGCAGCGGGAATAATAAACACCTGGACCTTGCCACGGTCTGATCGTTAGAATATCCCGGCCTTAACAATTACAACACTTATCCAAAATACATAACCAACCCAAAACATCACCATCCATAATACCGACAACCAACCGAGTACCAGTAACTAAGTCATAACCACAACCTTACATCAGTTTAAATATAAACAGACGGGTGCACAGGCGCAACCCGAACTCAAAATAAACATCCCGTCCTAAGTCTAACCGCTCCTACTCTCGTAGTGCGTCCTCATGGGTCTCTTACCTGCAAGTGTAAAAACAGCCCCCAAAGAGGGTCAGCACGAATGCTGGTACACCCTCTCATGGCCCCCAAGCTAACGGGGCTACGACGACTAATTGTCGATAGCATGGAAATTGATTACATACACAAGCATGATATGAAGTGCAATAATAATAACCACAGATGAACATATATAGTTCACAAACAATGAACGACTCAAGCGTCCCCTTATCAAGTGGGTTAGTAACCCCCTCCTTAGTCCTTATTTCCTTAATCTCAGTTCCTTACCTTACCTTAATCTTAATCTCAACTTAGTCTCAGTATACAAACCGTTCCTGGAAGGGAATGGTTGTAGCTTAATTCGAACCTGGGATTTAGGTGATCCCACCGCACCATCTTAATGCCACCTACTCTGGACGGGAGTCCAGCGTAGTTGAGCCGGCAACCGGCCCTAGGCTACAAGTCCGAAGACAAGTCCTTAAGCGGAGGGCGGATCTGATTCAGATACCGTCCCCCTTTTTCCTTAGCATGCATGACCGGAGATCGGTCCCGGGTTTCCTCACTCAAGTTCCAGTTAGTAGAAATCTTAATCACCATGTGCTAGCTAAGCCTCAACGGGCATTAACCAACAACCACCAAACTTAACTCTTATTCTTAACTCAGTAAGTACTAAACTTGGTTAGTAACAATCTCAAGTCTCGCGGGTTAGTGTAAAGATAACACATACTCAACGAGAACAAATATAACCGTTTGCATGCTTATTCTTGTTTTAGTCATAGCAATTAAACACATAGCACACAAGCCGAGGGACACCTCGTTAACAAGCAGGTCACAAGAAAGATTGTACCGTTCACCGTCGATCGTCGTTTATTTTATCTTCTCCGGGGTCCCAATTCACAAACCTAAAACATTGGTTCATTTTTAGACCATTAGTTATTTGCACCTTACTTATCTCACTTAATTCCTAAAGATCCCCTTTGAATACCTTCTTAAGTCTTTGCCACTTAACTTACAAACTTAACTTTAAACATTAAAATTTATACTTAACTTAACTTAATCCCTTAAGTTCTTAGGGTCCTAATCATTACCACCCTACCAAAGGTATACCTTATTACCTATTACCATCCTTAGAATTCAATTTTTTTTTTTAGGCTCGACCGAACTTCCGACCGACCTTACCCAAGGTCAGTCCGTTCCAGAACATATTACCGCTTGAAAATTCTACCCCGACCGACCTTGCAAGTCCGGTCCCCAAGGTCGGTCCATTCCCGAGAGTTTCCCCGAGGAAAATTTAAGCTCGACCGAACTTGCCAAGTCCGGTCCCATGTTCGGTCGATTCCAGACTTAATTCCTTCACAAAATACAAGCCCGACCGAACTTGTAAGTCCGGTCCCCAAGTTCGGTCGGTTCCAGAAACTTTCTCCGGCAGTGTAAACTGAGCTCGACCGACCTTGCAGGTCCGGTCCCTAAGGTCGGTCAGCTCCAGAACCTTGTTTCTAAATTCTCTTTCAACTCCAAACTTCTCCTCATATATCCTAATATGTTATAACCTCATTTGGGCACCTCAAGTACACCTTAAGCCAACCACTAAACACTTTAAATCACTCACCAACATCCACTTTAATCATTATGCATTTTTCCTTGTAACCATGCCAACACTTGTAACATTTTCCACTAGGTTTCTAGGTGGTGGTTCATACCTAATGTAACCACTATGCCAAATGTTTCCCCACCACTATAACATCATCTCCCAAGCATCTTTCACCACCTAAAACTCTTTTATGCATTTACTTAAAGTCCCTTCACAAGCTTATGCTTCCATCCATCAACACATTATTTCCTTCCTAGTTGTTTACCAACATTTGCCTAAGTCCTAGATACTCAAATACATTCTCTTGATTCCTAAATCCTTCATAGCAATGCCTAAGTCATTATAACTCATTAAAACACTTTATCTCACCCCTTTTCATCAAGACAACCTCTAAAACTTCCTAGTACTTCCTTAGTCATTAAATTCCCCTAGAACATCTTAAACACTTAAGTTCTCCTTTAAATTTTGCCATGGGTTCTCTAGTACATAGCACATCCTAACACTTGGGTTTTCTCCATCAAACAACCAATATCGCTCAAATTCTCATCACAACACCTTAGCACACAATTCACAAACACACCAACTACACCACATCATCTTATAGTGCATAAACTTAAATGCTTGGCACTTAGGCCCTTAAATGACAATAATCTTAACCACTGAGTTTCCATATATATTTGCCTTCAACCTACGAATACACACAACAAGGCTCCCATTGAAATAAAATGCTTCTTATAATTCACCTTGATATACTCAAACTATCTCTTTTTCTCATTTGCTCCTTAGTCACAAGTTCGCAATCATGATCATTGTTTCTCCTAGGTCATATATAACCCTTTTCTAATGTAAACTCTTCACTAAACTCATTACATATCTAAATCCCATTCCCTTAAACAATAAAACACCTTAAGGTAAGTAATTTACCTTGTTCTTTTACAAGCTTTAAAAACTTTCTTCCTTAGGTTTTTCCTTGCTCAATCTCGGTCACCAATATATATCTCCTTGCCAATGTTCTAACCAATATCCAATGACTCCAATGAGTACTAGATAATACATTAACCCTAAGGAACAAACCCTAGGTTAAAAATGTGCTTTAAGGTATTAAGGTGATTGTTTTACCTTGGTTTCTCAAGACAAGCTTGGATATGAAGCAAGAAGGACCTCCTCAATCCTTTGAAGAGTAGAAAACAAGATAGAACAAGGCATTAAAATGAAGCCTCATGAGCATGTATTTTCGGTTATGAAGAAAAGTGATGGAAACCTAGATTTTCTTACACTTTCTTTACCTTAAGAGAATGGAGAAGCCAATGGAGTCTCCAAACTTGAATTTCCTCCTCTAATGGTGGTTTTGCTTGGAACCAAATCAAAGCTCTTGGAGTTTTGAAAGGATAGAAAGAGAGAGCTTGAGCTAACTAAGAGGAATATGTAATTTGTTTTGGTTTTGGAGCTAAAATGAGTAAGTTGTGTGCAAGAGAAGGTGGAGCTAGCATGGAGAAGAGCTTCAAGTTAATGGAGAAGGGAGAGGGCTTGAGAAAATTGTGGGAAACAAGAGAGAATGAAGAGGTGAGGAGAGAGGTGAGTAAATGAGATATTTATGTTAAAAGGGTGAATAGTACTTTTGCTTTATAACTCTTTATTTGCTTAATGACTCATAAATGTGGTGACTCACCTTATAAAAAACCAGCCCCCATTTGATAATAAGGGTACTTAAGTCTTTGTTGACCAATTCTCTCACTTATATTGACTTATGTTATAAACTAGCTTAATTAAGTTACTATTCACAAAACAAGGCACATTGTTGTGAAAATTTTGATTTCCCATTGATATAGACTTCCAAATGTGATACTATATAGTACAAATGTTAATTAAAGAGTAATGATGGACATTTAGCCATTCAAAACTCATTTACAAGACAATTTTTCAAAAATGTGCTTTAAGACTCCTTAAAGCACATTTTGTGTTTTAACTTGTTTTCAAGCTTGGTTTTCTTTGGTAATTGATTTAAAATGACCATTAGGATATTACTAAGGTCTTAGAACAATATTTGGGTACTCTCCCAAGCCTCTCCAAGTTTAGAGCACGTTTTTGCTTAAATTGCTCTTTTGGTGTTTCCTTATATTTTCTTTAGTTAAAATAGTTTCTTAATGTTTCTAAGGAATTATTTAGCCCCCTTATAACTTAGTTTATCATTTAAACACCATATCTAAGTTTGGGGGTATTTCATTACCATTCCATTTACATCGGTTAAACGCATTCAGGTTAACCATTAAGAGCGGTACGGTAACTCAAGTTAACCGAAATCGGGTGTAGATTTTTTTTTATGTAAATAACCTTGTGTAATGATAAAAAAACTAAATAAAAGTGAGCAAATAAAAACAATAAAAAAACTAGAAAGCACCAAGCATTTCATATCATGTGCAAGCAGTAGTTTGTATACGTAACATATAACACAAATATTGAATCCACCATTATACAATGCTTAATCATCTAATAAATTCATTATATAATATATAACCTGCACATTTATAATCGCAATGACATGAAACAATCCAAAAATATAAGGCAAAATCAATTCACGTAGATTCGAACAACATAATTTACAAGCTACGTACTTTATTAACTAAGTGATAGCAAAATATATCTCAAAAGATTTAACAAAACATAATTACAATATACACTATCTATAATGCTTACCTTGCCCTTCAATGCACATAATATATTACGGCATAGGTAAGGAGTGTCCTTTTTCTAGATTCTAGATTATCTTTGTTCAAGTTATCAAAATATAAGTTAAAGGATATACAAAAGACTAGCACATAGCAAATAATATTAAAATATCAAAAGCCAAAATTGAATACTATATGTCTATATGAATGTATAGTTATATATATAACCGGTTAACCGCGGTTAACCACGGTATAAAAGTTACATACCATTACCTAAACCGCATATGTCTAATTATAACGGTACGGTTAACCGTACCGCTAAAGACGGTACGGTTAATTGGTTAGACAGTACGGTATAAACAGGTTTCGGTACGGTACCACCCGCGGGTAACGGTTTTTTTGGGCACCCCTACTTGCTACCTTGTCTTTGTCCTTTGGGTTCTTGGGGACTTTTCTCTTTCAAGCACTTTAGTGCCTCTTCAAAGCTCTAGTGTGAAGTAGTTTGTAAAAAAACTTGTTCACAATATAAATTGGAATGCTTCACAAGTACTATAAAAAATCATGTATCTTTAAATTAGGGCTTTATTTGGTATGACGTATCTATGATAAGTTTTATTTTAACTATTTTTTAGAGTGTGACAGGATGTTATTGGAGAAGAACGCATGACTTAATGTAAATATATAATCAAATATGTCATAAAAATACCGATACGAACGAACGCATAACATTAAAAAAAGTCCCACTTATCTCACTTCATTTTTTAAGGGGTTACGAATAATGAGTTTATTTTTATAAGTTAACTTTTTAAATTCTTTAGAGTTAATACTTGCAGTTAGATATAGTAGCATTCATCAAAGAACGGGAGAGGATTAGGTGACGGAGGTCTATTCTCCGTCCTGACGGAACTTTTTTTTTTCTTTTCTTATTAAAAAAAAAGTTATACAGTAGTGGGGTAGGTCAATATCTATTTGCTGGATTTGAGATCTATTTGTTGGATGTCAAGTCTGATAAAACTACAGTCTATTTCTGTTTTTATTTTTTAAATGTCATAATATTATTTTGTCCTCTACATAATACTTACCTAGATATATAGTTATTTATAAAATAATTCACTACTTTTGTAAAAAAAGTTTATATGACTATATTCATATACACATATTATTAATTATTTAATGTGATACTACCCCTCGTCCCAGTTTGACTGTCTTGTTTGCTTTTTGACACGTTTTTCCACTTCAATATTAAACATATTAGATAAATTAATTTTATAAAATTAATTTTTGTAATATATAGTTTATCACCTAAGGAATCTATTACAAAACTTAGATTTATAAAATTATATCATCTTATATGTTAAATATTGAAGTCAAACGACATGTCCAAATAGTAAACAGGACGGTCAAGAAGGGACGGAGGGAGTAATATTTACCGATTAACATATATCAATTCAAATACATTACATAGTTTAATCAGGTTGAATAAATTTAAAAAAAGTTGAATTAATGGAAAACACTAAGTTAAATATTCATATATTTTTAAAGAAAAAAGTGGAATATACATAGCTATTGTAATAGTATTTTAATATATATACAAATGGAATATATATCAATTCAAAATTACATGACTTAATCAATTGAATAATTTTTTTGTAATAAAAAGTTGGTAATATAAAAAACATTAATCTAATGTTTATATTTTTATAAATCTATAAGTGACGTATAATACTTTTAAAAAATATTGAAAGTACAAATATTAGGCTTCAGGTTATAAGTTATCATCCATAATATATAATAATGGAAACGTTATAAAAAAACGTGGAAACGTTATATAAAAACGTGGAAATGTTTATATAAAAACGTGTAAAAGTTTATATAAAAACGTGGAAACCTTCATGCATAGCGGAATAAATATTATTCTTAATTTTGGCATGGAAATGTTGGAATCATGGTGTGGAAGCGTTATATATAATCATGGAACAGTTCAGGTTTCTATAAAAATGTGGAAACGTATATTAAACAAAGTGGAAACGTTTTATACTATCAGGTGGACACGTTTGTCTGTAATCGTGGAAACCTTTATACCATCGTGGAAACATTATATAATTGTGGCGTGGAAACATTCATATATAATTATGAAAAATGTTTATATGTAATTGTCGTGGAAAGGTTTATATGAAAACGTAAATATAAAATCGTCGAAAAGTTTATATAAAATCGTGGAAACGTTTTTATGACCTGGAGACGTTTATATATAATTGTGGAAACGTATATAAAACAAAGTGGAAACATTTTATACTATCAGGTGGACACTTTGTCTGAAATCGTGGAAACCTTTATACCATCATAGAAACATTATATAATTGTGGCGTGGAAACATTCATATATAATTATGAAAAATGTTTATATGTAATCATGTCGTGGAAAGGTTTATATGGAAACGTTAATATAAAATCATCGAAACGTTTACATAAAATTGTGGAAACGTTAATATAAAATCGTTGAAATGTTTATATAAAATTGTGGAAACGTTTTTATGACCTGGAGACATTTATATATAATTGTGGAAACGTTTGTATATAATTGTGGCATGGAAACATTTATATATAGTCGTGACGTGGTAACAATTATATATAATCGCGGTAACATTTGAGCATGTGCATCGTCACATTAAAACATGTACATTCTCACATTAAAATATGTACATCATCACATTAAAGTATGGAACAACTTCAAAATAGATTACCCTACCCCCCCCCCCCTCAAACACCCCAAAACCCACCCTAGGATAGCTAAAAACGTCAAAGACATTTTTAGGGTTTGCAGTGACGGGTTTAGGGTTAGACCCTAAACCCGCTACCACAAACCCTAAAACCTGTCGAGTTAGTTGCTACCATATAAAGTACGAAACAAATTTCAAATAGATTACCCTACCCCCCAAAACACCCCAAAACCCACCCTGGGATAGCTAAAAACGTTGAAAACATTTTTAGGGTTTGTAGTGGCGGGTTCAGGGTACGACCCTAAACCCGCGACCACAAACCCTAAAAATTAATCCAGTTAGTTGCTACAATATAAAGTACGAAACAAATTCCAAATAGATTACCCTACCCCCAAAACACTTCAAAACCCATCCTAGGATAACTAAAAACGTCAAAGGTATTTTTAGGGTTTGTAGTGGCGGGTTTAGGGAGACCCTAAACCCGCTACCACAAACCCTAAAACCCTGTCGAGTTAGTTACTACAATATAAAGTATGAAACAAATTCCAAATAGATTACCCTACCCCCCAAAACACCCCAAAACCCACCCTATGATAGCTAAAAACGTCGAAGGCATTTTTAGGGTTTGCAATGGCGGGTTTAGGGTCGAAAAACCTGTCAAGTTAGTTGCTACAATATAAAGCTAAAAAAACGTTGAAGACATTTTTAGGGTTTGCAGTGGCCCCTAAACCCGCTACCACAAACCCTAAAAACCTGTCAAGTTAGTTGCTACAATATAAAATACAAAACAAATTCCAAATAGATTACCCTACCCCCAAAACCCACCATAGGAAAGTTAAAAACGTCGAATTCACCACTTATTACTTAATGAATCATAATATCAATTTTAAGGATTCATAACACAAAATTAATGAATCATATTATCAATTAAGTTTATCATCGTATAAATGTAAAAATATATATTTTTTTAAGTTGTCAAAACATATCCATGACTGGTCTTGTTTTGAAGAGCTTGAATTTAGGTGAACAATGATATAATTTTTTTCCATTTTGGACTTATATATTAAAAGTTATAGCAATATAAAGTTTTTATGATAAAGAATGAAAAAGAATAAAAATTAACAAAAAAAAGAAAAGAAATTTAAAATACAAATTAAAATCATAAAACATAAAATGATTCAAATGAGTCGTATTGTACATATATGTTTTTTGTCAAAGCGTCGTTCCACATCATAAGTAAAAAGTAATTGTATTTGTATGCTCTCTTATCAAGTCAGAGTAGAAAAAAAACTAAAACAGTACGTACAGTAAAATAAGAAAAAAAATTGAATGGTGTAGATTAAAAAAAAGAAAAGAAACAGATGGTCTTGATTGTTTCGGTCGGGGACGGAAAATCCCTGTCCGTCACATAAGCCCCGGCGTCAAAGAACGACCTGGTGGTTGCTAAACCGATAACGGAAACACAGATCAAGTTCAAAAAGAAAAGGGAAAATTCACGAGATACCCCTGTTTTCTTTCGTAATTCACAATATACCCCTGTGATTTTCAAATTCAACTTTAAACATGCTTAAATGTTGTCCAAAATTGATGAAACTTTACATGGACGATGCTAAAGTGTTATATTTTGGTCCAATACCAAATTTAAAGTTTTTTAAGCTCACACGTGACATGTGGGACCCAATGAATATGTGACTACTCGTTGGGTCCCACAGGTCACATGTGAGTTTAAAAAACTTCAAATTTGATATTGGACAAATATATAACACTTTAGCATCGTCCATGTAAAGTTTCATCAATTTTGGACAACATTTAAGCATGTTTAAAGTTGAATTACGAAAACCACAGGGGTATATTGTGAATTACAAAAGAAAACAGGGATATCTCGTGAATTTTGCCAAAAGAAAAAAAGATAACATAGATATCTAGGGGTCGAGAGGGTGGGGTTTGTTGAGACGTGACTCAGATCATCATTTTCATAACAAAAGAATGCCTTTTTCTGGGTGGTGCAGCAGCTGGCCTTTTACCTTTTCCTCCACCAAACTTACTTGGACGTTACTGTACGTACATTACAAGTTTTGCAGTACGTTCGCGTTTCTGGTACATAAATTTGGAAGTACTACCTATCCATAAAAAATGACCAAACTTTTGTACTGCCCCAACCCCACAAGACTCTTCCGCTTCTCTTGCCGTCATCAACCAACAACCATATATGGATGGATTACACACGCTTCGGTTTCGACCAATCAGGCAGTTATAAGGACCAGAGAGGAGAGTGCTCTTCTCATCCACTATATATCAGACAGACTCTACTAAAAGGGGTAAGTGGGGCTTGATTTTTCCCCAAGTAATATGATCATCAAGCATTAATATGCTTCTCCATCCACCAATACTAGCAACATTTTTGGGAGAATGAGCTGAAGTCATAATGTATTGATTGCGTATTTTTGCCGATAGGATGTACGTAAACTATGCTATAGTAACTCGCAAATGATTTGAGTGCAGTTAAATTTCACCGAAATTAGCTTCATTACTTCTCTCCTTAATAGCCATTGTTATCCTTAAGATCTAACGTTAGAGTTGGCGAAGACTTGTACAGCTTGAATTGTTTGTAACAGGATTGCATAGAATCATTAGGATCGATCGATATCATATTTATTTTGCATCATACAATCGCGAGAGTTGGATCAAAATTCCAAGTATACATTTAACATAAATTTGTAGAATGACAACAACAATTGGCTTATCTGCAATCATTGCAATAAACTAGGATACATAGTCGTGATCAAACATGAAGTCTGTTACATGGATTTTTAACCGGATATAACTATTACTCTAAGAATAGAAGGCTTCCATGTTTCCAATGCTGACCTCAAATGACTCTTCAAGTTCCAAGAAGTAAACTAGGGAGCATCTCCAATTAATACAGTATACTTTATTTGTGATGCCTATCCCATTCCAATTAACAAAAGGTGAGATAAAACAATGCTAGGGAATTGGGATCAGGTTCGGGAAGAAAATATAATTGTAAGAGCATGAGAATCATACATCAACTCAACTGCTCTCACCGCCACAACTCAGATTTTTTGCTTAAGAGTAATATATACCTCTTACTCATGACATATTTTAAATTTATCTTTCATAGTTGTAATGAGTAAAAGCTCCCGACAAATATCAAAATCATGGAACCAAACTAAACCCGCGTTAAATTGTACCTATTTTATGGTTAACGACACTGGTTTTTGTGGTCAAGTTAACCAAACTGAAAATAATGACTGGTTTTGTATTTTTCAGACTGGTTTAATCGGTTAACCATAATCAACTGATCATATTAAAAAAAAAATAGAAAAACCTAAAATATAAATGTTCACCTTAACTATTAAGGGAATGTGTATTTTATTGCATTTGTTGTCATATAGGTTTGCTTCTTCACTCATGATTTAAGTAGATGATTATTCTATAATATATATGGTATGGGTCTTATTGATAAAAAAAAAAAAAAAGTTACAAAGTTAACCGAGAAAACTAATTCAAATTGAAAGTTAAGCGATCTAAATGATAAGACAATGAAATCTAAATTAGGAAACCAAAATGATTAACCAACCTAAATGGAATGCTAATCCAATTGAATTTAAAAAGTCGTGAAGCCGGTTAACAGGACAGTAAGATTAACACACCATAGAAAACCCTTCTATGGTCAGAAAAAAAGGGTGCAGTGATAGTGAAGATGTATTTCAAGATGAAGATTCAATGATAGAGGAGTGAAGTCATTTAAAGTTTAAGTTCCAACCTCTATGGAATCAGGATAGGTCTGCAAGTGTAAAGGGTACAGTGAGAAAGTAAAAGAGTAATACGGAGAAGTAAGAAAACTCAGGCTTTGCCTTAAAATGGGTGGGGATATACTAGATTAATACAAGTGGAATGCTACAAAGGAAGACACCCAACGAAGAAAAAGAAAAAAACCAAGAGGGAAGCATGCAAGAAACCTAAGGGAGAAAAAGGCCCAAAAGCAGACAACGGCAAGGCCTGGCTTTTCTTAGGTCATTAAGGGGTTCCAGGGCAGCCGACAGCAACAATTGTAGGTGATAACGTGGCCACGAATTTGTGCGGTGGCATGCTTAAGTCTAAGCTTACCTCGAGCACATTCGGAAGATGTACTGCGCCATTTCTCAATATATCAAGCTTGGAGTGAGTTCAGACCGACACACAGATTCTAGTGACTGAACACCCAAAGCCAAAATGAACCCAACTTCGTAAAGAATGCAAATATTTATATGAACAATGAACATTGTTGTACTACTATCACAATCTACAATCCTCGAAAACAGAATCGAAAACGTCAGAAGGTACATGGAACATATAGGAGACGTAAAAGCCTCGTATCCACAACCAAAATTCACTTTCATATGAAACGAGTTCTGCACTAACCCACCCTCAATAGGAACTACAAGTAACTAGACCGTGACATATTTAGGACTCTATCCAGGACGATAAGGAGTAAATAACAAGGATTTGAAATCCGTGATAACCCATTGCCCAGACAAAATCTACAAAAGAGAATTCGCATTGGCGCAGGAGCTGTTTTGAATTTCACATCATGTCATCAGAAGAGCCAGTGAACACTAATGTTTCCCAGCCAAAAGAAAAGCGGGAACTGAGCTAGGACAATAAAGATCAAGAAATAGTGGTGCCTGCTCGAGTCATAGCTCCTTACCTCCGCATAAAGAACCCTCTTCATCGTCCTCAGTAAGAATATCCCCATGCATAAACAAGTCCATGGCATAAGAACATAGTACGAGACGCTAGAAAGCATCTTGCCCAAAATAGCTATGGAGATGCCTATGAAGGCGTATCCAGCGTAGGCCACAATATCCAACAACGGAGCCCCTCCACCGCTCAAAGATGCAAAAGGGAGATATAGTAGCATGACTTGAATGCCCCATCCAACCATTCCTTTCATGAAGATCCAGTTCAGTGTCTCTGGACTAAATCTGGAAAAGGAAAATTTTGTGATATGAGAAGAAAAGTTGGTACACAATAATATATCATTGGAAGCGAATTTGGAAAAAAAAAAAAACATCTGGCAGGAAGGCAACAAGAGCTTTCAATAGTCGAGGATGAGTAGAAACAAAATTCACGGAATTGTAGATCTACCCAAGGCTATCAAACTATCTCAGCAGTAACATTTTATTGTTCTCAGGATCATTTACACAAAACAGACTACTTTAAACTGTCCCAATCAAAGGCCACACCCAAAGCAAAAGATAAATTTCGAATGCTAGTACCACACAGCAGATTCTTTCCATTTAAATTAAAAAAACAGGATTTAGCTCTTATAAACTCGGTTGGTATTAGACATCACACAAGTAATAGTGCAATGCTGCGTATTTGCGTAGAATTGAAACAAGGACTAGGGCTCATATCTATTCCCACATCTGAAGAGGTCAAGAAAGAATCTGCTAATAATACATCCGTTTATAGATATATGTACTACCAGACTAATATTTCCTTAGTTGTTGTATCCTTCGGGCCGTTCACCCAGAAGTTAGATATGTCTACCTTACCATGATAAAGAAGAAAGCTAGGGACGTCTCAGAATTCTATTTACAAAAGAGATTCAAAATACATACATGCAACATATCTGTGTTCTAAAAAGATATGAAGCAACAAAGATGCAGAGTAGCAACAAACTAAAGATAACCATATGATATAGTCCAAGAGGACATTGCATGTTGAGAAACAATCTTACTTTCCCTGAAGCCCCAAGATCAGCCCAGCCAGAACTACATAGGTAAAAAAGGCCATGCATGGGATGTACAGATCTGGCGCATTTATGTCATATATGGGGGGCTTGTAAGACAATCTACCCCCGACAGGTTCAGTTATCCTGGTCCAATGTCCCTAGTAAAAGAACGAAATGTGGGAAAAGAAGGTTATAAATATATCATCACAAAGAAACAGCAAAATACAAAATACAGAATAGCTTTACCCTGTGAAGGAACGGGAACAGAATGACTTTCAACTTGTTCCTCACATAGTCACCATTCACTTGAAAATAGTATGGTGTATCGGCAAAGTACTTACTAATCTGCCAGGTCATGACACAGAAATCAAGAAGATGGTATGAATGAGCTTCAAAGCAATCACCAATAAGGGAGGAGTAAAGTAAAGCGTTTTTAAACCACATCCAAAATCCACGAATCGTAAGACGAATCAAATCTTAATGAACATAGGATGAATGAGTGTATTTTAGGTTGATATGGAAAGGAAACCGAGGTAGCAATTATGAGCACATTTTCTCAATCGTTCCATTTTATATACGTTTCTTTGAACCCAGTGATTTCAGGGTAGGTTTCTTTAGTTGGCATACAACTGTTTATCATTCACCCTCATAAGTGTCTCAAAGGCTCAAGGCTATGTCTGATATGATTGCCCTAGCTGTTACGCAGTCACCATATACATTCATATTACCTCAAATTAGATCAAGGTAGTAGAAGAAAGCTAGATTACTTACATTGCTCTGCACATATTCTGAGCTAGTTCCAAGAATTTTCTCTCCATAAGCCCCAAGGCCAGTTCTGATAAATCCGGAGCTTGCACCACCAAATGCATTTCCAAATGGACTTGGTTGAGAGCCAAATTGTTGCTGGGGAATCCCAGGCTGATTAATAGGGCCAATATTGCTATACATGGCTGCAATAGGGAGTAAAGCATGAATTAGTTTCAGAAGATTAATCCATACAGAACGCACTGATATCAAAATAGAAAAGACAGTGATAACTGCCTGATCAAACAGTCGATGTAATGAAAGGAAATCAGGTTTAGACAGCTGTTCACCATAACCACGGAGTGAAATTAACGTACCATCATCATCAATAACAATGCTAAGTATGCGGACTCTTATCCAAGAGATAGTTTCACAAACATGGACAGCTAAGGGTAATCAGTGCATCCTTGGTGCAGATAAAACCATTTTGGGATCATCATCTGTTTTAAGGACTAACTCAACGGTTCACGACCTTGACCTTGACCTTGACCTTGGTGCTCGGGTATGGGGATGGGGCTATAAATGGAGAAGGATAAGGGGATCCTCATTTTTGAAAAAACATAGAAACGCGGTGACGGAGAAAAGACAAATCCATCGAGGTTATCAAATGGAAACAATTGCAGCACATTAACACGCTGATCATTAAATCAAAATCACCAGCAGTAGCAGAGCAGCACAAATCTCAGCTGTTCCCACATAGAATTAGAGCGAATCTCAGCAAATTTTTATCCGAATCGCTTGACGGTTCCACTTCATCTATCATATTGAATTTCAGAAATAAAGCTGCTTTTCAAAGCTTAATACCACTTACCCGTACCAGCCGGAGAAGAAGTGAGAGAAAGGACGACGACGTACGAAAGGGAGATGCGATTTGATTTCGAACAGAAAAAACCGGCTACAGTGCTGGTTTGCGAACTGGAAGTCCCTGAAGTCGATTTAGGGACGATGGTTTTTTCTGGAAATTAACGAACTAACCTAAAAACTTTGCTAATTTACAAATGAGCACAATTTTAAAAATGTATTCGTAATGGCTGTTTTGATAGTATATTTATCAGTAGGAATGTTTTCGAAAAAAATAAAATATATTTATCAGTAGGAATGTGCTGGTATAAATGCAGCATATTTGCTGGCAGGGATGTGTTGGCATAAATGCAGCTGTTTTGAAAATTGTTATTTGGCAGTGCGGCATATATGCAGCACGTTTGGTTAAATTAGTTATATGTAGTGTGTTTACCGTTTTCGTATTACAATTACAATTTATTATATTACACTACGTAACTTTATTTTGTTAGTAAAAATAAATAGAAAAATTCACAAACAATATATTACTATGAGTATTTAATTTACACTAAAAAACTTGAGTAACCAAAGAAAATAAAAATATTTATATAACCAATAAAATTTTTATTTTTATTATTTAAGCAAAACTTGTAACTTCTAAACAATATATTTTAATTATCTAAATTTTATAATTTTTACAAATATAAAAGCGTAAAAAAAGAGAACAAGCGTTTCAAATTTTCTGATAATGTTATGTGAATTTATTTAGTGAAATTGTAACTTTTAATAATATATAATATTTTTGTAACTTTGCATGTTAATAAATTTATATGCATTCCTATTTCTATATACTATTTTAATATTTTAATTTATATATCAACAAGTGTGTATATTTATTGGTTTTTTTAATTTTATTAATCTATGTGGTATTACAAATAATATATTGTAGATTTGTATTATAAATGTGGTTTTTTTTAAATTGGTTAAAGTAGTACTATTTTTTATAAATTATTTGAAGCATTATGTAATTTGTAACAAATAAAGTAACTTGTAAAAAGTTTTTTTTTTAAATCAATAGTCACAATAATTGCATTATGAAGTGAGTAAAGAAACGGAAGTGAAAGCACGGAAACGAAAAAGTAGCATTTGTTGCGGGCATTTATGCCGACATTTATGCTGACATTTATGCTCTTTTAACCGAACAGTAAAAACAAATAAAGGAGTCCAAAACAGCATATGTTGTACATTTATGTTGTCCATAAAATGCATGCCGAACGCCCCCAAAGAGTTGTTGAATTCATCCGTTACCACTAACGCATGATGGACATTAAAATTGGCGTTAACTATGGGTGTAATATGCGGTATATGTTTAGATTATACCTCTTTGTGTTGTGGATTAGTTATATAACCGAGATTAGAACAAATAAGATGACACAAATGACTTACGTGATTCGATCTTGAATGATCTAGTCAACTGTAGTTGATAGAGGTTTCACTATGACTGGTAATTACAAAGAGGGGGAGAGAGAGCATTTATGTGTCTCATGTGGATTGTTATTTATAGGGAAAGTGACAGACGGGTCAGCTCGCCGTGCCGACTCATTGCTTGTTTTCAAGTCAGCTGATGACATGGGCTACCTTTATGTGGAGTTGGGTTGACGTCATCTGGGATAGTTAGCTTCGCAGATTCGTTGTTGGCTGGTCGGGACACTTGTTAGTCGGGATATTAATGTCTTGATTATTGGCTTGTCACCAAGGTACATATAATCATAAGAGGAATGTGTGATTACAATTGTTAATCGTGTAGTTAAGATGTGATTAATTATCCATACCAACAGTTATAACTAAGCATACACCTAGAATCACCATGATACCTACCGTAAATCACAATATAAGAGGTGATGAACCAAACATCCTACAAAAACCATAGAGTATGTACATATATAACCCATCATAGACATCTTCACTTATTATTAGAATCAAACAACCCTACATGGTGGTGGATTGGATAATCGAAACAAGAATATGGTTGCACTGGAGCTACACTGATCCTTGCAACTGCAGGCTTCAATCATTTTTCTTGGCATCCCCCGGATGCATCAGGGGTTACCACGGCATTGGTTGATTGATCAACGGAGTGGGCGAATTCCGAGTGATGAACCAGATCCACCACCAAACAAGGTTCCTCTTTAGTCTGGGTAATTTTGTCTTGATATACGGACGAGACTTGTAAAATGACCGTACCTCCTCAAGTGTGCCATCATTCATGATCCGATCGAAATTTCTCTTTTTTCCACCTAGCGTCGTTGGAAGCTCCTCCATCTTCATGAGAATTGTAGCATCACGTAGTGCCTCATCATCTACACCGTCGACTACCTCTGTTTCGGGAGGCACAGTCGAGGTGGGTTGCATGGCACTAGCACCCATTAGCGAGTCACCTTAACCTTCGCAACCATGATTTTTGGAGGATGGTCCAACCCTAGTGATGAATGTCTTCCCGTCAACACCAAAAGTATACTTCCATATCTCATCATTGTCCTCTCTTGTATCTTTCCGTCCAAAGCGCAGCTCTAAAGCTCACAACCAAGGCCCATAAGGATGGACACCTGCTGGAGGATCCGTTTGGTCGAAACATCCATTTTGTTGCATGCAAAAATAGACCACAATTAAAACAAATAGTCGATATTCGTTCATAGGTAACCCGTAATACCCTATCATCCCCATCCAACGAAATGGTAACACACCTGAGCAGAGGTCGATTTGATATCCAACATAACTCTAGTACACATATATTCTCCACCAATCCCACACTCATCTTCACCGTATTCCAAGAATTTCCCAAATTGATTACCTACTTGACACGTGAAATCCTTATGTAGTAACAAAAAAATGAAACGTCATGAACTCTTACCCGCATAGGAATCTCATGAAAATTGTGGTCTTTGAGAGCTCTCCTCTTGTCGATCCGCATAAGCACCAAAAGTGAACCATCGAAAGACCATGGACCCCGCTTCAACACAGCATGCACCTTGTTTGATTTATCGAACAAGAACAAGAACAAATTTTTGCCCACTATTCATACTCTTAACTCACCCTCGAGCTGCCATATTCTACCCAGAGTTGTCTCCACTGCTATAATGTCAGTACTTCTCAAGGAGAATAGCTTCGATAAGAGGTATCGGTCAAATGGGAGGGTTTTACTTTCATTTACTGCACGGTCCATGATTGTAGATACTCATTCCTCCTTCGTAAGGAAAGTTGTACACAATGTGAAGCAAGCTCATCCACAAGGACATGCAAAAGTGGTTTGACCATTTTTGTTTGGGGATAAAGGGGAAAGGAATAGATGGAAAGCAACGAGATTGTGAGGTTAGAGGAAGACGAAAGGGGAATGAGAAGGTTATTACCCTAACCCCACTCCAGCATGTAAAAACATAATGATTGTCGTAAGGTAGGCACCGCTATGATCTTAACTAGAAGAAGATTAAGAAGGAATTCCGCTATTCCTAAGACGAGGAAGATGTGGAAACTGATCAGACCACCTTTTAGGAGTCACTAAAAAAAGTATCAATTTTTTTGAAAAAATCAAGACTTGAATTCGAATTTGTTGAAAGCTGTAGCTTTATATTTTGACGTAACTGTTGTTGTGTCTAATATATTAAGCAATTCCAAGTACACTCTATTATTTTCACTGCCTACATAAATCAAGTAACAACGGGAGGAAAACAAAAGGAAAATCATACCTCTTCTATTTGCACGATTCCCTTGGCACCGCACTCAAGGGCCATGGACCAAAGCTCTCAGCCATGTTCACCCAGGTTTCCTTATTGTCTTCTTCTCGAATTTTTTGCTTCTCCATAGTCTCCTTTTTCTTTCATTTGTATGTTATATTGATTGTATATGGTATCTCTAGCTTGTTTAGGATTTTCGTTCCCCCTTTTTTCCGTTCTCACAACTTTCCTCTCTTTTTGATATGCTATAATTTTTTTGGTGTTAAGGCTTAGAACTTTCTCTGTTTGCTAGTTTTGTCGATGGGAGTGTACGGTGATTGATGGGGGAGAATTAGTTGGAGTTGTCGATGAAGAAGGTGGAGGATGGGGATATTTGTAGAGAGTAAGAACTCGAAATGGTGGTGTTGCAGGGGACACATGAGTGGGTGGCGGCTACACATACGTAGCTGGTTGAGCTACTAGGCAAACTGAAGTAGGAGGTGGACTTTCTCTTTGGTTTTTGGAATACGTGAGTGACATCATTGTGACAAGTATGTAAGATCATCTTTACATTTCTATATTATTGTGCAGCATCATATTTTTGTTTTGCATCAACAAACTATTTAGTTTTTTGAGCCATACCAAGCCCAAGAATACAACATGTCAAAAAATATTCGAAGTAGAATCTTTCCATGGAGGGAATCTGTAAATGTATGTGCGCTATACATACTTATTGTTTTTGATGTGTGACAAATATGCAGAGCCGGTCTTGTACTCAGCATATGACCTTTTTCAGTAAAATCCCTTTGAACTTCAACAGAAACGGAGCTGCTCACGTGACAGTACTTGCGGCGTTAGGTTGTCAAGATTTGCCCTGATATATCTCCCTTAGTTTACGTTATTGTTACTTGAATATTCTTGGAGGGAAGTTTGTTTAAGTTTGAGAAATTCCCATGTATATATATACTGTATAGGTTTAGTATAGGGTTACGCTTTCGGGTACTGAGAACAAAGTTACACCCTTTACGGCGAGACCCATTTAGAGAAACGAGAGTTATTCTTTATTCATTGATTTAGGAGTGTGACTGTCATTCGAAGAGTGAGAGATTAGAGTGTGATTGTTCAAGGTGTTGAACATATCAGGTGAGGAGTTTTTCACGTTATTAATATATATTAGTGGCTGAGTTTTCTTCTATATCTGGATTGTAATCTCTCTGTTGGTTAACATCAAGAACTCAGTTCAAGACTGAGTATACTGGAAGTCACGTTACGAACTGTTAAGTGGTATCAGAGCAGGCTTACCTTCGCTCGAGGCTAACGCTTCAAAGTAGATCGTGAAGATGAGCTCGTACAATGTCAAGGCCCCCAAGTTAACCAAGCTGAACTACTCCAAATGGTGCGAGCAGATGGAGGCTCAACTAATGTTTGTAGATTACAAAGTCTGGAAGGTGGTCACCAAAGGCGACTTCAAACCCACTGTTACCGTAGAAGGACTTACTCAGGATAAGCCTGAAGAACAGTGGACAGAGGATGATGAAAAATTGCTCAGTAAGAATAAATAGGCCTTGCGGATTCTCGTATCATCTCTCTCCGATGAAGATCAGGGAAGAGTTCTCGGTATTCAAACGGCAAAAGGTGTGTGGGATTTTCTAAAGATAGCGTATCAAGGTACTGAGTCTATTTGAAAAGCAAAGGAGAAACAGTTTAAGAGAGAATTCAATAACTTCAAGATGGCTGAAGGAGAAACATTGGTTGCTGCGATTGAGAGATTCAATCAGATTTTAATCGAAATCAAGACTGTGGGTGCCTCGCTTTCAAATGAGCAGACTAACGAGAGATTTTTGGAATCACTCACTAAAGATTGGTTAAATTACACCTCTATGCTGGAGAAGATGGACAAGGTGTCGTCGGTATCCTTTGAAGAATTGTGTTCCGATTTAATTGTTCATGAAAGTAAGATGAAAGAACAGACACTGGAGGGTGTTTCGGTTGAAAGAAAAGATCTTGCCTTGAAGGCAAAGAAGGTGGTGGAAAACACCGATTGGGAGTTAGATGATGATTTTGACATAGAAATAAATTTACTGGCTCAAGGGTTGAAGAGAATCATGAGCAGGAAAATAGGCGGATTTCAAGGTTCAAGCAGTAACCGGCAGGAATCAGATATGAGTAAGGTGAAATGTTTTCGGTGTCACAAGCTGGGTCATATGATAAAGGACTGTCCTTTGTCATCCAAACCGCCTCAGTATAGAAATCGAGACACTCGTATGGCTGCAGTGGTATGGGGTGAAGAAGAAGAAGAGTCTGAACTGGCTGAAAAAGTGGAGGCGCATTACTGTATGACGGCTATCCATCGGTCTCACACTGATGAATCGGCATACGATGAATCGATGTGTTTGGTTGTGAAAGATAAGGAGTATCACTCTCTTGTAGGAGAGCAGGTAAGTTTTCTTAACTTAGATAATATCTGTAGGGAATCTCCGAAAGATCAGATTTTTGACGCTTTGACAGCTGCTCTATTAGAAATTGAGGGTTTAAAAGGAAACCTTGACAATGTTATTAGTAGAGAAAATCAAATAAAACTACTAGAGCTAGAAATAAATGAGTTGAAAAAGAAAAATCAGGAGCTAGCAGAAAAGCTAGTAGAAAGCTCATCTAAGGTGCTACAATCCACGTTCACATCGTCGGTTAAGAGTAAGTTGAGTTCTATTCCGGAATGGGCAGAAAAGGAAATTCAATTACTTAAGGCGGATAATGAATGGATTCGTCAGGATAACGCTGGTCTCCAGAAACAATGTGATACTCTTGATAGAAGACTGAACATCATTAATCTAGAAAACCCATCGTGGCATACAGGAAAAATCAAACTCAATGAAATTGTTAGAAAACCAAATCAAAATCGGAATGGACTAGGATTCCGTGGAGTTGAATCTGATCTAAGACCAAAGAAGCAATATGCGCAAATTAAAACTCTTCTTGTAAAGAGAAACTTTTCGTCTTGTCCTGCAGTGATAGAATGTAGCTATTGTCATATTCTTGGACATCATATCCATTCATGTTTTAAGCTACAACGGAAAAATGCTAGAGATTCTGCTTCTCGCACTGTTAAATATGCTAGTATATATTCTCGTCGACCCAAACAGTAATGGGTCCCTAAACGTTATTGATTCTTTTTTATTTTGTGTGCCAGGACTATGATGATGGAGCTAATATATGGCTTATGGATAGCGGATGTTCTAGGCATATGACTGGAGACCATACGTTGTTTCGGGAACTTGAAGGTTTACATGGAGGATTTGTGACATTCGGAAATAATGGGAAGGGACAGATTATTGCTATAGGCACAGTGGGTCATCAGGGAAATGTTGAAGATGTGTGCCTGGTGGATGGATTGGAGCATAACCTACTGAGTGTGTCACAAGTGTGTGACAAGGGTCCCTCCTCCATTACCTTTGATTCTTATGGTTTCATCGTTACAGATTTGACAACTGGAGCACCTCTTTTGCAAGGATATCGCAGGGGAAATTTGTATCTAGTGGATGTTGATGATCAGAGTTTGGATGCCACCTGCCTCACTGTCTCCACAGAAAGTGCAAACTTATGGCATCAGCGTCTCGGTCATGCTCACACTCGGTTGATCAATAAACTGCGCACTCAACACCTGGTTGAAGGGTTACCATCTACAGTTCTTTATGAAGACAATCCCTGCAGTGCTTGCCAGCTGAATAAGCAGACTCGCTCAACACATATTCCCAAATCTGTAGTTTCCACCTCCACTGTGCTGGAACTGGTGCACATGGATTTGGTAGGATCTATGCGTACTATGACCAGAGCAGGGAAGAAATATATCTTCGTTTTGGTTGATGATTATTCTCGTTTCACTTGGATTTACCTACTTCATGCTAAAGTCGATACTTTCAATCTGTTTAAGAGTTTCTGTGTTCAGATACAACGTCAATTGGGATTTCCTTTGCGTACCATAAGTCAGATAATGGTACAAAATTTGCCAATCAGCAGTTTCAACAGTTTTGTACTGATCAAGGCATCACTCATACTTTTTCAGCAGTACGTACACCTCAGTAGAATGGTGTCATGGAAAGGAAGAATCGGACATTAGTTGAGATGGCACATACAATGCTTAATGCTAGTGGATTAGCACCTAGTTTCTGGGGGGAAGTTGTCAACACGGCGTGTTATATCCTCAACTGTGCTCTTATTAGACCTATACTTAATCAAACTCCATATCAACTGGTGAAGGGACGACCACCATCAATTGGATATTTTAAGGTCTTTGGGTGCCGGTGTTTCATTTTGCACAATGGCAAACAGAACACTAGGAAGTTTGATACAAGAGGGGATGAAGGAGTATTTTTGGGATATTTCACTACCAGTAAGGCTTATATGGTGTTAAACAAACGCACTCTCGTCGTGAAAGAATCAGCTTATGTACGATTTGATGAAACGAATTTAGGCTCTCGAAATCCACAAAATATCGGGTCAGAATTAAGTGTCGATGATTCTGATGATTCAGACTCGGATTCACCACCTCCCTCTGTTCAAATTTCTCCCATTACATCACAAACCAATTCACATTCAACTCCTTTCCCTCACCATTCCACATTTTCTTGATTCGCCTCTTCCGCGTATCTCCATTGATTCCAGCTTACTCCCCATGCAACCTGAACACCATGTACCACTCACCGTAATGCTACCTCCTCTCCCTTTTACCCATGCCACCTTCTACCTCTGATTCTCCACGCAAGAAATGTGCCGATGATTTTCCGTTTTGTGATGTTCCATTTGAGGACTCCCCTGTTTCTGATCCCTCACCACCATCTCCACCTTTATCTCCACAAAACCCTTCTCCTCCCCGCTGAAACCCTAGACCACAAGCCCGTCCTTCCCGTGCAGCTATTCTTCAACGTCACCAGTCTCTTCGGCTACGTCGTCCCCAGCCTTCTCCGCCCTCATCTACCCCGTCGCACCCTGATACTCTCTCGGATGATGATGTGCCCTTGTCAGTCCTACGCCAACGCAAGCGTCACGCTGCACAAGCTCAGACTGCGTCTACTTCGAAATGTCCTTGCCGTGCGTCTCCGGTGCCAAGTTCTTCTGCCACCATGTCGGTTGCTTCATCCGGTTCTTCATCGACAAATTCCACTTGGTCTGGGTGCACCTTTCCCTGTTATCCCTCTTTTAAATTAGAGATTCGTAATGCACATATTGTTGTGGGAAACGAGTGGATTCTACCTGGCTCCGTAAGAATGAGTTGTCCAATATTGCTAGTTTTCTTTCGGCTCAAGGCTGGTCATCTGTGTTCACACTGGGTACAAAAATTTACTAGGAGCCTGTTAAGGAATTTTACAAGAATCTGCATTTTGTGGATGAGTATCTGGTTCAGTCCAAGGTTAAGGGTGTGGATATTGAGTTAACTTCTGACTTGATTGGCATGATTTTGGATGTTCCTTTTGAGGGTGTTAAGACTTTCTCTCGTGAGGTTAATACTTTTGCTCCGTCTCAAAAGGATGAAGATCTCTTTGGCTTCTTTGGGGTTGAACCTGAGACCCTGAAGATTAGGTCTGCTCCTCAACGACAACTTGATGTGCTTGGACGGTTGCTTTACATCATTGTCTATCAGGGTGTTGCTCCCAGGAATGATCAAAGAGGGACAGTTACATTCCTGGACATCTGTTTGATGTGGTGTCTTATTCAGAAATGTCCCATTAGTTTGCCTCATTTTATGCTGTTCCATATTCATCATGCCATCACTCAGTGTACTTCGTCTCTGCCATATGCTACCTGGTTGACAAAAAATATTTCAGTACTACTCTGTTGATCTCTCTACTGAATCTGCCAAAGTCCTGGATCATAATCATGAGCTCTCTCAGACCACTCTCTCCAAGATGGATCTTGCACTGGCTGGGAATATATGGCTTGTTAAACAGCCTCCCAAAGTTGTTTCGGGCGCCTCAGAGAATCTTGGCACTCTCCCGCAACAGTTGGATGAAATTCTGTCTCTCATCAAGGCTGTTGATGCTCATTTGGCACATCGGGAAGCTCATCTGGGGGTGCGACGTTAATTCCTACTCATGATCTTTGCCTTGTCCCTACCTTAGCTTTGCTGTGGTTGTCCAGTTCTAGGATGTTTCCGCTGTACTCTTTTGCCGGTGTTTGTTTCAGACTATTTTCCTTTCTGCACTTCGGATATTTTTTGTTAGCTGGTGCTCTGTTGACCTTGTCGTTTACCTATGCCACTTTCTGAAACTCTTTCATGCCATTAACATAGGCACGTACCATTTTTGATTGCACAAAAGGGGGAAACATGGTTAATATAAGTTTTGTGGTTGTTGATCAAGTTAGCTTTGTTTCAGGGGGAATCTACATTTCAGGGGGAATATGACCTGTGTGATTTCTTTATTCACCATGACCAAGTTTGCACACATCAAAAAAGGGGGAAATTGTAAATGTATGTGCGCTATACATACTTATTGTTTTTGATGTGTGACAAATATGCAGAGCCGGTCTTGTACTCAGCATATGACCTTTTTCGGTAAAATCCCTTTGAACTTCAACAGAAACGGAGCTGCTCACGTGACAGCACTTGCAGCGTTAGGTTGTTAAGATTTGCCCTGATATATCTCCCTTAGTTTACGTTATTGTTACTTGAATATTCTTGGAGGGAAGTTTGTTTAAGTTTGGGAAATTCCCATGTATATATATATATATATATATATTGTATAGGTTTAGTATAGGGTTACGCTTTCGGGTACTGAGAACAAAGTTACACCCTTTACGGTGAGACCCATTTAGAGAAACGAGAGTTATTCTTTATTCATTGATTTAGGAGTGTGAATGTCATTCGAAGAGTGAGAGATTAGAGTGTGATTGTTCAAGGTGTTGAACAGATCAGGTGAGGAGTTATTCACGCTATTAATATATATTAGTGGCTGAGTTTTCTTCTATATCTGGATTACAATCTCTCTGTTGGTTAACATCAAGAACTCAGTTCAAGACTGAGTATACTGAAGTCACGTTACGAACTGTTAGAATCAAATTGGATGACAGTTACACCTTTGTTTCTTTATCTTTTCTATAAAAAACATGATGAGAATTACCTGCAAAACATGAGAATCAAACACTAAAGATGAGAAGAGGAAAATCATAATACTATTATCCTTGAAGTTATTTTATGTGTAAGCAATGAAGGTGGTTTGTGCATCAAATTAATTTTGTTTTAGGCACTTATTTCTGTGAATGGATAATAACTGTTATTTGTTAGTTACAACCGGGTTCTTTCATTTGATTGTGTGCTCATTCTTTCTGGTAATTGCAGGAGGGCTTTATCAAACATAGGCTATATCTCAACGGTCCAAATAGCTCAACTCTTAAGTTGTTTTCTTTATCTATGGAAGAATTAATATAATTCATGTATGATCATTAGTATGTTGGTTCAGTCCTTATATTAGTCAAATTCATTTGAGGCTTTTATTTCTATTCTCCTTTTACTTGGTTTGTTTTATAGTTATATATATATATATATATATCTTTTGTCTGTGTGGCATTGGTGGAGGCTCTGAAATTTTTAATTGGTTGTTATATCCTTGTTCAAGTGTTTATACTGCCCTAATGTATTTTTTTTAACTTCTGTTCTTTTAGTAAAAGATAGATTATCTTATTTCTTGCTGGTAACTATGCAGGAAGAAAGGTTTCTGATATGGGTTCATATAAACGGTTAAAACAAGTGAAAAAATTGTAGAAGATTGTAACACCCTGAATTTTTTAACCTTTTATTAGGTAAATTATTTAACAATTAAAGTTTAATATTAATAAGCAGCGGAATTAAAACTAATCCGGAGTATTACTGTCACACTCACAAATAAACGAGTGCTAAGAGCTAAATAATTAACTAATTAACCAAATCATTATTTTTTATAATAAAATCCGATGTCCAAAATAACAATTCCTTAAAATTATGATAGTTTCAAAGCCTAAGTTGTGTCGGTGTCCCAAACCCCTATAGACATTACTAGCACTTGTGGTAGAAATCGAAACAAACACACAAATAGCCACAATAAAGTCAGGAAAACTTGGTAAGCTACCACTTCACTTTGTAAACATTTTCTCTTTTGAAAACCATTTTAACAATATAACCACACAACATACAAATAATTTCACTAATATTAACACACAACAATAAAATTATTATTACTGCAGAATACTCCATGTTTGATTTCTTAATAAATTCAATAATATAATAGCCGTTTTAATTTAATAAATTTTCTTATCCTAACGTGCAGCCAGGACAAAATAAAATTTTTAAATTTTGAGTACAACACGTAGTTGTAAGCCGGACCCCAACACGCAACCGGGAATCCAACTTTTCTCACTTTTGGGTACAACATGCAGTTGTAACCCAGTCTCCAACACACAACCGGGAATCCAACCCGTCACTGAATCCTTATGTGTGCACACTCCCAATAGTACAAAAGTCTAAGGAGTAAAAATAGGGATACTTGTGTCCTAATGCGGCCCTACAATATCTCAAAGTAATGCGTTCTAATGCGGCCCACATCTATCATCTCAATCATGTGTCCTTATACGGTCTACATGCACCATGGTTTTCTCCTCTTTTAAGTTATGTAATCATTATTGAATATTATTATTCACCATATAATCTCATCAAAATCCATATATTCCACCACAAATAAATCATGCCATCATAAATCATCATGATTAAATAATTCCATTTTTCACATAATCATATCATTAATGATTCAACAACAATTTCTCATTGATCTCTTCTCTAAAAATAATAACCAACCATACAACAAACCACACACTCAAATAAGCTCAATGATCATTATCATAAACAATTCAATCCCAAATAATAGTCACACACAAATAAAGTTCACAACCACTGTAAAAAAATCATTTTACAGAGTTAATAAAACTAGTGAACGCGGTAACTTATCGGATATTCTAGCGATGACTCGCACCAAAACCAACCAAGAAAATCAACTACAACTTGTTATTCCGAGCGTTGCTACCTACATGTCGCCAATTACACATAGAAAAAGAGGTGTATATCTTGTTTTCTTTTTCAAGGTGAGAATGAGTGACATCTATATTTGTTTTTCTTGTGCTTGTGAACCTGAGAGAAAATAGAGAGGAAAGGAAGGAGCATTGTCTTCATGTTGTATGGCTCCGAGAAGGATGCAAAGAAAGATGAGGAAATGGCAGCCTATATATCGCCGGTCTGAAGGTAAAGAAAGTGAGGGAATGTGATCAGGAAGAAATATGAAATACCCCGAACTTAAATATAGTGATTAAGATAGTTCTAATCCTTATTTAAGAGACTAATAATGCTTAAGTAATATTGGCAAGGAAAAATAAATCCAAAAGAAATAAAGAAACGCTTAAAAAGCGAAAAACGCTAAATAAATGTTAAATAACCATAAGAGGTGCGAGACCTCAGTTAGAGTATTATATGGATTCTTAAGGCTTAATAATGCCTAAATAATATGAGGGAACAAATCCCGAAGGAAACAGACCTTTAAAATGGGTTAAAAGCATAAACGAACCTTAAAGCGCGTTTTTCGAGGAAACCGGAAAATGTGACTTAAGCGGTCAAACAGACTCGTAACAATTTTGGTCAACTAAATAGTCACTAATAAATATTAGTGGAGTTTAGAACCAATAAAATTAATTAACACGAGGAAAATTCCGGAAAACGGGTTCCGGTTAGTAAAAACTGTAACAACCGGGAAGTTGTGGGGTGAGAATGTAAATAAATAAAGTTAATGTGTCCACTTTGCAAATAAAGAGTAAAAATGTGTGTGTGTGTGTGTGTGTGTGTGTGTGTGTGTGTGTGTGTGTGTGTGTGTGTGTGTGTGTGTGTGTGTGTGTGGGTGTGTGTGTGTGTGTGTGTGTGTGTGTGTGTGTGTGTGTGTGTGTGTGTGTGTGTGTGTGTGTGTGTGTGTGTGTGTGTGTGTGTGTGTGTGTGTGTGTGTGTGTGTGTGTGTGTGTGTGTGTGTCTGTGTGTGTGGTGTGTGTGTGTGTGTGTGTGTGTGTGTGTGTGTGTGTGTGGTGTGTGTGTGTGTGGGTGTGTGTGGTGTGTGTGTGTGTGTGTGTGTGTGTGTGTGTGTGTGTGTGTGTGTGTGTGTGTGTGTGTGTGTGTTGTGTGTGTGTGTGTGTGTGTGTGTGTGTGTGTGTGTGTGTGTGTGTGTGTGTGTGTGTGTGTGTGTGTTGTGTGTGTGTGTGTGTGGGTGTGTGTGTGTGTGTGTGGGGAACCGAGATTTCCCTCCTCCCTCTCACTCTCTTTATTGTTTCTTAATTGCTAAAAGACAAAGAAGTTAAGTAAAAAGCAAAATGGGACTCTCTCTCCTCACTTCCCCTCACCCTCTCACGTGGCACCTCCCCTTCCTCTATTCTTTCTTCTTCCCTGCGACATCATGGAGAAATGAGAAAACTCACTCAACTCTCACCTTCTCTCCTCTTGTTAACCCATTAATCCTTCTCCAAAAATTACAAAATTAGTACCATTGGAATCCCCTCGCAAAGGTGAACACTTTCCTCCTTTCAAAAATCCAAAAGCTTCATTTTCGTTTTTATGGGTATTCTCCATTTGAAGATTCAAGTCCACCATTAGAAGCACCTTCACCTCCTTGTCATCTTGAGGTAAAAAGAAGTTCGAAAATCCATTATTTCTAGCCCTCATTAGCATTATAAGAATTTCCAGTTTTTGAATGCCTTGTTCTTCATGCTCCAGCCGATTTTGGCTTCTCCATTGGGCTAGGAATCTTGTTCTCTTGCTAGTCAAGAACTTCATTCATCCATTGGAAGGTAATACTCATTTCTAAACCCTAAAACATTTAGATTCTAGGGTTAGTATAAAATGTATACTAAGTAGTTGTGTGTATTGGCATGGGTGCTGTAGCATTGCCCATTCCTTGAGCAAAAACCGAGAACAAGGAGAAAGAAAGAGGAAAAGAAGAAGAGGAAAGGAAAGAAAGAAAAACTAACAAGACAAGGTAAATACCCTTACCTTGAGTTAGTTTTGTATATTGCATTGTAACAGTTTTGAGTATCAAAAACAAGTAATGTGTATGATAATGAGTAATGAGTATGTTGGAGTATAATTAGAAAGAGAATGTAACAGTTTGAAGTTTTTAAATGAGTTTTAAAAGCTTGGGAAAACATGGGGTATTGAATGTGTATGTGCAGGAATTTTATTGTTGTTGTAGTAGTGTTGGAGTGTGAGTATAAAATGTTGTATAAACAGGTTGTGGAAATGACCAATTGTGAGCTGAAATAATGTGTGGTAGATGTTAAAAATATAGGGGAGACTATGTCCAAATTTGTCTAGAAATTAAGGACTTAGTGTGTGTAAGGAGAGGTAATGATCTAGACAATAACTAGGTGTATTTGGAGAGGTTTAAGAGAGTGTTCAACCACTTTGAAAACAGATTTGAAAAGGGTTTAGGTAATGTGAAGAAATAGGATGTAAGGTAATGTATTTTGAATGTTAGGAGTAGCATTAGTCGAGGAAGTATTGGAGGATAGAAGTTAGTTTGAAAATCTGTAGCATTTGAGGAAAGAGCAAAATCTGTAGCATTGGTGAAATGGAAACTAGTATAAGTGTTGAGAAGAAGTGAGGAAAAATGTGTAAGTGAATGTAAGGATTGAGTAGTAAGTTTGGTGGATGAACCAAGGTGATTTAGAGAGCTTAATTAGTGCTAAATCATGTGGGGAAGTATTGGTAAAGATTGGGGAAACAATGGGTAAAGAAACCAACTGAAAACTGATTTTAAAACTGAAGTACTGGGCCGGGCCGGACCGGACTTGCGACCGGACTTGCAAGTTCGGTCGAGCCCAGGATTACAAAGATGGGAAACCTTCTGGAATGGACCGAACTTGCGACCGGACTTGCAAGTTCGGTCGGACCAGAAAATTCTCCCGTCTGAAACCCTCTGGAATGGACCGAACTTGCGACCGGACTTGCAAGTTCGGTCGGCCAGAAAAATTCCCGTAATGCAAGCTACTGGAATGGACCGACCTTGCGACCGGACTTGCAAGGTCGGTCGGGCTAAAATTCTCACGAAAGAAACTTACTGGAATGGACCGACCTTGGGACCGGACTTGCAAGGTCGGTCGGCCCTGGAATTTTCACACGATGTAGCCTACTGACTTGGACCGAACTTGTGACCGGACTTGCAAGTTCGGTCGAGTCAAAACAAAAAAAAAATTTTATTATATGATTATAGTAATCATATATATATATATATGCCTATACACATATATGCATATGTATGTAGTAATACACCATTAATGAAGTAATAATGGTAAGAAAGAAAGTAAATGAGTAAGGAAGCAAGTTTAAGGAGTAATAAGGAAAAGAATGGTTTTATAACCAAGTGTGAATGTAAAGGAGTAGTAGGTATACATTAGGAGTATTAATGGACGAGTAAGTTGGTATTGATCATACAACTTCATGTATGTATATGAATCAAATAGTTGAACGTTGAAGGAATCCGGTAGTACGAAAACGATGGTGAACGGTATGATTTCTTCATGCTCTGTATCCTAACCTGGTTACCCCGATTTGTGTGCTTATGTGATCACCAATAAGATAAATGCACGAATCGGAATTTTAATGCACTTAATTGTGTTTGAACTATTTTGTTCTTGATTGTATCTTCTTGAACATTTAGTTTGTATAATTCATGAAAGGTATGAATGAGAATGAAGGGTATGTGTATGTAATGTGTACTTGTGTATTGTATGGATGTATGGAAATGAAGTACTGACTTCTACTAATTCCTAACAATCTAACTCCTGACTTGAGTAATGAGTAAATGGAATGAGTAGAAGTCCGATATAGATTCGGCCACGCGTGAGGATAAGGAAACACAAGAGGTTGGATCCGAATCCTGGCTGTAATCTTTTCCATGGACCAATTCCCTTGAATGGGTAGCATCTTGGATTAGTGGGCCACCCTAAAGCCCGGTGATGGGATGTAGTAATCCCTGCCCGGAGGTCATACCGACTTGACTTGAGTAATGTATGTAAGAAGTAAGTATTGTATGTGTATTGGTCTTGACTATTGTAAGTCATTGACCGGGAGTAAAAGAGTATTGAACACTCGAATAACCCGGGTGTGTAAAGAAGCTAACAAGCCTTTCGTGTGGATTAGAGAAGTGTATCTCCGTATTGCGTATCGAGTATGTAATGAGTATGTATTGTGTATGTGTATTCTGAAAGATGGTAAATAAGTATTGGTTGACTTGTGTTGTCTTCCAAGCATGTATTGTACTGTACGTATGTATGTATACCTTGTGTAGTATTGTAGTATCGTGGATGAAAGCATGTATGTATGTATGTATGTATTGTAAAACGAATTGCATGTATTCGACCAAATGGTCGGCGTACCCTCGCTAGTACGCGGGGTATGCAGTTATCATATTCAGCGTAAGCTGACCCCCTAGGGGGAACGTTTTTAGTATGCAGGCACCCGAAGCGGATGTGGTCAAGGCGAAAGACCGGAGGCTACACTTGGATAAGTAGAAGTAGAATGTAGAAGTGTACGAAGTGGCACACCCCCTTGCACTTAGAAAGTAAGTAGTTGTGAGGAATGGGTAGTGGTTAAACTCTTAATGAATATGCATGGAATTGAAGAGGTATCGTATCTGTATTTGGAACTTAGTAAACTCGGTATGTGTAGTGTATTATCTTGTAATGAACTATGGAGTATTGTACTGAATGGAGTATTGTATCAAATGGAGTATTGTAGTACTCAGTAAGTAATGGGAGTATGTATTGTGTTTGCGTAGTACTCGGATATTCCGGTCCATCAGACCGATGCTGTATGTAGAAGTAGTAGCCTTGTTAGTCACGTGGGTGACTAGCGGCATTGTATCACCCGATGTATGTAAGTATGTATCCGCTGCGTGACTCGGGAAGCACGAGGAGATTGGACGGTAATGACTGTATTAATGGTAGGGGTGTTACAAAATATGAACTAATTTATTAATGAAGGCACTTAAAGTGTTGGGAAAATTACATTGCCCACAGTGGCAGACGCAGGGGAGGGGCTAGGGGGGCTCTAGCCCCCCCCCCCCGAAAATTTTGAAAATATGTCAAATGTTCTTATAAATTTTTTAAAAAATACAACATAACATAAAGTTTTAAAGAATGATAGTGTCAAACAAAAATTTATCCCCCCCTAAACAAAATTTCTGGGTCCGCTACTGATTGCCCACCCATGAGGTATTGGGGAATTACAATGCCCACTCATGAGCTTTAGAAAATTATAATGCCCACCCATGAGATATTAAGAAATTACAATGTCCACCCATGAGTTTTAGAAAATTACAATGCCCACCCATGTACTTATCTAAAAGAGGTGAAATCGAATATGTAAAATAATGATTACCTTAAGAAACAACTTAGACAGTGGTAAAAATAATTTAAAAAAAACCCTAAATTAATCTTATATAACCACTTATAAGTCAAATAAATGAAACATGCCTAAAAATATCAAAATAATGAATTAAAATGAAATAAAACGAGGTGAACATATATGTAATTCTTCGTAATTTTTGCACGTTTTTTTTTCATTTCATCACTTCAACATTGCACGGTGTAAATTAGGTTTCTTTTTATTGCTTTATATAGTTAAATTGATTACTCAATGTAAAATTTACTTAGATCTTTAATTTTCACCTCATTTTGATAAGTACATAGGTGGGCACTGTAATTTTCTTAAACTCATGGGTGGGCATTGTAATTTCTTAATATCTCATGGGTGGGCATTGTAATTTTCCAAAACTCATGGGTGGGCATTGTAATTCCCCAATACCTCATGGGTGAGCAATGTAATTTTTCCTAAAGGGTTTAATTAAATTATAGAAAACTAAAATTTAGGAAAGACAGAAGATTAAAAGTTATTTATTAAATAATTAGGAAATACGGAAAGTTAAAACTAATTCATTAGATAAAGTCAGGAAACACCAAAGGATAAACCTGATTAATCAAAATTGACTTATTTATATAGTAAAATCAATAGTAGTATTTAGATTATATCATTACTATGATAACTTTGTTATAACTATATAAATGTACCAAATTGATCAAAATATATGTGAGGATCATTAATAAGAATAAAATTTACAATCGATCTATTTTGAAACATGTTATTTCTTAAAAAGAATTCTCTTTAGTAAATAATATACTCGTAACCTACTTAATATAGGTACTCGTAAGATACTTAGTATACTTACAAACTATAATACATACTTGTAAGATATTTAGTATACTTGTTAACTATAATATATACTCGTAAGATATTTAGTTTAATTACAAACTATAATATATACTCGTAATCTATTTTATGTTTGTAAATTATATAATGTACCCATAAACTATCTAATATACTTGTAATATACACATAAACTATATAATATATGTATTTTGAAATTTATGAGTATTTCATTACCCACCCTAAAATAAAGCTTCGACCCAAAGCTCGAACTTACACTACCGACCAATGATCCTAATAATCAACCAATCAATTCTAGCTACATTACACTAAGGTTTCTATAATATAATTAGCCATAATAAATATATGTAATACTCCCATCCCACGTTGGGATATGAGTAGTAATTTGAGTGGTTTATAAGAATACATATAAGTTGACTATAACAACAACGCCTTCCACTTTTAGGCTCAAGTGAGGACAAAAGGCTTAAGGTGGCTAGTTTTCGAGCCTTAATAGTTTGGGAGCTAGGTTGTTGAACAATTTTCCGTATGGGATGCCAAGCCCCCGTGACTAAAGTCTGGTGGCTAGAGATAGGTTGTTGGGCAATTACCCATATGGGGTGTTATGAAGATTATATATTGTAATACAATGCTCATATGATCGAATGCTTTATTGGCCCAACCCACTATTGATCCAGAGCCCACTTCATGTTAAGGATGCATAATTCTAGTAGTTTATTTATTCTTCTAGCGATTTTACCTATTTATCTGCAGTTAGTTGAGATATTGTTAGTTTAGATATTCATCAGATTTATCTCTGTAATCTTTATTTTACTCTTTTACTCTGTCTATATAAGAACAATTAGACAGAAGCAAATATACGATGACATATAATAAAAAGCTTTTACATTCTCAATGTCTCAACAAACTTTTCTTCCACCTCTCGATATCTCAAACAATACCAAACTCTTGTAAAAAATCATTATGGTATCAGAGCACTAATCTAAGATCCTAGAGGATTAGTATTGCTCATACAATAGCAAAGATGGACAAAGAAAAGGAGAAACAGGCGGATGTTTCTTCAACCTCAATCGTTGATATTGATGCGTCTGATCCTCTGTATGTCCATGGAGCAGAAAATCATGGGCAGAATCTTGCAAGGAAATTCAACGGTAAAGGCTTCTTGGGGTGAAAATGGGCGATGACCCTTAGCCTCAAAGCGAAGAACAAGTTCAGATTTGTCACCGGTGATGTCAAAAAACCGGGTTCCGATGAGCCGCTGCGTCTTTCGGCATGGATACGGTCGAATTCCTTGGTTGCTTCATGAATCACTAGTTCGCTGGAGCCCAGTATTGTTGGCAGTCTGATGTACTCAGACAATCCCAAGCTGATCTGGGATGCACTCTGTAGACGGTGTGAACGAAAGAATTTAGCAATGATACACAGATTAAACAAAGTCTTTCAGAAATAAAGCAAGGAGATGAAATGATTACCGAATATTTCACATGATTGAAGAATATCTGGGGAGAAATTGAAATGCTCAGACCACCGCTGGAATGCAGCTACGTTGTTCAAGAAGCTCAAGCAAAACGTGACAAAGAAGACAAGTTAATTCAGTTTCTAATGGGTTTAAATAAAGCATATGTTCATATTAGGGGTCAAATCCTGGCTACGGAGGAGGCGCCTGATTTGGAAAAAGCGTTTGATATTTTAGTCCATGAAGAAAACCAACGGGTTGAGGAAAAGGAGAAAGACGAAGCCATGTCGTTTCTCAATTCAAGTTCCACAACAAAATTTTAGAACGATGTTACAAAGAACATAGTTGGGGAAAGGAGAAAACAAACCTGCACATTCTGTAAGAAAAACTGGGCACAGTTACGAGAACTGTTTCGGGCGACAAAAATGCATACACTGCAGTAAGTCGGGGCATTTAGCCGCCGACTATTACGATTTGTATGGTCGAGAAGCAGTTTTAGCAAGGAGAAAGAAGAAGGATGTCGCAGTTCTTTCACAAAGCGAAAATCAGTCTACAAACCAGAATCCAGCCAC
Source organism: Limonium bicolor (assembly GCA_023374045.1). Taxonomy (NCBI): domain Eukaryota; kingdom Viridiplantae; phylum Streptophyta; class Magnoliopsida; order Caryophyllales; family Plumbaginaceae; genus Limonium; species Limonium bicolor. The sequence continues at coordinate 377,748,894 of CM041776.1, forward strand.
GAGTGTTATAAGCCAACTTAGTCTAGAGATAATTCAGCAAATCGCTGGACTCATTCAAGCAGGAACGCAAGGAACCGCAAAGGAAGATACCTCTTATTGCAATTTCTCAAGTAAATCTCTGTGTTTTTCCATTAGTACATACAGTTTGCTGAATAAAAACACACAAATCACAGAAGAATTCGAAAACAGCTGGGTTCTTGACATGGGAGCGACATATCACATGAGTGGTTTTCTGATTTCTTTTGCAACTGGAGAACGTTAGAACACAGGAGGATAGTGATCTTACCTGATGGAAGGCAACAAGAGGTAAATCGAGTTGGTGATGTGAGTTTCGACAGAAATTTTTAGCTCACCGGCATGCTTTATGTTCCCGATTTTTAGTTTAGCCTCATCTTTGTTCGAAGACTGGTAGAACAATACCGAGAAACCCTAACTTTCTCTGCCTCTCATTGCTTTGCCTAGGACCCTACTACAGGGAAGACTGATCTGTTGGGCCAGTTGCGCACCGGGCTGTACTTTTTGGACGTCGCCAAGGCAGAAGAATGGGCCGGAAAAATTGTTCACGCGAGGCAGAATCACAGTGGTAGTCTGAAAAAAATTAGTTTGGGTCGCGGATCACATGTTTCCAGTCTGGGCCTTTTGTCTTTACATGATTTGCAAATTTTAAAGATTCATGTAGCTCTTGGACATGTACCATTTGAGAAGCTTTTGATATGGGTTTAATAAAACAACAAGATGTTTCACAATGAATTGCTTGCGACGTATGTTATAAGGCTAGAGCCCAAAGGCTTTCTTTTGGTAAATCCGAGATAAAAACACAACGACCGTTCGAGATGATTCATGTAGATGTGTGGGGCCCATTCAAAACCAAAACGCATAACGGGTTCATATATTTTGTTTGTTTCATTGATGATTACACACACACACAACTTGGGTTCGGTTACTCACTCACAAAGGGGAAGCATGGAAAGCCATTGTTACTTTCATACGTATGGTAGAACAACAATTCGATTTTAAGATCAAAATTGTCAGAAGTAACAACGCACATGAATTGGGTAACTCGCATGAAGGGAAAAACTTCTATACTCAAAAGGGAATGATACATCAGACCACTTGCATCCATACTCCACAACAAAATGCAGTGGTGGAGAGAAAATGATAAGCCACAGACTTATCATATTTTATATGCTAGATTTATAGGTATACTAGTCAAATTAGGGTTAGAATAGTTAATATTTATATTAATTTATATATAAAGTCATGTTATGTCCAGACTTATGTTTTGTATGCTTTTTCATGCAAGGACTATACTTCTAACCAAAGAACGATTGTTGTCGGGCTTAGAGCTGGATGCCCCACTCACGACATCAATATATAGCAGAACAAGGGTAATGCCGGATGTAATGCCGGGTAGCACCTAGCCGGCACAAGTGAAGAGTTGTCACGGTTCGTCAGCAGATAGCAGTTATTTACCGTTGACGATTCAACTGCTGTCAGGTATGGTGCCGGACATACCCTGTCTGGCACAAGCATCTTTTCACTCAGATTTGGCGGTTTTGACCGTTAGAGAAAAGCATGTGTGTTATTCGATGCCGAATGACATTGACCCGGCATGACACCCGACACATGGAGAAAATGATGCCTATAAATAGGCCGAAAGCCTACTCATTTGAGCACACTTCAACACCCCATAAACTCCACTCATACTCCACAATCCGCTCCATCCCAAGTGTTGGTGTCCAAGGAAGTTCTATGCAACTTTCCACGCGAAGAGAAGGAAATCCATGGCGGGTTAAGGCTATGACCAATTCCCTTGTCTCCTTTGTATTCTTTCTCTTAATCTATGTGGATGGTGGAGTAGAATTCCTTGTCATCTTGGTTAGGAATAATATTCTTTGTAATACATTTATGGTCATTAATAAAGTTATGAGTTTCCAACTTAGATTTCGATCTTTATGCAAAGAGTAGAATGAGTTCGCTACTTGTTCTCCTTTACTTCAAAATTCTAACAGAATGGGTTGAAGATATCTAAGTGATATTTCCCTTTGTCTTCTATAAAATAGGAGATGGAAATTAAGATTTGGAGTTGACCATTTTATTCTCCTCTTTCCTGTTCATTTATTGGCAGTAGATTTGCTGGATTCGATAATGGATTGAGAGTGTTTGTTTCGACCAGAAACATGGAAAGCAATGTTAACATTTTGGCACTGCCGAATGCAATGCCGGATGTTTGGTGTCCGGCACATTCAAAGTTCTTGAATGTGCCGTGCATCTTATGTTCGGCATCACATTTGGCGTGTTCAAGAGTTGGTTAATTCGAAACTTGTTAATTTGACTTACTGATCATACTTGTTATTAGATTGATTATTATCCCAAATCAAGGGTAATATATTATAAATATCATTTAGATAGATCATTATATAGTTTATTTAATTTATCTTCTTCGCCTTTTCCCCTCTTTATTAGAGTAGGTAATTACCGAGGATTAGGACTAATTTTCTATTAAGTCCCTTGGGTTCGATACTCTCGGTCGTAATTTACTTACCCTATGTTCCGACCGAGATTTTTGCTACCCGTAGTAGAGTTGTAGGATTCTTTTATTATTTTATTCATATTTGTATATAGTTTTTCCCTACAATGTCTTCGTTAGCAGGAAACACAAATATCTCCTTGAAACCGCCAGAGCCCTGTACTTTCAGTCTAATGTTCCCTTGTTGTATTGGGGAGATTGCATACTTCATGCAGTCTATCTCATCAATCGCCTCCCTACCAAGGCTTTGCAAGGGAAGACCCCATTTGAAATCCTTCATAAAAGGAAGCCAGTGTACAAAGATATCAAACCTTTTGGTTGCCTTTGTTATAAAACCTTGGTAGGACCTAAGGGTGGTAAGTTCGAACCAAGGGCAGAGGCTTGTATTTATCTCGGGGAAGACCCTAGGAAAAAGGGACACAAAGTTTTAAGCATCAGATCACAGAAAGTTGAAGTCTACAGGGACATTCGTTTTCACACACAACTTTTACCATACAAGGAAAATAATTTTCCTGACTGTTGTATGGAAAACACTGAGGATATTGATCATGTTGATCCTTCGGCATGGTATGAATACTGTGAACCATTTCTGCGATGTTCTCCACCAGTTCCATCTGACGATGTTCCGGTCGTCTCCACACAAACAACCAATGAAGTAACCACCGATTCCCATGATAGTGGTCTTTAGCGGTCTACTAGAGACGTTCGCAAACCTCGTTGTTTAGATAATTATTCTTGCAGCACCTTGTTTCATGAAATATTAGATGATAGGGTTTATCGAAGGAAGGATGTCAATGTCCTTACTGATTGTGATAGTTTGACTGATACGAAGCCCAATGTCTCAGTTTGTTTCACTGCTCAACAATCACCAAAGTTTCGAGACATCCTTTTTGACACAGAGGAACCCACACACTTTAAAGAAGCAGTTCAACATAAGCATTGGAAAGAAGCCATGCAACAAGAGCTAAATGCTCTTGAAGAAAATGGGACTTGGGAAATTGTTGATTTGCCAAAAGGAAAGAAAACAGTTGGTTGTAAGTGGGTCTACAAGGTAAAGCTTAAATCCCATGGAACCTTGGAAAGGTATAAGGCTCGTTTAGTGACAAAAGGCTTTACTCAACAACATGGAGTTGATTATCATGAGACCTTTTCTCCCGTAGTTAAGATGACTACAGTACGCGCCCTCATTACTGTAGCTCTTACTAAGGGATGGGTAATCAATCAACTCAATGTTAATAATGCCTTTCTTCATGGCAGTTTGGATGAAGAAGTGTACATGAAAGTCCCTCCAGGTCTTGATGTTGCAGGGCAGAATAAAGCCTGTTTATTAAAGAAGTCTCTTTATGGACTTAAACAGGCTTCTCGTCAATGGTTTCATAAGTTGTCACAGTTTCTTAAAACCATGGGTTTCACACAGTCCAAGAATGATTATTCTTCGTTCCACTTTAAAAGCGGCATTCACTACCTCTTTGTTGCTATCTATGTGGATGACATGTTGGTCGTTGGCTCTCATCAATCTGATGTTGATAACAACAAACATGCCCTTGATGTCAACTTCCGAATAAAGGATCTTGGGGGACTTCATTATTTCCTTGGCATAGAGTTTGTGCCTACTGATCGTGGTGTTATTCTATCTCAACGAAAGTTTTGCATGGAGTTAGTCAAAGAATTTAGATGTCAAACCACTAGGTCAGTTGCTAGTCCGATGGTTGTTGGCACTTCCTTGCTTGCAGATGAGGGTCAGGCTCTTGAGGATCCTATTGTCTACAGGCACCTTGTAGGTAAACTCAATTACCTGTCTAATACTAGACCGTACATTAGCTTTGCTGTTCAGGTCTTGAGTCAGTTTATGCAGAAACCATGTGCTGCTCATATGGAAGCTGCTTTGCATGTGTTACGATACATTAAAGGCACAACAGGATATGGGATAGTGTTAAACAAGGCTTCTACTTCACGTCTCTATCTCACTGCTTATTGTGACTATGACTGGGCAGCTTTCCCTAATACACGAAGATTTGTCTCAGGTTTTTATATTTTTCTGGGTGATAGCCCCATCTCTTGGAAGACCAAAAAGCAAGCCTATGTTTCTCTCTTCAGTGCAGAGGATGAGTATCGCACTCTACGAAGAGTTACAGCTGAGTTAACTTGGCTTAGACGCTTGTTAAGTGAGCTTGAGATCGATGATATCACACCGATTTCCGGCAAATGTGATAATCAATCTGCCATCCACATTGCTCGCAGTCCAGTTTTTCACGAGCGTACCAAACATATACAGCTTGACTGTACCTTTGTTCGTGAGAAGATTCAACAAGGACTTGTTGGTCTTTCTTAAACTTCTACCTCTACACGGCTAGCAGATATGATGACAAAAGCTCTCCCAGGAACCAGATATCCCAGTCAACTCCGGCATATGGGCATGAGCACCAGTGATAACCCAAGACTTGGTGAGCAAGCCCACCTGTGTCTTGCGGGGGGTATTGGCCCAGCCCACTATTGATCCAAAGCCCACTTAATGTTAAGGATGCATAATTGTAGTAGTTTATTTATTCTTCTAGCCTTAGAGATTTACCTAGATTTTACTTATTTATCTGCAGTTAGTTGAGATATTGTAAGTTTAGATATTCATTAGATTTTATCTCTATAATCTTTATTTTACTCTTTTACTATGTCTATATAAGAACAATTAGACAGAATAAATGTACAATGACATATAATAAAAAGCTTTTACATTATCAATGTCTCAACAAACTTTTCATCCACCTCTAGATATCTCAAACACTACCATACTTGAAATACCCCTAAATTAATTTAAATTAATTTAGGGGATTTCTTCTATTAAACCTTTAATAATACTATTGAATATTAAATTATTATATGGAATTATGTAAATTATTTTAGGGAATTCCTCCTATTTAACTCTAAAGAATACAATTAAATATTTAATTATTATATAGTATTATGAATTTAATAATAAGATTTATACGTCAATAAATCTTGGGAAAATTTCTAAACACTCCAAGTATATTATAAAGATTTTAGGAAGAGTTGGAACATTGTTTTGAAACATAAAAGTCAAAATAAAATTATAGAAACCTTAAAGCTTATTAAGCCTTACTAGAGTTGACTTTTTGAGAATGGTCAAACCAGGCCATGAAACCTATACCAATAAATAGGTTATGGAAAACCATGAAGATCGATAAAAATAACGTCAAAAACGGATCATCCTAGCCAAAGTTATGATAGATTGAAGTTTAGAGCCAAAATTTTAAGAGATGCCACGTGTCACTCTGTAATGGGTCGCCAACACTTAGCCGATTCTATCCCTTGAATTTCGGTAACGGTTTTCCATACTTTGCCCTAACTTTAGACGGCTATATCTCATTCATCTCTCCATATTTTTCAATGCCGTCTTCTTTGTTGTCTTCTCCTACATTCCCTCTAAACAACTATAACTCATACAAACCCTAATTCATTCTGAATCAACCGGAAAATCGAGTCAAAGTAGCCACCCTGCAAAAAACCGAAACTGCAATTCCAGTTTTCTCTTCGAATCAGGTAAATTCGATCAGCCATAACTTCTTCGTTACTCATCCAAATTCCATGTTCTTTAGCTCGTTTTAAAGAGCTCTAATTCCTCTAAAACTTTCATGTTTATGGCCTAAGCTAATTCCCAACCGATTGGAAGAGTAAGGCGTCTAAAGTTTCGGTTTCACCAGCACATAAAATCATACCGAAACTGTAAGGTTTACTCGTGTTTTGCGACTTCAATTTCTTTTTGTGTGGTGCGAGTTAGGTTTAGTTCTTGCTATCAATACGTAGACCTAAGTTTGCTCTTTCCAATGAGCCCTTACTCATAGCCTAACTCGTTTTGTACTGCTAGTTATAGATCTTCGAAGTTGGCACCACGAACTGCTCAAAGTTCATATTTTTCTAGTTTTTCCGAATTCGATTTCACTAAATTCGCACAACTCCGGTAAGTTTCCGATCAATTGCTCCGTTTTTGTCAAACCTTGTCATGTTTTCGACCTAATCCATGTTCCAATTTAGTCAATTTCGTGTTAGGTTAGCAGAATTTGTTAGGATTGTGTTCGAATTCAATTCTGTACCCGAAATAAACCCTAACACTCGAATTGATTTCGAAACTTGATGTATACTGCATTATAATTGGGGAAACCGGTATCAATAGAACCGAAATTCGATTTCGAATCCATAGAAACAAGAATCACTTGATTTCGTTCTGTAGATTAGGAGATATTGATGATTTAGTACTCGGGTTAGAATTCGAAATCGCTGAAGAACACGGCGTTCAGGGGCCGTTGATTTCGCTTTAAAGGATTTGGACGACCGAGATTAGATCGTGCTATTAAATAATTATTATAAGTTTATAAAATTCCAGTAAATAGTCCTAACTTGTTGGGTTAATTTAAATATCTTCCCGAATGTATTTTGACATGAAATTTTAACCATAGATTCCTTATTTAATCTAGTTTATTTTGATGTAAATTAATATGGTTTTGGAGTTTTTAAACTTAAGTTACGATTTTTGCAAGTTACGGGCTTTCTGGAATTATTTGGCTAAATTAAAAAGATATTTTTATGAAATAAAAATTTTTAATATGTCTAAAATGTTATAGTTACTGTATATTAAATTTGGGAATTTTTGGGCAATGGTAAAAGGTTTTAAAAATTGTATTTATGATTTTTTCATAAGAATAACCTATAATATAAGGTTTTTAATGTAACCAAAAATTAAAGTATAGTTGATTAATGAACTTTATAGGTTAGGGAAACTATAATAAGACTAACTAGCATTTAATACAGAATGTTAATAAATATTTTTGGGTATAAACTTTTAAGTGAAGTAAATATATATATATATACATGTATATAAGAAATAAAATAGTAACTTAGGTTAAATCAAGGAACTAAATTAATCTACATTTACTTTAATTATATAATATAGTAGTTAATATACTTAATTGAAACTAAGGAAAATACTTTATTTATAAACCATATTTTGGATATAGATATGTGTAAAGGTTAATATAAATAATTAAATGCAATAAAACTAAATAAAGGATGTCTTGAATTAATCCTAATAAATACACATAAAATAAATGAATAAATAAAAGGAATAAAATACCTTATAGAAAATATAATATGAAGGAATTATGAGTTAAACTAAACCTCTGCATGATACTAATAAAAGAATATTATATGAGGTGTTATTAATTTATGGTTATGGAATTGAGTTTTGAGTTACCCTTGAATTTCTAAGATTTATATAAACAGTATTAAAATACATGTATATATTTAGTCAATGACCACAATGTAAATCTATAATTGGGTTAAGAGATTAATAAGTTGGAATTTAGGAATATTTGTGATTAGTTTACATAAAGTGTTACACAAATAGATCTTATATAATTAATAATAAATGAATGGAATACTTTTACATTTAAAAGTTCTTATTATATAAACAATAATAAAATAAATGAGATACTTTTACATCTAAATGTGAAGAGGATTAATAAGTCTAGATTTAATCATTTCTTAATATTTATAGTATTGAGTAATAACTTAATATTTTAAGAGAAAATGATTAAAAGGATTATGATATAAAACTATATTAAACTATGATTTGGAAATTTATCTAAATAATAATCCTTAAGTTTCTTGGCATTAGATAAGCCATATGAAATACACTTGTAACGTTTGTTACCAATACTTAGGATGTGAGTTTACAATTAAGTGAGGTATTTAGTGGTTAGAATTTATAGAAGGTTTGTAAATAGGAATTTGATACTTAAAACCTTAAAACCTTTAGTTAGATGAAACTAGGTTATATAAGAGATCATATTGATCTACTTTACAACATTGAAAAATATTAATATAACATTTGAACATAAGGTATGGGGATTTTTCAGAATATATTATCTTATTTCATAATTAACAATTTCACTTAGGAATCAGAGTTTAACTCATAAATAAATTCTACCTTATGTTAAGATGTAATGTTATCCTAAAACATAATAAAGGGAATTGATTTATTAAGTTGTCCTTTTGAAACTTTAGGTTTGTAAACAATTTAAAACGTATTTAAGACTTAAGTTTGTTGTAGTTAGTATAAGAGGATTATAAATAGTCTATGGAGGGAATGTGTGTTAAAATAAAACATTTAGGGAATTAAATGTAAGTAAGAATACATAAAAGGTTATATTTAAACACCTTATTATATAGATAATAATTAAGCAAATAATGTACCTTGTGAATACTAAATGTAAGAGTTCGATAAGTCTAAGTTAACTATAATATAGTTGTTTCAAGATGAAAAGTAATTTAACATCTTATGACGAGATTATTAGACGGTTATAATAGGAAGTCATTCTGAACTAAGGATATGTTAATTGAGTTTAGTGGCTCAATTAAGTTATAATAAAATGTATCTACAACATTATGATTCCAATATACAAGATGTAGATCTTAATTAAGTTAAGGGAAAGACTTAGTCATAATGGGTTGTCTAGTAGATATTGTTTAAATACATAATCTTTACATTGTGAGATAATAGTATAGTATTCTGAGATGAGTCCATCATAGGTCATAATACAATGCTTATTCTAAATTAAGAATAAAGGTGTTGAGCTTAAGATTATTATTGAATTCTTAGATTTAATTATATAATATAAACACATTTATGATATAAAGGTCTCAAAAGTCTTGAATGTGAGGATTGTGGTTAAATATGAATAAAGTGGATAGGAATAAAGTGGATAGGAGTGGACATTTAGCAGGTGTTGATAAAATACATTCCTTGATTCTACAACCTTGGGCTATACAACCTTCTTAAATAAGTCAAAGGTTATACATAACATTTAAGTGAGGGCTTAAAAGACAATTGAGACTTAGAAATAAGAGTAAGGAATTTATTTAAGCTTCACTTAGGCTACAAGTGATTGATGATAGACTACCTTTAATATTCTTCAGAGTACTGTTGATTGTTTGCGCAAGTTGACTAGAACTGCTACAACGTTACCCAGGTACGATTTCTCGTACTCAGCTTGTTGTGTTTTGGACTTTATGGAATGTTTTGTACGATTTCTCGTACTCCGATGTTTTTGCTGATTGACTTGTGGAATGTTTTGGAAAACGCTAACTGAGTTTAAGAGGAATTTCTAAAAGGAATTGGTTGTGTGACTAACTCAGCTTGTGTGACTAACTGAGCCTTGAATGTGAAACTCACTTGGGTTGGTTCCTTCTTTTTGGTTGTTCCATTAGACATTGGCTGCTTAGGGTTTACGCTTCTGCACTCTGTAGGACTGAGTGTTTTGGTATTGCTCTGGGTAGTTAGTGATCTGGTGGGAATTTGGAAAAAGGTCAATTTTGGTAAATCCTTCTTTTGACTCTGGGTATCGTTTCATCCATGAGCTGGTTGTTGAGGTTTCGACGTGCGCGCGTCTTCAATGGTAACAGCAGGGGGCTGTATATCCCTCGCCCATAGGGGCATTGATATTTAACAGCAGGGGGGCTGTATATCCCTCGTCCATCAGGATATTTTTTATATTTGACAGCAGAGGGCTGTATATCCCTCGTCCATCAGGACATTTTTAATCTGACAGCAGGGGGTTGTATATCCCTCGTCCATACGGACATTTATATCTGGCGGTGGGGGCCATCTCTCCCAGTTGAATTATTCCATTCTTGAGTTATTGGTTCTTGGATCTATCTTATCATTCCTAGTCCTTTGTGACTATCTGAGTCTTTCTACTCCTAACGGGAATTGGGTTTAACTAAGGAATGGATGTTCACTAACACATGATGTGATTTTGTTTCACTAACTTTACCTTTTCTATCATTTATCTTTATCCTTAACTTGTTATCTTTGGCTTGGTGATTTTAAAGTGCCTTGTTTCCCTGCTTTACTTTCAAGAGTTTAATTTCAAGTTACTGTTTATTTTGAAGAGTTATGTTTAAAAGATTGTTTTGGAGAATTGTACCAGTTCCATTCCAGGGAACTGACTCACCCCTCCCGGGGTGGGCTGCTTGGTTTCATCTTGCAGGTACAAATTGATTTACAGGTGGCCACGAAGAGCATGAGTGATTGGGATGGGATTAGGTTTATGGAGAGTGAATGTACTTTATTATTGTTATGTTAATGTTAAGTTTTCTCGAAGTTCAGACCGTAACTTAGTTAATTGTAATGGTTGTAATTGGTGAGGTTGGTACCGGGTGTTTGGAGCCCGATGGTCTGTAGCACCTTTAGTTTATTTTCCGCTGTTGTTTCATTATTATAGGGGTGTTACAATACTCTTGTAAAATCATTATGCTTTTACATATTCCCCTAAATTCAGTACCTGATAATGGATGTTAATTTTCTTCAGTTGTTGTTATTTTGTCTATACTGGACATACCCTTTTATGGAGATATAAAATTATTTAAAACCCTTCATTGAATTGTTGATATCTTATCAAGTTTCTAATACTATTTTTTGACGCAACTTTTGTCAATTTGGACGCAAATATGTAGAATTTCCATGCAATTATTTTGTCAAATTTACTGGGCACTTGCGTCAAATCCAAGCATCCGAATCCTAAATTACTGCTTTGAAATCGAGATGCAGCAGAGAGTAGCAATATATTTCTCTAAGAAGAAATAGAGAAAGAGCAACAAAGAAGGGTAGGAGAAACAAAAAGAGAAAGGGGAGGGGAGATATAGATAAAGAGCTAAGGTTTGTCGAATTCGGATGGGTGTTAAATGCAACTGAGTAGGTACCTGATAAGGAATGAATAAATTTTGGCAAATAGAGAGCTAGGGTTTATTGAATTTGGCCGATGATCTTTGATGTTTTGGTGCTTACCGCGGCATTGCTGGGTATTTCCGGAAGAGGATACGGATGTGCGAGGTTAAAGGAGATAAGGGATGAGGATAGAGTTCAAGTTTTGTTTTCTGTTTTTGGTTTGGGCGAGGCGGGTTGGAAGAAGATGAATAGTGGTTGTTGGTCTATCTTTGACTTTGTGAATAATGTGTGCCATTGTTGTTGGGAAATGAGAGCAACTAGAAGAGGAAGATGACATGTTTTTTATGTTCGGTTATGTGTAGTTAGGGAACAAATAAAAAAAAGCCAAATGATGGGAACAAGTAAAAAGTAGCCACCTAAAACTCACTAACGGAAGTCAATAACAGGCAACTGAAGTAAAACGGTAGAAAATTGATGGATAAGAAAAATAATTATCCAAACCACATGAGTGATTTGTGAAATTACGACAAACCTCAGGGAGGGATAAGGGATGGGGTTGTAATTTTTGATGCAACCATTACGTCTAGTATGTTGCGTTGAAATCAAAGATGATTTTTGTAGTGAATCTTCTGACGCTCAAGTGATAAAACTACTCACTGTTTTTCATTCATGTTTTGAATTTGAATATTACTACTGTATATACTTGGAAGAGGAAGAGGAAGAGAAAACTACTCCCGGCGCTAGGTTGTTGAACAATTGTCCATATGGGATGCCAAGCTCCCGGCTAGTCTGCTGGCTTGAGAGATATGTTGTTGGACAATTGCCCATATGGGGTCTTACGAAGATTCTATATTGCAATACAATGCTCATATGATCGAAAGCTTTTACATATTCCCCCAAATTCAGTATCTGATAATGGATGTTAATTTTCTTTAGTTGTTGTTATTTTGTCTATACTGGACATACCCTTTTATGGGGATATAAAATTATTTAAAACCCTTCATTGAATTGTTGGAATTGTAGGAATCTTATCAAGTTTCTAATACTATTTTTTGACCCAACTTTTGTCAATTTGGACGCAAACATGTAGAATTTCCATGCAATTATTTTGTCAAATTTACTAGGAACTTGCGTCAAATCCAAGCATCCAAATCCCAAATTACTGCTTTGAAATCGAGATGTAACGGGGAGAAGCAATATCAAAGAGAAAGGGGGTGATATAGATAAAGAGTTAGGGTTTGTTGAATTCGGATGGGTGATAAATGCAACTGAGTAGGTACCTGATAAGGAATGAATAAATTTTGGCAAATGGAGAGCTAGGGTTTACTGAATTTGGCCAATGATCTCTGATGTTTTGGTGCTTACCGCGGCATTGCTGGGTATTTCCGAAAGAGGATACAGATGTGCAAGGTTGAAGGAGATAAGGGATGAGGATAGAGTTCAAGTTTTGTTTTTTGTTTTCAGTTTGGGCGAGGCGGGTTGGAAGAAGATGAATAGTGGTCGGGTCTATCTTTGACTTTGTGAATAATGTGCGCCATTGTTGTTAAGAGATGAGAGCAACCATAAGAAGAAGAAGATGACATGTTTTTTATGTTCGGTTGTGTGTAGTTAGGGAACAAATTAAAAAAAGCCAAGTGATGGGAACAAGTAAAAAGTAGTCACCTAAAACTCACTAACGGAAGTCAATAACAGATAACTGATGTAAAATGGTAAAAAATTGATGGATAGGGAAAATAATTATTCAAACCACATGGGTGATTTATGAAATTATGGTAAACCTGAGGGAGGGATAAGGGATGGGGATGTAATTTTTGACGCAACCATTACGTCTAGTATGTTGCGTTGAAATCAAAGATGATTTTTGTAGTGAATCTCCAGGCGCTCAAGAAATACAACTACTCAGGGGGCGTTCGGCATGCATTTTATGGACAACATGAATGTACAATATATGTTGTTTTGGACTCCTTTATTTGTTTTTGCTGTTCGGTTAAAAGAGCATAAATGTCAGTATAAATGACAGCATAAATGTCAGCATAAATGCCTGCAGCAAATGCTACATTTTCGTTTCCGTGCTTTCACTTCCGTTTCCTTACTCACTTCATAATGTAATTACTGTGACTATTGATTAAAAAAAAACTTTTTACAAGTTACTTTATTTGTTACAAATTACATAATGCATCAAATAATTTATAAAAAATAGTAGGGAAATTTCACGATATACCCCCGAGGTTTGAGCGAATTTTACGAGATACCCCCGAGGTTTCATTTTCATTACGAGATACCCCCGAGGTTTCATTTTTTTTACGATATACTCCTGAGGTTTCATTTTCATTACGATATACCCCTGAGGTTTCAATTTTATTACGAGATGCCCCTCAGTTCAGATTCGGATATATTATATTTGCCATATCCTCATTTTACCCTCGCACCATATGCCCCGTAACATGGATTTATAGTCAAATTTTAAAAAAATTTAAAATATGAACAAAATGCACATAAAAATTAAAGATCAATTGAAATTTTAATACAATTTTAAAAAACATAAATAAAAGTATAAAAATAAATTTAAAAATTAGAATCATAAAAAGTTTAAAATAAATAGAAATGACCAAACAACAAAAAAATAATCTATTTAAAAAACTTATATTGTTACATAATTTAAAAACTATTATAACAATTATATTTAAAGAACAAAAAAAATGATTTAAAATAATGATTTTTTCTATGTACTATATGAAATTGTTGCTTTTAATATTTTTTATATTATTGTTATACTTTTTACAATTTTAATACATATCTAGGTAACTCCTTAACAAGTTATGTTTATTTTTCAAAATAATTTACTTTTTTTTAGTCATTTCTATTTATTAATTTTTTGTTTTATGTTTATTTAATTATATTAATCTTTTTAATGTTAATTTCAAATTTTATATGAACTTTAATTTATATGAGCATTTTATTTAAGTTTCAAATTCAAACAAAACTTTGACCATATATCCCTGAGATTATTGCGGGGCATATGATTTTAAGTCACCGCTATAATAGTTTTTAAATTATGTAACAATATAAGTTTTTTAAATAGATTATTTTTTTTTGTTGGTTAGTCATTTCTATTTATTTTAAACCTTTCATGATTCTAATTTTTTAATTTGTTTTTATACTTTTATTTATGTTTTTTAAATTGAAATAAAATTTTAATAGATCTTTAATTTTTATGTGCATTTTGTTCATATTTTAAATTTTAAAAAAATTTGACTATAAACCCGTGTTACGGGGCATATGGTGCGAGGGTAAAATGAGGATATGACAAATATAATATATCTGAATCTGAACTGAGGGCATCTCGTAATAAAATTGAAACCTCAGGGGTATATCGTAATGAAAATGAAACCTCAGGGGTATATCATAAAAAAAATGAAACCTCGGGGGTATCTCGTAATGAAAATGAAACCTCGGGGATATCTCGTAAAATTCGCTTAAACCTCGGGGGTATATCGTGAAATTTCCCAAAATAGTACTACTTCTTTAACCAATTTAAAAAAACCCACATTTATAATACAAATCTACAATATATTATTTGTAATACCACATAGATTAATAAAATTAAAAAAACCAATAAATATACACTTGTTGATATAAAAAATAGTATATAGAAATATGAATGCATATAAATTTATTAACATACAAAGTTACAAAAATATTATATATTATTAAAAGTTACAATTTCACTAAATAAATTCACATAACATTATCAGAAAATTTGAAACGCTTGTTCTCTTTTTTTACGTTTTTATATTTGTAAAAATTATAAATTTTAGATTATTAAAAATATTGTTTAGAAGTAACAAGTTTTGTTTAAATAATAAAAATAAAATTTTATTGGTTATATATATATTTTTATTTTCTTTGGTTTCTCAAGTTTTTTAGTGTAAATTAAATACTCATAGTAATATATTGTTTGTGAATTTTTCTATTTATTTTTACTAACAAAATAAAGTTACATAGTGTAATATAATAAATTGTAATTGTAATACGAAAACGGTAAACGCACCACATATAACTAACTTAACCAAACATGCTGCATATATGCTGCACTGCCAAACAGCAGTTTTCAAAACAACTGCATTTATGCCAGCACATTCCAGCCAACAAATATGCTGCATTTATGCCAGCGCATTCCTGCTGCCAAATATGCTGCATTTCATGAAATGCCACTATATTTTTGGTTAATTCATGAAATGCCACTAAAAAAAAGAAAGTCACGAAATGCCACTATATTTTTTGAAAAGTCCATGAAATACCACTATAGATGGAAAAAGGACAAAAATACCCCTACTAGTTTTTCAAAGTACTTTTAAAGTTCACAATATGCCCCTAAGTGTTAAAAATTAACAAAAATATCAAAATATAATAAAATTTTTAAAAAATTATAAAATATATATAAATTATAAAAAAATTTAAAAATTTAAAAATTTATAAAATTAAAAAATGAAAATATCATTAAATATTAAAAAAATAAAATTTTCCTTTTTATAAAATTTATTCAATACCATAAAAAGACAATTAAGTTCTAAACAAATAATTTATACCAAATTTTCTACCAATATAGAACCATAATTTATACCAAATAAGTACCATAATTTTTATCATATATTTTTATTATTATTTTCTATCAATTCAGATTATTTATTTCTTTAAAGGAAATAATTTTTTTGTATTACTGATAAATTTTAAAAACAAAAATTTCTAAATGTAATAATTTATTGGAAATATAGCGACTAAGAATATACATATATATATATATAACATACAATATTAATTAGTAAAACTTGTTTGAAATGTAGAATAAAACGTTTTCAGGATAATAATATGCAACTTATTGGGAGCAAGTGGTGATAACTACAGAAAGAATAAGTTGCATATTATTATTCTGAAAACGTTTTATTCTACATTTCAAACAAGTTTTACTATGTTATATATATATTCTTAGTCGCTCAATCTCAAATAAAATATTATGTTTGGAATTTTAGTTTTTAAATTTTGTCAGCAATATAAAAAATTATTTACTTTAAGAAATAAATAATCTAAATTGATAGTAAATAATAATTAAAAAATGTATAATAAAAATTATGGTACTTATTTGGTATAAATTATGGTACTAAATTGGTTGAAAAATTGGTATAAATTATTTGCTTAGAACTTAATATTCTTTTATGGTATTGAATAAATTTAAAAAATGGAATATTTATTTTTTAAAATATTTTTTAAATATTTTTTAATTTTTTATTGTATTTTGATATTTTTGTTAATTTTTAAAACTTCGGGGCATATTGTGAACTTTAAAAGTACTTTGTTAACTAGTAGGGATATTTTTATCTTTTTTCTATCTATAATGACATTTTATGGACTTTTAAAAAAATATAGTAACATTTCGTGACTTTCTTTTTTTAATGTTATTTTATGAATTAGCCAAAAATATACTATCGAATTTCCCATTTGAATATTACTGCTGTACATACTTGGAAAAAGAAGAGGAAGAGAAAGACAAAACTACTCCTGGAGCCTGACCTCACAGGCCTGTAAAGACCATACCAAAACACGTGTATACTGGACAAAATAGAGCGCCGTGTCAGGTTGGCCACAGTAATGGCTTGGAGAAGGTGAATGTGGCGAAAGTGTTTTTGTCCATCAACCACAGTCCACATCACTGCTCTAACAAATTATAGACATGTGCATATTGGAATTGGGGGTGGGTCAGTGCCCACGTCAAATTAAAGCATCAAGTAACTTTTGTTTTGGAAAGTCATACTCATACTATAAAATTGCCATAAAATTTGCTTTGCCAGAAATGATTATGATTCCCACAAAACATACTACTAATGGTTTGCTTTCGAGAAAAAATTGGGAATATACGACAATATAGTCTTAAATATTTTTAATTCACAACATATCTCTTTTTTAAAAGTTGTCATAAGATATCTTTAAAATTTTAATTCATAAACTGATTTTAAATAATGACTATTTTATTCCTAGAATTGTTGTCATATTTTAAATTCATAATATGCCTCTGTTTATTCAAAAGGATTTTATAAAATTATATAAATAAAATATCACTATTTTTTTGACTAACTCATAAGTGACACTATAAAAATAACAAAATTATAAAAATATATAAAATTAAATAAAAAAATTAAATATTTTTGAAAAATATTGAAAGCTTTTAGAAAATATTTAAAAAATAAAAAATATAACAGTTATATTAAATTTAAAAATTATAATAATTGAAATTTTTGAAAAAAATATAAATATCATTTTTTAAATAAAAATATAATAAGATATTATAAAAAAATTAAATATTTTTTAGAATAATTTTTAATATTAAATATCATATAATAGAATGTAGAGTTTGAAAGATAAAATTTATATTCTACTAAGTTATTCCTTCTGAATAATTTTTTTTTGGGAAAATTCATGATATACCCTTGTTTTCTTTCGTAATTCACAATATACCCCTGTTGGTTTTCGTAATTCAACTTTAAACATGCTTAAATGTTGTTCAAAATTGATGAAACTTTACATGGACGATGTTAAAGTGTTATATTTTGGTCCAATATCAAATTTGAAGTTTTTTAAGCTCACATGTGACCTGTGAGACCCAATGAAAATTGTGACATGTTCATTGGGTCCCACATGTCACATATGAGCTTAAAAACTTCAAATTTGATATTAGACCAAAATATAACACTTTAGCATCATCCATGTAAAGTTTCATCAATTTTGAACAATATTTAAGAATGTTTAAAGTTGAATTATGAAAACCAACAGAGATATGTTGTGAATTACGAAAGAAAACCAGGATATATCGTGAATTATTCTTTTTTTATATATTCTTTATGGCCTATGCATTAATATATCTTTAAAAAATCATTCTATTTTACAAATAAACTTACAATGTAATGATTCCCACAAAACTTACTATTAAAGGTTTGCTTCCAGAAAAAAAAACTTACTATTAATGGAGGAGAGAAAAGATTGGCAGACCATGGGGCCGCACTTCTATCGACTAAAGTGACCCTCTCCATCTTTCTAAATCGGGAATGGGCCACATGGACCGGTTATTTTAATTAAGCATCCGGTCAGCTAGACAGGTGGTCGCTTCTTCTAGATTGAAGCAGGCAAGCCACCCCCATAACTCACTCTTCCACTTCCTTATAGTTATAGATTAACCATTTTTCCTTGTGTTACACGGGGAAACTAAAAACCATAAGTGCTTTCTCAAATCTCAATAACAATACCGCTACCGCAGTAGTCATCATCATACAGTAGATTCGATCTCCCATCTACTACTTCTCCGGGGCCCACCATGCTACTAATCATGCAATCGCGACAAAATATCTACTACACCGCAATCCTCTTCCTCACGACAACCCTCAGCCCACCCCGTATGTTAGCCGTGAGACCCGAATCGAACCGTGTCTCAGACCCAACGGCCGGCTCCACAACCTCAACATCGAACCGGTCCAACACAGCCACAACAGTACACTTGATCTGAACCACTGCCAGTTCTTTCCCGAGACATGTCCTGATTCCACCTTGGAAAACCGGGTACTTAAACGGACTAACTGGACTGAAAACCCCGTCGTCATTCAACCATCGCTCCGGCTTGAACTCGGCGTAGTCCGGTCCCCATATCGTCTCCATCCTACCCATCGCGTAGGGATGGTACGTCACCCTTGTCCCGGTACTAACGCTCGTGCTGTCAGGCAATACGTCGTCGTTTACCGCAAACTTCGAGTTAAACTGGACCGGCGGGTAGAGTCTCATTCCCTCATAAACCGCTGCATGGAGATACTGCATGTTCCTGATCTGATCCAATGAAGGGTGGTCCACCTGTCCGTTTTCCTCCTCGGTTTTAACTCGCAGGGATGAATATTCTTCCCGGATCTTGTCGCGCACTCGCGAGTGATGTGGTATCAGCAAGAAGAACCCGGTAAGGGCGGATGCCACTGAGTCCCGACCTGCTAATATGAAACTAATGACTATATCCCGTAAGAACTTTTCATCATCGTTTGCAGTCGCCATGAATCTTGAAAGAAGATCATTCTGACATAAGTCTCCTAATTTCCGTTTCTGCCGTATCACTTCCTTAGCCAGTAAATCAACCCTCTTGACCGCCCTTGTTAATTCCCTCTCTTTACCCAATCCCAGTATCCGTTTCACCTTCCAAATCAACGGTAAGGTAACAAGTGCCCTCTCTGCAGACAGCTTGGTCGCGAGATCGAACGACACCGCAAAATCTGACAGTGGGAGTGATAGCTCCTCCTCCAAGCAGCCTGGGTCCAGCCCGAACGAGAACTTACAACTTACGTCGAAGGAGAATCTACGGAACACATCCTGCAAGTCCAGCGCTTCCGGCTGCCGGTGTTCGGATTCTGGGCAGCAAATGGATGATAATAGCGGAAGCAGACGGGTGTTGATTTCGGATGTTACAACTTCTAAGGCGTAGGATTTAACGGCCAAGCTTCCGAGTTCCAAGCTCGCCATTTTCCTCTGGAACAGCCACATATGGCCGTCAACGTTGAAGATTCCCTTCCCAAGGAGATCGCTAAGTATTGTGGAGAAAGTCTTTCCCTTTGGGTAGTTGTCAAAATTAGTTTTAAGAATGTGCTCCACGTTTACCGGGTTCGCGGTGATCGTGGCACCGAGAACGTGGACATTGATTGTCTGGGTCGGGGAGTTTCGAAGGAGATGGGTGTACCAGTCGCTGAGGCTTGGGAAGTCGGCGGTCCAGCTGGAGGTTATGTACGCCCGGCAGGTATCGCAGCGGCAACAGATGGTGGCGGCGGTTCGTCTCCGTGGTAGTAGCTGTGGTTTGATAAATAAGTATAAACCGGTGGCAATGAGGAAGAAGAGAAGGGAGGAGGAGAGAGTTGAGATGAAAAGGTCACTGTGGAATTGGAGATGGAATATTGGGAGTGGGATCCATGTGGATGGAGAAAATTGTGGAAGTTCCATGGGGTAGCTTGCAGCTAGCTGCAAATGGAATGAGATGAAAAAGAAGAATAGAAGTGGAAAGGAAGAGATGGATGGTTATTGATACTTGATAGAGAGAGGCTACTTCTGATGGAGATATGAGCTATCACAACGAGCCCACACTCAAGAGTGTAATATAATGTACATTACATAAGCGGAATAAAAGTACAAAATAAAGTCCAGAGTACTTTATATATATATATACATACTACTCCCTCCGTCCTGAATTGACCGTCCTGTTTACTATTTGGACATGTCGTTTGACTTTAATTTTTAACATATAAGATGAATTAATTTTGAAAATTTAAGTTTTGCATATGAATCCTTACATGATAAACTATATGTTATAAAATTTAGTTTTATAAAATTATTTTATCTTATATGCTTAATATTGAAGTGGAAAAACGTGCCATAAAACAAACAGGACGGTCAATTCAGGACGGAGGGAGTATTTTATAGTACACAGATATATTGTTATATATAATTCTTTTTTCGAAAGATTACTATATATATAATTCTAAACAACATAGTACTATAAAATAGTATATATATATATATATATAGAGTAGTACACCAAATGCATTTACAATTAGGGTGCAACACTACGTTTTGTCGTCACCTTATTTTAGATAGTTTTTTATAAGCTAGTAGAAGATTCCAAATGTGACCATACAAAAAAATAAAAAATAAAGAAGAAAGTGGCTGGAGTACATATATATTTAATATTAATAGTACACTAGCTTGCACGTTGTCTAAAATTTACACACACCAGTACACAAATATTAATTTGAGGTATTGTCATTGGGTTTAGTTTGGTTTGTTCGGTTAATGTTAAATATTTAATATTCAGTTTGGATTGGGTTGGATTCATCTGGTTTGATTTAGATTCAGATGATATTGGTTTGGTTGATTTTGGTTTGGGTGCTTTTGGTTTTGGGTTAGCCTCTCGATCATTTGGTATATTCAGGTTATGAGTCACATTCGGATGACTTATTCGAGTATGCCTTGGTTGACAAAAAATAAAAAAAAGTATGAATTTAAGCAACCTTTGAAACTTGAGTTAAGTTTCATATTTGGCTCCAAACTGAAATACCCCAAAAGGTTTATAAACCTTAGTGTTATTCTTGATCAAGAATGCTACTGTGTATTGGTTAGACATAATCAAATTGGAGAACAATTTTTGTATATGAATTTTAATTAAAGATTTATAAATTGTATCAACCAATTAAAATTAAAATTTTGTGAATCAATGATTAATATTCGACACCTTGACCCCAGCCGGTCTACCCCGCAGCCATGCCCGAGGTCGTGCCTCCTGTGCCCGTCCATTAGGGAAGCTTTATTGATCGTACCATTATGGCATCTTTAGGCAAAAAAATGCCTACCATACCGATATTTTGATAGATGTTTCAATACAATATGCATTGGAAATGTGTGGAGTTCCACGTGAAGAACTGAACATGGTTTTATGTTGTGTCTAGTTTAGGTTTTTTCCAAAGTGAGGGATTAAGATTTTTTTTTTCATTTTTGTGTATTGGACTTGCTATGAAGTTATGTTCATGTATGTGAGTGAAAGGTAACAAAACAACTTATCAATGTTTTGATATAACAAGGCTTGAAATGTATAAAATTTGAAGATGTCTAATATTATATATGTCATTTTTGTGAGCAATGAACAACTATTGGATGTCTAAAGTTCAATTATGTGTTTTTGGTTTCAAGATTATTGTTTATGGTTGAATCATCTATATTAGATCTAGTTTTTACCTAAACATTCGGGTGAATCAGTTCGGGTGAGTGATGTTAGGTGGTTCAGGTTGTACCAAATTATTGTTTGGTTTGAGTTTTTCGGGTTTTCGGGTCACATGATTCAGTTTAAAATCGGATTCAGATCGATCAATTTTTTGGGTTCAAGTTACTTTTACCGGGTCTTAGTGGGTGTTGTCAAGGGCCTATTCCTTTTATAGTTAATTTCTAGAAAATCTATATAATGGTTAATGGAGGGCGTGCCTCAAACCCGACACAAGAGGGAGTTGTATTAGGCAAATTCGATGGAACGGGCAGCCTGCACAATATTGTGCACGGAACTTTAAGTGGCAGTCCAGTCACCATGGTGACTGGATTGTTGATTTGGCACATGTGATGAGAAGAAAATTTGTAATAATTTTAAATGGTTATAATTTTTAATATATAAGTTCAAAATGAAAAAAAATTATATCACTGTTCATCTAAATTCAAACTCTTCAAAACAAGACCAGTCATGGATATGTTTTGACAACTTTGAAAAAAAAATATTTTTATATGTGTATGAGAGACACTAAAATGATAATATGATTCATTAATTTTGATATTATGATTCATTAAATTTTGATATTATGATTCATCAACTAATAAGTGGTGAATTAAATAAAAAAAATTTTGAAATCGATAAAAATTATTATTGTTTTATAGTGTATTATTATTGTTGTATGGTGTATTTTTAAACCTTCTATGGTGAATCATGTATTTTTCATACATACCAAATATTGTTTGTGTTGTATTACTGTTAATTTTTTTATTTTATGGGCGCGTTCGGATGCAGCACAAATGTGCATTTTTTTGACAGCATAAATATACAGCATATGCTGTTTTGAACTCCTTTATTTGTTTTTGCTGTTCGCCTAAACAGCATAAATGTCAGCATAAATATCAGCATAAATGACAGCATAAATGTCAACATAAATGCCCGCAGCAATGTTACTTTTTCGTTTTTGTGCTTTCATTCGTTTCTTTACTCACTTCATAATGCAATTACTGTGACTATTGATTTAAAAAAAAAGAAATTTTTACAAGTTACTTTATTATTACAAATTACATAATGCTTTAAATAATTTATAAAAAATAGTACTACATCTTTAGCCAAATTTATAAAAAATCACATTTATAATACAAATCTATAATATATTATTTGTAATACCACATAGATTGATAAAATAACAAAAAACAAATAAATAAAATATTAACATAGTATTGATATATAAATTAAAAATTAAATAGTATATAGAAATATGAATGATATAAATTTATTAACATACAAAGTTACAAAAATATTATATATTATTAAAAGTTATAATTTCACTAAATAAATTCACATAACATTATCAGAAAAATTAAAAAGCTTTTTCTCTTTTTACGCTTTTATATTTGTAAGAATTATAAAATTTAGATAATAAAAATTATTGTTTAGGAGTTACAAGTTTTGCTTAAAATAGAAATAAAAATTTTATGTTTGTGAATTTTTTTTTATTTTTACTAATAAAATAAAGTTACGTAGTGTAATATAATAAATTATAATTGTAATACGAAAACAATAAACGCACTATATATAACTAACTTAACCAAACATGCTGCATATATGCTGCACTGCCAAACAACAGTTTTCAAAACAGCTGCATTTATGCCAGCACATTCCTGCCAGCAAATATGCTGCATTTATGCCAGCGCATTCCTGCTGCCAAATATGCTTCATTTATGCTGTCAAAACAGCCATGCCGAACAGAGCCTATAGTTTGCGCTGATACACTAAAAATGAAGATATGATTCATTAATTTTGATATTTTGATTCATTAAAATTGATATTATGATTCATTTACTGACAAGTGGTGAATTAGATAACAAACTTCAAAACTAATAATGGATCATTATTGTAATGTATTATTAATATTATTTTGTGGTGATTATTATTATTTATATTATGTATTTTAGGTCTGATATAGTGAATCATATATTTTTCTAACATACCAATTTCAAACAGATAATGAATTATTATTATTTTGTAGTGTATTATTATTATTGTATAGTGTATTTTAAACTGTATATGGTGAATCAAGTATGGTTGATATATACATATAAATAATATAAAATGTTAAAGTTGTTAAAACATATCCATGACTGGTCTTGTTTTGAAGAGCTTGAATTTAGATGAACAATGATATAATTTTTTTTCATTTTGGACTTATATTTTAAAAGTTACAACTAATTAAAATTAATATAGAAAAAAGACAGTTCAGTTAACAAAATAATCCAATCAGCTGCTGACTGGACTGCCAAATGGAGCCAAATGTACAGACTGCACCAAGCTATACACGGACAAGCCCGCGGCGTCGATCGTCTGGTTATATTAAACACCATTTAGAAAAGTTAATGGAATTTACTTAATACTCTCATGACTGATGAACGTTATATGTTGATGGACAATTGGTAGACTTTGACTGCCGATGACCGATCGTTAACCGGAGTCCATTGACCAATGATTCATTTTTATTACACAAACAAATAGATATGATAATAAAAAAGAATTAGTTTATGTTATCCTTCTTAACTCTATTTTGTTTTCTCTAATCAAAACAAACGTCCCAATATTAATTCCATTCCAACTTGACCATCCGGATAGGGGTACCCGAACCTGACCCGAACCCGGAGTGGGTTATATTTCTTTAATGTGAACCCGTAACGGGTTGACCTGAACCTGACCTGTTTTTTTAAAAATATTTTATTTTTTAAATTTAGCATTATATATAATAAGTAAATATAATACTTTAATATTAATTAATTATGATGTGCTATATTTAATCATAAATCGCTGATGAAATGTTTATTTTAGTCATAAATAAATCATTAAACACTAATTTAAGTCATTAAATATAACATATTTTCTATTTTTAATTAAAATTTTCCGGGTTACGGTTGGCGGGTTCAACCCGAACCCGGAGCGTGTTTTAGTGACCCAACCCGAATCCGACCTGAAAATTTTTCAGGTCAAAAATCTCAACCCGAACCTGGCTTTTTACGGGTTGGTTTCGAGTTAGGTTTCGTGTACGGGTCAAGATTGACATCCCTACATCCGGAGAGAGCAACTTTTGATAATTTTATATGATCTTATTATCTATAAGAGTTATTGAAACTTGAAGAATTAGTGCTAATTTTTAAAAAATTGTTAATTACTTAATTACTTATTTATATTAGAAATCTTGCAATCATGTATTCTATAGTTATATGATTTTGTACTTTTATTTTAAAGAATAAAAAGTTATATATAGAAGAAGATGATTTGAGGTTGTGAAACATGTCCCACAAGAATAGACAAATGAGTAGTGTAATGTCTAATTATTATTTGCATATAAAATAAGAAGTGCAACATTTAAATATGTAATGGTGGATAATAAAATTATTCTTTCAATTTATATACAAAGAGGAAGATCATAATCTAAAAGAATCTGCAAGAGGATCTCGAGGTGAAAAAACCTCAGAAAATATTTTCTTAATTTTGGGAGCCGTGGGTTAGAGTGTTTCTGAGCTGAGTGGCTTGGCACTAATTTGACCATTTGGTATTTATGTAGTGCTGTTTGGATAGTTTTCTACTCATTCATTTTGGATGTTGTTGATTTGGTGGTGGCGTGTCGAATATTTTTTGTTTTCCCTTTTATAAGAGTTGTTATAAGATGTTAACAAGGGACGAATACACAATAAAAGATTTTAGTTTCATAATAATCAAAAGGCAACGCCCAAATAATATAAAAACATGTAAGCTAGGGCCTGCGCAACTGAAAGTGGTGAATTGAAATGATGCGATCGATTGAAGTGCACAATGGCTGCGTTCGGTATGGTTGTTTTGTGGTTGTTTTGGTCTGGCTGTTTTGTGGTAGTTTTATATGTGGCAGTATATTATTGGAGTAGAACGTAGGACCCACGTGGAACCCACGTGGGGACCACCGTCAAAAATGCCAAGTTTAGGCGCTGTCCGAACGCACCCAATGTCATTTTAAATAATTGGCATAAGTACTTTTTTAAAAGGTGCGTCGGGTTGTTTTTTTAATTTTTTTTAACACCCGCGGTGTCTCTTGTTTTTTCGTTTTGTTTTATTTTTTTTATCATAAAAATTTTAAATTATTGTAACTTTTAATATATAAGTCCAAAATGAAAAAAAATTATATCATTGTTCATCTAAATTCAAGCTCTTTAAAATAAGATCAGTCATGGATATATTTTGACAAACCTGTACAAATGTTCACTAAAACATGTACATCCTTACGTAAAAACATGTACATCCTCGCATTAGAAGCATATAGATAGTCATATAAACATGTACGAATCATTAAATATGTACATCCTTAAATTAAAACTTGTGCATATAAGGAAAAACACTTGTACAGACGGTCATACAAACATGTACATGTGACCATACAAACATATACAGATGTTCATTCAAGAACATGTACATTCTCACATTTAAACATGTACATCGTCACATTAAAACATGTACATTCTCACATTAAAATATGTATATACATCCTCACATTAAAATATCATGGTATACATATAAAAATAATTTTTTAAAAAAGTGGTCAAAATATATCCATGACTGGTCTTATTTTGAAGAGCTCGAATTTAGATGAACAATGATATAATTGTTTTTCATTTTGGACTTATATGTGTGCAGGAAATGTAATCAAGACCATCCCGGCAAAGACTGTTATGGGAGAGAAATCAAGTGCTACAACTGCCAGAAACCAGGACACACGACCAACAGATGCCCAGAGAACGCCAAGCAAAAAGGGAACTTCCAAAGCTACAAGCAGAGGGAAGGCAAGGAGGTTGCATCTGGCGATGCACCGACCCAGCAGGCACCGTAGGGACAGGGATCCCGGGGACCTCAAAGGGGTGCACCTCAGAGGCAGCCTGTCCTTCATGTTATCGACCGTGATGGGTCCGGTTCTAAGTCCAGCCCAGGTAATTAATCTAAACCTTTAATCCTTGGAGTAGCATGACTAAGTAGTAGAGTAACTGTTTGAATGAATGCATGAGTAAATAAAATGAAGTGTGTATTAAGCATGAAAAGAAGTAGTTGAAACTAGTACTCACCGTAGATGGAATTTGTAACCTTAGGAAGCTTTAGTATCTGTTATCCGATACCGGTAAACCTGAATCAAGAAGAGACCGACATCACCAACCACTACTACACCAACGAACAGTGTCAGGTCATCCGACCAGGTATGATCTTATTAAGGGGATACCTGACACCCGAAGCGCAAATCTCAATCATCTGACGATGCAACGAGCTAGGAACGGGTCAAGGTGGATTTTATACACCCGAATTCCCCGGTGGAGCGAAGATGAAACTGAAGATGATGTGCTTGGGAAAGGATTGGAATCCTTATACCAAGACATACCAGGAGACACGAACACAAGATGGAGCAACGCCACCGTCAATACCTCCAGAGTTTCAGACACTCGTCACACAAGCAGTAGAACTTGCACAACAATGTGAACATGAACCGATCCTTGCACTTGAAGCGGACCTCTGTATCGTCAACTTCTATGAGAAAGAAGGACGACTTGGGTTACACCAAGACAAGGACGAGACAGCGGAATCTCTTAAAAGAGGAGTGCCCGTAGTGTCTTGGTCCATTGGTGATGACGCCATCTTTATGTATAGCGAGCAGAAGCGTGTGGACCTCGCACAGAAACTGGTATTGAGATCAGGAGATGTCCTAATCATGGGTGGAAACTCTAGAATGTTGTATCACGGGATCAACAAGATCAAATTGAATACGGCACCGCCGACAATAATCAATGCCACACACCTGAAGCCAGGACGCCTGAACCTTACCTTTAGAAAGTATTAAATTCATAGTATCATGTAATGTGTTAGTAACGTGTATTAGAGACACGGTATGTATGATGGTTGGTTTATCAATAAAGAGCAGTGTTGATTTAATTCCACTTGTTTCCACCATCAATAATTATCCAATTGTGAATTCAATAGGTTGTGGACTCGGTACCGAAGGTATCCTGAGTATCCTTACCGAAGCACAAGCCGGCAGAAGCGGCACCATCTTAACGGGAACATTTCCAGTGAACGGCATTGATGCCAATGTGTTATTCGACTCCGGCGCCTCTCACAATTTCGTATCACCATCCTTTGTGAAGAGGTTGAAGCTAGATGCGGATGAGCTACCGAATTTTGTGGTTACTCTCCCATCAAAGGAGCGAGTAAAGTGCACCAAATATTATCAATCAGCCACCATCGAAATCAAAAACGAAGTGTTTCCCATCTCCTTCATCGAGTTTAATGGATTGGGATTCGACTTAATCATCGGAATGAATTGGTTGGAGCGGCACAAGGGTAGAATCCTCTGCGCCGAGCATCGATTGCTGCTCAAGAGTCCTTCTGGGGTTACCGTATCTTACCGCCAGAGACCGAGAGAGCCTTCGACCACACTTATATCTGCTATGGCTATGTACCGGGAGCTCAGAAAGGGCCATGAAGTGCATCTATGTTATGTACAAGACCTGGAGAGAGATCTAGAGTTCAGCGAAGATGTACCGATTGTATCCGAATTTCCCGATGTATTCCCTAAGGAGCTACCCGGCATGCCACCTCAGAGAGCGGTAGAATTTGAAATTGACCTTTTGCCAGGTACCGGTCCCATTGCTAGGGCACCGTACCGCATGGCACCTGCTGAAATGACAGAACTGAAAGAGCAGTTACGTGATTTACTTGACAAAGGGTTCATACGCCCGAGCGTATCACCCTGGGGAGCACCGGTCCTCTTTGTGAAGAAGAAGAACGGTAGCCTACGACTTTGTATTGACTACCGCGAGCTGAATGCGGTTACAGTCAAGAATAAATACCCATTGCCACGCATCGACGACCTATTTGATCAGCTGAGAGGAGCCTCAGTCTTCTCCAGGATCGACCTCCGTTCTGGGTACCATCAGATTGCAATCAAGGAACAAGACATTGAGAAAACGGCATTCCGTACCAGATATGGCCACTACATGCAAATTCACAGTGATGCCATTCGGTTTGTCCAATGCACCAGCTAAATTCATGGACCTCATGAATCGTCTGTTCAGTGAGCAGTTGGACACTTCAGTGGTTGTCTTCATCGACGACATACTGGTATACTCAAAATCAGTAGAGGAACATGAAATTCATTTGAGGAAAGTGCTTGAGACACTGCGCGAGAACCAGCTGTATGCGAAGTTCTCCAAATGCAAGTTCTGGCTAGATCAAGTATCATTCCTTGGTCATGTCATCTCGAGCGCAGGTATCTCAGTTGACCCTTCTAAGATAGAAGCTATACGATCATGGCCTAGACCTAAGACTGTTACCGACATCCGGAGCTTTCTTGGTCTAGCCGGTTACTACCGGAGATTTGTGAAGGACTTCTCAAAAGTCGCTAAGCCCATGACTACACTGATGAAGAAAGATGCACCGTTTGTATGGACACACGAGTGCGAGTTATCATTTTAGAGCCTTAAGGACTCATTGACCTCAGCGCCCGTCCTTACCCTTCCAGAGGGCACAGAGGGATTTGAGGTATATTGTGATGCATCAGGCAAAGGAATGGGATGCGTGCTCATGCAGCATGGCAAGGTTGTGGCTTATGCCTCCCGCCAGCTGAAAAAGCATGAGGAGAATTACTCGACTCACGACTTAGAGTTAGGAGCCATTGTCTTCGCCTTGAAGATATGGCGACACTATCTCTATGGGGTAAGCATCACCATCTACTCCAACCATAAGAGCTTACAGTATGTATTCACACAGAAAGAACTGAATTTGAGACAGAGAAGATGGATGAAGTTTCTTTCAGATTACGACATCAACTTGCAGTATAAGGAAGGGAAGGCAAACATTGTAGCCGACGCCCTAAGCCGTCGAGCACACTCGCTCCATTCGCTACTCGCTTCTTCTAGCTTGGTTGACGAGGTGCGAGACGCTCAGTTGAGCGACCCTTACCTAACCGAAATCAGACAAAAGATCGAGAATGGTACATTTGAGAAGAAAAAGTATGACTTCAAACTACATGAAGATGGTTTGATTCGGTTGAATGGCAGGCTATGCGTCCCCCGAAGCAATGTTGAGCTAAGGGATCGCATCCTGCGAGAGTCACACTGTTCCACATTGTCAGTCCATCCGGGAGCCTCCAAGATGTACAAAGACATGAAGAGGTACTTCTGGTGGTCTAGAATGAAATCGGACGTGACAGAGTTTGTATTGAGATGCTTAACATGCCAGAAGGTGAAATTTGAACATCGTAGACCGGGCGGAATGGTACATTCGATGCCAGTTCCGGAGTGGAAATTTCATGATATCTCCATGGATTTTGTTGTAGGACTCCCACCTGCCAGGGGAGGACTCAACATGATCTGGGTTGTAGTCGATCGCCTTACCAAGGTTGCCAGATTCATACCGATGAAGAACACCTGGAAGGTAGTGAAGCTAGCTGAGCTATTCGACAAGGAGATTATCAGACATCACGGAGTCCCGAAAACCATAGTATCTGACCGCGACACCAGATTTCTTTCGAGATACTGGAGAGCTACACGGGAAGCGTTGTGTACAGAATTGAAGTTGAGTACCGCCTTCCATCCTCAGACCGACGGTCAGACAGAAAGGACCATCCAGACACTGGAGGACATGCTTCGGGCATGTGCCTTAGACTTTCAGGGGAGTTTGTTAGATAAACTTCATCTTATCGAGTTTTCTTACAATAATAGCTATCATGCTTCGATTAAGATGTCGCCTTTCCAAGCCCTATACGGTAGACCTTGCCGTACACCTTTGTGTTGGGATGAGTCAAGCGAAGCGGTCATCATAGGACCGGAGTACCTTGAGCAAGTGCAAGCTGAAGTTCAGCAGATTCGAGCGAATATGAAGGCAGTCCAAGATAGACAGAAATCCTACGCGGATGTGCGACGACGCGACCTTGAGTTTGTCGTGGGCGACCAAGTGTTCTTGCACGTTTCACCTATGAAGGGTGTCTTCCGATTTGGCCAGAAGGGCAAACTGAGCCCAAAGTTTGTAGGGCCGTATGCTATCACCGAGAGAGTTGGAGCTGTAGCCTACAGGTTAGCATTACCTGAGGATTTGGGACGTGTCCATGATGTGTTTCATGTGTCACAACTCAAGAAGTATATTTCTGATCCTTCTCATGTCTTGGAGCCCGAGAGACTATCCATTGAGCCGACTATGCGATATGTTGAAACCCCTGTGAGAATCCTTGATAGGAAGACCAGAGACACTCGCCATAAGTCTATACGAATGGTGAAGGTCCTATGGCCAAACCATGATGTCGAAGAAGCGACATGGGAGTTGGAAGATGCCATGAAGGCTAAGTACCCGCAGTTATTCATAGACTAAATAGTCTAGTATTTAGCAATACGGGTACGGGGCGTACCCTTTTAAAGGGGGGTAGAGCCTCTTTGCTTTTGCATTGCTTCGGGGTAAGCATTGCATAGGGTGTAGGTATTGTAGTAGGTTTTGATAGCACATGTAGTGCGGAGTGTATGTGTATGTATTGTGTAATGCGTGTGTATGGACGTGTAGGTACAATGTGTAACGTTTGGGTAATGTGTATCGTGAATTGCTATGTTGTATTGTGGAATGGTATGAATGGAAAATGGTGGATTGTGTATGTAAATTGTGTATGATGCTTGAAGTGTGTATGCTTACAATGTGGAAGGAAGTAAACACCTTATAGGTGTAGTAAGACACATTAGGGCAATTGGTTTGCCTAATGAGTAATTCTACCTTTAACCTTGAGCAACTTTGAGGGCAAAGTTTCTTAAGGGGGGTAGATTGAAATACCCCGTAATAAGAAACAGTGATTAATTAGGCTAATAGATAATTTTAGAGGCCTAATTAAGTCTAAATAAATATTAGGGAACAAATCCCGAAGAAAACGGATCCTTAAAATGGATTAAAAACACTAACGAACCTTAAAACGCGTTTTTCGAGGTAACCGGGGAAAACGTGACTTTAAGCGGGTCAAATAGACTCGTAACAATTTTGGTCAACTAAATAATCATTAATAAATATTAGTGAAGCTTTAGAACCAATAAAATCGATAAAACGAGAAATTAGTAAAAACTGTCAAAAACGGGAAGTTGTGGGGTAGAAACACAAATAACCAAAACTTATGTGTCCACTTTTAAAATAAAAATGTAGACTGTTTGTGTGTGTGGGCTGCCATCCGATGGGCTCCCCCTCCCTCTCTCACACTCCCTCACACTCTCTTCTTATTTACAAACAAACAAAATAATTAAAAGCAAAAAGTAAAACACTAAAGTAACTCCCTCACTCACACTCTCTCTCTCTCCTACCTCACACTCCCTCCTCTCTCGTACAGCACTCCTCCTCCCTTCTTTGATTTCTTCTCCTTCTTCCAGACGACAGCCATGGAGATTTAGCAAACCCCCACAAAACCTCTACTTTCCTCCTCTTGTTACTCCATCAAACTTGCTCCAAAAATTATAAAAATACCACCATTGTCTTCCTCTCATCAAGGGGAACAATCCTCTCTTTTCAAAACCCGAAAAGCAACACTTTCGTTTTCATGGGTATACCCCATTTGGAGTTTCAAGACCACCATTAGAACCACCTCTTTCTCCTCGTTACATTGAGGTAAAAATATTCTTAAAACTCCATCTTTTTCTAGCCCTTGTGGGCAAAACGAAATTTAAACTAAACCCTTGCTTGCTCCTTGTGTATCTAGCCGATTTTGGCATTGTTGGTGGAGCTGAAATCTTACTCTTGAACTATTACAAGCATTACTCATACCCCTGGAAGGTAATATAAATTCTAAACCCTAAAACCTACATTAGAACTTACATAATGGTTAGGGTTAAATTGTGTATTAAAATGGTGTATTGAAATGTATATGTGAATGGGTTGTAGTGTTAGAGGATTTGGTTACAAAGAACCGGTGGAAAGGGAAGAAGAAGAAGAAGAGGAAGAGGAAGGAGGAAGAAAGGAGAAGCTTGTGAAATAACAAGGTAAAATATGCTTGTCCTTGTGTAGTCTTGTATGTGGTTGTGTAACAGATTTTGGAAGTATAAAATGGTATTGTAAAATGGTAGAGTAGTGGTGGAGTAGTGTATAAGAGAATACAAATATTTTGAAACCTTAAAAGACATTGCAAACTTGTCAAAACAGAATTGGGAATGAAAGGTTATGTGCAGGAATTTTTAAGAGTGTTTAGTAGTTGGTATTGGTGTATGGGAGCTTGTATATGATTGCTGTTTTAAAACAGGTGAAATAAGTGTGGAATTGTGAACTAAAGTATGTGGTGAGAGTGTAAAAATATAGGGGAGACTATGGCAAAATTTGCCTAGAACTAGAACACTTAGTGAATTAGGAACTAGGTGACTAAAATGTGTTGTAACAGATTTTAAAAGGAGCTGTCTAGTTGGTAGGTTTGGAGAGATAACTAGTGTATTGTAAGTTTTGGAAATGACATTATAAGAGGGAGCTAAAGATGAAGAAGGTGAGAGTTAAAATCTGTAGCAAATGCAACTTAGAAAAATAGTGTAAGTGCTGAAATGGGAACTTAAGAAAATGGGTGAGTGAATTAGTATAAAAGGGTGTAACAGATTGGTAATGGAATTAAACATGTTTAGGTGTCTAATTAGGTGCTAAAATATGTAGGATTAAATGTAGGAACAATGGGGGATTAATTTGACAAAGTTGGGAATGTAACAGATTTTGAAAATGTAAAACCTGTTGAATCTGTAGTAGGGTCCGGGACTTAAGTCCAGGACTAAGTCCCGGACCAGGGTGCAAAATCATGCCGAGAGTTACAACAGGTGGTGGTCCGGGACTTAAGTCCCATACAAGGACCCGGACCACCCCTGTAAAATAGGCCGAGATTTTTTCAAAGTTTCGGTCCGGGACTTACCCCTTGTAAGAGGACCCGGACCAGGGTATTAAAACTAGCCGAGACTTTCTAACCATTTGGGTCCGGGACTTGACCCTTGTACAAGGTCCCGGACCATACCATTAAAAGAGGCCGAGACTTAGACCATGAGTTGGTCCGGGACTTAAGACCTGGACAAGGTCCCGGACCAACCTAAAACTGTAAAACTAAGTACATTAAATGGGAATTAAGGTAAGGAAGTGAATGGTAATGGTAGTATAAGATAATTAGGACTTAACTAAGGATGATTAAAGGTCATTAAGAGTATAAACAAGTTTTAAAACTAAGGAAGAGTAAGTGAACCATATGTAAGTATAAGAAATGTAAAGGTATAGTAGGTATGAGTTAGGAAACGAAAGAGTGATCGAGTTTGGTTAATGATAGTTAGATTAATCATTCAATTGTATGTATATCATAGGATTTGATTTGTGAACACCGGAGGAACGTTGGGATACAAGTACGACGATGAACGGTATGAATTCCTCATGCCCCGTATGCTATCTTGGTTACTCTGATTTGTGTGTTGTGTGCTAATTGATCACCAAATAAGATAAATGCTCGAATCGGAGTTACTATGCATACTTGTGGATATGTAGTGCTGTATATTGTGAATGTTTTTTCTTAAATCTTAGTTTGTATAATTCATGAAATGAATGGATGTTAATGAATGTGTGTATGTATGATATATTGAATTGTGACCAAATGTGTTGACTTTGGACTTCTAACTTATTCCTAACAAGCTAACCATTCTAACTTAAATTGGTAATTAAATTGGAATGAGTAGAAGTCCGATATAGTTTCGGCCACGCGTGAGGATGAGGAGACACAAGAGGTTGGATCCGATTCCTGACTCTTAAACTGGTCCGCGGCCCAAATCCCTTAAGTGGGTAGCATCCCGGATTGGTGAGTCAAGTAAATCCCGGAGGTGGGACGGAGTAGTCCCCAGGGCCGGAGGTCATACCGACTTAATTTGAGTATAAGTAAGTAAGTAAGAATGAGTAAGTAAAGTAAATGGTAGTAAGTAAGTAAAGTAAGAGTAAGTAACATGCAATGAGTAAAAGAGTAATAAGCATTCCGATTAACCCGGATGCGTAATCTGACTAACACGTTGAAGGTAAGTAAGTGTGTGCTACTGTATTGCTATGTTGAATTGTATAATGTATTGTAAATGTAAGTATGTTGTATGTAAAGCATGTATGTATGAAATTAGTGAACCACATGTTTAGTGGACGTCAAATAGTCGGCGTGCCCTAGCTAGCACTCGGTATATGCGGAGTTTATGCGCAGCTTTTTGCTGAGCCCCTTGGGGCACCGTTTTTACTACACGCAGGTACAAGAGAAGGGTGAAGGCCGTGAAGAGATGTAGCTAGTTTCTTTTGATTTCTTTCTGGATTGTAAACAATGAATTATGATTGGTGTACTAAGTAGTACACGGTTGTAAGTTTTTGTTAGCCGGTGTACCATGGGGTACACCTTTTTGGATAGTGGAAGTATTGGATTGGGGTATAGATGAGTAGCTTGTAGAAACTCATTCTTTTGGGAAGTTTGAATTGGGATGTAATTGAATACACTTAAATACTCGGTGATCCATTGATGTAAGTATTCGGTATGTGGTACTTTGGTAAGTAATATAGTAGCTCGGTATATTATGTTCATCAGACCGTCACTGTAAGTAGAATAGCCTAACTAGCCGTATGGGCGGTTAGCGGCGTTGTATCACCCGCCGTAGTAAGTAGTAGTCTTCCGCTGCGTACTGATGGAATTAAGGGATGATTGGACGGTAAGCATAGGATTAACGGTTGGGGTGTTACAGGAACACACGGTAGAGCTAACTCCGGTGAAAGGTATGATTTTCTCATACTCCGCGTGCTAACCGAGTTACGTTGATTTGTGTGTTTGTGTGCCGGCTTAATCAAGACTAAAGCATGAAAATAATCCCTTGTTTGATTATGTATGTCATGTTGTATGTTGAATGAGCTAACATACTTGTATGCCGGTGTGGTCTAACATAGAGTATAGACCGCTCATATTGAGTAACGTTTGGCTAGAGACCCATAGATCGAGTCGATGCTTATGATAACGAAAACGTGCAAACACACAAACTATCCGTTAAAGTATAACGAAACGCAAACATATGAACTCCCTAGTATGTGAGGAGATGTGCGGGTTGAATAATTGCCCGATAACGGTTAGTAAACCATAATGACTTAATCCACGAAACAAATGAGAGTGGAAAGATAAGTGAACCTCTTTCAAGAGGATCAAAGATAGTTCGAAGATGTGAACTAGTAAAGAAGGTAAAAGAGACCTAAGGGATTAGTAGCTCCCTTGAGACATGGTCGACCTCCTATTTGAGGATTTTACCCGATATAAGAAAATAACTGAAAGTATGAGTAAGTGAAACGTATGGGTAACTCTTAAAACCTAAGATTAACCGAACTTGTGTATTGTTCCCAAAGTCATTAGAAACATCGAGAGTGATGCTTCTAGACTAACACATAATGTTAATATAACTCCGAGAGAGGAGTGTATGGGAATGAGAGTAGTCTGAGAGTAGTCGGACCTATGTAAAAGAGTTAGGAACTGAGAGAGAGTTCCGTGAGCTAGTTGAACCTTCCCACCATGCTAGACCCAGAGTAGGGTCGAAACCGGGGAAGTAAGACTATGCTCGAGAGCCATGAGTTTTGGCCTGAGAATGTATTAAGAGTAACAAGCGTGACGTAGGAGACCTGTAGCGTCTCGAGAATCTACAATAGCTTGAGTATAAATAACCCAAGAGTGTGGGTGAGATAATGAGTATAAGTAACCCGAGAGAATGGGTGAGTATAAAATGAGTAGCCCAAGAGAATGGGTGTGTATATGAATAAGTAACCCGAGAGAGCGGGCGAGATATTGAATGAGTAAACAAGGCATAGTGAGGTATAACCCTCAAGGCCTAAGAGTAAACTGATACAACTAACAACCTTGTTATGTTAGTTAGGAATTGTGTTCCGTGATTGGATGTAGATTCCTTGAGTAATACACATATATATTGTATTGCTATGATGCATGTTGTTTGACTAAAATGAACTCCATGTATATCCGACAAAAGTAGTCGGCGTACCCCGGTTAGCGCTCAGGGTATGCGAATTTCATATACAGCGTTAAGCTGAGCCCCTAGGGGCAACGTTTTTATTTTTCAGGTACACCGAAGATGTTACCGTTCGAGAATAGGACGGGGTCGGTGGGTTGTATGGGTAGTTAGATTTAATTACTTATGTATTGAAAGAGGTGTAAGACCGAATATGTTGTCGGCATCCATATATTGTAGACTCGGTATAGTAAAGAAGTGATTTGAGTATTGTATGAGACTCGGTTAGAGTGAATGAGTATTGTGTTGTTTAGTGTACTCGGTTGTTCCAGTTCATCAGACCGTTACGGTATGTAAGTAAGCCTGGTTAGCCACATGGGTGGCTAACGGCGTTGTTTCACCCCTCGTTGTAATTAGAGTTCCGCTATGTGAGTAAGAGTAATTGGTAACGGTTTAAGAGGTAATGACGAGATTAACGGTTGGGGTGTTACAAAAATGGTATCAGAGCGAAGTATCGCTATGATGACTGGAAATACCGAGCTTAGGAAATACCGAGTTAGGAAGTAAAGACTTAGGGCTAAGGGTTGAGTGATAGCGTGAGAGATGCGCTAGTCAGGAACTTCCAGTATGATCTGGATACCTACAATACCAGACCCGCCCTCCACAACCCCCATATTAAAAAGCTCGGGAAAGAACGCCAGAGAGACGGGGAAACCCGAACTGGCACTTAATTAATATTTCGATATGAACCAGAATCTGTCATGCGGTAGATCCCAAGAACTTGAAATCCCGGAGACGGATCCCGCTGGAAAGACAATAACCGCACTTAATGGCGGGAGATCGAAACATCCTATTCCAAGGAGACCAGAATCTGTGGCAGCTTGGGGCGACATGCTCAGCAGTCGCAAGAACCCGTCTGGCCGAATGGTAGCAGGAAAGTTAGCACCAACCGTGCAACAAGGCGGATTCATGAAAAGTTACATGAACCGGGACACATGTTTACGGACCGCCATAGCTAAGTAATACCACTGACGGTATGCCAACTCACTAAGAATCTAGTCAAGAGTAGGTACACCCACCCTGCCGCACCCGAAGAGGTAGCAATACCCAGCGGGCATAGCTTAGACAGCTACAAGCACAGTTACGGGGTACACCTGAGTAGGACTACAACAGTAGTGCCTAAATGACTTGTACCTCGGTAACCACGGTAAAGACGTGGGAACGAGCAACGAGGAACCAAGTAATTAAGGAACTCCGGGAGCGGAGAAGCACCTAAATGACTGACAGTCATGTCAAGATGTATGAGAAGCAGCTCTAAGGAGTAGTTATCCAACTAAGGGATCAAGAAAGGGCCGACGAGGCTACCAGGTATATTGTGAACAATACCGGGACCGGTATATGTTAACCCAAAAACCACCTGTACCGCGCACTTGCCACGGCAAGTGCAGTAACAACAGGACTAATAAGAGGAACATTAATAAGCAAGAAGTACTAGAAAGGTACGAAGATGGCGGGAAAAGCCAATATGGCAAAACAACCCTAAGAATTGTGAAACGACACCTTGAAAAGGCCTAACGGCCTGATCATTGTATTAAGAACATACCAGTCAGTGAGAAGCTGGACTCGGTAAGGAGTAGCCGGCATTGAAATGCCATGAAGAATTTACCTTCAAAACTCAATTTTCTTTCAAAAACTCAAAATTTTCCAAAAACCCCCAAATTTTAAAACCAAGCCAGAGAACCACGGTAAATTATCATAGGACTATATAAGAGGAGTCGGCAACAGAATACTTCACCTAGGCGTGCGACCGACACTACAAGTGTACACAAACGAGACATGGAACGACCGCACTCCGAAGGAGCTTGCGGGCCTGACAGACCAATTATGAGTTAGTCGGGTAGGTGGTAACGTATCAATAAGATACTCCATGTATGTATACAAGTAGAGTAAGGAACATGGGAAGTAGTCGACTCCATACTACGGACCATAAGACAAGTTAAAACCAAATAGTTGGACACCTCGAATGATCGAACAATCAAATAAGCTTATAAAGCGAAAGGAGTCAAGAACCCACTGCAAGAGGATGGTTAAGAGTTGAAAGTGCGAGAAGCACAGAGTGTTAAGTATAGACATTGGATATGTCACAGGAAATACATAATGACTGGAATGAATACCAGCGTAAGCAATACGACGAATGCCGAAAAAGGAACATATTAATGTTCGATAAACGGGATAGGATTCCCACAACATACCTCACTGAGAAGAATAACGACCTGACCAAGAAGTTAGAGGAAAAAGAATCAATGGTCTACCCAAGAATGGGAGGCATTACAACCCTAAACGGGATAGTTCGAGTTATACATAGCCGCAAGGCGAAGTCGCAACTAGACATACCCACGAGTTCGAGCCAGAAGTATTGGCGCAACTCAGTAACACCCAGGAGCAATCCGTGAAGGGTACCGAAATCAACAGTAGTTGAACGAGATATCGTGTTGAGAACACAAGTGCAAAGCGAACACTCGGGTAGAACCCGAAGGGATCCCACGTAACACGGGATACCCTAGATTGCCAGAGGACATGAATTAATATCGAGATACCTAAAGGGCCTTCCGTGTACGGAAGTGTGATGAGGCAACTATATCAAGAACACAGTAGTGTCTCCAAACCATTTAATGGTATACGAAGAAGAAGAAACTTGTTTAAACAGCCGCACAAAGCATGGCTCGAGGCAAGGTGGCTTGAAAGCCGATAAAACTAACTACAAATTATAGATTTGAACATTGTGAACCTATGCATAAAGGCATGAGAAGAACCAGTGGAGAATGAACCACTACTTTAGAGTGGGGATACCACTTGTTATTGTGGGGCCTTTGGAGTGGCAAGTGCGGGAATCCTCCAGAGAAGGACTACCACATAAGAATGTAATGCGAAGCCGCTAGAGCGGCGTGGTGATACTTGAGCATGTGTTTATTGCCAAGGAGTAATTCGAACAGAGATAGTATGTAAGGAGGCTTTGATAGCAGTGGAAGGAAACCGACAGAGTAATCGGATGAGTAGTAAACACTGCATGTGTGCAATATTAACTGCAGAGTAAGCAGTGCGCAAGTGCGCAGAGAGAGTTAAAGAATAGCATATTTGTTGAGCCAAGTGAATGGCAAGCCATAGTGAATGGCGAGAACACCTGGGCGGAAGCTAAAGTAGTAGCGGATGCCATGAAAATGAGTAGGAACATGGTACACAACAAGCGGCCGTTGTAAGAGTATAGCCAGATAATGATATGAAGCTGATGAGAAAATAAGGTAAAGGAGACATATTCATTCCTATCTCATGAGAGATTTACTGTCAAGGGTTTACGCTTCTGCACTCTGTATGACTGAGTGTTTTGGTATTGCACTTGTGCGGTAATGATCGAGTGGGAGAGTCAGGAATTGAGAAATGTCAACGGAACCTGTTGAGCGAGAATCTAGAGAAGTAACCGTGCGGCCGTTGGCCAATGATGCACGAAGAATGTGGGCCGTAACCCACAGGTCCCAGGACCGATGAATGGTAAGGGCAGAAGTCATCATTAAATGAGGAAACAGTACATGCTTAGTAGTAGCTTGACCTCAACCGACAACAAGTCGGGAAAAGTAAGTGAATAATCACAAGGTATACAGTGCTATACGAAATAGATTTCCAGAGAATTGGAGAGAAAATCTATAACTCATCGGATTCGCATACGGTAAGAGATACCAAGCGACGATTAAGAAACCCTTATTCCCAAGACAAAAAGAGATTAAAGCGAGTAAGTAATACATTGAGAATACCTAGGGCGAGTTAAGCTCTAGTTATCAGGTCACACAGCAAAAGCTAGTGGGCCGTAATTCAAAGATTAAGTATACCTGGCAATGTGAGTAAATGGCTTATCATAAATGCCTTGAAGCCTTAAAGGCTAGAACCGAACCCGGTTATGAGTAAATTAACCGCAGCAAAGTTAAAACACCTCATGATACCTGAATTAGTGAACCAATGTTCAGAGGTAACATATGGTCGATTACGCGGGCGTAACCCCTTTTAAGGGGGGTAGGGCGAGAAACCGCTTAGAGTATGTTTTACGTATAGGTGCGTAAACTACTATGTGCATAGCACAAAAGAAATTGTTTTAATGATTGGAACTCATGCTACATAAACATGTGTACCCATTCATTATGTAATTTTAGTTATTTCGCATGTGAGATGCGAGTAATGTGTATATAATAATTATGAAAAAAGGAGTAGAGAAACTCTTGGGGAATGAGAATCCCTATAGTATATGTCTATTGAGATTAGACATGAGATATTATGAGTATGAATCGGTATGAAACCGGTGTATAACCTAGTAGGAAGTGAGTTTCCCTAGGTGATTTTATTTGAGAATGATGGATGGAGTGAGTTCCATCCTTTGGAGTTGTATGTTGTATGTTTTAAATTGAGTAATAAATTGACTAACGAGGCCATAAGTATGGAATGCCTAGGAAAAGTAAGTGAAGAAAATTGGGAATTATGGATGACTTTAGTTCCATAACTAAGAGATAAATTAAAATGGATTGTTTGATGAATATGACTAGAAAGAGTAAAAGATAGAAAACGAAAATGTTTGACTATCTGTATGTTTGAAATTGACGTGGGGGGTGGAACTTGGTCTGCTAGCGGTCAAGGGAAACCGAACACAAATTGGGGTGGATGGATAGTTCAACACTGATGCTGATCACATCAGGGTTGGATGATTCTTGAAGCTCCCTATAAGTGGTCACAAGTAATCACGCTAAGAAAAGATACAACTACCATAAAATTGATTTAGAGTTGTGTGATGTTTTAAAAAAGAATTTCCAAACAGAATTTGAAAAGGATTTTCTTCAAGTATGAAGATGGAAACGAAAACTGGTTTTGAAACCGCTATCACCCGCCGATGGCTGAGCCTTAAGTCTTGATGACTGGTAGAACGGTGGGCGTGTATTAGTTTTGGAACCATTGCACCGTACGTGCGGCGGTCCTAAGTGACCGGTTGGGGCGGTGTCAGTGTGTGATTTTTCCAAAGGCAGCGGGACGGGGAGAGTACCCTGAGGCGATCCTGTGTTGAGTGAGTCAACCAGAGTGCCTGAGGATATGTATATGTGTAACGTTTTGATCAGAACCGAAGGGACCGTGGGCCAGAGAGAGTAAGTGCCCATTTGTCATGAAACGGCCGTGGACCAGAGAGCGTAAGTGTCCAACATGACCGGTACCTGAGGGATCGGCAGTGTATTACTCAACATGGATTCGAGGGTTGTAGTGTCTTCTTGTCTTCGGACCGATTCCATGGAGAGAATACAAAGAGTATTTTTGTATTGCTATACATGCTGTGATATGTGTGTGGTATGTGTAGTGTGAAATGAGACTGACTTGTGGAGTCTGTAAGGTTATACATGTATTATAACCTTGGTATAGCGTGCCCATGAGAGTAACGATATAAGATTCACCAACTTTGAGGACAAAGTTCCTAAGGGGGGTAGATTTTAGGGAAAATTCATGATATACCCCTGTTTTCTTTCGTAATTCACAATATACCCCTGTGATTTTCGTAATTCAACTTTAAACATGCTTAAATGTTGTTCGAAATTGATGAAACTTTACATGGATGACGCTAAAGTGTTATATTTTGGTCCAATATCAAATTTGAAGCTTTTTAAGCTCACATGTGACCTGTGGGACTCAATGAATATGTGACTGTTCATTAGGTCCCACAGGTCTCATGTGAGCTTAAAAAAACTTCAAATTTGATATTGGACCAAAATATAACACTTTAGCATCGTCCATGTAAAGTTTCATCAATTTTGGACAACATTTAAGCATGTTTAAAGTTGAATTACTAAAATCACAGGGGTATATTGTGAATTACGAAAGAAAACAGGGGTATCTCGTGAATTTTCCCTAGATTTTAATACCCCGGATCTAAAAGTCGTGATTAAATTACTCTAATATGATTTTTAAAGGCCTAATGGTGCCTAAAGAGTATTGGTAAAGAGAATAAACCAAAAGTAAAGAGAAAACGCTTGAAAAGCGAAAAACGCTAAAACACGCATTAAATAAGTATAAGAGATATATGATCTCGTTAGGGTCCGAGATGGATTCCTAAGGCTTAGTTAGGCCTAATTAGTATACGGGAATGATTCCCGAAGAAAATGGATCCAATTAATGGATTAAAATGCTAACGGAGTTTTAAAGCACGTTTTTCGAGAAAACCCGAAAACGTGACTTTAAGTGGTCAAACGGACCCATAAAAATTATGGTTAAATATATAACTATAATTAAGTATTAATGGGAGCTTAATAGCCATTAAAATACAGAAACGAGAAAAATCCGAAAAAACGGGCCCGGTTAGTGAATAGTGCCAAACCGGGTAAAATAACGAGTGTGATCCGTAAAAAAAACGAAAAAATGCTCCCAGCTTGTATTTTGTGTGGGGCCAATTTTAATTAGTATACACACACACATGTAATTACCTTGTTAGCTTATTAAGTCACTAGATGACAAAGAAATAAAGTAGAGAGGGGAATAGTAAAATGAGATATTAGTACTCTCACCTCCTTTTCTCCTTCTCATTTACGACTTCCCAGCCCCCTCTCTGTATTCTCTTCTTCCTCTGAGCCTCCATTGCCGATTTGAAGAAGAGCAAGCAGCCCCATCTTCAATTCCCCTTATCTTGCTCATTTCTCCACCAAATCACACAAAAATTGTACCGTTAGATTCCTCTCAGCCAGGGCTTCGTTTTCCACCCATCAAAAGCTTGGAACCTCCATCTTCACCTCCATGGCAGTTTGGCCTTTTGAAGCTTGAATGGGTGCTTCTAACTCTCCATCACCTCCTTAATGCTCAAAGGTAAAATAAAAGCAAGAGTTTCATCCTGTGTAGCTTTTCCTTGCAA
Source organism: Limonium bicolor (assembly GCA_023374045.1). Taxonomy (NCBI): domain Eukaryota; kingdom Viridiplantae; phylum Streptophyta; class Magnoliopsida; order Caryophyllales; family Plumbaginaceae; genus Limonium; species Limonium bicolor. The sequence continues at coordinate 377,792,928 of CM041776.1, forward strand.
AAATCAAATTTTTGCCCATGTTGATTTTTCCCCCATTTTAGCCGGTTCTTCCATGCTTTGCGGAGTGTTGGAAATTCCATCCTTTGATTGCCTAACTCTCCATTTGGACACCTTGAGGTAATCTTTAAGTTAAAACCCTAAAACTAGCTCTTGAAATTCTAGTTTAGTGTGGGATGTGTGACCTAACTAGTTATTTGTGTATGGCATGGGAATATGATTCTAGATAGCAATCTAGATTCCTTTGTGTGGTGTGAAAACGAGAAGAGAAAGAATGAACAAGAGAAGAGGAAGAAGGGAGGAGAAAACCGAAAATTTACAAGGTAATGAACTCACCTTGAGTTGGTTTATCTTCTTGCAAAACTGATTTTTGTAAGTGGTGAGGATGGTCTTGTATTAGTGTAGCTGAGATACTACAATTTGATGATGAATGAAGTTGTTTTAATGTTGCTTAAGTGTGGGAAATAAGCTTGAGTCTAAGCTAGTTTATTTGTGTGAACAATGGGAATTTGATGTGTTATTGATGCCTAAACAAAACAGGGGTGAAGATTGTGTTTGTGAGTATATTTAGTGTGGTGAAAATGCTTAGGGAAGCAAGTAAGTGCTGTCAAAATTCACCTAGGGATGGATAGTCTTGAGTGTTTTATGTTAAGGAAGAAACTAGGTGAGTTAAGAGATTTAAGTGGTTGTTTAATTGTTTGAAAACTAAACTAAGAAGAAGAGTGTGTTAGTAATGGAAATAATGTCATTGGAGTGCTAGGAATGGCATCATTGTGTGGAGTATTGAATGGTAAGAGACAATACCAAAATCTGTTACAAGGAGTTAAAGAACTAGAAAACTAGTTATGAAAACATTAGTGAATTTAGTAATGGATTTGGTGGATGAAGTAAAGTATTTTAGGAAGCCTAAGTGGCACTAAATCATGTTAGGATGTATGTAGGAAGATTGGGGAAGAAATGGGTGAGAAAGGGAATGAAAAACAAGGTCTGTAGCAATGATCTGCTACCGACCGACCCAGAGGCTGGATCGGTCGGTGGGTCGGTCGGGGCTTAAACCACGAGAAATAAACAATCTGGGATGGACCGACCCAGGGGCCGTGAGTCGGTCGTGGGTCGGTCGGGTAATAATTGTCGAACGTCGAAGTTTCTGACTTCGACCGACCCAGAGGTTGGGTCGGTTGGTGGGTCGGTCGGAGCTTCGATGACGGAACTTAAAGCTTCTGGTATGGACCGACCCAGGGGTGTATGGGTCGGTCGGAACAGTTCTGGGTCGGTCGGGACAATTTCAGAGGACAGAAAACTTACTGGAATGGACCGACCCAAGGGTTGGGTCGATCGGTGGGTCGGTCGGCCCTAACTTATAAAAAAAAATAGTAACATAGTAATCATATGTATGTATATATGTAGGTATGTACATATATAAAGAACCTTAGTAATATACCATTAATGTGACACCAATGGTGAGAAAGTAAGTATAAGAGTAGGAAAACAAGTAAGAAAAGTAATTAAGTAAGTTGAGAGTACAAGAACTTTATGTATACCGGGATGACGGGGTAAGTGCGGGAGTAGTAATTACTAATGTACTGTATGAACATAGTATTAATAATAATGTTTGAAACATTATCAGTGGAACAAGTGTGAACCAAGGAACAAGGGAACACACGGTAGAGCTAACTCCGGTGAAAGGTATGATTTTCTCATACTCCGCGTGCTAACCGAGTTACGTTGATTTGTGTGTTTGTGTGCCGGCTTAATCAAGACTAAAGCATGAAAATAATCCCTTGTTTGATTATGTATGTCATGTTGTATGTTGAATGAGCTAACATACTTGTATGCCGGTGTGGTCTAACATAGAGTATAGACCGACTCATAGTGAGTAACGTTTGGCTAGAGACCCATAGATCGGGTCGATGCTTATGATAACGAAAACGTGCAAACACACAAACTATCCGTTAAAGTATAACGAAACGCAAACATATGAACTCCCTAGTATGTGAGGAGATGTGCGGGTTGAGTAATTGCCCGATAATGGTTAGTGAACCATAATGACTTAATCCACGAAACAAATGAGAGTGGAAAGATAAGTGAACCTCTTTCAAGAGGATTAAAGATAGTTCGAAGATGTGAACTAGTAAAGAAGGTAAAAGAGACCTAAGGGATTAGTAGCTTCCTTGAGACATGGTCGACCTCCTATTTGAGGATTTTACCCGATATAAGAAAATAACCGAAAGTATGAGTAAGTGAAACGTATGGGTAACTCTTAAAACCTAAGATTAACCGAACTTGTGTATTGTTCCCAAAGTCATTAGAAACATCGAGAGTGATGCTTCTAGACTAACACATAATGTTAATATAACTCCGAGAGAGGAGTGTATGGGAATGAGAGTAGTCCGAGAGTAGTCGGACCTATGTAAAAGAGTTAGGAACTAAGAGATAGTTCTGTGAGCTAGTTGAACCTTCCCACCATGCTAGACCTAGAGTAGGGTCGAAACCGGGGAAGTAAGACTATGCTCGAGAGCCATGAGTTTTGGCCTGAGAATGTATTAAGAGTAACAAGCGTGACGTAGGAGACCTGTAGCGTCTCGAGAATCTACAATAGCTTGAGTATAAATAACCCAAGAGTGTGGGTGATATAATGAGTATAAGTAACCCGAGAGAATGGGTGAGTATAAAATGAGTAGCCCAAGAGAATGGGTGTGTATATGAATAAGTAACCCGAGAGAGCGGGCGAGATATTGAATGAGTAAACAAGGCATAGTGAGGTATAACCCTCAAGGCCTAAGAGTAAACTGATACAACTAACAACCTTGTTATGTTAGTTAGGAATTGTGTTCCGTGATTGGATGTAGATTCCTTGAGTAATACACATATATATTGTATTGCTATGATGCATGTTGTTTGACTAAAATGAACTCCATGTATATCCGACAAAAGTAGTCGGCGTACCCCGGTTAGCGGCTCGGGGTATGCGAATTTCATATACAGCGTTAAGCTGAGCCCCTAGGGGCAACGTTTTTATTTTTCAGGTACACCGAAGATGTTACCGTTCGAGAGTAGGACGGGGTCAGTGGGTTGTATGGGTAGTTAGATTTAATTACTTATGTATTGAAAGAGGTGTAAGACCGAATATGTTGTCGGCATCCATATATTGTAGACTCGGTATAGTAAAGAAGTGATTTGAGTATTGTATGAGACTCGGTTAGAGTGAATGAGTATTGTGTTGTTTTGTGTACTCGGTTGTTCCAGTTCATCAGACCGTTACGGTATGTAAGTAAGCCTGGTTAGCCACATGGGTGGCTAACGGCGTTGTTTCACCCCTCGTTGTAATTAGAGTTCCGCTGCGTGAGTAAGAGTAATTGGTAACGGTTTAAGAGGTAATGACGAGATTAACGGTTGGGGTGTTACAATTCTTGTCTTTTCTAATTAAATGGTGGAGGTTTGATTAAGGGATGGGATTAATTTTTGGACACTTGTCATTGATCAAAGGTTAAGAACAACCTAGAACCTTATCATTATAATTATTACATTCTTAAGTGATAAGGATTGAAAACAAGTATAAATAGGGGTGCAATTCGGCCAAGAGGGGAGAACAAATGTGTGGTCATTCTTCTTCACTTCTCCTGTCATTATCAAGCTAAGAAACACCATAGAAGCCTAGGCAACAACACCACTCCATTAGAAACATAAATTTAAGGTGATAATTTAGCTAAAAATCAAGGAGAAGGCAAGGAGGCTATACTCCAAGGTGGGGAGATTTTGTGGGAGGAGATTTTGGTTCCAATCATCATCTAATCAAGGTAAAAGAACATCAAAATGGCTAGGAGAGGACAGGTAACATCCATGCACATCAATCTTTCCCTTAAAGCTTGTTTTCTTCCTAAAATGTCTCTACTTGTTACCCACAAATCCCTTCTCCTATTTTCTTAAAATTTTAACAGTAAAATTAGGATGAAGATGTTCTGTTATGCTCATAAAATCAAGTCGAAATGAGCTTGGGAAGTAGGTAAACTCTAGGGAACTCTGAAAATGAGGGAAAATGAGCTTAAAGCCTTAGGATCTTGTTACGTAGGTTTCCGATATTGTTTGATCTGAAATTTTGAGGGATGTATTGGGTAGTGAACATATGACTGTGGTCGAAAAATCAAGTCGAAAGGAGTTACTTAAGTCGGTTAGACCTTATAAGGAAGCTAAAAGTAAGAAAATGTGTTTTAAGCTTTGAGGAATAGTTAGATGAGTTCCCGAACTAATTTTAAGTTGAAATTTTGAGGAGGAACTTGTGTTATAGATTTAGGAATGGGGTTAAAAATTTAAGCCGAAACTTCTTTGGGAAGAAACTTAAGTTGGTAAGAAGTGATTTTGGTCAAAAGTGAGTTTTAAGCTTACTAAGGTGGTTTTTGGAAATTGATTGATTCTCTGATTTTTTGAGGCTTAATTGGTCCTATTATGATGTTATTAAGGTGATTTAGCAAGTGTGTTGAACTTGATATGAGAATCGCTAACTTGTCTTACTTGTGTTTAAGCATGTTTATGTTGTTTTACTTATGATTCTGCAAGTGTTCCTAAGGTTGATCTCTTATGGTGGTGGTGGTAAGTGTAGAGTGATATTGATAATATGGTTATCATAAGGCTATGCCTCTTGTGAGAGCCTTTTAAGGCCAAGCCGAAATTCAGGCCACAATATAAGCTCCCACTAATAAATCAGAGCTGCCACTATGATCTACTCCTATTGGGCGGAAGTTTTCAGTAGGGGGTGTGCACACTTAAGGACATAGGGTGGGTGGGTGGTGGTGGTGGATTTCATTTGGAAATTTCTTGAGTATGATATTATTTATCACTTGGTGGTGTTCTTGGTACAGGTAAATGATGTGTGATCATTTCTGAATTACTATGCATTGTGATTGTTGTTATTTCATGCAAGCAAAGGCTTTTAAGAGAAAATGAGTTTTACGGGGTGTGGTAGTGCTACTCAGTTTTTACTAATTTAATTTGTTTGCAATCTCTTGTGTGTAAATGAATTCCATGGGTACAGGGTAACTGGGATGGACGTCTCTTTTGCACTGAGGATGAAACCACCGACACTTTCTACATATTCATGTTTGTCATCTACAGTAGATACATTCAGCCCGGGGTCACTGAGTTAGTGTTCGAGGAGTGGATAAAAAAGATACAGGGATTCAGGCACCCCAAGACTGGCACCAAGCATACTGTCACTCATGATGTTACTACTGTTTACGAGTATATGGATGAGGTCCCTCGTTAGATGTTAGAAAAGTAATGGTCTTTTGGTACCCCTTTATATTTTGGTGTAAAATAGGAGTAGGAGCTAACTTTGCAGTTGGCTGGGAAGGGGTTATTTTGGTACTAAGGTGTAAATGACGAGTTGGTTGAGTCACTCTTTTGATAATAGAGTAGCGAAGTAAGATAAGCTGACGTAGGGGTGGTGGTGGTACTTAGCCTTACACTTGCTAGTACTTAGTAAGTGTGGCGGTAACCCCCGGTGGTAGAAGAAAGGAAACTTTTGTAAAACGCTGACTCTTGTATAATATAACTGATGTTACGTTATTATTTCAGTTATTGCATGTCTCAAGTAAAAAAAACACTGGCTAAGTGCAGTGGTGGTTAACGCCCCGGTTTACCACCACTGCACTTAGCCAGTGTTTTTTTTACTTGAGACATGCAATAACTGAAGTAATAACGTAACATCAGTTATATTATACAAGAGTCAGGGTTTTACAAAAGTTTGATTTCTTCTACCACCGGGGGTTACCGCCACACTTACTAAGTACTAGCAAGTGTAAGGCTAAGTACCACCACCACCCCTACGTCAGCTATCTTACTTCGCTACTCTATTACCAAAAGAGTGACTCAACCAACTCGTCACTTACACCTTAGTACAAAAATAACCCCTCCTCAGCCAACTGCAAGTTAGCTCATACTCCTATTTTACACCAAAATATAAAGGGGTATCAAAAGATCATTACATTTCTAACATCTAACGAGGGACCTCATCCATATACTCGTAAATAGTAGTGACATCATGAGTGACAGTATGCTTGGTGCCGTTCTCGGGGTGCCTGAATCCCTGTATCTTTTTATTCCACTCCTCGAACACTAACTCGGTGACCCCAGGCTGAATGTATCTACTGTAGGTGACAAACATGAATATGTAGAAAGTGTCGGTGGTTTCATCCTCGGTGCAAAAGAGATGTCCATCCCAGTTACCCTGTACCCATGGAATTCATATACACACAAGAGATTGCGAAAAAATAAAATCAGTAAAAACTGAGTAACACTACCACACCCCGTAAAACTCATTTTCTCTTAAAAACCTTTGCTTCCATGTAATAACAACAATCACAATGCATAGTAATTCAGAAAAGATCACACACCATTTACCTGTACGAAGTACACCACCAAGTGATAAATAATATCATACTCAAGAAATTTCCAAATGAAATCCACCACCACCACCACCCACCCTATGTCCTTTAGTGTGCACACCCCCTATTGAAAACTTCTGCCCAATAGGAGTAGATCATAGTGGTAGCTCCGATTCATTAGTAGGAGCTTATATTATAGCCTAAATTTTGGCTTGGCCTTAAAAGGATCTCACAAGAGGCATAGCCTTAATATAACCATATTATCAATATCACTCTATACTTACCACCACCACCATGAAAAAGCAACCTTAAGAACACTTGCAGAATCATAGGTAAAATAACATAAACATGCTTAAACACAAGTAAGACAAGTTAACAATTCTCATATCAAGTTCAACACACTTGTCAAATCACCTTGATAACATCATATCAAGGCCGTTTAATTCTCACAAAATCAGAGAATCAAACAATTTCCAAATACCACCTTAGAAAGCTTAAAAACTCACTTTTGACCAAAATAACTTCTTACCAACTTAAGTATCTTACCAAAATAGTTTCGGAATAAATTTTTAACCACGTTCCTAACTCTATAACAAAAGTTCGTCCTCAAAATTTCAACTTAAATCAGTTCGGGAATTCATCTAACTATTCCTCAAAGCTTAAATCACATTTTCTTACTTTTAGCTTCCTTATAAGGTCTAACCGACTTAAGTAACTCCTTTCGACTTGATTTTTCGACCACAGTCATATGTTCACCACCCAAGACAAGCCTAAAAATTTCAGCTCAAAAAAATATCGGAAACCTACCTAACAAGATTCCAAGGCTTTAAGCTCATTTTTCCTCATTTTCAAAGCTCTTTAGAGTTTACCTAATTCCCAAGATCATTTCCACTTGATTTTCTGAGAGTAACACAAAATCTTCATCCTAAGTTTACTGTTAAAATTTTAAGAGAAGAGGAGATGGGATTCGTGGGTAACCAAGTAGAGAGATTTAAGGAAGAAAACAAGCTTTAAGGGAAGAATTGATTGCATAGATGTTACCTGTCCCTCTAGCCATTTTGATGTTCTTATACCTTGATTAGATGATGATTGGAACCAAAATCTCCTCTTACAAAATCGCCCCACCTTGGAGTATAGCTTCCTCTTCTTGAACTTGCCTTCTCCTTGGTTACCACCTTAGATTTGTGTCTTTAATGAAGTGGTGTTGTTGCCTAGGCTTCTATGGCGTTTCCTAGCTTGAGAGTGACAATATAAGTGAAGAATAATGGCCACACCTTAGCTCTCCCTCCTTGGCCGATTTTACCCCCTATTTATACTAGTTTCAATCCTTATCTTTTAAGCTTGTAATGATTATAATGATAAGGTTCTAGGTTGTTCCTAACCCTTGATCAATGACAAGTGTCCATAGATTAATCCCATCACTTAATCAAACCTCCACCATTTAATTTGAAAAGACAAGAATAGTAAGGAGGTGTGAATAGTAAGGAGGTTAAGGAGATATTTTCTTCTCTTTTTTTTGTGATATTTTTGGCCACCTCCATGGGACTTGTTTGGCTTGATCTTTTCATGGGTATTAAGGCTAGATATGTAGATAAGTTAATACTAGTATAGGTTATCAGGTTTCAGGAATTTTCTCAGGTCATTTTCTAAGCTCTTCCAAAGCCTCATTTGCTCAGAACCACTAAATACTGAAAATGTAACTAGATTGTCTTATATTAAAGGAAGAAAGGTATGATTGTTTATTACCTCAAAACACTCTCAAAAGTCTCTAACACACTTCCTAAGGTTAATAACCACTCACAGTTCCAGAGGAATTTAGTAATTTTCGGGAATTTCAGGAATCCTGAGAAACTGGGGTTTACCGGGTGATTTTCGGGAATTGGGGTTTCTAATGTTCTCCATGCACTACCTACAAATTAGAACATTATCCACCCTTATAAATTAGGGTTTCCTAAGGTTTACAGTTAAGTAAGACACTAATCACTGTTTTAAAATTTTAGGGTATTACATCCTCCCCCCTTAAGCAATGCTTCGTCTCCGAAGCTCAATTCATCATATAATAACAATACATTTACATACCCACAGAAATTAAAAACAAATCTCCACATAATAACTCTCTGTTAGCTCCATCAACCACAAATGATTCAACAACATCACCCAAAACCTTAAACATACCAATTCTATCCATCACACAATATAAACCATTCACAATTTCAATGATACCACTTATATGAAATCATTAAGAAGGCAACTCCTAACATAAAATAATCATTCAAGTATAACCAACCATTTCTAGCACCAACGAACATTCACCAATAAATATTCACCATTTATCATACGGTTCTCCCCCTTTAAAAGAAGTTTCTCCTGAAACTTTAATTGCTAACCTTAATCAAAGAGTTCTGGATGTTGAGCTCTCATCTTGCTTTCTAGTTCCCACGTAGCTTCTTGAACTCCATGATAATTCCATAAAACTTTAACCAAATCTATAGATTTCTCTCGGGTTTCCCTTGTTTTATGATCCAAAATTTTAATTGGGTGTTCTTCATAAGTCAAATTGGGTGCAACTTCCACTTCGTTCGATTGCAACACATGCGACTCATCCGGAACATACCGTTTCAATTGTGATACGTGGAACAGACCCTACCCAAATTCATTGGCAAGGGTAATCGGTAAGCTAAATTTCCAACCTTTTCCAACAGTTCATACGACCCGATATACTTAGGAGCAAGTTTCCTCTTCTTGCCAAATCGTACCATGCTTTTAGTGGGTCAAACCTTCAGGAATACCTTATCTCCCACATTGAATTCAACTGGCCTTCTATGTATATCAGCATAAGACATTTGCCTATCATGTGCGGCTTTCAACCTTTGTCAGATATTCTTAACCTGCTGAGCCATCTCCTCTGTTAACTTAGGCCCTGCCATGACTGGCTCCCGCACATCATTCCAACATAGCGGAGTACGACACTTCCTACCATATAAAGCTTCATACGGGGCCATATGGATACTTGAGTGATAACTGTTGTTGTAAGATAATTCAATCAAGTGCAGCTTGTCACTCCACGACCCTTGATAAGCCGAAACTCCTTTAGGAAGAAACTTAAGTTGGTAAGAAGTGATTTTGGTCAAAAGTGAGTTTTAAGCTTAATAAGGTGGTTTTTGGAAATTGATTGATTCTCTGATTTTGTGAGGCTTAATTGGTCTTATTATGATGTTATTAAGGTGATTTAACAAGTGTGTTGAACTTGATATGAGAATTGTTAACTTGTCTTACTTGTGTTAAAGCATGCTTATGCTATTTTACTTATGATTCTGCAAGTGTTCCTAAGGTTGATCTCTTATGGTGGTGATGGTAAGTGTAGAGTGATATTGATAATATGGTTATCATAAGGCTATGCCTCTTGTGAGAGCCTTTTAAGGCCAAGCCGAAATTCAGGCTACAATATAAGCTCTCACTAATAAATCGGAGCTGTCATTATGATCTACTCCTATTGGGCGAAAGTTTTCAGTAGGGGGTGTGCACACTTAAGGACATAGGGTGGGTGGGTGGTGGTGGTGGATTTCATTTGGAAATTTCTTGAGTATGATATTATTTATCACTTGGTGGTGTTCTTGGTACAGGTAAATGATGTATGATCTTTTCTGAATTACTATGCATTGTGATTGTTGTTATTTCATGCAAACAAAGGTTTTTAAGAGAAAATGAGTTTTACGGGGTGTGGTAGCCGGGGTGGCAAAACGGGTTCACGGGTCGTGTTAGACTAAACCTAAACCCGACCCGTTTATTAAACGGGTTAACCTGACCCAACCCGTTTAATTAATCATGTCAAAATATGAAACCCAAACCCAACCCGTTTATTAAACGGGTTGACCGGGTTATCAAACAGGTTGACCCGTCTGACCCAATTAACTAATTATGTCCAAATTTAAAACTCAAATCCGCATATATTTAACTCAAACCTAACATGTTTAGTTATATAAAAGAAAATAATTTGATTATTTAACATAAGATTTGTCATTATATGATATTATTAACTTTAATTTAGTTAAATACTTAATTTTAATATTTATATATCTTATTTATATTAAAATTTGATAATAAAAATGAATAATCTAAAATTTATAATATATATTTATTTAATATAAATTACTTAAACGGGTTAGCGGGTTACATACCTTAAACCCAAACCCGATACGGTTATTAAACGAGTTGTTTTCGGGTTGACCCGTTTATTTAATCGTGTCAAATTTTAAAACCCAAACCCGCTAACTTCGTGTCGGGTTCGTGTTGGTCAAACGGGCAGTGTTGAAATTGCCACCCCTATGTGGTAGTGTTACTTAGTTTTTACTGATTTTATTTGTTTGCAATCTCTTGTGTGTATATGAATTCCATGGGTACAGGGTAACTGTGATGGACATCTCTTTTGCACTGAGGATGAAACCACCGACACTTTCTACATATTCATGTTTGTCACCTACAGTAGATACATTCAGCATGGGGTTACCGAGTTAGTGTTCGAGGAGTGGAATAAAAAGATACAGGGATTCAGGCACCCCGAGAACGGCACCAAGCATACTGTCACTCATGATGTTACTACTATTTACGAGTATATGGATGAGGTCCCTCGTTAGATGTTAGAAAAGTAATGATCTTTTGGTACCCCTTTATATTTTGGTGTAAAATAGGAGTAGGAGCTAACTTTGCAGTTGGCTGGGAAGGGGTTATTTTGGTACTAAGGTGTAAGTGTCGAGTTGGTTGAGTCACTCTTTTGATAATAGAGTAGCGAAGTAAGATAAGCTGACGTAGGGGTGGTGGTGGTACTTAGCCTTACACTTGCTAGTACTTAGTAAGTGTGGCGGTAACCTCCGGTGGTAGAAGAAAGGAAACTTTTGTAAAACTGAAATACCCCGTAATTAAAAACAGTGATTAATTAGGCTAATTATATTTTTAAAGGCTTAATTACACTTAAATAAATACGAGGGAACAAATCCCGAAGAAAACGGACCTTTAAAATGGGTTAAAAGCATAAAAGAACCTTAAAGCGCGTTTCCCGAGGAAACCGGGAAAACGTGACTTTAAGCGGGTCAAATAGACTCGTAATAATTTTGGTCAACTAAATAGTCACTGATAAATATTAGTGAAGCTTTAGAACCAATAAAATTAATTAAATGAGAAAATTCCGGAAAACGGGTACCGGTTAGTGAAAACTGTAGCAACCGGTAAGTTGTGGGGTGAGAACGCAAATAAAGAAACTTAGTGTGTCCACTTGTGTAAATAAAAGTTAAAAATCTGTTGTGTGTGTGGGTGTGGGCCGATTTCCCCTCCCCCCACTCTCACTCTCTTTATTCCCCTTATTTGCTAAAGGACAAAACTAATAAGTAAAAAGCAAAAAAAATTAGACTCTCTCTCCTCACTCCCCTCTTCACTCACGTTTTGCACCCTTCTCTATTCTCTCTTTTCTCTCTTCTTCTTCTACCTTGCGACACCAATGGAGAAAGGAAGAAACTCACACAACTCCCTCCTTCTCTCATCTTGTTAACCCACTAATCTTGCTCCAAAAATTACAAAATTAGTACCATTGTAATCCCCTTGCAAAGGAGAACACTTCCCTCCTTTCAAAAATCCGAAACCTACACTTTCATTTTTATGGGTGTTCACCATTTGGAGATTTGAAGCCACCATTAGAAGCACCTTCACCTCCTTAACATCTTGAGGTAAAAAGAAGTTCGAAAATCCATGGTTTCTAGCCCTTGTTTGCATTTTAAGAATTCTCAGTTTTGAACTTCTGGTTCCTTGTTTGCTTCAGCCGATTTTGGCTTCCTCTTGGGCTAGGAATATTGTTCTTTCACTAGTCAAGAACTTCATCTACTCATTGGAAGGTAACACTCTCTTCTAAACCCTAAAACTTAAATTCTAGGGTTAGTATAAAATGGATGCTAAATTGGTATTGTGTATTGGTATGGGTTGTAGCACTTGGTGTGTGAACCTCATTGAAACCGAGAACAAGGAGAAAGAAAGAGGAAGAGAAGAAGAGGAAAGGAAAGAAAGAAACTAGCAAGTCAAGGTAATGCTCTTACCTTGGGTTAGTGTGTATTGCATTGTAACAGTTTTGAGTACGTAAAATGAGTAATGTAATTGAGTAATGAGTAGTAGTAAGGTAGTAGTGTATTGGAGAGGAGAATGTAACAGTTTTTGGAAGTTTTAAATGATGTTTAAACTTGGGAAAACATTGGGTAGTGAATGTGTGAGTGTGCAGGAATTTATACTGTTGTAGTAGTGTTGAATTGTGTATATGAAGTGTTGTGTAACAGGTTGGGAGTATGTAAAATTGTGAGCTGAAATAGTGTGGGGAGAATGTTAAAAATGTAGGGGAGACTATGCCCAAATTTGTGTAGAAAGATGAGGACTTAAGGGTTTAAGAAGAGGAAATAGTGGAGAGTTTAAATGGAGAGTTTTGTAGTTTGTAACAGATTTTGAAAGAAGTATGTTAAGGGAATGGAACTAGGATGTGAGTAATGAATTTGAGATGCCAAGAGTAGCATTAGTTGAGAGAGTAATGAAGGTTAGAAGTTTGAATGAAAATCTGTAGCAATGAAGAAAGAAAATCGGTATAAGTGCTGGAGTGAAGGGAGGAAAATGGTGTAAGTGGGTTGATGGATTTAGCAATGAGTTTGATGGATGAACGAAGGTGAATTAGAGGATTTAAATGGTGTTTAAACATGTAGGAAACATGTGGAAATGAGTAGGAAAAGATTGGGTGTGAATTGAGTAGAGTTTGGGATTCAAAATAAGTAATTAAAATGAGTACTGGGCTGGACCGACCCTAGGACCGATCCTAGCAGGGTCGGTCGACCCGAAAATCAGTAATCCCGAAAGCTTCTGCATCCGACCGACCCAGAGACCGACTCTGTCTGGGTCGGTCGAGTGGGAATTTTTGGTTGGAAATGTCTCTGCAGCCGACCGACCCAGGGGACCGACCCTGCCTGGGTCGGTCGAGAAGAAATTTTGAGTCGGATTCTTTCTGTAACCGACCGATCCAGTGGACCGACCCTGGCTGGGTCGGTCGGTCTGAAATTTTCTGTAATCGAGTCTCTGCACCCGACCGACCCAGGGTGGGTCGGTCGGGCCAAACAAAAAAAAAATGTTTTAATTATACGACTATAGCAATCATATATACATATATATATGCCTATATACCCGTATGCATATATATGTAGTAATACACCATTGATGGAGTAATAATGGTAAGGGAGTAAGTAATTTTGTAAGAAAACAAGTTTGTGAGGTAGTAAAGGAAAGAATGGTTTTATAACCAAGTATGAATGTAAAGAAGTAGTAAGTATACATTGAAAGTATTAATGAGGGAGTAAGTTAGATCAATAATAGATCATTGATCATACTACTTCATGTATGTATAGGAATCAAATAGTTGATCCCCAAAGGAACCGGTAGAGCGTATTCGACGGTGAACGGTATGATTTCCTCATGCCCTGTATCCTAACTTGGTTACCCCGATTTGTGTGTTTATGTGACCACCAACAAGATAAATGCATGAACCGGATTTATATTGCACTTATATGTGGTTGAACTATATTGTTCTTGCTGTTACTCCTGAACTCATAGTTTGTATAATTCATGAAATGAATGGATGGAAATGGAGTGTATGTGTAAGTATGAGTACTTGTGTATGTATGTAGGTATGGAAGTAAGTATGGACTTCTACTAATTCCTAACAACCTAACTCCTAACTTGAGTAATGAGTAAAATGGAATGAGTAGAAGCCCGATATAGTTTCGGCCACGCGTGAGGATAAGGAACCACAAGAGGTTGGAACCGAATCCTGGCTATGATCTTTTCCTTGGACCAATTCCCTTTGTATGGGTAGCATCCTGGATTAGTGGGCCACCCTAAAGCCCGGTGGTGGGAAGTAGTATTCCCTGTCCGGAGGTCATACCGACTTAACTGGAAGTAAAGTATGTAAAAGTATGTATTGTATTTGTATTGGTCTGGACTATTGTAAGTCATTGACCCGGAGTAAAAGTATTGAACACCCGATTAACCCGGTGTGTAATAAGGCTAACAAGACCTTGTATGAATTGGAGAATTGTATCTCCGTGATGCGGTGAGTATGGTAAGTATGAATGAATGACTTGTATTGTATTCCTTGTATGCATTGTATGTATGTATGCTTGGAAAAAGGAATGTATTGTATTATATTGTATAAAGCATGTATGTATGTATGAATGAAACGAACCGCATGTACTCGACCAATTAGTTGGCGTACCCTCGCTAGTACGCGGGGTATGCGGTTATCATATGCAGCGTAAGCTGACCCCCTAGGGGGAATGTTTTTACTCCACAGGTACCCGCGAGGCGTGAAGGTAGAGTAAGGGCAGCATGTAATTCTTTTGGGGTAGTTAGTAGGAATTGGAATAGTGTACCGAGTTGTACACGGCTAGAGCCTTTTGAGTAGCCGGTGTACCATGTGGTACACCTTTTTGGACATTGAACTCTTAATTGGATAGTAAGGAGAGGTTGTATAAACTCCTCATTTTTGGGAAGTAGTCATGGAATGTAATTTGCCTAACTTGGATACTCGGTAATCGACTGTAAGTAAGTATTTGGCATTGTAAAGTATGTAGTATGTATTTGGTTTATTCTAATCGTCAGACCGATACAGTAAGTAGTAGTAGCCTTGTTGGCCTTGGATGGCTAACGGCGTTGTATCACCCGCCGGGAGTAAGTAAGTAAGCAAGTATTCCGCTGCGAGTAAGGTAAGTATGGGAACGATTAAAGGATTATGGAAGGATTAGCGGTTGGGGTGTTACAAAAACGCTGACTCTTGTATAATATAAACTGATGTTACGTTATTATTTCAGTTATTGCATGTCTCAAGTTAAAAAAAATGGCTAAGTGTAGTGGTGGTAAACCGGGCGTTACAGAGTGGTATCAGAGCTATAGGTTTGTTGGAGGAAAAGTTAGATTTTTTCTAGGAAACAAGGTGACCCAGGCTTAGGTTTAGGAGTTGAGGTAGAACTATGTTGTTCTGAAAATATGTTTTGCTATGATATTTGTGTTGTGTGATTGGTTGGTTGTAGTTAACTATTTATAGTATTGTAATTAACATATCTATGTGTAGAATAATGGAGAGGGGAGAGGGCAGATGGATGAACTGAGAGAGTTAACACTGAGCATGGGAAGAATCTTGGAACAACATGAGGCTAGAGCTGAAACATCAAAGGATTTCTCCCGAAGGATAGCAGCTATGAAACCAAGTACTTATTCAGGAGAATAAGATCCAGTGATTCTGGAGGAATGGATCAGAGAGTTTGACAAAATATTTGATATCATTGATTGCCCTGAAGAAAATAAGGTAAGTGGGGCTGTATTTTATTTTAAAGGAGAAGCTGGTCTGTGGTGAACTGTGGAGGAGGAAAGACTTAGGGGACATCCTGGTTTCGGTTGGAACATGCTGAAGGGTGCAATGATAAAAAGATTTTATCCGGAGCATGTAAGGTTGCAAAAATACCAGGAATTTACTGGATTGAGCCAACGAACAGATGGTGTTAAAACTTATCATGCTAAGTTTGTGGAGCTTGCTAGATTTGCTCCGCATGTGGTACCGGATGAGGCTGCTAAAGTTCAACATTTCTTGGAGGGGTTACATTGGGATTTACAAGAAGCTCTAAGTATAATACCCATAAGTACTTTACAAGAGGCATACGATAAAACTACTAATCTTTATAGAGTACAACAGAGGAGGAAGGAAGTACAAACGGGGCGGAAAAGAAGGATGGAGTCACGTAAAGCTGGGAGTTTTGATAAGAGGACTAAAGTAGAAGTTAAACCAAGTGATAAAGGAACTAGATACTTTTATTGCAAGATATGTGAAAGGAACCATCCAGGTGAAGATTGTGAATGAAGGTTGGTGAAGTGTTTTAATTGTGGAAGGTTATGACATAGGGCCTATGAGTGTAGGGTGAGAAGGATGTACTAATCAAGTAGCCAGACCTGCTACAACTAGGAATTTCAACAACCAGAACAATCATGACAACCAAGGCGGGGTACAACGAAATAATCAAAATGGACAGAGGAATAATTATAATGGTCCAAGAGGTAACATGAGTGGACAAGGGAATAATCAGGGGAAACAAATACAATATGGAAGTGGAAGTACTCAGGGAGGAAGCTATAAGAATCGAGGATATATCAACGTAAACAGCAAGACGGAGGCTGAAGCTCAACAAGAAGGGGGCATCATTACAGCTACTTTTCCAGTTCTTGGAACTAGTGCTAAAGTATTGTTTGATTCTGGTGCAACCTGTTCTTTTATATCCTCTTAATTTTTGAGGAAAGTAGGAGTTGTCCCCGATATAGAAGTTGAAATTTCTGTTTCTACACCTACGGGAAGAGTGGTAGGGTGCACTAGAAAGATAGAAGGAGTAAAAATAACCATAGAGGGTAGAGAATTCGAGATGGATATGATAGAGTTTGATTTGAAATATTTCGATATAATCTTGGGGATGGATTGGTTGAGTAAACATAAGGGATACATTGATTGTGAAAAACAACAAAAGATTAGTCTATGAGGGAAGAAAGGGAAGAGAGTGTCATACTCATGTGAAGGAGCTAAACAAAGGATAAAGGTCATATCTGCCTTAAAATTCCTAAAGGAGTAGCGAAAAGGGGAGCAAGCTTTTATGTGTTATGTTCAAGAGGAAAAATCGGCGCTAGAACAGAAGACATCCGCACTAGAGGATTTTCCAGTGGTCAGGGAGTTCCCGGATGTTTTTCTAGAAGAAATTCCTGGACTTCCACCCGATCGTGAGATTGAGTTTACTATTGATTTAGTACCAGGAACAACTCCAATTTCTAAGCATCCTTATAGAATGACCCCGAATGAGATGAATAAGCTAAAAAAACAGTTGGAGGAACTTTTGGAAAAATGTTACATACGACCGAGTGCCTCTCCGTGGGGAGCCCTGATATTGTTTGTAAGGAAGACGGATGGAAGTTTGCGCCTGTGCATTGATTATAGGGAATTGAATAACGTCACAATCAAGAATAAATATCCTTTACCAAGGATTGATGATTTGTTCGACCAATTACAAGGGGCTAAAGTATTTTCTAAGATTGATTTAAGATCAGGCTATCATCAGTTAAAGATAGCAGAGAAGGATATACCGAAGACAGTCTTTCAAACAAGGTATGGCCATTATGAGTATGTGGTTATGCCATTTGGGCTAACAAACGCACCAGCAGTATTTATGGATTTAATGAATCGGGTTTTCAGTCAATTCCTTGATAAGTCTGTAGTGGTATTCATTGATGACATATTGGTGTACTCGAAGGATGAGGAACAACATGCTGATCATCTGCGACAAGTTCTACAGGTTTTAAGTGTAACGCCCCTACTTATCATAAATGCAGCGGAAATAAAATACTAAGGCGATTACAGATCATCGGGTTCCAAACACCCGGCACCAAACCTCACCAATTACAACTTACGATATTACAAATGCTACGGTCTGAACTCGAGAAAACATAGTATAAAAGTAATGATAACAAAATACAGTAGCTCTCCAAAATCCTAATTCCCATCCCATACACTCATACTCTTCGTGGCCACCTGTATAACAAATCGTACCTGCAAGATGAAACCAAGCAGCCCACCCCGGGAGGGGTGAGTCAGTTCCCTGGAATGGAACTGGTACAACTCTCCAAAACAAAAGTTTAAAACATAACTCTTGAAACAAACAATAACTCGAAGTCAAACGCTTAAAACAAAACAGAAGAACAAGGCACATCAAAATCACCAAATCAAAGATATCAAGTCAAGGATAGAGATAAATAACAAGAAGTAAAGTGAGTCAACTTAAAAGAAACCACGCCAGAAGTAGTGAACATCCATTGCTTAAGTTAGATTCAGTTCCAATTAGGATTAGAAAGACCCAAGTAGTCACAAGGACTAGGAATGAAAGAAGATATCCAAGAACCCATAACTCAAGAGTGGAATAAAACCAATTGGGAGAGATGGCCCCCACCGCCAGTCAGTTGTCACAAGGACGAGGTAAACAGACCTCCGCTGTCAGTTGCCACAAAGGGCGAGGTATAGCAGACCTCCGCTGCCACCGACCCGTTTCTCGGTCATGTGTGAAAAGTGAGTGCACCACTTAATAGAAAGAATCCATACCCAATATATACCAAGATTGACATTTCCCATATTCCCACTAGACTATTAACTGTACAAGTGCAATACCAAAACACTCAGTCCTACAGAGTGCAGAGGCGTAAACACTCAACAGTCAATATCTAATGAGATAACCAGATAAAAGGAACCAATGATCATGTGAGTTGTACATCCAAGGCTCAGTTAGTCACAACAGGCTGAGTTAGTCATACAGACAATTCCCTTTCAAGATACATTCATACTCATTTAGCGTTTCTCAAAACGTTCCATAAAATTCGTCACCAAAAATATCTGAGTACGAGAAATCGTACAAAACATTCCATCAAGTCCATAACACATCAAGCTGAGTACGAGAAATCGTACAAACCATCCCATAAAGGCCAAAACCCAACAAGCTGAGTACGAGAAATCGTACCTGGTAGAGAGCAGAGTAGCAGTAACCAACTTGAAAGTGCGAACTTCCACTAACCACCTATAATTAAGGTGTTCCAAGTACTGATTAGCTAAGGAACTCATAAAGCTAAATGTCTTTTATTCTTACTGGTTATAATTTCCGATTTACAATTACTCTCTCATTAGGATCTGGGCTAGGTCTTGTTAATTAAACCTTTCATTAGGCCCATTTCATTTAATCGAGAATGATTAAAAGTTTTAACATGAGAGTGGCCGAAACTCTCGTTGAATTGTTTAAGTGAGTTTTTTTTGGAGTCCATGGATTTAGGCCCAGTAGGATTAGCCCAAATCCGCGTTACGTTTTCGCTACTTGATTAAATTTTCTAGAAATGATTTCTGCGAAGTTTCAAACGCGCAACCTCGATCTAGTTCCGGGTTTGACTTGACCATTTACGCTATTGAATTTGTATATCTTAAGGGTACATTTTAACTCAATTCAATTACTTACTCTTGAACATAGGTTTAGCTTAATTAAACTTTTAAGTTACACTTGACTAATTTACTTTAATACCTAATTAAGGTTTAGGATATGTATTTCCCCTAATAGTCCACCTAGATGTCACGTTAACATTTAATATTTTAATTGTTATGTATGAATTAGATTTACTCTAATTTTTCCCTCTTATTATATTTCCCATAAGGTATGTTATTTCTTTTATTTACTCTTAATATACATATATTAGGATTTATTCAAGATATTCTTTATGTAGTCTTATTTTATTTAATTACTCTTATTAGCTTGTATACACATCTACATCCAATATATGATTCATAATATAAAGTATTTCCCTTAGTTAAAATTAGTATATTAGCTTCCATAATATATGTAGTTAACAAAAAAGTTGGTAAATTTAAATTCCTTGTTTTAACCTAAGATAATCTTTTATTTCTTTATTTCAACTCAAGAGTTTATACCTAAGATATTTATTAACATTCTGTATTAATTGTTAGTTTGGCCATCCTATCTTATTTCCAACCCATAAAGTTTGTTAGCCAACTATACTTTAATTTCTGTTACATTAAAAACCTTGTATTATGAGGTAACTTATGAAAAATTTCAGAAACACAATTTTTAGACCCATTTACTCTTGTCTAAAAATTCCCAAATTTAATATATAGTAACTATGGTATTTTAGACATATTAAAAAAAAAATTATTTCATAAAAATATCTTTTTAAATTATCTAAATAATTCCGTAATACTCAGAACTTACAAAAATTATAACTTACGTTTAAAACCTCAAAACCCATATTAATATACTTGAAAATAAACTATAGTTTATAAGGAATCTGTGATTAAAATTTCAGGTTAAAATACAATAAGAAAAGTCATTAAATAAATTCAACAAATTAGAGTTTTATTCTGGGATTTATATTACTTAATCATCTACGTTATAATCTCGGCCGTCCGTTTCTCCTAACCACAATCGGATGGCCCAGATTTGTCAAGTTCATCAGGAAACCCCTGTCCTCTCAAACTAACGAGTGTGATAATTACTTACTCCCTCCATTATGTTCTATTTGTAATTTTCTAATCATGTTATCCAAACTATATTATTAGAAAGTTTAGATATATACATCTCATATTACTAGATTTATTATCGTTTCATCTTATTTTCTTAAGCTTAGTTGTATATATGTTTACATATTTAAAATCCTAAGATTATCAACCTTCTCCACTACTTAATTAAATTCCTTCTCTTTGTCCATATATACACTTTTCATTTTTACAATCTAATTCACCCTTGAACTTAGGGGTTTATGGCCCATTTTTAACTTACTAAAGTTTACTAAATAATTTAGCAACCAAATTTATTCATCAATTTAACCACCTAATTTTCCACTCCATATTCTTATTCTTTTACGCGCCTCCTTTTATTTCCTTAATCTCAAATATATAAATATGTACTTTACTTTATAACATCGTCTAACCACTCGATAAGTAATTACTAAGTTCTCCATTAATCTCTCCCACAGACGACCATCCCAGAATATTAATTTCCAACGAAATTAACTACATAAATATTTAAATCCCAAATTACTAATCCACTTAAACGTTTAATAATTCTTTGTTTATTATTCATCTTATTAAATCTTCCATTACTTTATTACTTAATTACTGATCAATCTAACCAAACAACTTACTATTTTAAACCGCTAGATTAATTGACTTAATTTATTTCTTATTAACTCGTTATTTTCGTTAGCCGTAGGTATATTCATCTATATGTATTTTTAAATCCTATAATTAACCTTCTAAACTATTTAGTAATTCCTTAATTACTCTATGTAAATCATTTCCCTCATTTTATCAAACTCTGTTTCACATATTTTGAATCCTAAATCCACAACTCATTTTAACCAATTTATTACACCATTATTAGACACTCTTTTATTTCTCACTTCTTTTAACAAATCAACCATTTATTGATTTATTTAATCGTTAGCATAGTTAACTTTAGTTTAGTTTTTTGGTTTAACTTCATATTATATATATATATATCCCCCCTTTCGGTTGCATTTTTTTTTTTACTTGCATCCAAAGTTTTATCCTCACATTATCTTAACTTACACCCCAAATAATAACAATTTTTCTTTAATTACTGCAACCATTTTTTTCCCCACTCACATGTTAATTGTTCATTAATCTAATTAACCACTTAATTTGTTATATATATATTTCTGCTTGTACGCTTTAAGTTTGTTTCTTGGGACAGAAGAACAAAACTTAATCAGGAGAGTAGAAGACAATTGAGTATATATTTACCGGTTATGGACTGAACTGTTTTCAGCCTTTCTCCCTAAACTGGTGCGCGCGATGCTATTGTTCCAGTGAGTTTATCAGGCTGAAGGTTACCGGCACAAGAAGGGAAAAGAAAAGGTGCAGACACAAGAGGATTTCAGAACATGTAGAGCAGAGAAACTCAAAGCTTCCATTGTTTATAATGGCCTGAAAAGAAGATGGGTCTCAGCATATTACCGGTTCATTCGGCCCTCTTTTTTTTTGTTTTAATCTGGTGTGCGAGGTGGAAAGCTCCGGTGATTTACAGCTTCAGAAGTCCATATACAAGGAAGGATGACAGGAGATGTGCAGAGGCGCGCAAGAAGAGACGAATAAAATTCAGCTATTTGTCTGCTTCTGTTGTTTTCTGGAATGAAATTTCCCAGCCTCTTCTGCAATCCAGTGTGCGAGCAGAGCCGGTCGAATGAAGAGGAGCAGAGACACAAGAAGAAGAGGAAGTATAAAGCATGTAGGTTTCTTGTTCGTTAGGCTGGGTTTTAAAAAATTACCGAGAGTATAATGAAGGCGCTAGTATCTATGTTCCTGGTCGCCATTCAGGTTTGCATCGTTCGTGACTGAAGAGCAACTGAAGAAAGGCGCTGGCATATATATGCCCCTTGATTGCCGGTTAGGTTTATAAAGAAGAGAGAGTAAATAATGATGAGGGAAGATGAAGTATAGTTTACTGGTTTGGGTGTTGTAACGTGAGGGAAATGAACAGAATGTTGCTCATGGAACGGTGAATAAAGAGTAGTTAAAGTGAATGGTTGTCATGTGTTTACTTGTCAGTTTAAGTACAACCGTGAGTGAAGAGTAATTGAAGAGAGTTATCATTTATAATGTATTCATATATATTTTTTTGTTGTAACTTGAGTCAATGCTTAAAAAAAATGAAAAGAGTTTTATTATAAATGGATAGAATATAGAAGTTAAGAAAATGAATGGAGACATATTAATTTTTTTTTGTAACGTGAGTGTGAAGGGAATGAAAATAGGTTGACATTTATATTTATTTGTTACTTAAGAATAAATAAAAAGAATATTAAAAGAATAGAAGATAGATCATTATTTTGAGTCATTTAAATCTTAACACTTTATTTTAGTTTGTTAAATAAACTCACAATATTCCTCATAATAATTTATGTTATCATTTCATGTAATAATAATATATATTACATGTTACACTGATTTTTATTTGTTTAATTTACTCCATATAAATGTTCCTATTAATTTTATAATTTCATGTGAGGTTTAACAACCCCTTTAGACTATATATTTATTTATACAAATATAATTGAGGTTCCTTGAACTCTTAACTCATGGGAATATTTATCTTGTAAATATTTACTTAATCTATTATTGAAACATGTTAGCCTTAATAAATTATATAATTAGGCCTTAATTATTTTTATAATTATTAGGGATATTTCTACTATGATTTTATATTGACTTTTATGATCCAAATCAATGTTCCTTATATTTCTAAAATCTTATAATATAATTGGAGTGTCTTGAAATTTTTCCAAGATTTATTGACTTATAAATCTTACTATTAAATTCATAATACCATATAATAATTTAATATTTAATAGTATTATTTAGGGTTCAATAATGGAAATCCCCTAAATTAATTTAGATTAATTTATGGGGTATTTCAGTCTTCCCCCCTTAAAAGAAACTTCGTCCCGAAGTTTAACACCAACTAATAGTTACTCACACCGCTTCAGGTGTGCTGGCAAGAATTTCCAGGATGTTCATCCAATAATAATTCCAAACATAGTTCCATTCCAATCCATACCAAATGTAATTTTCCAATCCATACCAAATGTAATTTCTTACCAATCCATACCAACCCTTTATTCCCGTCCTTTTCCATTTCCAAATTCCACTCAAGATTACTCAATATCAAACCAAACCATGATATTTCATAGATAGAAATCGAGGATCACACAATATATAAACCAAGTACATACATACACCTATCCATCACTCTACTAATAAAATAAACAGGGCATAATCTGGATGAGGTGACGAAGGAAGAGTATGCACTACCCCCCCGCAAAAAAGCCAAGGTACGCCCTCGTACCGCTATGAACGAGAACCCATTGAAGGCAAGAATATAGGGAAATATCATGTGAATAAGTGTGAGTACTTCACTCTCATGGTGTCCTCAGTCTCCCAAGTAGCGTCCTCAACCCCATGATTTAAGTAAGTGTTTCAATCCTAGAACAACATCTAGTTATTGGGTTGAGTAATCAACTTAGTAATTTTGTACCACAAATTAAATTAATGAGTTATACTAGTACTAGGTATGTCTGTGTATCTACATAATATTGAATGGGTCTAATACAAGGTAATGTTGATTATTTCAAATTGGAGGATGTTGTAGTTGCTTAGTTACCATTTAAGCTACAGGTTGAAGGTGTGTGTATATCTTTGTAATATTGACTAAACATGTATGATTATTAAAATGTTAGTTAATGATGAACTATACAGTTTATAATATAACTAACTATATCTTTAAGAAATGATAATTTTTGTGTAACGAATTACCTCTCCACCTAGGGTTAGGTGGGTGTATATCTATATGTTATTTAATAGTATGATAATGTCAAATTGTTCCAGGCTGAAGTTTATCGTGGTTTGTTAGTTACCATTCAAGATAGAGAATAACATACTACTCTTAGGTTGTAATATAACTGACTATATATATTCCTGATTGAATAGGATTATCAAGATGTTAGTTAGTGACAGAATACACTGATTATATTATAACTAACTATTTGTTTAAGAAATAATAATTCATGTAAAATACACTATTAGCAACTTATATTATGATACTCCATTTAAAAACTTCTCTTGCTTAGTGTATTTCTCAAGGTAACTATGTAATGTATAATGAATTACACCCTTTTTTTATCTAGTTTTAGGTAGTTTCAAGGATCACCCAACCTTGACATGGCCAATGCCAAAGTTGAATTACCTCTCAACCCCATTTTGTGTCCAGTATCCCTTGATCTGGCCAGGACCAAGTTCAACCTTCCACCAGGATTACCAAATTCATAAAGCGTCAAATACATACTTACCAGATTTATTTAATTATTACTTCCCAGTAGATAACCATGAAAATTCCAAATAACCCTTCCTGAGTAACTACATGGTACTAACTATTTTACCTTATACCGATACAAATTCTAGCATGAATCCCTACTTACTCTTTCCTAGCATTTTGATAGTAGTATCTTTAAAACATATATTTAGCCCACTAGTTCGATTTCTAACAATATGGATACCTTATTTCTCCAACTTTCACCTTCAACTGTTTATTCTATAAACTAATTTCCAAATCCCTTCATAAAATCCTAAAGATTTACCATTACTCTCAATGAACATAATCCATCAACAACTAAGTTTTGATCCTGAAACCTGTGGGTTATGGATCCATCACCAATCCATTATCTTTTAATTCTTTCCTATGGATTTTCTAACTTTTAGGTTATCTCACATATTTGATCCTAAATAATAAATTACACACTTTTTATTTCCAAGTTATCACCTTAGGAATGATTCTCTATCATCCTTTATTAGAAAATTTAGAAAGATTTCTAATACTACGCTATGGCTAATACAGTAATCATGCTATTTCCAAAGCCCTGGTTCCACGTTTATGTTTCCTATAAAGAAACTCAAATCAAGTGGGGTTTGACACCATGTCGTGTCAATATCAATGATAGTCATTTTGAGTATCTAAATATTCACAGTACATTTCAATCCATATATATATATATATATATATATATATATATTAAGGTCCCATACAACGCCCTATAATTTCCTTTGATTCTATAAAGACAAACCGTCTTAGTAGTAGAGGTATGAAATCCTATAAGGACGGTGCATAGATAGGGCATTCAAGAATAAGTGTAGTAATGTGAGAAAGTAAAGTGAAGTATGGGGTAAAGGTAACGTGCCTTTCTGGAATCCTCACTTCCCAATTCTACCCCAATTCCCCAGTTTTAAGGGCACCTACATTCTAAGTATTTCACTCGGCTTGTTTTCTCGGGCTCAGAGCGTAACTATGCTCTGATACCACTTTCTGTAACGCCCCTACTTATCATAAATGCAGCGGAAATAAAATACTAAGGCGATTACAGATCATCGGGTTCCAAACACCCGGCACCAAACCTCACCAATTACAACTTACGATATTACAAATGCTACGGTCTGAACTCGAGAAAACATAGTATAAAAGTAATGATAACAAAATACAGTAGCTCTCCAAAATCCTAATTCCCATCCCATACACTCATACTCTTCGTGGCCACCTGTATAACAAATCGTACCTGCAAGATGAAACCAAGCAGCCCACCCCGGGAGGGGTGAGTCAGTTCCCTGGAATGGAACTGGTACAACTCTCCAAAACAAAAGTTTAAAACATAACTCTTGAAACAAACAATAACTCGAAGTCAAACGCTTAAAACAAAACAGAAGAACAAGGCACATCAAAATCACCAATCAAAGATATCAAGTCAAGGATAGAGATAAATAACAAGAAGTAAAGTGAGTCAACTTAAAAGAAACCACGCCAGAAGTAGTGAACATCCATTGCTTAAGTTAGATTCAGTTCCAATTAGGATTAGAAAGACCCAAGTAGTCACAAGGACTAGGAATGAAAGAAGATATCCAAGAACCCATAACTCAAGAGTGGAATAAAACCAATTGGGAGAGATGGCCCCCACCGCCAGTCAGTTGTCACAAGGACGAGGTAAACAGACCTCCGCTGTCAGTTGCCACAAAGGGCGAGGTATAGCAGACCTCCGCTGCCACCGACCCGTTCTCGGTCATCGGTGAAAAGTGAGTGCACCACTTAATAGAAAGAATCCATACCCAATATATACCAAGATTGACATTTCCCATATTCCCACTAGACTATTAACTGTACAAGTGCAATACCAAAACACTCAGTCCTACAGAGTGCAGAGGCGTAAACACTCAACAGTCAATATCCAATGAGATAACCAGATAAAAGGAACCAATGATCATGTGAGTTGTACATCCAAGGCTCAGTTAGTCACAACAGGCTGAGTTAGTCATACAGACAATTCCCTTTCAAGATACATTCATACTCATTTAGCGTTTCTCAAAACGTTCCATAAAATTCGTCACCAAAAATATCTGAGTACGAGAAATCGTACAAAACATTCCATCAAGTCCATAACACATCAAGCTGAGTACGAGAAATCGTACAAACCATCCCATAAAGGCCAAAACCCAACAAGCTGAGTACGAGAAATCGTACCTGGTAGGAGCAGTAGCAGTAACCAACTTGAAAGTGCGAACTTCCACTAACCACCTATAATTAAGGTGTTCCAAGTACTGATTAGCTAAGGAACTCATAAAGCTAAATGTCTTTTATTCTTACTGGTTATAATTTCCGATTTACAATTACTCTCTCATTAGGATCTGGGCTAGGTCTTGTTAATTAAACCTTTCATTAGGCCCATTTCATTTAATCGAGAATGATTAAAAGTTTTAACATGAGAGTGGCCGAAACTCTCGTTGAATTGTTTAAGTGAGTTTTTTTTGGAGTCCATGGATTTAGGCCCAGTAGGATTAGCCCAAATCCGCGTTACGTTTTCGCTACTTGATTAAATTTTCTAGAAATGATTTCTGCGAAGTTTCAAACGCGCAACCTCGATCTAGTTCCGGGTTTGACTTGACCATTTACGCTATTGAATTTGTATATCTTAAGGGTACATTTTAACTCAATTCAATTACTTACTCTTGAACATAGGTTTAGCTTAATTAAACTTTTAAGTTACACTTGACTAATTTACTTTAATACCTAATTAAGGTTTAGGAATGATTTCCCCTAATAGTCCACCTAGATGTCACGTTAACTTCATTAATATTTTAATTGTTATGTATGAATTAGATTTACTCTAATTTTTCCCTCTTATTATATTTCCCATAAGGTATGTTATTTCTTTTATTTACTCTTAATATACATATATTAGGATTTATTCAAGATATTCTTTATGTAGTCTTATTTTATTTAATTACTCTTATTAGCTTGTATACACATCTACATCCAATATATGATTCATAATATAAAGTATTTCCCTTAGTTAAAATTAGTATATTAGCTTCCATAATATATGTAGTTAACAAAAAAGTTGGTAAATTTAAATTCCTTGTTTTAACCTAAGATAATCTTTTATTTCTTTATTTCAACTCAAGAGTTTATACCTAAGATATTTATTAACATTCTGTATTAATTGTTAGTTTGGCCATCCTATCTTATTTCCAACCCATAAAGTTTGTTAGCCAACTATACTTTAATTTCTGTTACATTAAAAACCTTGTATTATGAGGTAACTTATGAAAAATTTCAGAAACACAATTTTTAGACCCATTTACTCTTGTCTAAAAATTCCCAAATTTAATATATAGTAACTATGGTATTTTAGACATATTATAAAAAAAAATTATTTCATAAAAATATCTTTTTAAATTATCTAAATAATTCCGTAATACTCAGAACTTACAAAAATTATAACTTACGTTTAAAACCTCAAAACCCATATTAATATACTTGAAAATAAACTATAGTTTATAAGGAATCTGTGATTAAAATTTCAAGTTAAAATACAATAAGAAAAGTCATTAAATAAATTCAACAAATTAGAGTTTTATTCTGGGATTTATATTACTTAATCATCTACGTTATAATCTCGGCCGTCCGTTTCTCCTAACCACAATCGGATGGCCCAGATTTGTCAAGTTCATCAGGAAACCCCTGTCCTCTCAAACTAACGAGTGTGATAATTACTTACTCCCTCCATTATGTTCTATTTGTAATTTTCTAATCATGTTATCCAAACTATATTATTAGAAAGTTTAGATATATACATCTCATATTACTAGATTTATTATCGTTTCATCTTATTTTCTTAAGCTTAGTTGTATATATGTTTACATATTTAAAATCCTAAGATTATCAACCTTCTCCACTACTTAATTAAATTCCTTCTCTTTGTCCATATATACACTTTTCATTTTTACAATCTAATTCACCCTTGAACTTAGGGGTTTATGGCCCATTTTTAACTTACTAAAGTTTACTAAATAATTTAGCAACCAAATTTATTCATCAATTTAACCACCTAATTTTCCACTCCATATTCTTATTCTTTTACGCGCCTCCTTTTATTTCCTTAATCTCAAATATATAAATATGTACTTTACTTTATAACATCGTCTAACCACTCGATAAGTAATTACTAAGTTCTCCATTAATCTCTCCCACAGACGACCATCCCAGAATATTAATTTCCAACGAAATTAACTACATAAATATTTAAATCCCAAATTACTAATCCACTTAAACGTTTAATAATTCTTTGTTTATTATTCATCTTATTAAATCTTCCATTACTTTATTACTTAATTACTGATCAATCTAACCAAACAACTTACTATTTTAAACCGCTAGATTAATTGACTTAATTTATTTCTTATTAACTCGTTATTTTCGTTAGCCGTAGGTATATTCATCTATATGTATTTTTAAATCCTATAATTAACCTTCTAAACTATTTAGTAATTCCTTAATTACTCTATGTAAATCATTTCCCTCATTTTATCAAACTCTGTTTCACATATTTTGAATCCTAAATCCACAACTCATTTTAACCAATTTATTAAACCATTATTAGACACTCTTTTATTTCTCACTTCTTTTAACAAATCAACCATTTATTGATTTATTAAATTTAATCGTTAGCATAGTTAACTTTAGTTTAGTATTTTTTTGGTTTAACTTCATATATATATATATATATATCCCCCCTTTCGGTTGCATTTTTTTTTTACTTGCATCCAAAGTTTTATCCTCACATTATCTTAACTTACACCCCAAATAATAACAATTTTTCTTTAATTACTGCAACCATTTTTTTCCCCACTCACATGTTAATTGTTCATTAATCTAATTAACCACTTAATTTGTTATATATATATTTCTGCTTGTACGCTTTAAGTTTGTTTCTTGGGACAGAAGAACAAAACTTAATCAGGAGAGTAGAAGACAATTGAGTATATATTTACCGGTTATGGACTGAACTGTTTTCAGCCTTTCTCCCTAAACTGGTGCGCGCGATGCTATTGTTCCAGTGAGTTTATCAGGCTGAAGGTTACCGGCACAAGAAGGGAAAAGAAAAAGGTGCAGACACAAGAGGATTTCAGAACATGTAGAGCAGAGAAACTCAAAGCTTCCATTGTTTATAATGGCCTGAAAAGAAGATGGGTCTCAGCATATTACCGGTTCATTCGGCCCTCTTTTTTTTTGTTTTAATCTGGTGTGCGAGGTGGAAAGCTCCGGTGATTTACAGCTTCAGAAGTCCATATACAAGGAAGGATGACAGGAGATGTGCAGAGGCGCGCAAGAAGAGACGAATAAAATTCAGCTATTTGTCTGCTTCTGTTGTTTTCTGGAATGAAATTTCCCAGCCTCTTCTGCAATCCAGTGTGCGAGCAGAGCCGGTCGAATGAAGAGGAGCAGAGACACAAGAAGAAGAGGAAGTATAAAGCATGTAGGTTTCTTGTTCGTTAGGCTGGGTTTTAAAAAATTACCGAGAGTATAATGAAGGCGCTAGTATCTATGTTCCTGGTCGCCATTCAGGTTTGCATCGTTCGTGACTGAAGAGCAACTGAAGAAAGGCGCTGGCATATATATATGCCCCTTGATTGCCGGTTAGGTTTATAAAGAAGAGAGAGTAAATAATGATGAGGGAAGATGAAGTATAGTTTACTGGTTTGGGTGTTGTAACGTGAGGGAAATGAACAGAATGTTGCTCATGGAACGGTGAATAAAGAGTAGTTAAAGTGAATGGTTGTCATGTGTTTACTTGTCAGTTTAAGTACAACCGTGAGTGAAGAGTAATTGAAGAGAGTTATCATTTATAATGTATTCATATATATTTTTTGTTGTAACATGAGTCAATGCTTAAAAAAAATGAAAAGAGTTTTATTATAAATGGATAGAATATAGAAGTTAAGAAAATGAATGGAGACATATTAATTTTTTTTTGTAACGTGAGTGTGAAGGGAATGAAAATAGGTTGACATTTATATTTATTTGTTACTTAAGAATAAATAAAAAGAATATTAAAAGAATAGAAGATAGATCATTATTTTGAGTCATTTAAATCTTAACACTTTATTTTAGTTTGTTAAATAAACTCACAATATTCCTCATAATAATTTATGTTATCATTTCATGTAATAATAAATATATTACATGCTACACTGATTTTTATTTGTTTAATTTACTCCATATAAATGTTCCTATTAATTTTATAATTTCATGTGAGGTTTAACAACCCCTTTAGACTATATTTATTTATACAAATATAATTGAGGTTCCTTGAACTCTTAACTCATGGGAATATTTATCTTGTAAATATTTACTTAATCTATTATTGAAACATGTTAGCCTTAATAAATTATATAATTAGGCCTTAATTATTTTTATAATTATTAGGGATATTTCTACTATGATTTTATATTGACTTTTATGATCCAAATCAATGTTCCTTATATTTCTAAAATCTTATAATATAATTGGAGTGTCTTGAAATTTTTCCAAGATTTATTGACTTATAAATCTTACTATTAAATTCATAATACCATATAATAATTTAATATTTAATAGTATTATTTAGGGTTCAATAATGGAAATCCCCTAAATTAATTTAGATTAATTTATGGGGTATTTCATTAAGGGAGAAGAAACTGTACGCCAAATTATCTAAGTGTGATTTTTGGCTCAAGAAAGTATCATTTCTAGGTCATGTTGTAACCGGAGATGGAATTTCGGTTGATCCGGCTAAAATTCAGGCTGTTAAGGATTGGCCCAGGCCAACGAATGATCGAGAAGTTCGAAGTTTTCTTGGGTTAGCTGGGTACTATAGAAAGTTCATTCAAGATTTCTCTAAAATTGCGAGACCGCTTACAAATTTGATGAAAAAGGAAGTGTGTTATAAGTGGGATGAAGATTGTGAAAAAGCTTTTCAGATTTTGAAGGAGAAGTTAACCACAACACCAGTTCTTACACTGCCCAGTGGTACAGAAGGTTTCGAAGTATATAGTAACACGTCTAAATATGGATTAGGATGTGTGTTGATGCAAAATGGCAAGGTTATTGCCTATGCCTCCCGACAGTTGAAAAGCTATGAGACAAGGTACCCTACTCATGATTTGGAACTTGCAGCTGTGGTATTCGCTTTGAAAATTTGGAGGCATTATCTGCTTGGAAATTCTTGTAAAATTTACACAGATCATAAGAGCTTGAAATATATTTTCACTCAAAAAGAGCTTAATATGAGGCAAAGGAAATGGTTGGAACTTATTAAAGATTATGACCTGGAGATCTTATATCATGAAGGCAAAGCCAATGTGGTGGCAAACGCCTTAAGTCGGAAGAGGAGTCACGGGGGAGAAGCTAATTGGATATTACATGATAAATTGGTACTACAAGATTTCAAAAGGTTGAACCTCGGGGTGGTAACAACGGGAGAGGTGGATAGAGAAAATTTGGCCAGTATGAACGTATTCCTCGACATTTACAAGGAAATTTTACATCATCAGCAAGAGGATGAGAAACTACGAAAAATAAAGGAAAAAGTGGAAAAATGAGAAGCCCCAGATTTTAAGATTTATGACGATGGTAGTTTAAGATTCCGTGGGAGATGGTGTATACCAGATTCATGTGGCGATATTAAAAAGAAACTGATGCAGGAAGCTCATAACTCTACTAATTCCATACATCCTGGAGGAAGCAAGTTGTATAAAGATTTGAAGAAAAGTTTTTGGTGGCCAAGCATGAAGAAGGAAATAGCCGATCATGTGTCGAAGTGCTTAACATGTCAAAAGGTTAAATTCGAGCACAAGAAGGTAGGGGGCATACTGCAACCATTGGACATACCCATGTGGAAATGGGATTCGATATCTATGGACTTCATAGTGGGAATTACCACTGACCAGAGGAGGGATGGACCAAATTTGGGTAATTGTAGATCGATTGACTAAGACTACTAGATTAATTCCAATGAAAAGTACTTGGTCTATAGAACAGCTAGTGGAATCATATATTAAAAATGTGGTTAAATATCATGGAGTTCTAGTAGAAATTATTTCAGATAGAGATTCCAGGTTTATCTCGAGATTTTGGCAGCAATTTCAAAAGGTCATGGGAAAAAAATTGAACCTTAGTACAGCTTACCACCCACAGACTGATGGGCAGACGGAAAGAACTATCCAAACCTTGGAAGATATGTTACGGGCTTGTGCGACGGATTATCAAGGGTCGTGGAGTGACAAGCTGCACTTGATTGAATTTTCCTACAACAACAGTTATCACTCAAGTATCCATATGGCCCCGTATGAAGCTTTATATGGTAGGAAGTGTCGTACTCCGCTATATTGGAATGATGTGCGGGAGCCAGTCATGGTGGGGCCTGAGTTAACAGAGGAGATGGCTCAGCAGGTTAAGAATATCCGACTAAGGTTGAAAGCCGCACATGATAGGCAAAAGTCTTATGCTGATTTACATAGAATACCAATTGAATTCAATGTGGGAGATAAGGTATTTCTGAAGGTTTCACCCACTAAAAGCGTGGTACGATTTGGCAAGAAGGGGAAACTTGGTCCTAAGTATATCGGGTCGTATGAACTGTTGGAAAAGATTGGAAATTTAGCTTACCGATTATCCTTGCCAATGAATTTGGATAGGGTCCATAATGTGTTCCACGTATCACAATTGAAACGGTATGTTCCGGATGAGTCGCATGTGTTGCAATCAAACGAAGTGGAAGTTGCACCCAATTTGACTTATGAAGAACACCCAATTAAAATTTTGGATCATAAAACAAGGGAGACCCGAGGGAAATCTGTAGATTTGGTTAAAGTTTTATGGACTCATCATGGAGTTCAAGAAGCCACGTGGGAACTAGAAAGCAAGATGAGAGCTCAACATCCAGAACTCTTTGATTAAGGTTAGCAATTAAAGTTTCAGGAGAAACTTCTTTTAAGGGGGGAGAACCGTATGATAATTGGTGAATATTTATTGGTGAATGTTCGTTGGTGCTAGAAATGGTTGGTAATACTTGAATGATTATTTTATGTTAGGAGTTGCCTTCTTAATAATTTCATATAAGTGGTATCATTGAAATTGTGAATGGTTTATATTGTGTGATGGATAGAATTGGTATGTTTAAGGTTTTGGGTGATGTTGCTGAATCATTTGTGGTTGATGGAGCTAACTGAGAGTTATTATGTGGAGGATTGCTTTTAATTTCTTGGGGTATGTAAATATATTGTTATTATATGATGAATTGAAATTCGGGGACGGAGCTTTGTTTAAGGGGGGGGGGGGGGAGGATGTAATACCCCAAATTTTTAAAACTGTGATTAGGGCCTTACTTAACTGCAAACCTTAGGAAACCCTAATTTCTAAGGGTGGAGAAGGTTCTAATTAGTAGGTAGTGCATGGAGAACATTAGAAACCCTAATTCCAAAAAATCACTTGGTAAACCCTAGTTTCTCAGGATTCCTGAAATTCCCAAAAATTACTAAATTCCTCAGGAATTGAGAGTGGTTATTAACCTTAGGAAGTGTGTTAGAGACTTTTGAGAGTGTTTCGAGGTAAGAAACAATCATACCCTTCTTTCTTTAATATAAGACAATCTAGTTATGTTTTCAGTATTTAGTGGTTCTAGGCAAACGAGACTTCAGAAGAGCTCAGAAAATAACCCGAGGAAATTCCTGAAACTTGATAACTCATACTAGAATTAACTTATCTTCATATTTAGCCTTAATACCCATAAAAATATCAAGCCAAACAAGACCCATGGAGGTGGCCGAAAATATCACCTAGAAAATATCTAGGTTACTATTCATACCTCCTTACTATTCACACCTCCTTACTATTCTTGTCTTTTCTAATTAAATGGTGGAGGTTTGATTAAGGGATGGGATTACTTTTTGGACGCTTGTCATTGATCAAAGGTTAAGAACAACCTAGAACCTTATCATTATAATCATTACATTCTTAAGTGATAAGGATTGAAAACTAGTATAAATAGGGGTGCAATTCGGCCAAGAGGGGAGAAAAAATGTGTGGTCATTCTTCTTAATTCACTTCTCCTGTCATTCTCAAGCTAATAAATACCATAGAATCCTAGGCAACAACACCACTCCATTAGAAACACAAATTTAAGGTGGTAATTTAGCTAAAAATCAAGGAGAAGGCAAGGAGGCTATACTCCAAGGTGGGGAGATTTTGTGGGAGGAGATTTTGGTTACAATCATCATCTAATCAAGGTAGAATAACATCAAAATGGCTAGGAGAGGACAGGTAACATCTATGCACATCAATCTTTCCCTTAAAGCTTGTTTTCTTCCTAAAATCTCACTACTTGTTACCCACGAATCCCTTCTCCTATTTTCTTAAAATTTTAACAGTAAAATTAGGATGAAGATTTTGTGTTATTCTCAGAAAATCAAGTCTAAATGAGCTTGGTAAGTAGGTAAACTCTAGGGAACTCTGAAAATGAGCTTAAAGCCTTAGGATCTTGTTAAGTAGGTTTCTGATATTGATTTGAGCTGAAATTTTTAGGGTTGTCTGGGGTGGTGAACATATGACTGTGGTCGAAAAATCAAGTCGAAAGGAGTTACTTAAGTCGGTTAGACCTTATAAGGAAGCTAAAAGTAAGAAAATGTGTTTTAAGCTTTGAGGAATAGTTAGATGAGTTCCCGAAATGATTTTAAGTTGAACATTTGAGGAGGAACTTGTGTTATATATTTAGGAACGTGGTTAAAAATTTAAGCCGAAAATCCTTTGGGAAGAAACTTAAGTTGGTAAGAAGTGATTTTGGTCAAAAGTGAGTTTTAAGCTTACTATGGTGATTTTTGGAAATTGACTGATTCTCAGATTTTGTGAGGCTTAATTGGTCCTATTATGATGTTATTAAGGTGATTTAACAAGTGTGTTGAACTTGATATGAGAATTGCTAACTTGTCTTACTTGTGTTCAAGCATGTTTATGTTGTTTTACTTATGATTCTGCAAGTGTTATATAACATTACCTTTTGCAGTCAATCCAATTTTCATAACACATGTTGCTTGTGGCTTACAAGCCTTATTGCCTTGAGCTGCGCTCGTTGTAGGCTGTCCACATACATGTACTTCTTTGTACAACATTACATAGTTTGGATATCGTATTGAGCTCCATGACAAGGTCGTTGCATTCCGTCTCCTTTCATGGGATGCCCCTTAGGACTGTCAGTCCGTCTCCTGACAAGTTATATCTAAACTGGGTGTTAGTTTCAACCCTTGTGTTTCTGTCACGTTATTTTGTGCAACAATTGTTGATGCGAACACCCTTCAAGGATCGCTTCTGGGTGTTGCTAAGTCATGTCATTACATCTGGTTCGCACTTATTGGTATATTGAGTTAGCCACGCCGTTTGCGTTTTTAACTGGCTTATTATCTCCTCCTGTGAAGATCAACATTTCCTGGTAGTGTAGGTACTCATTCTGGGAGTTTCATCCCGTTCATTGCACATTAATGTGTCCACATTAGGCATCTGCTTTGCCATGTACAGGCTGGGTCACCATTCCAGCTATCATGTTTATCCCTGAGGATCTTTAAGTCATATACAATATCTTTACATTCAGTTAGTGCACTTCGCACCTCCTGACTCTTAAACATTTCGTTGAAAGGAATTCACTAATTCCTTTAGTCTCGTTAACTTAACTGGGTTCCTTTACTTCAACCATTCATGGTAATCCTTAGCTGTTGTTTGACTTATACTGCTGACCGTAGTACGGAGTCGACTACTTCCCGTGTTCCGGACTCTACTTGTATACATATGTGGGGTACCATACTGATACATTGCTACTTACCCAACTAACCCATAAGTAGGTCTGTCAGGCCCACAAGCTCCTATCGGAGTGCGGTCGTCCCACAATTCAGTTGGTACACTCGTAGTGTTCGTCACACGCCTAGGTGAAGTATTCTGTTGTCAACTCCCTTATATTGTCCCGTGACAATATTCATTCCATGCTTCCTGAACTTAATCGAGGGAAAGTTTATCCACTATTGTATCTTATCATCTGCCCTTGGTTTTACTGGTTTGGTTTAAAAGAAGTGTTGGTTTGAAGGAAAATCTGGTTTTGAAAATAAAAGGGTTTGAATAAATCTGGGTTTGAAAGAAAATTTTCATGGTTTCACAACATCTTCTTACCTTAACCAAGTCTAGCTTCTTGCTGACTGGTGTACTCACAATTACAGAGGTTAGGCTGTTAAGCCCTTCCATGGTTACAATGATCTCACTTAACTTCATGGTACTTTACCATGTACTTCATAGTGGTTACAAATTTCCCGAACAGCCCTGTTATAGCAGCACTTGCTATAGCAAGTGCGCCATGCTAACTGGCTATCGGTTTAACACATATCGATTGTGGTATTGTTTTTTACTCGCACTATTATCAGTGGCCTCGTTGGCCCTCACTTGATCTTACAGTCTTGACAATAACTCCTCCGGGTAATTCCTCACTGTATTCATATGGAAATTATCAACTGGGGTGTCTCCCACTCTTGGAGTCCCCCTTTACTTAGTATCGTATCCTCTTTATAGCCCGTTCCACGCACTTGTCGTGGTTACTGAGACTTGTCTCTTGTTTGGGCACTACGTTGTAGTTCCTTTGTCGGTTGGTATACCATTGGTGTATTATTTATCAACTGTGGTCCCATAGACACTTGTCTCGGGTTCCATTACTTCACTTCTTGCCTGTTGCACGGTCAGTGCGTTGCAAGCTGGTTATCCTCGACTGCTCAGCAAGTCGACCCAGGTTGCCGGAAATTCTATTCTCCTATACACAAGATTCTTCATTCTTCGCTATTGCATGCGGTTAACATTGTTCAGATGGAAACCGTCTCCGGGATTCTCAGTTTTCGGGATCTACCGTATGACAGGTTCTCCGTACTCTGAAGGTATATAATAACAGCCAGATCGGGTATTCCCGAGTAAGAGTGGACTTCCATCTCTCTGGCGTTGTTTCCCAAGTTATATAACAGGGATTGTGGAGGGTGGGAAGGATATTGTAGGTTTCCAGTACACACTGGTAATTCCAAACTGGCGTATCTCTCACGCTATCACTCAACCCTTAACCCAAAGTACTAAAATCCTAACTCGGTACTTCCTAAGCTCGGTAATTCAGTCATCAGAGCGATACTTCGCTCTGATACCACTTTTTGTAACACCCCATCCAACATTAACACACTTACAATAAACTGCAGCGGAAATACAAACCTCTTCACATTACTTAACTCGTTGGTGTTACACGCCGTTAGCCACCCACGTGGCTAACAAGGCTAATCCATATACATTGTACCGGTCTGATGGGCTAAATTCCCGAGCAACTACACATTATTATCCCTTTCCATTAACAACAACAACAACATACACCTTATCAACTATACCGAGTATTTATAAACTGGTGCCGACAACAATATCGGTCTTACTACACCTACTGTATATATACACTTAAATGAATACCCATGTACAATGACTACCCCGTCCTACTCTCGAACGGCTTCCAGCTCTCTGTACCTGAAATAGGAAAAGAAGAGAAAGGGTGGCCTCCAAGGGGCTCAGCACCTTTGCTGGTATGGTAATCCCGCAGCCCACATGCTACCGGGCCACGCACAACTAATTGTCGTCTTAGCATGCGGTTGATTGTATTTAAATCATGCATGTAACAGTAAACACACAACACATACATTTCGCCTCAATGGGCTCAACAAACGGATAATATATCCTTACTTAATAAGTCACTCTTGGTATTCATTATCCCTAGAGTGTTCCTCCTCTAATGGAGCTACTTCCTTAATAGACGACACTTACCCTTAAATCGGGTTATCCTTAAACGCCTCTTTTCTCAACTGGGATTCAAACCATGATCCACATACTCCACATTATACAACATATAACATACACTAACAACACATAACCACACTTTGCACGTTTCCACGTGTACAACATAACACCGCAATAGATATTGCATCACAACAAAATACATAACATAACGGGAATGGTTCTCTTAGGAACCGACCCAAACATTGCTTATACACTGGTGAGCCTAGAGAATGTTGCCAGTCTCATGATAAGCTCGTTATACAATAACAACAACACTCATTACCGTCCTAATAGTCCGGACGAGTAACTTAAGTTAAGGCGGTTCGGGTTTGGAGGCCCGAACACACCACACAAACACATGTTTCCCCTAAACCGATCATAAGTCAGAATAGCTAAGCTTTGGAATAAGCTAATGGGAGATCATAACCCGTGAGGGAAACAACCATAACAAAGAGAAGGGTAAGGCTAAGAAGGATACCCTCTCCCAAACAACGCGCGACCGGCCAAACCGGATTCCTCACTACTGTTAGTACATACTTACTTTAGATATTAGTTAGAACCCCACTATGGAGTCTATCATAACTACACACCATACAGTATTACAACTGGGTTAGACACACAAGGGAGATCCCTACATTCACATACACATATCACACAATCAACTCACGCATAGCCGTGGTTAGAACGCCCCATGGTTCGTGTCGTTTAATCCGAATACCGAACTCTCATGTGATCCTAGACTCAGTTAACTAAGGTTAACACTGCCGAGGTTAAATGGTATCGGAGTTGAACACGCCACATATATGAATTACTGTAAACTCATTACATGTTTTATCTTACAACGTGGCAAACACACAGAAAAACACATTGGCATACAAGCCGGTGTAATCCGGTAGGACACAGGTTGCAAGAAAACCATACCTGTCACCGGAGTCCACTTTACCACATCCACTTATGTTCCTCGAGCAATTCTCGAACAACTGATAACATTACATGTACTTTTATTAACATCGATGTAACATGATTGTTTAAAGTCTAATGCTTATCTTTCTAACCATCATCACTCCCTAATGTTGGACCACTAAGTCATTGTAATTTAAACTTAATCATATAAGTTAATCACTTCTCATTACACCTCATACTTGTTTACACCTCTTAAGGCCTTTACATGTCACCAAACAAGGCCTAAACATCATCTAAAACCATTACCATTCAATCCCCCATCATTAGGAGCCTTTAACAAAATTTTTTCTTCATTTCTGGTCTGGACCGCCCCTCTGGGGCGGTCTCAGGGGCGGTCCACAACAGATGCTACACGTATATTTTTTTTTTCACTTCTCTGCACTGGACCTCCCCACAGGGGCGGTCCACTGCAGAACCCATTTTCTAATGTGCTTTTCTCCTCTTTCTAAACTCCAAATTCATCCCAATTTTTTCCTATGCTTTACACATGTTCTCTCACATGTTTTAACATCTTTTGGGCACACTTAAACCCTCTCGAAACATCCCAAAAATTCCTTAAACTTTTACTTATATCTTCACAAAATTCCTAACACTTACAATGTTTTCTCCTAGTCTCCAAGTGGTGTTTCATACCCATAATAACCTCTATACCAAAGTGTTTCCTCACCATCATAACATCATCTCCCAAGCATCTCCTCTTAGTAACTAAATCTCCTTTTCACAACTTCTTAAAATTCCTTACTCAAAACCTTACCTAAACATCATTCTCTCCATACTCATCAATATTACCTAAACCTTAAACAACTTCTCCAAGACTTTATTACATCCTAAAAACACTCATTGGATTTCTAGAACTTCCAAGACAATGCCTAAATCCTTATAGCACCTTAGAACACCTTAATGCATGTTTTCTTCCTTAGTGAAGCATGTATCCATTCCTAACAATTCCTAGTTCACCCAAGTTCATTCAAGCACTTAAAACTCCTTATACATTTTACAAATTTTGCCATAGGTTCTCTTAGCACATCATCATTCCAAAGCTCATAGTTTTCACCATTAAACACTCAAGAACACCTAAATCCATCAAGAACACCATCACACACAAGACTTCACCCAATTTACACTACATCACAATATAGTGCACAATTTAAGTTGCTTGGCACTTAGGCCCTTAAATAACATGGCTCTTAGGCCCTTAAATTGCATAACCTTAAACACTGAATTTCCCACATAAATAATGCCTTTGACCTGCAAATACATACACCAATACATATGTTCTTTTACTAGTCTCCTTGAGAACACTTTACTAGGTCATTCACCATTTGCTCTTTAGGTAGTTTTAACAAGCATTATAAGCTCATTTCTCCTAAGGCATTAAACAACATTAGGTTAGT
This sequence comes from Limonium bicolor, assembly GCA_023374045.1. NCBI lineage: Eukaryota > Viridiplantae > Streptophyta > Magnoliopsida > Caryophyllales > Plumbaginaceae > Limonium > Limonium bicolor. Next base: position 377,834,070 of record CM041776.1, read on the forward strand.
ACATTTACCTCTTTTCCAACAAACTTCTTTCTCGTTTCCTTATAAAACCGGTAAGGTATTTGATTCCTTGTCAAGTTCTATACATTGTACAAACAACATAATGAGTATTCAAGCTTTAAGCTTCATCTCATTGTAAACCCTAGATTTACATTGTTTCAAAAACATTAATGTACTTGTTTTACCTTGATCTTTGAAGAGGGTTTGAATATCTATGAAGAGAGGACTCCACCTAGTCCATAAGAGATTGGAATGAAGCTAGAACAAAGTCACACAAAGAGCTCCATCAATGAGTATTTTCGGTCAACAACAAAACATGGAGGAAACTTGATTTTTCTTTGAGATTCCTTACCTAGAAGCAAAGGAGATCAATAATATGTGGAAAGACAAGCTCAAGCTCCTTCAATGGTGGAACTCCATGGCACCGAAATGGTGCTTTTGAAGTTTTGAGAAGATAGAAATGAAGAGCTTGATGAGAGGAAGAGAATGGTGGTGTTTTTTTTGATTTGGATAAGTGAGCTAGGTTTTACAAGAGATCAAAGGTGGACTTCCATGGTGGTGGTGCTGTATTACCGTGAGAGAACAGCAAGAAGGGAGGAAGGAGAAGGTTGGAACCGTGTGAAATGAGAAAGGAAAAGAGAGAATGAGATAAGATTGCTTTTAAGAAGATATTTGTTCTTATAAAGTAAAAAGTAGTTATATTAGTCATCTTTATTTGTTTAACAAAATACAAGTGAGTGGTGAGTCACCACACTAAAGAAACCGGCCCCCTTTATTAATATGAGGGTACTTTAGTCTTTGTTTGTCAATTTAATTACTTAATACAACATATGTTATAAACTAGCTTATAAAAAACACTATTCACCAAAACAAGGCACTTAGAAGTGAAATTTTTTATTTCCCATTGATATAGACTTCCAAATGTGATACTATATAGTACACATGTTAATTAAAGAGTAATGATGGACATTTAGCCATTCAAAACTCATTTACAAGACAATTTTTCAAAAACGTGCTTTAAGACTCCTTAAAGCACATTTTGTGTTTTAACTTGTTTTCAAGCTTGGTTTTCTTTAGTAATTGATTTAATATGTTCATTAACATATTTATAAGGTATAGGTATGACCATTAGGTCTTATACAAATTTATTCCAAGCTTAGAGCACATTTTGCTCTTATTGACTTTAAGGTATTTCCTTGTGTTTTATTTGGTTTAACTGACTACCAAGGTTTCCTAAGGACTTAATTAGCCCTATTAAATCATAATTGAATATTATTAAGTCTTGGTAGGCTCTTTGGGTCCTAACCAAGTTCACTCATAGCTTAGAGCATGTTTTTGCTCAAACTGTATCTTAGTGCTTTATTGCATTTACTGTGGTTTAAATTGTTCACTGATGTTTCTAAGGCACTTTTTAGCCTTTACATACCATAGTTTAAATGTTTAACAACATATCAAGGTTTGGGGTATTTCAGTTTGATTAAGGGATGGGATTACTTTTTGGACGCTTGTCATTGATCAAAGGTTAAGAACAACCTAGAACCTTATCATTATAATCATTACATTCTTAAGTGATAAGGATTGAAAACTAGTATAAATAGGGGTGCAATTCGGCCAAGAGGGGAGAAAAAATGTGTGGTCATTCTTCTTAATTCACTTCTCCTGTCATTCTCAAGCTAATAAACACCATAGAATCCTAGGCAACAACACCACTCCATTAGAAACACAAATTTAAGGTGGTAATTTAGCTAAAAATCAAGGAGAAGGCAATGAGGCTATACTCCAAGGTGGGGAGATTTTGTGGGAGGAGATTTTGGTTACAATCATCATCTAATCAAGGTAGAATAACATCAAAATGTCTAGGAGAGGACAGGTAAGATCTATGCACATCAATCTTTCCCTTAAAGCTTGTTTTCTTCCTAAAATCTCACTACTTGTTACCCACGAATCCCTTCTCCTATTTTCTTAAAATTTTAACAGTAAAATTAGGATGAAGATGTTGTGTTATTCTCAGAAAATCAAGTCTAAATGAGCTTGGGAAGTAGGTAAACTCTAGGGAACTCTGAAAATGAGCTTAAAGCCTTAGGATCTTGTTAAGTAGGTTTCTGATATTGATTTGAGCTGAAATTTTTAGGGTTGTCTGGGGTGGTGAACATATGACTGTGGTCGAAAAATCAAGTCGAAAGGAGTTACTTAAGTCGGTTAGACCTTATAAGGAAGCTAAAAGTAAGAAAATGTGTTTTAAGCTTTGAGGAATAGTTAGATGAGTTCCCGAAATGATTTTAAGTTGAACATTTGAGGAGGAACTTGTGTTATATATTTAGGAACGTGGTTAAAAATTTAAGCCGAAAATCCTTTGGGAAGAAACTTAAGTTGGTAAGAAGTGATTTTGGTCAAAAGTGAGTTTTAAGCTTACTATGGTGATTTTTGGAAATTGACTGATTCTCAGATTTTGTGAGTCTTAATTGGTCCTATTATGATGTTATTAAGGTGATTTAACAAGTGTGTTGAACTTGATATGAGAATTGCTAACTTGTCTTACTTGTGTTCAAGCATGTTTATGTTGTTTTACTTATGATTCTGCAAGTGTTCCTAAGGTTGATCTCTTATGGTGGTGGTGGTAAGTGTAGGGTGATATTGATAATATGGTTATCATAAGGCTATGCCTCTTGTGAGAGCCTTTTAAGGCCAAGCCGAAATTCAGGCTACAATATAAGCTCCCACTAATAAATCGGAGCTGCCACTATGATCTACTCCTATTAGGCGGAAGTTTTCAATAGGGGGTGTGCACATTTAAGGACATAGGGTGGGTGATGGTGGTGGATTTCATTTGGAAATTTCTTGAGTATGATATTATTTATCACTTGGTGGTATTCTTGGTACAGGTAAATGATGTGTGATCTTTTCTGAATTACTATGCATTGTGATTGTTGTTATTTCATGCATGCAAGCAAAGGTTTTAAGAGAAAATTAGTTTTACGGGGTGTGGTAGTGTTACTCAGTTTTTACTGATTTTATTTGTTTACAATCTCTTGTGTGTATATGAATTCCATGGGTACAGGGTAACTGGGATGGACATCTCTTTTGCACTGAGGATGAAACCTCCGACACTTTCTACATATTCATGTTTGTCACCTACAGTAGATACACTCAGCCTGGGGTCACCGAGTTAGTGTTCGAGGAGTGGAATAAAAAAGATACAGGGATTCAGGCACCCCGAGAACGGCACCAGGCATACTGTCACTCATGATGTTACTACTATTTACGAGTATATGGATGAGGTCCCTCGTTAGATGTTAGAAAAGTTATGATCTTTTGGTACCCCTTTATATTTTGGCGTAAAATAGGAGTAGGAGCTAACTTTGCAGTTGGCTGGGAAGGGGTTATTTTGGTACTAAGGTGTAAGTGACGAGTTGGTTGAGTCACTCTTTTGATAATAGAGTAGCGAAGTAAGATAAGCTGACGTAGGGGTGGTGGTGGTACTTAGCCTTACACTTGCTAGTACTTAGTAAGTGTGGTGGTAACCCCCGATGGTAGAAGAAAGGAAACTTTTGTAAAACGTTGACTCTTGTATAATATAAACTGATGTTACGTTATTATTTTAGTTATTGCATGTCTCAAGTTAAAAAAAAAAAAAAAAAAACTGGCTAAGTGCAGTGATAGTAAACCGGGACGTTACAACAAGAGATTATGCTCATTTTAAAGTTCTTGACGATATCAGTAAAACCAAAATTATCTAGAGAAGTTAAAGAAATTTGGAGGATGAAGCTAGACAAAGAAAGATAAGAATTAACGAGGTGGAGGAGGAAGAAGTGCATATCATAGAAGAAAAAGACAAAAAGGAGAATGTGGAAGGAGACAGCTCTCCCTCCCTTCTTAGAACTTTTGTTATAATAAATACTCTCATTATAAAATGTGCACTTTACATGACATTCAGTTGTGGACAAGGCACTGTTAACCATATATTCATAATTAAATAAGAGAATAGAAAAATAATAGTACAGCTTTTCCAAGATTTGTACTCATCATGGAAGCCACTTATAGCCCTCTCTCACTCCGATTTAGAGAACGAAAACGCTAATTTAAAATTATATTCTCTAATATTCGTCAAAAAAAAAATATTATATTCTCTACTACCATAAAAAATAGTTTTACAAGCCTACGTATAATAGCAACGTGTCGATCATGCTGTCATTGTATTTGTTTCTTATATATTAATTCCTTTATTCCAAGATAGAATATGTTCACGTTACATAACTCTAATTTTCATTCAATTATTTATTCATTTACCGTCTTAAAAAAAAAAAGGAAACACCAAAAAGCGAAACCACGTTCCGGTTGGTTTTGCCATTCTGTATCTATTAAAGAAAATATTCTTCATCATTTCTCCGCCGGATTTATGCGATTATTATAATAAATCCGTTTTAGCTAGCTAGTTGATCTGGTCACACTGTATAAATATTAAATATTAGATTCACATGATTTCAAGATTACAGCGTTGGTAACTTAAATAGGTTCATATTCTGCTTCTTATATTCAAATATTTTTGACAAAACAATTCGATGGTTACATTTATAACATATCACTATATACATTGCACACACTCATATATATATATATCATCAATTTTGATCTTATACCAATTCCTACGCATATGACTCATGAGATATTATATTATGAGATAATATCTCTGTATCATTATTCAAACTTTCATTTGGTAATATTATCTTGTATATCTATAATTTATTGTTATGCCTAAAAGCTCTTTCTCCGCTATACTCTTTTTCACTATGACTATATCATTATCAAAAATTAAAATTATTATTAATTTAATTTATTATAATGACAAAAGTTACATATCGTTATATGAGATGACGTAACTAAAGTCTATGATCTCTCACTCTGTATATAATAAAAATCTTTATAACACACCATGTAATAGATCATTAATACCAAACCACATAAATCAGTATCTCTCTATTGCCCTCGTTACTATTAGCATTCTAATTAAGTCACATAGATCAAACATTAGAGAGATAATTAAATTTATTCCGAAATCGTACTTTAACACGGGGACACTTTAAATATGCCCCGCAAGACAATTTAAAATATTTTCTTAGTCCACATCTATCAAATCTCTAATAAAACCGGGTATTTCCATATGCAAATACCACTTCAGCGGATGCTTCGATGTTCAAATTTGTCAATATGGGACGTATTTTATACAGTATGGCGATCCTCGCGCAGCGCCAGGTATAATATGGCGATAGGATGGAATTAGAGAAAAAATATACTTCCTCCGTCCCAAGTTGACTGTCCATTTTACTATTTGGATGAATTGTTTGACTTTAATATTTAACATGTAAGATAATATATTTTTATAATTTTTTTTATAATGGAATCCTTATGTGAAAAACTATATGTTATAAAAATTATTTTTTTAAAATTATTTTATCTTATATATTTAATATTGAAGTGGAAAAGCGTGCTAAAAAGCAAATGAGACACTTATAACAGGACGAAGGTAGTAACAGAGACGGTGTTTTCGACTGTAGCGCTTCGTTTCTCTTTTTCTTTATTTTTTTTTAAATCCTCCCTCATAAGAGAGAGAAAAATTAGGAGATTGATTTTTTTTTCAAAATATTATAACTTATAAAATATAAGTGCAAAAATAATAAAATTTATACCATTGTTCATCATTTTTCGTGCTCTTCAAAACAAGATGCATCAAGGATATGTTTTGGTAAACTTTAAATTTTATATTTTTAGAATTAGTATATTATGTATTTTTAAAGTGAATTCTTATTCATTAGCAAAATGAATCTTCTTTAACAATAAAATGAACCTTATTCATTAACAAAATGAATCTTACCCCAAACACTCTAAATACCACCATTGTAAAGTTAAAAACGTCGAAGGCATTTGTTAGAACCCTACACTACAAACCCTAAAAAACTATCGTGTTAGTGACAACAATATAAAGTGTAGAACTAATGCCAAAAAGATTACCCTACCCCCCAAACACCAAAAAAACCACCCTAGAATAGCTAAAAACGTCGAAGGCATTTTTAGGGTTTGTTGTGCAGGGTTTAGGGTCTAACGACCCTAAAAAACTATCGAGTCAGTGACGATAATATAAAGCGTAGAACTAATGTCAAAAAGATTACCCTACCTCCCCTTAAACACCCTAAAAACCACTCTCGCATAAGTTTGTGGTAGGATTAACTTTTACTAGTATTAAACAAAATATTCACTTTTCTTAAACCTTTGATTCACCTTCAAAAAACCTTTGATTCACTTTTCTTAAACCTCTGATTCACTTTTCTTAAACCTCTTATTCACTTTAGTTAAAAAAAATTCTATTTACGAGAATCACTTTTCTTAAACCTTTGATTCACTTTTCTTAAACACATGATTCACTCTATTAAAACCTATGATTCACATTTCTTAAACCTCTTAATCACTTTAGTTAAACAATATATGCTTACAATATTCACTCTTATTACTCTGATTCACTTTGTAACAACTTGTGATTCACTTTTCTAAACTCTCTGATTCACACCAGTCAAACAATCAGAATCACTTCAGTTAAACAATCTCTGTATGAGATTCATTTTTTTAAACCTCTTATTCATTTTTAAGCAACTCTGTGATTCACTTTTTAACAATCTTTGATTCACTTTGTAATAACCTTTTATTCACTTTTCTTAAACTTAAGATTTTTAAGATACAAAAAATAAATTTTTTTAAAATTATCAAAACATATTCATGTTTGGTCTTATTTTGAAGAGCACGAAAAACGATGAACGTTGATATAATTTATTTTATTTTTGTACTTATATTTTATAAGTTATGACATTTTGAAAAAATAAAAAAATTATCTCTCCTTTTCTCTCTCCTCCTCGTGTGTACCCGTGGAATGTTAAGAAATTTCCCTTTTTTTATTTCCCTCCAATAGAATGTTGATATGTGGCAGGATAAAATATCAAAAATAGCTATCACCATATTACAAGGTAGCTTCAACTCCATGTTGGAATTCGTGTATTTTATAATAGAAAAAGAAACTGTTGTCACTCTCGTTTTCGAGTATGAACATAATTTCGGGTATTAATGAGGAATCTCACACTTGTTTATACAATTTTGGGAAACTCACTCACACATGGTAACATGAATTTAAAAGCACGCGCAACTATTATAGTTCAACCTCCATTCATGCTAAACTTAATTTACCTATTTCTCTAGTGATGATTCAGTTTTGGTATTAAATCTTGCATGGCAGAGAGTTTGAAATTAAATGGGGCATGTGATTATTTGGTAAAAACAGGGCGGTCACATGCATCAGAAAGCATTTAATCTTATTAGTGATTTTAAAAGTACAATGTAAAAACTATAACTTAAAAATGCACTCTTGACCTATAAGTATCCTGTGGTCATTCAATCAGATCTGATGCCCAAAACTAAAAGCATTCGAGTACTGGCACCGCAAATAGAAAATTAGTACGAAATTACTAAAAAATAGTAGTATAAATTTATTTGATTTTTTTGTGATAAATATAATATAAAGAGAGAAGTAACTGTATAAAGTAAAAGGTTATTCTAGAAGATTATAGGGGAGAAAAAGAGAGTTACAAAAGTTAAAAGTTAGAAAGTTTAATTATATTCCTAATTTTATTTTTTTTATTTTAGAATAATAATTTTCTTTTTTTTCTTTAATTCTTGTAAAAATGAATATATCTTAGTTGCGTGCCCCAATAATATTTCATTGTCAGCGTCTAAAGATATAGGATTATTGAAACTGTTCCTGTCGTATCTAATTTTTCTAGTTGGTTTTGTTAATTGATTATAAATAGTATTTTTTTTTTTTTTCTCACTACTCGTCTCTAGTTTAGCATGTAAAGTTATCATTGCTTTTATTTAATTGTTTTTTGTAATCATTTTTTACAATAAGTGACTAATTCACCAACCAATGGTCCGTGACGTAAACATGCAAGAATGATCATAAGACAATAAAGCTCGGTGGAAATGATGGGCCCCAAACATTACAACCCAGTATCTGTGAAAGTCCAATATTATTTTCTATGACCCCTAGTTCATGTTGTTTTCCAAAGCCTGCGACAAGATATGGATGGTTTATCATCACACTCGCCACTCGGGCTCGTCAGTTGGATTGGCTCTTACCTACTAAATATTAGAACTGAAAAGCGATGTTTATTTGGTTTGATTTCTTATGTAACTATTTAATTTTTAGTTTTAGAGTTATTATTATGAAAAAATGGAAAATGTTTTATTGTGCTGACAATTATTAGAGAAGTAATTGTCTTTTTAGATAAGGTGTAGTAACAAAAACCTAAACCTAAAACTTTAATGCCGCAGAATTGGTAACATGCTAAAAATTATTTTGGAAAGATATATATATGAGAAGTAGTTCGAAACATCAAGCATATGGAATGTTATGGATCAACTATACGGTATGGTATGGTATGGTATGGTATATACCAGAGGGGTAAGCATGCGAATCACATTCACTCCTCCTTAACTAGCCTAGCTAGCTACCACATGTACCCCTTTTAGTTTTACTGTTCATAAGTAACAAGTACTGCTAGTCTACTAGTGTTGTTAATTTCCTCCCATCTCATTTGTATTGAATTGTATGTTTACGCACATGACACATGTACAGTGTGTCTGTACTATATAAGGCGTTTCAACCTCGGAGATAATTAAGAGTATGTCGGAGCGCCATAAAGACTTTGAACCACCCAGCTTGAGCTGGATGAACAGAATCCCAGAAGAAAGCTCGTTCTGGGTGCGGACACACTGTGTACTTAGCCACTTTCCCTTGCATGATCCCGCAACCAAATTCCCCACTTGTTCCCACGCAACATGGCTTCAGTGGATTCTCTGATTCCTCTTCCCCTGCCTTCCCTTTCCCTAGTTAAGAAATTTATTTGGCGATGCCGATTAGTTTTCGTGGATGTTTCAAATGTTAAATTATAGATCGATGATCCGTAAATCATCCCCTACAATACAATACAATACAAATCAAATGTGGAGATAATTTGAAATTAAATTACCTGGATGTGACCGGTTCATTAGTGAGGACATAAAGGCGTTGTAGAGATCAAGTACGACGAAGACGGGTGATTGTACTGATTTGTTTGATGATTGTTGATTGAGTCGCTGGACTTGTGCAGCGAGGAGCTGATTATGCTGGGAAGCAATCCGGTTGATGCTGTCACTGCAGTTATGGTAGGCTGTGAACATAGTGAGTGTTGGAAGACATCCCATTGGTGGAACTCCAGTTACAGCTATCTTCTGGACTCCTAACTTGTGGATTTCTACAATGTCCGCGGCCAGTTGTGTTACCACTGTCCTTGTAAACTCCGGCAACGTCTGAGTACAGCAAGAAATTTTTATCAATTTTAAACGTGGTAGTAGACGACGGGTTCTGTTTAAATTAATGTTGTTGGCTTGGCCATAGAAAACAGAGAAGGGGGAACTATATGGTCTCAACTGTCCCCAACCTCATTCACGGTAATAAATTATTAATCACGCAACCCAGGTCAGATCAGGTTCACAAACTGACAACAACAACAGCCAACAACTATGATCACCACTAAACACAAAAGTTTACTTTGACGATTAATCGAAGAGCAAATGTAAGTAAGTAAAGCAATGATTAATTAAAATCCATAAGTAGCATTATTTGATTTGATTTGATGAGATGTGTCTAAACCTGATTGGCAGCAACACCTTCGCCTCTAAGATAATTCGCGTAGTCATTACCACCGACACTAACCAGTGCCACGGAACGCTTAAGGTCGGTTTTGGTGTAGAGTTTCTCATGGGTCAAGACTTGTCTGAAGAGTTCTATCTGAGCAGTCATGTTTGGTTTACGTGACGCCGTGTCGAAGACACCCGTTCCGCCGTACGCGAAATTCATACCCAGCTTTATCTTCTTGGCGGCTCCTGGCCATTTCCTCTGTTCGTAAGGAACTGGGGAGCTTATGCGCAAATACGAAGCTGTAAGTCAACAACACTGTATTATTAGTATTATTATTATCAGGAGAATATATATATATATATGATTATCTGTCGAGACTGGAGAGAAAAGAAAACACCTATGAAGTCGGTGAGAATCCGGCCGTCGGAGTCTCGGCCTGTTGGTTTGCCAGGGAAGGTACTGCCGTAAGGTAATTTCCATGTTGATTTTTCCCAGTTTCCAGTATCTGCATACGAGTCCCCAAATACAAACAGTACTTTTCGACTATTCGCATTATTACCGCTCACCGCCGGCGCTGATATAAACAAGGGATCAATTCAAGAGTTATAATCATCCGATGAATAGCTTGATTAGACAATTGTTAAAGAACGATATTAAAAAAGTTAATCTTCAATCAATAATAATACTAGTACAAAACTGTAAGAACACAGTAGTTAGTTTCATTGATTATAGATGGCGTGGCGACACATGATTCATTCCAAAGAAATTACAACAACCTGCACCTGCAGTCGATTCAAGGAAGAAGCAGATGACGAGGAGGAGACACGCGATGGTGGATGATGAGCAGCAATACGGTATCGTATTAGATTGGTATCTCATTTCAGAGGACCTCGCTTTCTTCTTTTTCACACTCTGAAATTGACTTATATCTGATGAAAGAATTTACTGGACCGTTTAATAGTATAGAGAAACGACGACAAGCTCGAGGAGAAATGGATGAGTGCCTTTGAAGCTAGATAGTTATAGGAATGGAACATGCGTCACTAGTGGCAGTGATTGTTGGTTGAGAAAACAGACGAAAAAGAAGAAAACCCTGCAACAATTTTTTGTGGATAGAAAATGGGGCTTCAATTTATGTGTACAACATAGAATTAAATGTTTCATTGTTGGACGGACCCAATTACTAGGTACTCGTATAGATGAACAAACTAGTAATGTGATTGAGGTCTGATTTCAATATACTATCTACTACTATGTTTGGTATGTTTAGTACAGTTAGTTGTATCTCCAAAGTCCAAATGGCGGTTGAGTAATATGCCCCCTTATAAATGTAACCCAAAGTTAGATGGTTTGTACGTAAAAAAGAATTGAGAATACCATATGGGTCTATATCTAGCCTTTGTACTATAATCCAATAGTCCTAGGCTTTCGTTCTGTCTAGACATATTTGATAATATATTTATAGTATAAATGAGTAGGGTCTAGTTCTTCTCCGTCACCTATAAAATAGTCACAAAAGAAGCCTTTTAATATTATTATTTTTTAGAAAAAAAAGCCTTTAATGTACAATACTATACAAATCTTATTTTACTAAAAGTATATTTCCTTGGAACAAATTTAATGGTAGTAGGCAATGCTGCCCAAATTTAGATTATACTTATTGTAGAAGTTAGCAGAATTATACCTAACAAAAACTGGGCAATTAATATGCTTATGGTATGTAAATGTTACGGACATTCCAAAACAAGGGCTGCTGCGTTTCTCTTTTACGTAGCACGCGGCCCATCATGTGGTTGTTCTTCATTCATAGGAAGTGGAAGTGGAACCCCAGTAATTCTAATTCACCGTCAAATCGAGTCGTACCTGCGACACAAAGCTAGTGCGACGCGCCGGTAGTGGTGGCCCGGCTGCTAAAACTGGACTTTCTTTCCCTTCTCGCTCATTGAATTGAACTGGTGTTGCCCTTCGCTCACCGCATCATTTACTGCCTTCACATCTTCCTGATTGAAAATAGCAAAACCAAAGAAAAATGAAGTTCTCCATTACTCGATTGGCTGCGCTGTTCAATTGTAATAGTAGTATTTAATAAGGATCGCATTTAATTTGCAGCTCCAACTACTCATGAATGATACTATATATCACACCAATAGGTATTTGAATACACTACGAAGATTAAAACGTGTGTGAATTCATGTGGACGCCACATTCATTGAGTTGTTATTTTTTGACATAAAATTTTAAATAGTTCTAAGTTTCAACATATGAATCCAAAATGAAAAACTTTGCACCATTGTGTTCGTTTAAATTCAATAACTTTAAAACAAAACCAATTATGCATATTTTTTGCATTGTAAAAAATTAATATTAACTACATGTTTATATCAGTATATATTAACGAGACTTATGATTCGCTATATAAATCTTTAAATCCCCATACAATAATAATAATAATATATCACAAAACAATAACAACCTATTATCTATTCCAAAATTGGTACGTTTCAAAAATATGTGATTCACCATATAAGGTTTAACATATATCATACAATAATGATACATTACAAATAAAAAATAACACACCACAAAAATTAATGGTCTGCTACTAGTTCCAAAGTTTGCACATTAGAAAAATATCTGATTCGTCACTTGTTAGTTAATGAAATTATAATACCAGCTTTAATGAATCATATCATCATTTTAATTTATCATTGTAAACATATAAAGATAATTTTTTACGGACAATAGTACAACATAAAACAATAATAATCCATTACATGTTCCAAAATTGTTAAGAACAATATATGATTCACCAAATAAGGTTTAAAATATAGCATATAATAATAATACCCCACAAAAAATAATGATTTGTTATCATTTCTAAAGTTTGCACGTCAAGGAAAATATAAGAATCACTATTTGCTAGTTAATGAATCATAATACCAACTTTAATGAATCATGTCATGATTTAGTGCATTATCATAAACATATAAAAATATTTTTTTTATAACTTATCAAAAAAATATCAATGACTGGTCTTATTTTGAAGTGTTTGAATTTAGATGAACAATAGTATATTTTTTCAATTTTAGATTTATATTTTACAAGATATAGCTATTTATAGTTTAACACAAACTTTACTTTCACCAATGTGTCATATAAACAATCCATCTCTGTTCGGCTGCATGCCTGTTTTGCACCATATTTGAGTAGTTGTTTTGCGCTGGTATATTTGTAGCATACGTGCTGGCAGTTTTATGCTGACATATTTGTAGCTTTTTAAAAAATGGTTGTTTAGCAATGTGGCATATTTGCAACGTAATTATGGCATGTTAGTTATGTGTAGTGCATTCTACAACTATGAATATCAAATTACCATTTAAAATTCTATTTCGTTAAAAAAGAAATAAAGTTTGTAACAAATATTATAAAATACATAGTTTATTGTTTTCAAAGGTTCGTCCACACTCAAAGCTTGATAAACTCAGTACAAAAAAGTTAATTAGTTAGTAATTTATATAAAAAAATATAATTAAGAAATTATAAAATGAAATATCATCATCAGTTAGTTAACTTTATTACTATATACATCATAAAATATTGTTTGATCAAAATTCAACAACTAATGTATATTAATATGTTTACGTTTTCATGGGCTTTGTTATATTTTTAGCTAAAGTTAATTAGTTAATAGTTTTTAAAAAGTACTAAATTATAAAATAAAAATATGATAATTAATTAGTTAGTTACCTTTATTATTGTATACAATATATAAAAAATAAATTAATTAATAATAAAAATATGGTTTAAACAGTGTTGAATGTACGTAAAATTAAATATTGAGAATTTCTTTATAAAATGAAATATTCGCATTATTATATGGTATTGGTTATAAAAAACAAAAATTAACTGTAAAAATATTAATAGTAAGATTAGAAAATACAAGCAACATAAATACTTTCTAAATCAACAAATAATAGAAAATACCAATTTATGTTACAAATATGATGCGAAGTGACCGGAGCTTAGCTTGATTGACACATGATATTATCCGTACTAGGATTAGATAAAGGTAGCTGATTTGCCTTTACCATAAAGACAACAATATACACCATCGATATAAAATTATATATGCCATGGGTATACATAATATTAACCATGATTATATATAAATAACAACCATCATATAAAAAACTATCTTAATATATAAATAATTGTTAGTAATAAATTTAAGCGAATCTTAACGTTTATGAACAAAAACTTTCCTATAGTGGTTTTTAAGGTGTGTGGTGTAGGAGAATCCTTTTTTAACTCGTTTTATATTTTATAATGTCATCATTGACTCGACACATTTTAAAGGTTTGTGATAGCGACCTTAAACCCTTCACTACAAACCCTAAAATAGATTTTCATTGTTTTATCTTTCCTATGGTGGTACTTAAGATCTATGCTGACTAACATGTTCGGGTATATGTATGACTAACCATCTTTTATTTATTAGTTTAAGCTTTTATATACAAAAAATTATTGATAGACAGTAAGATATGTAAGCCATGCATACATAAATATGTATGCCATAGCTAAATAAAATATTGGTCACGGTTGTATATCGTTAATATTCCATTGCTTATATAAAGGGTTTATGGTTTAGGGTCTTACAGTGCTTGTATTACAAACCCTAAAGATGTTTTCGGTATTTTTTAACTGATCATATAGTGGTTTTTATGGTTTGTGGTATAGGGTAATGTTGGTGTAGAGTAATCTTAAAAAAATCGTTTTTGAGACTGGCTACTGAGCCCATAGCTTGTATTCTATCGCCAACAACCTATGAGTGCATTTAGTAATTTTGTAACTGCAAATAACAACTTACTTAAAATATTATTATTAGTTATCTGGTGGCTATCAATTTTTATATATTTGGTCAATATTATCGTATAAAAATGACTAACATTTTTTTCTACATATGACTGACATTAATGCCTTTATGTAAGCGTACCCACGTCCGGATATACCGCTCAATCCTATCAGCGGCGCACCCGACAGGATTTGGATATTGTGAGGCGGAGGAAACAAAAGATACAAATAAGGTTAAAGCGCACCTCAAACAATAACCAAAGGGTAAAAAGTGATAATTAAAAAAACTAAAATAAGACCATGGATTATTTAACAAACCAAACCAAATAACCCATACAGCCTGTTTAATACTCTTTGAAAAGTATGGTGTTCTATTTAAAATCAAACAGAGCATACTAATAAATGTTGATATCTAATGGGGAATGGGAGGATAACAATGTTATAAAACATTTGAATTCCGATGCGCAAACTTCTAGAAGGAAAAAAAAGGAGTGAGAGTGTAAGAAACTCCGGTTTAAGAATTATTCTAGATTGATAAGTGTAAGAGCATAATCCTTAATAGGTTTGATTATCTCCTAAGTGAGGTCAGGTAATGAAGAAATGTGAATGATAATGAATGGACAAGATGATTTACATGGTTCAGTCGGGGATGGACAAGATAATCTTTAATAGGTCTGATTATTTCATTTATTTGGTTTTGTTGTTCGGTTGATTGGCATGTTTTGCCCGCAACATATACTATCATTTTCTTCCCGTCCCTTTACGTTTGTCGCTCTTCTTCATCTATGCAATTATTGTGACTTCACATTAAAAAAACTAATTCATAATATATTATTTATAATACTACATAGATTAATAAAATTAAAATAATAATAAATATCCTGATTAGTTGATCTCTTAATTAAAAAAATTAAATGTATATAAAAATATGAATGTATATAAAGTTATTAACATAGAAAGTTACAAAAATATAATATATTATTAAATTTATAATTTCATTAAATAAATTCACACAACATTATCAAATATTTGAAACTCTTTGTTTTATTTTCATTATCCTTTTATATTTGTAAGAATTATAAAATTATAGAAAACAACAATATTGTTTAGAAGTTACAATTTATAACTAAATAATAACAATTAAAATTTTATTGTTTATATAAATACTTTTATTTTTTTGCTTTCTCATATAGGTTTTTTTTTACAGAAAATTAACTATTTATAGTAATATATTATTTGTGAATTTTTCCTTTTGTCTTTTTTAACAAATTGTAGTTTTAAATTGTAATATAATATTTATAATTATAGTACAGAAAACGGTAAACGTACTGTACTCAACTAACTTATGTTGTAAATATGTCGTACTACCAAATCGTAATTTTCAAAAAAACTACAAATATGTCAACACAAAACTGCCAGTAAATATGTCAGCACAAAATAACTACCCAAATATGCAGCAAATATGCTGCCAAAATAGCCATGCCGAACAGAACCTAAAGTTACAGTTCAAACTTATTTTAACTGAATTTCAGATTTTAGAAAACTAATCCACGGACACACACCACATATAATACTTTTATGTATTCATTGAGATGTTCTTTCTCTTTTTTTAATATGTCTTTGGCACACCCATATGTAGTTAAAGATAGCTACATTACATGTACATGTAATAGAAGAAACATGTACATTAAACATATAAAGCATGTACATTATTTATATAACAAATATTGTAAATGTTTATTGTACTAGTTATCTTTATTCATTGTACATATTTTCATTGTTGATTGTATACTAAATATAGCTATCTTTGACTAATATGCATGTAACCAAGAATTTGCCTTTACCCCTTTTTCCAACCTCAAATTAAACCCCGCATTATAACATATTAGTCACCATTTTGAACCAAAACAGGCAACCAAAACTTCCCGGTGTGTCCCTAATGCCTTACCAGCATACTTCCTTACAAACTTTCATTGCCATTAGGTCGAATGCAACTAAAAACAAAAGAGTGCAACCAAACTTGATGAGCATAATGTCTCATTACACTAACAATACAGCTAGCTAAAGATCGTGCTAACCAACTCCTGCATAGATGTCTTTTCATCTCAATCCACCGCTCCTGTGTAATCCCCACTTGATCAGAAATAAACCTATCATTGTCTTCACTTTCTCTTCGCTGAAGAAAAGCTACATCAGCATAAATAGATATAAAATCACATCCAAGTAGGAAAATGATTCAAACTCTAATTTGAGCAAACGCAAAAAGACCAAAAAAAACATAACACTTCATCATTCCCATAATAAGCACAAAAGATAATCAACTCATGGTTGTAGGAAGCCCTCGGGCTCCCCGATACTGGCTTGTGAGAAGAGCAATTATGATCTTTATCCTCAGTACTTGAATTATGAGATGGGACATTGTATGTTGAGTCTCTTGCATAACTTGAACATGTTTCCCCTTCTTGTTTTTATCATCTAGTTGCTTCAACTTCCACACCTCTTCAAGGGAACTGTAACACCCTGTTTCCCTACTGATTATAAGACTTAAACAATATGAACAATCTCGTAGAGAAAATTAAACTAATCGAGGTATTACCGTCACATCCACGCAAGTGAGTGCTAAGGCTAAAAGTTTTAATCAAAACCACTTTCATTAACCCAAGGATCAACGTTACATCTAACTCCAAGCTGAAAACTAATGAAAGGACCAAGTAAATTGGTCCGGAACAAATAGCCTCCGGAGCAAACATGCAATATAACCGCTATAATAACACCTGTAAGTATAAATATAGGTTGTCACATTTCCTGAGTCCCCCCTCCCCCCCTCCCACCAAGCATACAGTAGTCACTTAATATCACCGTAGATCATAGTTCCACTGGAGATCATAATTCTATCGAATCTCAATTTACCAATATATTGATAGTGACCAATATTTACCAAAAAGTTTCACTAACATTCATCATGTAATAACCAAATCAATCAAATCAACTCACATCGTGAAGGCAATCAAATGGATGACACAATGACTTACCTGGAGTATCGTCTTTAACTAACCAGGTAACTCAATCAAGTGCCGCTAGAAATCACCTCCAATGTACTCGGAACCTAACCAAAATCAGTACAAATCAATCATCCATATTTACCATAAATCCCCAGTTTATGAAAATTCATCCGGGAGAAAACTACCGGACAAAACAAACACACGAAGGAAATCTATCTCTGACGATTAACTCTAGCAATAAGAAGAGGTGTATAATTGGTCGAAGGACTCCTACTCAAAATAAAAGAAGAATCTTGGATATGCTTCACAAGACGAGACTAAAAAGGATGTGTTTTACATAAATAGTAGTGCCAACAATGGGTGACGTGAATAACAGGGTATGAACATGAGCAATACTTGCATTGTGTTGACATATAAGGTATTTATCTAGGTAATTCATAAGATATTATTTTTGAGAGTTTTATAGAATCCGACTTGTGGGTAGAGACAAGAATCAAAACTCATCGACATAACACCAACTTTAAGATAGAGAAGGGTAGAATTCTAAAACCATGAACAAATGTGACTAAACATACTACAAACATAGTTAACTACTAACCTGGATAGAACAAAAGGAGTGCTATGAATAACTCTTGGTTGGACTCGCCTTTCCCGAAGTAGCAGGAAAAATGTTGAAGAACAACTCGAAAGGACTATGTAGTTAAGTTTTCTAAATGTGGAAGTTTAATAACGGCGCTTGAAGGAGTAATTAGGGTAACTAAAGATTCGTCAAAGGGTATATTTATACTCGTAACGAGTTGCAGGTCATTTAAAGATAAGATCAATTATAAGAATTGAAGTCGATAAGCCTCCTAGAGTAGTTAAGATTGTGGCGAGAAAATAGGAAGAAATGATTACCGATCTCTTAGGCGGAAGAAATGGTTACCGATCTCTTAAGCAGAATAAATCTTTTGAAACCAATTACTCTAGACAAACTTCCGAAATCAATTACTCTAGAACAGAAAGACTCAACAAACTTCCGGAAGACACTGGCCAACTTCCGAAAGACACTGCTCTAGAACAAATAAAGCTAAATTGGAACAGATACTCAAAACTAGGATACTGTGGACATCAACTTGTAATATTACAATTTTTGGGTTTTTAAAAACACTCATGCACCACTCGGTCAAATTTTCTTTTACGACCCCAACCACTATTGTCTCCTCATTTATCCTCGTAAGAATTGGCATCTCATTTTCTGCCTTACCAAGATTTTGGGCATTTTGGTGATATCTACCGTCTCCTATGCTCCAGCATTATTAGTGAAATACCCCAAACATTGATATGTGGTTTAAACATCAAACTATGTTATATAAAGGCTAAAAAGTGCCTTAGAAACATCAGTGGACAATTTAAAACACAGTAAAGTGCAATAAAGCACTAAGACACAGTTTGAGCAAACACATGCTCTAAGCAATGAGTGAACTTGGTTAGGACCCAAAGAGCCTACCAAGACTTAATAACATTTAATTATGATTTTATAAGGCTAATTAAGTCCTTAGGAAACCTTGGTAGACAATGAAACCAAACAAAACACAAATAAATACCTTAAAGTCAATAAGAGCAAAAATGTGCTCTAAGCTTGGGATAAATGTGTATAAGACCTAATGGTCATACCTATACCTTAGAAATATGTTAATGAACATATTAAATCAATTACCAAAGAAAACCAAGCTTGAAAACAAGTTAAAACACAAAATGTGCTTTAAGGAGTCTTAAAGCACGTTTTTGAAAAATTGTCTTGTAAACGAGTTTTGAATGGCTAAATCTCCATCATTACTCTTAAATATATATGTGTACTATATAGTATCACATTTGGGTGGCTATATCAATGGGAAATCAAAAATTTCACTTCTATGTGCCTTAGTTTGTGAATAGTAACTTTTATAAGTTAGTTTGTAACATATAATGTTATAAGTAATTAAATGAGTCATCAAAGACTATTATACCCCTAGGTAAAGATGGGGGCCGGTTTTTCATGTGTGACTCACCACATTTGAACAAATAAGTAAGTTAAGTAATGACAAAGCAAAAGTACTATTTGCTTTTAGCTTAAATATCTCCAAAAGCAAGTGTTATCTTCATTCTCTCATTTCCCTTCACTTCCAACGTCTTCAACCTCCCTCCATGCTCTCTCTCGGTTGTGCTACAGCACATATACCATCTTCAAGCTTTGACCACTTGTATCTTCTAGCTCCCTTGGCCAAATCAAATTCCAAGACCATATTTGTCTTAGTTAGGTCAAGCTCTACACTTCCCTCTTTTTAAATCTTCAAGAACTCAATTTTGGTGCCATGGAGATTCACCATTGAAGGAGCTTGAGCCCATCTTTTCACATATTCTTGTTCTCCTTTGCTTCAAGGTAAGGAAACTCAAAGAAAAATCAAGTTTCCTTCATGCTTTGTGTTGTCCGAAAATTCACCTCACCATGGTGTATTTATCTTGCTTGTTTTAGCTTCATTTGAATCTTCCAAGGGCTAGGAGGAGTCCTCTCTTGATACTTATTCAAGTCCTCTTCCAATTCCAAGGTAAAACAATTACCTTAATGTGTTAAAACAATATGTGTAACTAGGGTTTACAATGAGGTGAAGCATAATGCTTGAATACTCATTCTATTGTTTGTATAATGTTTAATAGTTAAAAAGGGACCAAATGCCCTACCGGTTTTACAAGGAAACAAGAAAGAAATGTGTGAGGAAAAGAGGTAAACAAACTATCTCAATGTAGTTTAAATGCCTTAGGAAAATGAGCTTGATTTGTTTAATAAAATACCTAAGGAGCCAATGGCAAATGAGCTAGTAAAATGCTCTCAAGGAGACTAGTAAAAGAACATATGTATTGGTGTATGTATTTGCAAGGTCGGTCGGGCTTGTATTTTGTGTACGGATTAAGTTTCTGGAACCGACCGAACATAGGACCGGACTTGGCAAGTTCGGTCGGGCTAAATTTTCAAAGGGGAAGAAAGTCTCGGGAATAGACCGAACATGCGACCGAACTTACAAGGTCGGTCGGAGTAGAAAATTTTGACGGAAATGTGTTCTGGAATGGACCGAACTTGGACAAGTTCGGTCGGCAAGTCCGGTCGGAACGAAAAACATGGTTTAAGGTTAGGAAATGATATGTAATGATGGGGATTGATAGGTAATGATGTTATAAGGTTGTTAAGGACATGATAAGTGAGTTTTAATGGTGATTAAGTGGGTGAAAGGTTGTAATAAAATGTGAAAGTAAAACAAGTTAAAATGTAAAGTTATTTAACCAAGTTAACGGGGAAAAGTTATAAGCGTTAGACTTTAAACAAACATGTTACCCCAATGTTAATAAAACACATGTGATGTTAACAGTTGTTCGAGAATTGCTCGAGGAACATAAGTGGACGTGGTAAAGTGGACTCCGGTGACAGGTATGGTTTTCTTGCAACCTGCGTCCTACCGGATTACACCGGCTTGTATGCCAATGTGTTTTTCTGTATGTTTGCCACGTTGTAATATTAAACATGTAATGAGTTTACAGTAATTCATATATGTGGCGTGTTCAACTCCGATACCATTTAACCTCGGCAGTGTTAACCTTAGTTAACTGAGTCTAGGATCACATGAGAGTTCGGTATTCGGAGTAAACGACCCGTACCATGGGACGTACTAACCACGGCTATGCGTGTGTTAAATGTGCGATATGTGTATGTGAATGTAGGGATTTCCCTTGTGTGTTTAACCCAGTTGTAATTCTGTATGGTGTGTAGTTATGATAGACTCCATAGTGGGGTTCTAACTAATGTCTAAAGTAAGTATGTACTAACAGTGGTGAGGAATCCGGTTTGGCCGGTCGCGCGTTGTTTGGGAGAGGGTATCCTTCCTAGCCTTACCCTTCTCTTTGTTATGGTTGTTTCCCTCACGGGTTATGATCTCCCATTAGCTTACTCCAAAGCTTAGCTATTCTGACTTATGATCGGTTTAGGGGGAACATGTGTTTGTGTGGTGTGTTCGGGCCTCCAAACCCGAACCGCCTTAACTTAAGTTACTCGTCCAACTATTAGGACGGTAATGAGTGTTGTTGTTATTGTATAACGAGCTTATCATGAGACTGGCAACATTCTCTAGGCTCACCAGTGTATAAACAATGTTTGGGTTGGTTCCTAAGAGGACCACTCCCGTTATGTTATGTATTTTTGTTGTGATGCAATATCTATTGCGGTATTACGTTGTGCACGTGGAAACGTGCAAAGTGTTGTTAAGTGTTGTATGTAGTGTATGTTGTAGGTTGTATAATGTGGAGTGTGTGGATCATGGATATGATTCCCGGTTTGTGATAGGAGGCGTCTAAGGATAACCCGATTTAAGGGTATGTGTCGTCTATTAAGGAAGTAGCTCCATTGGAGGAGAAACACTCTAGGGATGATGAATACCATGGGTGACTTATTAAGTAGGATGTATTATCCGATTGTTGAGCCCATTGAGGTGAAATGTTAAGTGTTGTGTGTTTATTGTTACATGCATGATTTAAATATAATCAACTGCATGATAAGACGACAATTAGTTGTGCGTGGCCCGGTAGCATGTGGGCTGCGGGATTACCATACCAGCAAAGGTGCTGAGCCCCTTGGGGGCCACCCTTTCTCTTCTTTTCCTATTTCAGGTACGAAGTGCTGGAAGCCGTTCGAGAGTAGGACGGGTAGTCGTCGTACATGGGTAAACATTTAAGTGTATATATACAGTAGGTGTAGTAAGACCGAAATTGTCGTCGGCATCAGTTTATTAATACTCGGTATAGTTGGAAGGTGTACGTTGTTGTTGTTGTTAATGGAAAGGGATAGTAATGTGTAGTCGCTCGGGAATTTAGCCCATCAGACCGGTACAAAGTATGTGTATTAGCCTTGTTAGCCACGTGGGTGGCTAACGGCGTGTAACACCAATGAGTTAAGTAATGTGATGAGGTTGTTCTTCCGCTGCAGTTTGTTGTAAGTATGTTAATGTTGGATGGGGTGTTACAATTAGACATGTTGTTATCATTTTTATCCTCACTAGGAAACTATTCAAAAGATAGATTGTTTCTAACATTGTCCATACGGTTCAGTTAATTTAGTTATAATGAAACAATTTGTTATTAGGTTTTTCAACGTTTTTTGTTACTGTTGTTTTAAATTCAATTTTCAAATAAATTACGGTTAACCGCAACTGATTCGATTTTCGATTCTTTAGTGAATTTTTCTTTTTTGTTAATTCATCAATTAATTCAGTTATAAAAGAAATAACCAAAAACCATGGACATCCCTAATTGTTTCCTCATCAGGCCACACATATATTTCCATATTTCATCATTATCATCTCCTCATTCCTTTGTGTTTCCAATTCTTAGTTCCGCTACTCTAAGCTATGGACCATATGGATAAGTTCCTTTCTCATTAGTCCCGCTGCTCTAAGCTATGTGTTTATAAGTGATTCGCAATACCATATCTATCCTTCCAATGGACACTATGACACACCTCATCACTGGTTTGTTGACTTCAATCCGCACTTTTATCTTCATAAATTTCTCTACTAGTCTTCCATCATAATCTCCAACTCATCAAAGCGACCCACTATTTCCTCCAACGTTCTTGCAAACTCTCTATGATGACATAGAAAAGGGACATCTCATGGATACGAATCCAAATCGGATCCCATCAAAAGATGTGGTTTTTGGGAACTTTATGCTTCAAAACCCTTTGGAATGCTAATAGTAATCCATCGAACGATCATGGGCGCCTCTGTTACGAACAGAATGCATCATGTTCTCCTTTCTAAACTCAAAAAGATACAACTCCCTTTGAACCGTACAAACCTTCAAGTCATCTTCCATCGGACAAACACGACTTAAGGTGGTCTTCATAGCTCTCAAATCCGGATCATTGGGGTAGAAGTTAAGGGGATAGTCTGTCATTTCTTTGAGAGATCTTCAAGACAGGCAAGTTCCTCGGTGAGAGATAATCCGACACTTGCTTACCCACTCCCCATGCAATGGTCACTCACGTACAAGTATGAGAGAGGGAGAGAGTCGTGAGGAGAGGAGGCGGGAGGGAGAGAGTCGTGAGGAGAGGAGGCGGGCGAGAAGTCGGACGAGGAGCCAGTTTAGAAGTTGGGCGAGAAGCCGATATCGCTCAAGACGGTCCTGTAGATGGTGGGGTTCTATACGGTCCTGTATGCGGCGGAAGAATAGAGGTTTCTCGAAGAAGGGGTCAAAGTTGTCTCTGCGGTGGAACTCGAGAAGCCGGCGTAGGAGATCCGCGGACTCTTCCAGTAGGTGCATCGCCTCCCCTTCGAGATGCTCTGGTCGAAGTTCGTTGTTGCGGAGTGAAGAAAGGAGGGGGTGCGGCAGAGTAGGTCGTAGTTGGGCTGGTTGCTCTAGCGGGAGAGCCTGGTCATCGAGATCGCGTGGTGGCCGTTCGGTGGCAAGGAATTCCTTTGGTTCAGGCCAGGCGGCGAATGACGAGAGTTACGGGAATGGTAAGGGAGCTTCAGGTGGAGTAATTTTCATTGATAACCTCAACAGAAGGGTGAGTGCTAGGGATGTTCGATGGCTGTTGCGAATGGATGAATGATGTGCGGATTTGTTCATCTCCAGAAAGCGGCGTGCAAATAAACACCTTGCTTTTTCCTTGGTCCATGTGAAGGATGATTCGAAAGTGGAGGAAGTGGTTAAAAGCATTCGTGGTCGGAAGTTTTTAGGGAATGTCTTGTTTGCTCGGCGAGCGAAATATCCGAGAAGTGTGAATAAGGGCGGGAGCGATGGCAGACTTGAGCATGGCAAGGTCGGGGTTTCATCGTCGAATTCTGGAGAGTCTGCTCGAGACCGTCAAGACTCCCTGCTTCCGGTTAACCAGGGAGATAATTGTGCGGCAGGGATAACAAGGATGGTGGTTGCAAAGGATGGCGTCGTCAAAGGTAAGGGTGAGTTTCCAGGGTGCTCCGATGACATGATTTACTCTGGTGCAGTCGTCGAGATTGTGTGCAACGGGGAGTCCAGCCGGCGCAATAGGTTCCGTTTCGTGGTTCGAGCGGGTAAGGGAGATGAAGCGCTAAAGTTGGCGGCGGGAATTAAGAAAGGTGATGCGGGTGTGTGTCCCGAGGGAAAAAGCGGCAGTTTGTCTGGTGATATTGGTGGGGAAGAGAATCGGCGCTTTGGAGTAGAGGGAAGCGGTGCCTACGTGGGTAATTGGAGTTCTGCGGCTCCCTATGTCTCGGGCTGGGTCTACCCGTGCACTACATGGTGGGCTGGTCCAGCGGCCTTGGGCTATGACTATAGCGGTTCTTGGGGCCTTAGTGGGATGTGGGAGAGTTTGTATCCGTGGTCTTCTTGGGCGGGTGGCTTGCCATGGGGGTACGGACAGACTTATCAAAATTCTGCCCCGCCTGCCCCGTCTGTTGCCCCTGGTAAAACTGAGGTGGTCGATACAATTGGAAAGTGTGATAGGCCCCCTATTTCGATTCGGAAGCCAGTTAGTAGCAAGGAATTAGTTCAAGACCCGATAGCTGAGGAAATTGGTAGGGATGGCCGGAGGAGTCTACTTGATGATGAGGTTCTTAGCAAGATGGATAATCACGAGATGTTTGGTGTCGATATGGGTGCTAGTTTATCCCAGCCTCAGGTGGTTGTTGAGTCTCCCCTTGGAGAGCAAGGGTTGGAGGAGGGGGATGGAGAAGACCTTAGGACCCTGTTTGAGGACCCGGAATTCCCCCCTGGGTTTGAGCCTGTTGGTGGTCCCTCTGGGATGGCGGTCAACCCTGAAGATGAGGAATATGTTAAGGAGGATAGGGGTGGCAAAACGGGTTCGCGGGTCGTGTTAGGCTAAACCCAAACCCGACCCGTTTATTAAACGGGTTGACCCGACCCAACCCGTTTAATTAATTGTGTCAAAATATGAAACCCAAACCCGACCCGTTTATTAAACGGGTTGACTGGGTTATCAAACGGGTTGACCCGTCTGACCCAATTAACTAATTATGTCCAAATTTAAAACTCAAATCCGCATATATTTAACTCAAACCTAACATGTTTAGTCATATAAAAGAAAATAATTTGATTAATTACCATTAGATTTGTCATTCTATGATATTATTAACTTTAATTTAGTTAAATACTTAATTTTAATATTTATATATCTTATTTATATTAAAATTTGATAATAAAAAAATGAATAATCTATAATTTATAATATATATTTATTTAATATAAATTACTTAAACGGGTTAGCGGGTTACATACCTTAAACCCAAACCCTACACGGTTATTAAACGAGTCGTGTTCGGGTTGACCCGTTTATTTAATCGTGTCAAATTTTAAAACCCAAACCCGTTAACTTTGTGTCGGGTTCGTGTTGGTCTAACGGGTCGTGTTGAAATTGCCACCCCTAGAGGCTAGTCAGACTCTCTTGCTTGCGAAAAAGCTAGACTGCCAAGTCCTTGATGAAGAGCGTGCCTTGAGTAATTTAGAGGAGATCTTTCGGGAACAGCAATTTGCCTACTGACAGAGATGTAAGAAGTTCAGGGATGATGTAGGGGTTGGTTCTGATAATTGCTCGCAATCCAACTCTAGAGCAAGTTCCAGAAGGAACATGGGGAGGTCGAAAGGCGGGGTTGGGTTTAGCAAATTTTTCCGTATTAGAAAGGCTGTTAGTGTGGGTAAGAGAAAAGGCAAAGCAAAAAGTTAAGGATTCGGGCCTTCATCTCAACTGTAAGGGGGGATCATTTTAGGTATGATTTTTTTTTCTTTTGGGTGTTGGTGCTTGTTTGTTCTACCGCTCAGGCGGATCATTAGGCTTTGTGCCATCAATTATCAAAAAAAAAATTATGAATAAAGCACAGCTATCAAAATGAATAAAAGAAATCCAATACCTGGCCACTGATAACCCACCCCCCCTGCAAAAAGACATACATGGTGATCAAGAGAGTTTAAATATTGTCCTGTTAGAACACAGGTTAACACTTAGGTTAATACTTAGATGACATTAATCTATTTAGTAGGGATATATTATAATATTAGTAGTTCCCTATGCTAATGTAACATTCTATATAAGTGTTTGTAGGGAGGAGTGGGAGGCGCATCAATTAATTTTATAGAGAAGTAGGCCTCTTAGGAGATATGGGAAGTAAGCCTCTTAGGAGGATATCTGGAGACACATACTCCCGAACGTATCATTTGTATAGGAGGATTTCTATCATTTCCACATAGAGACTTAAAAAAAACTCCGAAAAAAACATATGAAACTGAGCCTATATGTCATCTTCGGCAAGACGAGGTGCAATGATATGTTGAAGCAAACAAAAAGCCATCTGAGAAGATTTACTTCGCGTGTTCTCATATAGCGGATAACATATTGTTAGTTATGATTTTTTATTAGTAATTTTGAGAACGAAATTTTCTTTGTTACAAATGCCGTCTCTGCGGAAGGACCGGGTGGATCCAAATGGTTCAGGTATAATCTTCATCAGCAGACGGGTATCTCCATCATCGTTCTGAGCGAAGAATAGAGTCTGAAACCCAAATAAACATATAAAAGCATACCAAACGCAGAGTAGAATCATGCAATACACAACGAAGAAGATTCTTAAATCTACAAAGGAAAAAAAATTATACTCCCAATGGCTCGCACACCCACTGGTGGTATATGGTATTATTGTTTTATTAGGGATGAGCTATCTTTAAATTGAAGGGTATGTAATGATGTACAATCCTGCAAAGAGTAACTTCGTGTTTGTTTCCTCTTTAACATAACACAGATCAGAAGAAGTCTTCGCTTTGATCATGTCACAAGGTGAAGTATCTTTGAACTCGTGATGTATGGAAATGTCAAGAACAAATCATTGAAATTTCCTGATTAAGCAATAAAAAAGACAGCAACAGTTAACAGGCCAGCAGCAGCATTCTCTATCTTGGAGTTCTCATCTGGCTCTGTAGACAGAAAATCAGGTGGTAGACGTGGAGGCAAGGTTTTAACTGGATCAAAAACAAACTAAACACATATAGTTTGCGCATTAGACTCGACTATTGCAACTCTCGCGGACTTTAAAAAACAGAGATCAAATTGCTACAGCGCATAATAAGCTCGGATCTGTTATGCTCACAAGGCCAGGTGAATCACATTTTGGACAGGACAACTTTAAAAACAAGAAATTCAACGCAGCTAAAACAATGAGTTCCTTCCTATCTGCCGAGATCAGGATATAAAACAAGTAATAAACCATCTGGATAGGCATCAATCCTGACAAGACAGCTCAACTTGGCTTTTCCTTCTCAATATAGCTGTTAGTTGGAGATTGAAGAATAATTTTAGTGACCAAATACTCATGACAAGCATTTTTTTCGTAAGAAGCTTCATCTACTAGGCCCCCCACTCTTTATGGCCGACTCAGGTCGGCTTAATCCACCCCCAGAAGCAAACAAGAAAAGTTCTGGCAAGTCATCATACAAGGACAGCCAAACAATAGACGAAGACAACAGGAAACAACTGGAGCAAGTATACATCCAGTGGCTAGAGAAAGGCCAGGTTTCCTTCAAGGTGCCTTTAGGCTAGTATTGGGTATTACCTAGACCCTCAGCCCTGCAATGGATCTTGCTGAGCCCCAAGTGCAGCTAAATACATGAATCTTTAATAGCACCTTATTGTAAAGGGAACTCCTTTTCTTTTCTTTTCACGATCATATTGATATTGATGTTCGGATTGCCCTCAAAGAACGATGCAAAAACACCAAATTTAAGAAGATCGGATGATCTATGATATGACAATTATAACTGCATATTCAGAAAATAAGATTGGAAGCACAACCAAACTAGACTAGAATTGTCATTTAAAATAAGGCGGAAATACGAGGAATGATTTCATCACACGTCATAAATGCCCTTTTGTCCCTAATTCATATCATCAACCATTAAGACACCCAGCATTGAAATTTGAAATATAACGGGCACACCAATTCGACCATAATACCGGCCCGGCCAAATCCAACACAACCACTATCTCAATAGAGATATTCATATTCAAACGTTGTCGATGATCCACGTCATATCCTATCGATCTTGTCAGCCTTGATCACGGGATTAGCTTTAGCGATTGCATCCTTTCCAGCCGACTTGAAGTCAAACGAACACTCATGTTGCTCCGCGTAGCGGTGGGACCCGCAGAACGTCACCCCGCACCTACACTTGAACCCGGTTAGTCCCACGCGCTTTCTGCACGCGCCGCATCTGGTCGGACCCTTGGATGACGACTCAACCACAGGTACGGGCTCAGCGACGACAGCTTGCTGAGTTACCGGATCTACCGCCGCCTCAGTTGCTGAGACGAGGCTGGTCTGGACCTGTACGGAGGCTATTGAAGAAGAAGAGGATGATTGCAAAGGGGGAAACGACACCTTCGGAGAAGTCTGGGATAGCAGCTTCTCGACGTTCTCACGCTGTTGTTCCTTGAGACAATGGTCCCTGTAACACTTGGAACAAAGATCGAGGGTGGCGCCGCTTCCGAAAAAGCCGCAGTTGTTGGCGCATAGCCTAGGGGCAGAGGATTGCTCACAACGGTTTTCTTCCGCCATGGATCTGGTTTCGCTTGTTTCTTTTTTACTCGTCC
Organism: Limonium bicolor; assembly: GCA_023374045.1. Lineage (NCBI taxonomy): Eukaryota > Viridiplantae > Streptophyta > Magnoliopsida > Caryophyllales > Plumbaginaceae > Limonium > Limonium bicolor. The sequence continues at coordinate 377,863,276 of CM041776.1, forward strand.
TTTGGATGTCGAAATATTAGCGAAGCGAATCGATATTCGCTCTATGCGTTCTACTTTTTCGTGTGGAAAATCGAAACCCTAGGTCGGTTTTGAAATTTTGATTCGTCTTGTCGAACGGAGAAGACAGGCAGGATTGAAGTAGATCTGAGATTAATTCGATGGAAGGAAGTCTCAGATCTACAAGAGCATCGAAAAAATCGGTAAGAAGGGAAGGAGAGGAAGTTGAATCGGGGAAAGATGATGGAGGGTGGATTTTACGGGGAAGAAAGAACGTGGGGGAAGCAATCGGTCCAATAAATAGAGGAAAGAGGAGATGGTTTGAACTGTAAGATAAAAAAAAAATTTCGTTGTCTTTTTCTTTTCTTGAGGAAAAAGAAAATGTCGTTGTCAGAAAGAAGGCTCCAGCACTTTTTCCCTTTTTTGAAAACTAACATACGACAATTTACTAGAAAATGATTTTAAAATATCTTATGATAGAGGATAGGAAAAGATAATTAACCATGACTAATGAGGACGTGGAAGATACGTGTATGGTAAACTAGTAGCAACCAAGTAGTTTGATAGGGCATATATTAATGGAATTATTATTATTCCTTCCCCGATATTTTTAGTTATTTTAGAAAGTTGTACATTTAGAAATATAGAAAAAATATATTTTTTTATTTTTTATTTTTTTATCTAAATAATGAGTACTTTTAGATTAAATAATAAAGTTAAATGTCTAAAAAAGTTGTATAAAAATTAGAATGTCTTTTTATTTTTAACAAAATTCACATTCTAAAATGACAATTATTGTTCAATGGGGAGTATATATTAACACAACTTCATAACGAAGATCCTGGTGCAAGCGTCACTAGCTCATGTCACGTTTTAGCATTCTACTAGTGTAATTGATTTAAGAAGAATCAGCTTCACGCCGTGTTTTGGGTAGTGTAATAGGAAGGAGATTTTGAAAATAAAATTCCAATGCGGCAGGAGGACTGATCGGCGTAGATGAGATGATTGCCGATCACCACATAGAGAAAAAGATTCTCATCTTACTTCTCTGTAATGCGATTTAGAACCTCAGAGGTGACGATCCTCATAGGAGACGATCACCGCATAAACGATCACCGGAGAGGAGACGATTCCTAGTGTTGTTTTTTTTTTGTAATCCTCCTTTCCAGATCACTACACATAGGAGATAATGTGCCATTCTCTATAATCCTCCTTCACGATAAGCAATAACACAAACGAGACCATCACCGCAGAGACGATCACTGGAGATGAGACAGTCCCTAGTATTGTTTTTTCTGTAATCTTCCTTTCCAGATCACTACACTGAGAAGACAATGTGTCATTCTTTGTAATCCTTGTTCACGGTTAGCAATATCACAAAGGAGGCGATCACTAATGACTTTGGTGTTTGTTTGTTTGCAGAATTGGTAGAATTGGTTGAAGTTGAAGACGGTGGTGTGAAGCGAACGAGGAAGGTGAATGGAAAACAAGGAAATGTAGATATCTTATACTTTTTAACTCTCTTAGATTGTATTTTTACATACATAATTAAATAGATTACAATAGTGCTTATATAGATAGAATACATCCCCAATACCCCCCCCCCCCCCCCCCCCCCCGCGCAAGACACGGGTGGGCTTGCTCACCAAGTCTTGGATCCTCGCTATTGTCCATACCCATTGCATGAATATGTTGTTTGTATCGCGTTCCGGGTATAGCCTTCATCATCATGTCCGCAAGTTGTGTGGAAGAAGGAGTATAAAAGAGATCAACTAACCCCTGTTGAATTTTTTCACGAACGAAGTGACAATCGAGTTCTATATGTTTGGTGTGTTCATGGAAGACTGGATTACGAGCAATGTGAATGGTAGATTGATTGTCACACTTGATAGAAATGGGAGTGATGTTGTCAACCTCAAGCTCACTAAGTAGACGACTGAGCCAAGTTAGTTCTGTTGTGACTCATCGTAAAGAATGATACTCAGCCTCTGCACTAGAGAGAGAGAGAGAAATAGAAGCATGTTTCTTGGTTTTCCAAGACAGCGGACTATCTCCCAAGAAAATGTAAAAGCCTGAAAAAGACCTTCATGTATTAGGGCAGACTGCCCAATCAGAATCACAATACACAGTGAGATCTAAGCAAGAAGTAGGAGCAGCCTTTAAAACAATTCCATATCCCATAGTCCCTTTGACATAGCGGAGTACATGTAAAGCAGCGTCCATGTGAGTATCACAAGGCTTGTGCGTAAATTTACTCAAAGCTTGAACCGTAAAGATGACATCCGGCCTTGTGTTGGAAAGATAATTGAGCTTGCCTACAAGCCGTTAGTAAAGGATAGGATCCTCGAGAACAGTTTCATGATCCGCAAGCAAAGGGTGCCCAACAATCATGGGACTAGCAGCAGATTGGGCAGTTTCACAGCCATATTCCTTGACAAGGTCGGTACAAAACTTACACTGTGACAAGATAAATGAAATACCCCTAAATTTTAATATACATTTATTTTCTAGTTTATAAGTATATTATATAGTTTGCGAGTATATTATATAGTATTTAATAAAGATAATGTGCTTAATAAAATAATTTGTATTAAAACTATAGTAGTTGTGACTTTTATCTTCATATTAATGATCCTTGTATTTCTCTAGTTAACTTGGTATATATTTATTAAAAATTGAGCTATAATAATAATGATATGATTCAAAGAATACTGTTGATTCAAAATACATCTACTATATAGTTTAGTAGTATATTAGTTTGCAAGAATAATAAGTAGTTTGTAAGGATTATACTATAATTTACGAGAATGTTATATAATATTTAATAAAAATGATTCGTTTTAATAAATAACCCGATTCAGAATACGTCGGTTATGATTTTCGATGTAATAATATGATCCATGTGTATTTCCTATTATTTTAATGTATTTATTTGTTTATAACTTATTATAATAGTGATAGTTTTGATTTAATTACATACACTAAATAAGTTAGTTTTACTATATGTCGGTTGCACCTTTTGGTATTTATAAATTTTATTTAGTTAATCAATTTAAACTTTCCATATTTCCAACTTCATTTATTAAATCACCTTTACCTTTCCAGATTTCCTAACTTCTAATTTTATATTCATTAAAAAGTTTAATTTTCTTTATTGATTGAACAATTATTTTATGTATTGATTAAACAGTTCATATTTCTCGTTCTTCAGTTACCCTCCAGCCTTCTTTATATACGCTCATCTGATGTTTCATTTTATCAGCCCATCCTCTATGTTCGAATACCTCTCTTCCTCATCTAGACTGGAAAAAAAATTTCTTATATGTTGTGCCCCTTTCTCTGTATCATCGATTCAAAAAGAAAAAATAAACAATTTCTCTTCTCACACACACAAAGTACAGAAAGAAAACTCCCTAATCACCTCTATTGCCTTCCTCTCTTCAACCGGACCTGAAAATGGAAAATCTAGGCTCTGAATTTATGAGTGAGGAGTATTAAAGTTGATTGAGTGTTTTGGTTAAAGTGAATCGTAGCCAAATATCAGGTAACATATTTGGCATCTTATGATTGGATTGATGGTTATATAGTTATTTGATTATAAAAGTGATTAGTCTGAATTATTGTGGAAATTGTTGTGAGATTTTATGTAAAATGAAATTATTAAATCACCATGATTTATTGCACAATTTATTTATGTCTGGAAGTGTGGATTATGATGAGATTAAGTGAAGAATAATAACATCTGTCAAATAATTTTAAAGAGAAGAAAAACCATGGTGCATGTGGGCCGTATTAAGACACATGAATGAGATGTTAAGTGCGGGCCGATTAGGAGGATTACTACATGAGATACCTACCTTAGGACACAGTTAGCCCTATTTCTACTCCTTGTTTTTGTACTTTGGGGGTGTGCACACTAAGGATTAGTGGCGAGTTGGATTCCGCTGGTGTTGGGGTCGTGGTTAAGCTGTGTGTTGTACCCAAAAGTGAGAAAGGTTGTTTTGTTCTGGCTACGTGTTGGGACAGGAAGATAATACAATAATCTGACATATATTTGGTTATTAAGAAAACGCATGAAGTATATGCAATGATTGCTTTACTGTTGTGTGATAATATTGTGAAATGATTTGTATGTTGTTGTGTGAATATATTGTAAAAAATGATTTCTAAAGAGAAAATGTTTTTACAAGGTGAAGTTGTAGCTTACTCAGTTTCTCTGACTTTATCATGGCTCTTTCTGTATTTGTTTGGGTTTCTTCCACTGGTGTTGATGTGCTTAGGGTTTGGGAAGACGACTCCACATAGACTGGTTATTTTTAATTGAATTTTATTTTGGGCTTTGAGACTTCAACAATTTTATAGAATTGTTATTATGGACATTGGATTTTCTTACTAAAAATAATGATTTGGTTATTTAGTTAAATATTTAGGCCTTAGCACTCGTTTATTTGCGAGTGCGGCAATAATATTCCAGATTAGGTTTTAAGTCCGCTACTACATCAAATTAATTTTTTTTGAATAATTGATTAAATAAAAGGCTAGAAAATCTGGGGTGTTACAATAAAACCATGAGAAACGGGCACAAGCTCAATACCAAGATAATAGTGGAGAACACCAAGATCCTTAATCTTAAAGTTTTCATCGAGAGCCAGCTTAATAGCATCAACATCTTGCTGATGAGACCCAACCACCAACATATCATCAACATAAAATGCGACAAAGAGGAAATGTCCTTCTTTCTTGACATGAAATAGCAAGTAGTCATTCTTAGACTGTGTGAAACCCATGGTCTGAAGGAATTGAGTTAACTTGTAAAACTACTGTCGTGAAGCTTGTTTGAGTCCATAAAGAGATTTCATCAACAAACAAGCTTTGTTTCTCCCTGGGACCACAAGACCATGAGGGACCTTCATGTAAACTTCTTCATCCAAGTGACCATGAAGAGCAACAGTAACAAGAGCTCGAATAGTAGTCATTTTTACCACTGGTGAAAAAGTCTCATGATAATTGAAACTGTGTCGCTTGGTAAAACCTTTCTCCACTAAGCGAGTCTTGTACTGTTCCAAAGATCTGTCAGACTTAAGTTTAATCTTATAGACCCACTTGCAGCCTACGGTCTTCTTCCCCTTAGGCAAATCAACGATTTCCCATGTCCCATTGTCTACAAGGGCACGCAACTCTTGCTGCATGGCTTCCCGCCAATGAGGATGCTGAATAGCCTCTTTGTAATGAGTAGGCTCTTCCATGCCAAACAAAGTACCATGTGAAGTGCTCAAATGCCGCACCATGAGGCTAACTGACGAACTTGGCGTTGTATCGGTCAAACTCTTATATCCGATTTATTGGATAAATATAAAATTTCAAATAACTAATCATATATGTATGCACGTATTTTTATTTGATTTATATAATTATATTATAATAGAATTTATAATTAAAATATTTTTTATTTTATAAAAATAAAATAAAAATATATAAATTATTTCCCACAATGTGATATTTAATAACATATTCTAATATAAATAATTAAACACCTAGTTTAGAAAAAGAAATAAAGTAAATAGACTAATTTTATATTTCTAAAATAAAAGAGATGAAAAATTATTTTATAAATAAGTAAATAAACCAACGTATTAACACGATCTTATGAAATCTGCCCCACTGAACACCCCGTCTCACACTGCATACGATCATATAAACATCTGTACCGTGTTTACCGTATTTATTGAAGACAATGATTAAATAAAAGCTATTGAAGGGGCAGCTGCCTCCGTTTTTTATCCAAAAAAAAAGATGACTATTTTTTCTGTTAAATCCCTAAAAAAATATTGTCCTTGTATAAGATTTTACTCTAGAAAAAAGTGATGATATAAGTGTGTCATTACCTATAAGTTGAATATTTATGAGCGTAAAAATACAAATATACCAATCACTCTTATATCCTACTACCTCCGTCCCGTCATAAGTGTCCTGTTTGCTTTTTGACACGTTTTTCCACCTCAATATTAAATATATAAGGTAAAATAATTTTATAAAACTAAATTTTGTATTATATAGTTTATCATGTAAGGAATCATATGCAAAACTTAAATTTTCAAAATTAATTTATCTTATATGTTAAAAATTGAAGTCAAATGACATGTCTAAATAGTAAATAGGACGGTCAAGGTGGGACGGAGGTAGTACTATTTTTTGCTATTTTTTTAGAGTAAACATACTTAGTAAAAGTATGATTTTTTTCTTAAGATTCACTTATGTAACTTATCTTATATCACTCGGTAAAACTTCTATAAAATTCTTATGGTTTAAGGATGTGATAAAATTATAATATATGAATAGACAATTTAAAGGGATTGATATAAATATCATGTACAAAGTGGAACATATTTCATACTTATAATATTATGTTAGTTCCTAGACGTCGGTGATCTAAGTCTATGACTTAGGATGAACGGATAGAAAGAAAGGAAATACGGAATAAGGTAAACGTTGAACCTTGATTATAATCACGTATAACCTCCGTTACACAATCACATATTCAATGTGAATACAAACCCTCACATCAGGAACACTATCATGACATAACTCTCACGTAATTCAAATTCTAGAGAACTTGAATTACCTACAACAAAACCAGTAACAAAACTCTCTTTGAATAGCCTCTTAAATCCCTCTTTCCATTTTTTCTTTAAAATCAGGGTTTGCTCTCTTCCTTTGAGTGTATATATAGATTTCTAGGCTATTTATCTATATAAGATAAATGCTAGAATATCTCTTAGATTTTATGTATGTTTACAAAGTATTTAATAATCAAACTTGAAAAATATATCTCTGACTGGAAAACATAAATCTCTAAGGAGATATAACCAACTTAGAAAGGTATGAAAATATTAGCTTGATTTCTCTTCGCCACATATTTCAGAAAAATAAAAAACCTGTTGTCGGATCAAGACTGATATCTCGACAGTGCTCAACATAAGACTAAGTTTGCTGATCAAAATATTGCATCAACAGTTTCCCCCTTTTTGATGCGGTAAACTTTGTAAGTCTTAAACTAAGGAATGTTGCCCCATAAATCTTTGCTTGATAATTTTTTTCTTTACTGAATTGTTCTTTGCTAAGTACTTAAAGAGATCCCCCTGAGATGATGATTCCCCTTGAATCAAGGTATACGTTCAAGAGCATTTTCCTCCTTTTGCCAAATCAAAAAGTAAGTCACTCTCCGTAGACAAATAAATGGTGAGGCATATACTGAGATTGCTTATGACAATGTGTCATGGTCTAAAATTTTGAAAAACGTGTACTGCCTTCTTGGGGAGTTTGATTAGGCTTATTAGACTTCGGCATCCATACTTGTTTGTACCTAGTTGTAGACTCAAACTTAGAATGGTTTATAAGAACCCGCCTTTTAGTGTGTAATCTATTGGTTTTGTATGGACTCCGTCTCGATGATACTTCACATAATTGTTTTCTTTGATATTTATGACACCATTTGATCTTATGTCCTAGCTGATGACAGAATTGACATGAAGCCAACTTTGACTGAGATCTCACAGTTTCAGTCTTTACATTCATAGTCTTAGCCTGAGTAAGTGTCTTAGACGTATATCCCAAGCCGCATTTGTCTGAGTTACTCTTCTTCAACATTTATTTTAGATTTGCCTTTCAAGTATACCAAGTAGGATTAGTCTGCATCTGAAGCTCTACTTCCGGTTTGCATTAGCTAACATGCCTGAGAGAGTTTCATATTCCTTTTTCAATGATTGGTTACGACCTAAAAGGGAATTAACCTCTTCTTGTGTCTTACATGGAAGTGTAAGAATTTAAGTTTCTAGAGGACTAACCAAAGTTCTTTCGACTTCGGGCCCCTTTTACTTTTTCCTACGTGACTTTTCTTTTAATTGAGTTTTCCAGACTTTTGATGGCATAGTCTTTAGTCGAAGATTTATTCAAATCTTCCACTTTAACCCTAAGTTCTCTCATCTGAATGTCATACCAATGCTTCAACACTTTTATCTCAGAGAGTGCAGAGGTTAACTTAGTAAACATCTCTTCTTTCTCGAGAGTGTCCTTCCAGTCATCCTTCTCTTTTATGTAATAATCAGTATTGATTTCATCATCTTCGTGAGCAACTACTGTAACTGAATTTCCTCCTCTAGTTCTGCGTCTATTATTGAGATGTCATTTCCCCATGAGAATTTTCCTTCTGCTGGAGAGGACAAGTCTTGACAAGATGACCTGGTTTGTTACACTTAAAACATATTATTAGTTCTTTCTTTGACTTGTTCCAATCATATTGTCATTTAGACCCTCATTGTCCACCAAGTAGCCTCCATATTCATTTTACAATTAAAGTAAGTTCCTCATCTATATCAAAGTCCTCATCCTCTAACTGTTGTTGTGACACGTGCTTTCAGGCTAGATCATTGACTGGTGCTGATGAAGTAATTATCCCTTAATCTTTTTTTTCCATAGACCATCATTTTAGAACTGAGTTATTCTGAAGACATGTTTGACAGATCTTTTGTAGTCTCAAGTAACGTGGTGTAGTTGATCCATTCTTTCCCCATACTATCGAGACATCTTTCACTAATTACGGTGTTGTCAAGTGTAACACCAACAACTTTCATGTCACCCAGAATTTTTATCAAACCTTTCCAAAGTCTAAGTAATAGACTCACCTTCTAGCATCTTGAAATTGTCGAATTGTTTCTTGAACTGTTTTCCTTTTGCTTTTTCTAATGGAGTAAGTCCCTGCATAGGCTGCCTTGAGGAAGTCTTATACCTCCTTTTGAGGTTAGAATACCGAGAACCTTCCCTTGGTCTGCATATGAGAGTGAAGAGACTATTATCCTTATAGATAGTTTGTTTTTACTCATCATCTTTTTGTCATTGCCGCTCCAGCTCTCACTTGGCTTAATTTTCGTGACTCCGCCGTCTATGATTTTTGGAACTAGATCACCATCTGTGACTACATTTCATAGATCGATGTCTACAGACATGAGATGATCCTCCATCTGCTCACACCAACATAAATAGTTGAATTTGGTGAGCTTCAGAGCCTTAACATTGTAGGAACTCAACATAATCAACCCTGAAGATGTTTCTTCTGTGTAAAGGGTTACCTTGCTTGGATACCAATTGCTAGTTCCTAGATGTCGGCGATCTGAGTCTGCGACTCAAAAGGTGTCGGCGATCTGAGTCTACGACTCAGGATGAACGTAGAGAAAGAAAGGAAGAACGGAATAAGGTAAAGGTTGAACCCTTGTTATTATCATGTATAACCTTTGGTACACAATCACGTATTCAATGTGAATACGGACCTCAAAAGATAAATACTAGAATATCTCCAAGATTTGTTGTATGTTTACAAAGTACTTAATTATCAAACTAGAAAAATGTATCTCTAACTAGAAAATATAAACCTCTAGGGAGATATAACCGACTTAGAATATATGTAAATATTTGCTTGATTTCTCTTCGCCACATATTTCGGAAAGATAAAAACCAGTCATCAGTTAAGATGATCTCTCGACAGTGCTCAATATAAGACTGAGTTTGTTGATCAAAACATTGCATCAACGTATTTAATATAAGTTTTTTATTTAAATATTAATATTTCATTTGTACTATTGGTTTCCTGTTTCATTCATATGGATCGCGTACACTCAATAGTCTGAATTTAACTCCCGAGTGGTGGAGCTATGCCTTGGGTTGGGTGGCTCTCCCTCCCTAATCACCTAAAGTGTCTTGGAGGATTGCTTTAAATGGCTCACCCACTCAAGGATGGGTATTAACTAAATTGTCTTTTTGTTTAGGGTTCTTTTGCTCCATAGTTGATATGTATCTGTAAGTGTCTAAACTTTTAGTTACTTTTTTTGTCAGTCAAGAAGATCATGAGATTGCTATAAAAAAAATAATATCAAACTGAAGAAGCAAAGTGCTTTTTTCTACCAATTTGTTTTCGTAAAAGTGATTCTCATTTCCTTTCGGCTAGCTTTTCTCATGCTAGTATAGCCTAAATCTAGTATTATAGTTTGTCAATAAAAAGAAACAAATATCTCAGCCATACATACATTATATTTACTAAAACGGTTGTATCCTTTTTTTTAAAGAATATACGTTACATGTATCTGATTCTACCTGAATTGTTTAGCAAGTGATAATATGGCCGCATTATCAACTGTTGTATAATAATACAATATAATGTGTACCTAACGATATATAGATTTTAAGGAGAGAATATATCAAACAACGTAATAACTAAATAGATATTAAGGATAGAGTATATAACAACTTAATAAATAGATATTAAGGTGAAAATATATCTAACAACTTAATAACTAAAATATTCTAATTAACACGCCACTACAAGCTTAACGAGGTGGATGAACATAGAGACAATGTCATAAATCTTGGAAATGAGAAGTGCCTACAACCTTCGTGAAGATGTCAGCAACCTGATCAAGAGACCGAACATGTCTAACGACCAAGTCCCCAAACTAGACTTGCTCGCGGACAAAATGATAGTCAATCTTGACGTGCTTAGAACCCTGATGAAAAGCAGGATTTGCAGTGAGAAAAGCCACATTCAGATTGTCACAGAGAACAGATGGAGTGGCGTAAACGGTGTTCACATTTCCTGTAGCAGTTGTTTGACCTAATTTTAGCTCTATTGAGGCAAAGCTATAGCTTGATATTCCGCTTCAGTACTGGAGTGAGAGATAACCTGTTGCTTGCGCGATGAGGCTTGGGAGGAACAAGTTCCCAGGTTTGATTACACAAAAGAGCATTGTACTCAAGCTGCATTACATGCTGCCAATTGGGACCTTTTGTGGCTTGTGAAAAGAACTATGGTTCAATGGGCTGATTGCTGTCAGGATGTAGAGGATATCTAGTAGAAGTGAGAGCTTTAGCTTTAAAAATACTTGATTTAGCACGGGTGACCATGACATGTTTAGAAATTGAGGGGGTCGGAAGTAGGAAAGAGCTCTAGGATAGGTCATAACCGACGGTGGTGGTGAAGAAGGATCGACATGAGTTGATGGGGATGGCAGAAGCAAGAGACAACACACTAGGACTACTGTCCGTGGACACATCAAGAGAGGATGGTGAAGCAGCAACATGAAATGAAGGTGACAAAGGGGCGATTGGACGTGAAGAGTTGGCGGAAGCATAAGATAACACACTAGGAGGGCAGACAACAGGCACATCTGGAAAGGACGTGGAAGGGTAGAGGAAGTGGATACTGTCGCTGCCTGCTACAAAATATCAAGAGGAACAAACATAAACAGACTAGCAGAAGAAGTCACATTCGGAGTAGAAGAAAGATATGGAAAAACGGCCTCATCAAACACGGCATGCCTGACAATACAAGAGTTTGAAGAAGGAACTTGAAAACAGATGTAGCCTTTATGTTTGGAGTTATACGCTAAAAAGATACATTGTAGAGACCGAAATTCAAGTTTGTGTGTGGTATAAGAACGGATGAAAGGATAACATAAACACCCGAACAGTTTCAAAAAACCATAGTCAGGTTTACATGTATACAAACATTAATATGGAGATTTAAAACCAAAATTAGGAGTAGTTGTGTGGTTACTAGCATAAACGGTCGTGTGAAAAACATGTTCCAAAAATTGAGTTAGTACATGTGAGTGAGCAAGTAAGAAAAGATCTTTTTCGATTACCATGTGATTGAGTCTCTCTGGTATACTATTTTGTTCAGGAGTGCATGGTCAAGAGACACTGTGTAAAATGCCATGAGCGGCCAAGAACTTGGAGATGGGACAAAATTCATCACCCTAGTCAGTTTGAACAAATTTGATCGTTGCAGAGAACTGTGTTTCCACCATGTGTTTGAAGAACGTAAAGAAAGTACAATGGTTTATGAGTAAGAAAGTAAAGCCAAATGTATTTAGTACAAGCATCCATACATGATACAAAGTATAGCGACTCACATTAACAGACAAAGACGAAGCAGGACCCAAAACATCGAATGAATAAATGAAATGGTGTGTTTGACGACTCTGAACACGAGTACAATGGAAGATGGTGGCTCTTTCATAATGGACAAGAGCCACAAACATTAGGTAATGAGGAACTAGTAGTAGATAACAAAAAAGTGGACATAAGATGACGTTAAATATAAGTAGTGGGATGAGCCAATATGTGATGCCAACACTCTAAAGAAGCACACCAAAGAAGACACAAGGAGGGGATGACGTAGATTGTTGATGTTATTTTGATCGGCAAACTCAGTTCAATTCTGAAGCCAGTTTTAAGACCAGCCTGAAGCGAAGTCCGTCAGTTTTGAACTGACGAACAGAAAAGAAGATAGAATATTTAACAAGATTTTATCTAGCTGTTAAAGATAAAATCTTGAATGATAAATTTCCATACAGTCTCTGTATCTATATAAGAGGAAGAAAGTCTAGGTTATACGGTGGGGGGATTAAACGCAAAAGAGAGAAAGGGAAATACAAGGTAATTTGCTGAGAAATATAGTAAGGGCGAATATAGAGAGAAACAGAGAGAAAGAGTGAGATTGTAGAGTCAATCCCAGGAGAGTTTGGTTGCTGATTTCGTTGTAAGTAACTTGAGTTCAGAACTCAAGTTACGTGTGAGTTATGTCAAGATAGTGTTGTTGACGTGAGGGTTTGTATTCGTATTGAATACGTGATTGTATAACCATTGTTATATGTGATTATAATAAGGGTTCTACCTTTGTGCTATTCGGGTCTTCCCTTCTTTCTCCTCGTTCATCCTCAGTTCTGAACTCAGACCATCGACACCTTCTGAGTTGCAGACTCAGCACCGACAAATAGAAATTTACAATTGGTATCAGAGCAAGGTTACCCTAGACGCAGAAGAAACTTCTTCAGGGTTCATCGTGATGAATTCCTACTATGTTAAGCCTCCAAAGCTGACAAAGTTCAACTACATCAGTTGGTGTGAACAGATGGAAGATCAACTGATTTCTATCGATCTCCAATTATGGGACGTGGTGACTGAAGGTGACCTGAAGCTGAAGTTTGAGTAGGACGGAGTTACCAAGGAGAAACCTAGGGCTAGCTGGAGTGAAAACGACAATAAGCTCATAAGTAAGAACAGGCAAGCTTGGAGGATCATTATGTCGTCGTTATCAGACTCAGACCAACAAAAGGTGTTGGGATTGCGCACTGCTAAGGAGGTTTGGGAATTTCTCAAAACCGCATATGCTGGAACGGATTCTGTTAAAAAGGCTAAAGGGAAGCAGCTCAAAAGACAGCTTGATAACTTCAAGATGTCAGACTGTGAGACTATATCTGAGACACTTGAGAGGTTTGACAAGTTTTTATGCGAGCTCAAGGCTGTTGGGGTAGTTCTTTATAATGACGTGGTGAACGAGAGATTTCTAGATAGTCTCGGAAAAGACTGGCTAAACTTCACCACATTGTTGGAGTCTACAAAGGATCTGTCAAAGTTGTCTTTCGAAGAGCTGGGATCAGAACTGACAGTGTACGAAGGTAAGATGAGAGGTAACATTGTTACTCAAACTAAGGATCTGGCTCTAAACGCATGTGATACTACCACTATATCAGAAGATGAGGATTATGACGTGGATGAGGAAATCACAAAGATTATGAACATAATACAGAGGCTGAGTAGAGAAAACAAAAGTCAAACCAACAGATTAAGGCAAAGAAGGGACAAAATACATGTTTTAGGTGTAACAAGCCTGGTCATATTGTCAAGGATTGTCCTCTCCAGCAGAAGGAAAACTCTCAGAAGAAGATTAAGAAACACACAGATACAGCTGCAGCCGCATGGGGACAGGATATCTTAGATACAGACTCAGAACCCGGGGAGTACGCGCAGATGTGTTTAACGGCAGTTGCTCACGAAGATGATGACATCAATACTGAGTATAACATAAAAGAGAAGGAAATCTGGAAGGATACGCTTGGGAAAGAAAAGATATTTATTCAGCTAACCTCTGCACTTTTTGAGATAAAATTCTTGAAGAATCAGTATGATACTGAGATTAAAGAACTCAGTGCTAAGGTGAAAAGTATGAGTCAGTCTTCGAATGAAAGCAAAAATCGTGTCATTAAGAGTCTAGATAAGCCAAGGATTAACTTTGTTAGTCCTTTGGAAACTAGGATTCTCACTCTTCCTTGTTGGGCACAGGAAGAGATAAATTCTCTTTTGGATAGCAACAAATCACTAAAAAGAGAATGCGAAACACTCTCAGACATGGTAGCCAAGGCAAATCGAAAGTTAGAACTTCAGACTCCTGCTAATCCAACTTGGTATACCGGGAAGGCGAATTTGAAGCAAATGATGCGAAATAATAACTCAGACAAATGTGGTTTGGGATATAAGTCTGAGTCTCAGTCTACGACTGAGAAGTTACAGACTGTAACTGCGAGACATCAGCCAAGATTACACTCATGCCGATATTGCCACCAGCTAGGACACAAGGTTAGATGGTGTCCCAAATTGTTGAAAAAACAATTGCGTGAAAAATCATCAAGGCAGAACTCATTCGAAATCAAAAGATCGCACACTAAAAGGTGGGTTCCTATAAATCACTTTAAGTCTGAGTCAACATCTGAGATCAAACAAGTTTGGGTACCAAAGTCAAGTTGGCCCTATCAGACTCGTCAAGAAAGCACTTCACCTCCTTCAGAATTATCATCTCCTTCCCAGTGATCAGACCATGATGCATCACTACCCCCAATCCATAAAGGTTTATGACTTATTTCCTTTTTGATTTGGCAAAAGGGGGAAAGTGGTCTTGAACGTACTCTACAACTCAGGGGGAACATTCATCAGTTCAAGACTTATAGAGTTTACAACGATTCAGGGGGAACATTCATCAGATCAAGAAGTTCAAGACTTACAGAGTTTGCCGCATCAAAAATGGGGAAACTGTTGATGTTTTGATCGGCAAACTCAGTTCAATTCTGAAGCCAGTTTTAAGACCAGCCTGAAGCGAAGTCCGTCAGTCTTGAACTGACGAACAGAAAAGAAGATAGAATATTTAACAAGATTTTATCTAGCTGTTAAAGATAAAATCTTGAATGATAAATTTCCATACAGTCTCTGTATCTATATAAGAGGAAGAAAGTCTAGGTTATACGGTGGGGGGATTAAACGCAAAAGAGAAAGGGAAATACAAGGTAATTTGCTGAGAAATATAGTAAGGGTGAATATAGAGAGAAACAGAGAGAAAGAGTGAGATTGTAGAGTCAATCCCAGGAGAGTTTGGTTGCTTATTTCGTTGTAAGTAACTTGAGTTCAGAACTCAAGTTACGTGTGAGTTATGTCAAGATAGTGTTGTTGACGTGAGGGTTTGTATTCGTATTGAATACGTGATTGTATAACCATTGTTATACGTGATTATAATAAGGGTTCTACCTTTGTGCTATTCTGGTCTTCCCTTCTTTCTCCTCGTTCGTCCTCAGTTCTGAACTCAGACCATTGACACCTTCTGAGTTGCAGACTCAGCACCGACAAATAGGAATTTACATAGATGACAGTAGCTAGTACAAACCATCCTCAAGCCTCTTAGCAACATCTTCCTCTAAAAGTTCTTTAGAAGACAACAATTGAGGTGAAGTTCAAGATAAAGGTTATTATCACCACAAAGCTTAGAATTAGAAAGTATGCTCTTTTTAATATGTGAAACAATCAAACATCATCAAGTTTGAGGGAATCATTAGTAGCAGGCAAAGAAGGAATCATAGAGTGCCATGAATGCTTAATAGAGAGAGATCGACCATTACCAACAATTACATTTGATACTTTATGTTCGTAGGGTTGCGACACTGAGAGCTTGGTTATGTCGTTGGTGACATGATGTGTGGCACCAGAATCAACAACCCAAGGATAAAAACGAGTCGATGGACTAGACGTGGCGGGCGAGTAAGCCGTCGGTGCTAGAGGAGCAGATGAACAATGCTGGTGATGCCACGGATGACCTATGTACTGATTATGACAAGGCAGGGGACCAGTCGAAGGATAGGCTAGTAACATTCTATCACTGATAGCAATTGTGGGCGATATGTCCAAGGAGGTTGTAGATCTAACATTTCAGGCGTTGGGAGGGAAACTGATCATCAACCCGATGAGTCCATGAGAAATAGACAGTATGAACCTCCAGAGCAACAACAACATGCGCACGAGCCTCCTCTTCCAAGCGTCATTCTTCATGAAGAAGGAGATGGAGTAGCACGTTGGAGGTGATGTCAGTGCCCCACCCGGAGAGAGCAGCACAAAAAGAACCATAAGCAGATCCAAGACCATAAATGAGGTAGTCAACAAGATCAGAATCAGGAATGTCAACAAGACATTCAAGAAGGGATGTGAGCAATGGCACACTTCTTTTCAAAGTATTCAAGAACTGAAAGAGAACATTTGGTTAGAGATTAAAGTTGCTGATTGAGATGCATCTGACGAGATCGAGTCTGAGCATGGAACAAACACTCGGGAATCAACCAGGCTTCACATGATGTGGTGGAACGAGCAACAAGACTAAGGAAAGGAGTGGTGAGAGTGAAGCAAATCCACAACAAAACCGGACGATCCTTGCAAACTCAATCTACATTGTCGAGATTGATTTTGGTGGTCGCAGGGGTAGCGGTCGTGGCTGGAACGTTGGAGGTCGCTTGGGTTGACACCACGACGGGAGTGACAATGATGGCCGCTGGAACAGTGGTGAAGTTAAGACAATCAACGAGACAATAGGCTTCGAGAGCCGACCGAATGACACCCCTCTAGAGGAAGTGATTTGTACGTCGGTGGGAGGGAGAACCACGGAAGAAGACATATGATCGAGAAATTAAGCCGATACCATGTAAAACTTGTAAATTGATCAGGGAAAATATTACTTTTACAAAAACTATATACGGAAAGATAACACTACTGATTTACATTTACATGTGTAGATATTTACTAGAGAATATAGCTAACATATAAGATATACCTAACAAACTATAGATATTAAGGAGTGAATATATCTAACAACTTAACAACTAAGCACGTATTAAGGAGAGAATATATATAACAACTTAAAAATTAAAATATTACAATTAAGACCATGATTATCAATGGTTCTTAGGGGTTCTTAGATAAAAAATAAATAAATAAAAAAATATGAGGTGGAGGAGAGAGGGAAAAGAACTCTAGTTTTTTATTCTTAGGGAAGAAAATCTTAAGAACCCATAAAATGGGACCCACCATTTGTTTTTCAAATTATAATATATCATATATAAATAGTTAAACCTTATACATTTTAAAATCTTAATATTTTAAAAACTAATAATGATATAAATAAACTAAATATATCAGAATTCTTAGAATCTCATTCTCTACAAAATGAGATCCATATTGAGTATGTTTTTCATATTTTTAATATATATTCATTACATTAGTATTTATTATGATATAAAAATGTAATACTAAAATATACTTGAAATTTATAATATGTACCAATGTATTCATTTCTAAATTCATTATAATACTTTAATACTAAATAAAAGAATTAGTTATGATTATGTCTTATATTATTAGTAACAACATAAATAATAATTAATAAGTAAAAGTAAAATGACATGGCAATTAGAGAGAGTTATAAACCAAAGTATGAGTTCTCTGATGTTAGTAAAAAATAGATATAGTTCTTAATATGAAATACCCCAAACTTAATTAGGGTGATTAAATTACTCTAATATGATATTTGAGGGCCTATTAGTGCCTAAAGAATTTTGGTAAAGAAAAAAAATCCAAAAGAAAAGAGAAAACGCTTAAAAAACAAAAAAACACCAAAACGAGTGTTATGTGACCATAGGAGGAATACGACCTCGACAAGGGTCTTAGATGAATTCCTAAGGCTTATTTAGGCCTAATTAATATACGGGAACAACCTCCGAAGAAAACGGATCCATAAAATGAATTTAAAACGCTAATAAAGCTTTAGCGCACGTTTTTCAAGAAAACCCAAAAAACGTGACTTTGAGTGGTCAAATGAACCCGTAAAAATTATAGTCAATTAAATAACTAATTAAACATTAATGGAAGCTTAAGAACCATTAAAAATTAAAGAAACGAGAAAAATCTAGGAAACAGACCCGGTTAGTGAATAGTGCTAAAACCGGGTAAATTAATGAGCATTTCTTGTAAAAGACAAAAATGCCCCTCTCTCACTAATATATTGGGGCCAGTTTTTTGAGGGGGAAGTCAGCCCTCACATACTCACCTAACTAGCTAGAAAGAAAAGAAAAAGAAAAGTAAAAAGGTGGAAAAGTTACAAAAGTAACTTTCCCTCTCTCTTCTCCCTCATTTCCTCTTCTTCCTCTCTTTCCTTTTCCTTTCCTCACCAGCTGTTCTCCCCCTTCTTTCTCTGATGGAAACTATTTTGATGGAGCATCCATGGCTTCTCCTCCTTCTTTTGCTTGCCTAAGCTTCATTAAAGCTCAAAACACAAAAATAAGTACATATTATTCATCCTCTCACCAAGCTCTGTCATTCCTTCTTTTCATAATATCCAAAGGAGATAGTTGACCTCCATGGGTATACCCCCATTTGTGAATAATATGGCATTTTCTTGAAGCTTGGAGTCTCCTCTTTCATCAAAGGTAAAAATATCCAAGAAAAACTCACTTTTCCCTCACCTTCTAGTGTGGCCGATTTTTCCCCTTTGGCAATGCCTTGTTTTTCTCTCCTTATTGAGCTTTGTTTCAACCTTCCAATGGTGGTGGAACTCCCTTCTTGATTCAAGGGTTAAAAACCCTCCTAAAACTCCAAAGGTAAAAACCTAGCTTTTGTGCTTTAAGCCTTTCTTTGAATTAGAAATTTTTCTAAGGGTTTAGGAGTTTAATTATGTCCATTTTGTGTTCTTTGAATGTTGGGATGGAGTTGGCAACTCCATTGCCCACTTGACCGAAATTGAGAAGAGGAAGAGGAGAATTGAAAAGAAACTTGGAAGATCAAGGTAAGAAATCCACCTTAACGTTATTTTGATTGTTTTAGAACTTGGGATGGATTATTAAAGGAATGAAACCAAAATTTGTGCTAGTAATGTGTTTGGTGAAAGTTTGAGAGAAAATTGTGAATTGGTGCTTGAATTAAGGGCCTAGGTGCCAAGCTTTTGAGTTATTGTGTTATATTGTGCTTTATGAGATTTGGATGAGGTTGGTGAATTATTGTGTGCTGGTAGGACCCTTGATGGGTGTGGCTAGTTTAGGATTGAAAAAGGTGAGAATTGATGGGTTTGGATATGTTAGGTTTATGGGGAAACTATGGCAAAATTTTAGTAGGAAATGAGTGTTTTTAGGTGACTTGGTGAATGGGAGGAGTTAGGTGTTTATAGTGTTGAGTAGAGTAGAGTAATAACCTTGAAAATGGTATTTGGAGAACTAGAATGAGAAGGGTAAAAACCTGTAGCAAAAAGGGGTTGTAGAGCATTTGATTCCTTGGAAAAAAGGCTTAGTGTTTATAATCTTGGAAATGGAGGATGAACTTGGGTATAGTTATTGCATTTGTCTAAGATGAATTAGGAATGGTCAAAATGGGTGAGAACAAGAGGTAAGCTACCAAGAGGAAGTTAGAAATGCACAAGTGTGCAAAATGTAAAAGTGAGGAGGGAAATTTGTTGAATTTGAGCAAGAAGTTGAGCAAGGAATAAACCAATGAATTGAAGAGGTTTAGAGCATATTTTAAGGTGTTTAAACATGTAGGAAACTTGTGGAAAGATTAGGGAATGATTAGGTATGGATTAAGGGTTGATTTGGGATTGAAAAATTACATAAGTAGCAGCTTTCAGCAGGATCCGGGACCTAGGTTAGGAACAAGGTCCCGGACCGCATCAAAAAAAGCCCCGAGAGTAAAAACTGTAAGTGGTTCGGGACTTAAGTCTAGGACCAAGTCCCGGACCAGGTAGAAAATTTGGCCGAGAGTACGAGAATGTTTTGGTTCGGGACTATGGGTCTGGACCAAGTCCCGGACCACCCCCAAAAATGTGCCGAAAGTGGTTTTAAGGGTTCTAAACATGGGCGATTGATTGGTGTTGGTTTAAGATTTTGTTTAGGAGTTTTTTGGTGACATATAAATGTCCTAAGAAGTTTAAACAAGTATTGAGAAGTGAATGAAACAGTTGAGAACTTAAATATACTGGAGTAAAAGTAAGATTAACGGGATAACGAGGTAAGTACGAGAGTAGTAGATATTTACATACCGTAGCACCTCAATGTTAATGGAAATGTTTGAAACGATGTCAGTGAATCAAGTATGAGCCGAGGAACGAGAGGTGACATGGTAGAGTGAACCCATGGTGAAAGGTATGATTTTCGCATGTCCTGTATGCTAACGTTGTTACTCTGATTTGTGTGCTTGTATGCTTTGTGTTATCACCTAAACAAGATAAATGCACGAATCGGATTGATTGCACCTTCTTGTGTTTGTATTGTATTATTCCCCGTTGGACTGTATTTTGAATTTGAAGTTTGTATAATTCATGAAATGTGTGATTGTGGATGAGGTGCTTGGATGTTGAGTGTGCACTATAGTTCGACTCATAGTTGAGTCTCGTTGTTTAGTGACTCGTAGAAAGAGTCCTGTTGCGAATTAACGAAAACGTGAAAACACGAAAACTATCGAACCAAGAAACGATAATGCAAACCTACAAACTCACCAGAACATGAGAGAGTGTACGGGATTAGTAACTCCCGATAACGGTTAGAGAACCGAATTAATCCACAAACCAATTAATAGTGGAAGTATATAAGGAACCTCTATCTAGAGGATTGATAATAGTTCAAAGACATAAACTTCGATCGAAGTAAAGAATGGTAAGGGATGACCAAACCCCTTAGAAAAATTGTCGACCCACAATGAGAGGATCCAACTAATATGAACAATGTCCCGAACATGAGAGTATTCGACAAGTTGGGGGAACCCTTAAATCTGAGAATACTAGACATTGGAATTTCCCTAAGCTATTAGAAGATATCGAGAGAGATACTTCTAGGCTAATCCATGAGATTGTATTAGAACTCCGAGAGAGGAGTGTTGAGAATTTGAGTAGTCCGGTAGAGAAACGGACATTTGAGAATTTGAGGAGCTAAGCGTATAGTTCCGTTTGTATTTGAAAGCCCGGTGGTGAGTCTTGTGTATGACTCCGCCCGGAGGTCATGGGTAATGACTTAAAAGATACCTTTGAGTATTTGATTTGAGAATTTGATTGAGAAGTTGAGTTAAGAATTTGGTTGAGATTTGAGGATTTGAGTATTGAGAATTGAGTTGAAACTTGAGAGACTTGATAAATTGAGTTTAGTGGAGAATTGAGTTTGAGTATGGAGAACTTGGTTGAGGTTGAGAGTAAGAGAATTTGAGTAAGAGTAACCCAAGAGAGTGGGTAAGACAATGAGGAATTGAGTAAGGCGTGTGAGGCAGAAACCCTCGAGGCCTATGTGTAGGAGAATATAAAGTAACCCCTTGATGTGTGAGTTCGTGTTGTGTTCGATGCCGAATATTGATTGTGCTAATGTACATATAATGTATTGTTGCCTTGCATGTTGATTGAATTAAAAATGAATCGCATGTTATCGACCAAATAGTCGGTGTATCTCCGTTAGCATGCGGGGTATGCGAATTTCATATGCATCAATTTGCTGAGCCCCTAGGGGCACCGTTTTGATTTTTCAGGTACATTGGAGTCGTCTACCGTTCGAGAGTAGGACGGGGTTGTTATTAAGCATAGATAGTTGTTTAAGAAATTGTATTTATTTGTATTGTGGAATTGTAAGACCGACATGTGGTCGACAAGTTTGGGAATCGTAGTAGACTCGGTATAGAATTGAATTGAGGTTGTATTGTATTTGATTTGGTTAAGGAATGAAATGTAAGGGTTGATATAGAGTACTCGGTATGTTTATTCATTAGACCGATACTGTAGTTGGATTGTTGTATTGGATTGGCCTTGTTAGTCACGTGAGTGACTAGCAGTATTGTAATACCCACCGTTGGTAGTTTGATTTTCGCTGTTTTGATGTTGGTAATTGAGACGGTTTAGGAGTTAATGATTGGATTAGCGGTAGGGGTGTTACATAATCTGATGTGGCAGTGAGAGAAATAGGAAATAGAGTGTTAAGAACCCAAATTTAGGTTTTTGATAATCATGGTCTAACAGATTATAAATATATCAACTATGGTATCGATGTTCTTTTTTCTTTTAGATTGATGATGAAGGTTGCGTTCGGCGTGGTTGTTTTGTGGTTGTTTTGGTCTGACTGTTTTGTGGTTGTTTTATATGTGACAGTATATTATTGTAGTAGAACGTAGGACCCACGTGGGTCCCACGTGGGACCACTTCCAAAACAACCATGAAAAAGCGTCCTCCGAACGCAGCCGAAGTATGCTGTCTTTGAATTCGTTTGGGTTCGTCTAATAGTTGTCCATTATTTATTTATTTGATAGGACTCCCAATGGTTGCGGCAAATTTTTCGATGGTGAGGCAAATGTTTATTCAATTCAAAGCATCAGAAGTCAGAACGGCCAAAATAATGTATATGTTCATTTCCTACACTGACCAAGAAATTTGTGAGGCTCAAGCTCTCAAAAACACGATTCAACACTATTCAACTCTTGCAAGGGGAGCATTCACCAACGTAGCAAGAAGACACGACCTATCGGCCATAAGAACGGCATCACCGAATAAGCTTACAAAAGATTTGCAGAGAATCCTTCTCAAGAAACCGTCTTTGATGCAGGCGTCCTTTCACTTGCACACAATGATTCACAGCCATTTGATATAGATCTTACTTTCCCCTCACACGCGGGCGTAGGTCACTTTGACGCTCACTGTCTTATTCTTCGTGACTGGATTGGTCTCCTAACCAAATCGGCAAATCCTTCTCCAACTTACAATGCAAAAACAAGAGATATAAAGGAAGGAGTGCCCTCTTCCCCTTATGAGTTTAATGACGCATCGAAAAAGACTCAATTCACAAGAATTCTATGTTAAGAAAGCAGTAGTAGCTCGAATAAATCCCAGTAAAACTACATACACATGAAGAAAACCCTCAAAGAATCGAACCACACAAACGAGAATTGGAAAATAAAAGAAACAATAGCCTACCATCTTTGAGCTATGCTCTCGTAGATGACATTAACCAAATACGTAATTAACATATTTCCTCTCAAAATCGATAAACTGAAAGTTATCAAAACTTTTTTTTTATCAAATTCAGCCTACTCTTCTCTTGTTGAACGTGGTTGTAGTCAAGAAGAGTTTGTTGTTTGATCAAAAGATAAAACGGTGTGACTGATCTAACCAAATAGGTTGCCTCCTCTTCATGGATCCCAGCGTAGTGAGCACATATTTTTTTTCTAAATCTTTGACTTCGTATTTCATGTTAACTAACCAATTTCAAATAGATGATAAAGTATACATTTGTACACTTTCCAACGCACTCTTCTTAACATGGAACGATCACATGTAAAATTAACAATTATAGATAATTGAAGTAGATATTTTTAATGGAAAATTATATGTGTTTGGTGAAATTACACACTCCATCCATGTGGTTTTAAAAATTACATTCTCCACCCATGTGGTTTCTCTAATTTTACATCCAACAACTTTTCTAATTTTTGTTCAATTCAAAAGATGCTTAAACGTTGTCCAAAATTGATGAAACTTTACATGGATGATGCTAAAGTGATATATTTTGATCTTATGTCAAATCCAAAGTTTTTGAAGCTTAAATGTGACCTGTGGGACCCAATGAAACATGTCATTGGATCTCACGGGTCACATTTAAGCTTAAAAAACTTAAGATTTCTCACTGAACCAAAATATAACATTTTAGCATCATCTATGTAAAATTTCATCAATTTCGGACAACGTTTAAGCATCTTTTAAATTAACCAAAAATTAGAAAAGTTGTTGAATGCCAACCAGGGGAAACCACATGAGTGGGGAAAGTAATTTTTGAAACCACATGAGTAGAGTGTGTAATTTCGCCAAACGTCATGGGTGGGGCATGTAATTTTCCCTATTTTTAATGTTAGTTGTACATAACTATTTAGCTAAGTCTATGTGAAATTACTAAAAGTGGTAAGTGTTTTTTTCTCCCTTTCCCAGCCACAGTTGTCAATTTGTCAATTCATTTATGAACTTCAATCATGGCTCGCATGTAGATTTGGGGCTAGTTCGCTCCATCCTTCCATTCTTCTTCATCAAGATTTTCCGTATCCGTACGATTCTCAACGCCAAACTTTGCAATCGTCTTCTCCTTCGTGCATTACACCCACCATTCCCTCTTTCATCTCTTCTTCGGTCCCTTTAGTGGTGAACTCCTTCATTTGGGTAGGGTTCCTCCTGTCCAACCAACTCTCGACTACTCAACCGACGCCAAGCATTTCTAATATGAACTCTCCCTCCGTAGATCAGTTGAGGATCTATCCTGCCAACAATGAAGCTTTACCGCTCTCAATCAATGGCCAGATAGACCATGACCTGAGCACCTCCTATGACCGTTGTTTATTGGGAAAACTTATCACCAAGTGAAGTGCTGACGTCTTGGTTATGGAAAGCACTCTATCAAAGGTCTGGTAACTCGTTGGATCCCTCAAGATTAGGCAAACCGGCAAACAGATCGTCCTCTTGGAATTTGAAAGGATCATCACGTTGAACATGGTGATGGACCGTGTCATTTGATGGAGCGCTCATTCTCGAGCGGATCAATAAAGCCATGGCTTCTTCAGATCATGATTTCTCTAGCTTCCCTATCAGGATTCGTGTTCATGATGCTCCGCTGGTCCTACAAAAGATGTTGCCTGAAACCTTGCATGTCGCTTTAGAATCTTCAAGACATTTGGAGAACAAGGAACACGCTTTGGTGGTGACTTTTTGAGACTCAAAGTCATGATCTCTGTCAATAAACCCATTCTTCGCTGCTTGAAGATCGTTCTTGAAAAGGGGTTAAATCAACCTTGTGAGTCACGTATGAAAGATGACCACTGATATGCTTCAAGTGCGGCCTCTTTGTTCACTCGATGAAGGACTACCCTAGCCAATTAATCATTCACACCAGAGTTTATCCCTATGTCCTCTGGCTTCGGGCCCCGGGGCTTCGCATGGGGAATAGGTCTAGCTTTAATAAAACTTTGATATATGGAAGCTTGCTTGCGATCTCTTAGGTACGCATCAGTTCAATTTACAGGAGCACCATGAACCCAAGGCTCATGTTCTTCAATGCAATGGCGTTCAAACAGATGTGTCTACTCCCATCACCCCCCCTCCCCCCGCATGGCCATGCGTCCCACTTTGGCTCGGGTTCATGTTTTGTCTTATCAGACTCCTTCATGAACACCTCTGCCATACCCGACGAGGGTAAAAGCCCCACTAATTCGCTGGATTCTACCAGCGGAAAGAAGCATACTTATGAGCGGGTGTTGAGTAAGGATCAACTCAAGACTGTAGCCTCCGCTCATAAGCTGACCACAAACAGTAAAAAGGAAAGGTTGTCTTGGCTCATAAGGACCCGTCTTGGTGATTGATCTAGTCCATAGCGAGAGACTCCTCTTTGCCCTTTCCTTGAAACGGCTGATGAGGCAGCCCTTGGTTCATCTGCGGGCTGCCCGGAGGAATGATCCAGTTTCTTCATGGCTACCGGGGATGACAAAATCTATGGAAGCCATGTGTGGATACTGGAAATCCGGCTCTGATGTCTCACTAATAAGGATGCTCCTTCGTCTGCCCTGGACTTATGTGTTTATAGCTCTTTATTACTCTTGTTTTCATGATAAGTCTAAGTTTTGGTTGTTTGTTTTGATGTTAAGTTTTAGTTGGGCATTGGACTGGTTCGTGTTTTCATAACCAAGTTGAAGAAATCATCAACAAGTTCTCCCGGTGCCTTGGGTTATGCATTTTATTTGCATCATCAGTCTCTCATTGCACTCCTTCTTAAAGGATATCCTCTCGGGCTGGATAGACAACCGTCCATAGGTAGGGGTGTCAAAATCGGGTTTCGGGTCGGGTTGACCTCAACCCAAACCCGACCCGAAAATAGTTTTGGTTAACCCGAACCCGACCCGTTTTTTTAAAAATTTATTTTATTTTTTTAATTTTGGATTATTTAATAAAAAATATAATACTATAATATTAATTAATTATTATGTACAATATATACTCATATGTTATCGATTAAATGTTTATTTTTGTCATAAATTAATCATTAAATACTAATTAAGTCATTAAATATAACATATTTTCTATTTTTAATTAATTTTTTCGGGTTACGGGTTAGCGGGTTCAACCCGAACCCGAAGCGGGTTTCAATGACCCAACCCGAACCCGACCTGAAAATCATTTCGGGTCAAAAATCTCAACCCGAACCCAGCTTTTTACGGGTCGGCTTTGGGCCGGGTTTCGGGTTCGGGTCAAGATTGACATCCCTATCCATAAGGATAAGGTTGACCTTGGTGGTTTGCCCCTTTGGAGTTTGCCGTTGTTGCTCTCGCTTCGGAATTTGGGCCAGGAGATATGCTGTTGTTTTCTTGCACTTGCATGTGCTTTTGTGGCCTCAATCTTGTTGTCCTTGTGGCTCTCAATTTGTTTGAGTTATTTGGTTATCATAGCCTTTCACTATCCTCTAATCGTACTCTTAGGTTTGTAATTTAGTTTTCTTAATATATATCGTCTTCGTTTTGTAAAAAAAATGGTAAGTGTTTATTTAATCATTTTTCTAATAAATATAAAGAGAAATAATACAGAAGTGACTGCAACAAAATAGATAGCTTAATAAGGGCAAAAACTTACAAAAAAAAACCGTTAAGAGTGGGGTAGAACTGTAGAAGGGTAATTAAGTGTATTTTTTTTTATAATTACAGTAGTTGGTAGATTTCAAACCCAATTCTAGGATACCACTCTTTTACCGACCAAGCTAGGGACTTGGCAGAAGGGTATATTAAGTAATTCTTTGTGTATGACCATGAGTTGCGGGTTAAAAAACTACTGAAAATAGTTTTTGAAATAGCGAATTCTTGGCTACACCCAGCCGCTCCGTTCCTCTTTTTTTTTTATGAACCCGGCGCCCTTTCGTTTTTAATTTTTTTTTAAATCTCAAAATCTTTAAATTATTGCAACTTTTAATATATAGGTCCAAAATGAAAAAAAATTATATCATTGTTCATATAAATTCAAGCTCTTCAAAACAAGACCAGTCATGGATATGTTTGACAACTTTTAAAAAATTATTTTTACATGTATAATGCACAAAACGTAAAAACATTTGTATATATGGTCATACGAACCTATACAAATGTTTTAAAAATGTACATCCACACGTAAAACGTGTACATCATCGCAATAACTCGACAGGTTTTTAGGGTTTGTAGTGGCGGGTTTTAGGGTCTAACTTCGACGTTTTTAGCTATCATAGGGTGGGTTTTAGGGTGTTTTGGGGGTAGGGTACTATTTGGAATTTGTTTCGTACTTTATATTGTAGCAACTAACTCGACAGGTTTTTTAGGGTTTGTGGTACCCTAAACCCGCAACTGCAAACCCTAAAAATGCCTTCGACGTTTTTAGCTATCCTAGGGTGGTTTTTGGGGTGTTTTGGGGGGTAGGGTAATCTATTTGGAAACAATTCTATACTTTAAATTGTAGCAACTAACTCGACAGGTTTTTAGGGTTTGTGGTCACGGGTTTAGGGTCTGCCACTACAAACCCTAAAATGCCTTCAACATTTTTTAGCTTTTCTAAGGTGGGTTTTAGGGTGTGTGAGGTTAGGGCAATCTATTTGGAAACCGTTTATATACTTTAATGTGGGAATGTACATATTTTAATGTGAGAATGTACATGTTTTAATGTGACGATGTACATGTTCAAATGTGAGAATGTACATGTTCAATTATGAGAATGTATATGTTTTAATTAACATCTGTATATGTTTGTATGACCGCCTGTACAAGTGTTCTTCCTTATATGTACAGGTTTTAATTTAAGGATGTCATATTTAATTATTCGTACAGTTTATATGACTATCTATATGTTTTTTAATGCGAGGATGTACATGTTTTTACGTGAGAATGTACATGTTTTAGTGAACATTTGTACATGTTTGTACCATCTGTACAAATTTTTGTTTACGTTCTGTGCACTATACATGTAAAAATAATTTTTTTTTGGGAAAATTCACGAGATACCCCTGTTTTCTTTCGTAATTCACAATATACCCCTGTGATTTTAGTAATTTAACTTTAAACATGCTTAAATGTTGTTCAAAATTGATGAAACTTTACATGGACGATGCTAAAGTGTTATATTTTGGTCCAATATCAAATTTGAAGTTTTAAGCTCACATGTGACCTGTGGGACCCAATGAACACTAAAATCACAGGGGTATATTGTGAATTACGAAAGAAAACAGGGGTATCTCATGAATTTTCCCTTTTTTTTAAGTTGTCAAAATATATCCATGACTGATCTTGTTTGAAGAGCTTGAATTTAAGAGAACAATGATATATTTTGGGAAAATTCACGAGATACCCCTGTTTTCTTTCGTAATTCACAATATACCCTTGTGTTTTAGTAATTCAACTTTAAACATGCTTAAATGTTGTCCAAAATTGATGAAACTTTACATGGACAATGCTAAAGTGTTATATTTTGGTCCAATATCAAATTTGAAGTTTTTTAGCATCGTTCATATAAAGTTTCATCAATTTTGGACAACTTTAAGTATGTTTAAAGTTGAATTACGAAAATCATAGGGGTATATTGTGAATTACGAAAAAACAGGGGTATATCGTGAATTTTCCCTATAATTTTTTTTCATTTTGGACTTATATATTAAAGTTACAATAATTTAAAGATTTTGAAAAAAAATTAAATAAAATAAAAAAAGGGCGCAGGATTCTTTTTTTTAAAAAAAAAATTAAAACCGAAGTTGCGCGCTTATCATGGTGGATGTAGCCATGTCTGGCTACAATTGTGTAACGCCCCTATTTAACATATTTAGCGGAAATAAAACTAAAGGCGTACAGATCATCGGGTTCCAAACACCGGGTACCAAACCTCACCAAATTACAACTTAATGATTACAACTGTCACGGCCTGAACCTCGAGAAAACTTAACAGAAATAAAACAGAAATAAACCATAAACTCTCAAAGCCTAATCCCATCCCAATCACTCGTTCTCTTCGTGGCCACCTGTAAAATAACTCGTACCTGCAAGATAAAACCAAGCAGCCCACCCCAAGAGGGGTGGGTCAGTTCCCTGGAATGGAACTGGTACGATCCTCCAAAAACAAACTTATAATACAAGTCTTAGATAATTAATAGCAAGAAAATAAACACTTAAACCACACAGAGGAACAAGGCATCTCACGAATCACCAAATCAAGATGGCAAGATAAGAGTAAAGGTTAATAACAGAAAAGAAAAGTTAGTGAAACAAAACCACGTCATGTGTTAGTGGACATCCATTGCTTTAGTTAGACCCAATACCCGTCAGGAGTAGAAAGACTCAGATAGTCACAGAGGACTAGGTAATAAGACAGATCCAAGATTCAATAACTCAAGAGTGGAATAATTCAACTGGGAGAGATGGCCCCCACCGCCAGATAAATGTCCGTATGGATGAGGGATATACAGCCCCCTGTTGTCAGATTAAAAATGTCCTGATGGACGAGGGATATACAGCCCCCTGCTGTTAAATATAAATGCCCCTATGGGCGAGGGATATACAGCCCCCTGCTGTTACCATTGAAGACGCCGCACGCGAAACCTCAAGAACCAGCTCATGGATGAAACGATATCCAGAGTCAAAGAAGAATTTACCAAAGTTGACCTTTTTCCAAATTCCCACCAGATCACCAACTACCCAGAGCAATACCAAAAACACTCAGTCCTACGAGTGCAGAAGCGTAAACCCTAAGCAGTCGATGTCTAATGGAACAACCAAATAGAAGGAACCAATACACATGTAAACTCCACATTCAAGGCTCAGTTAGTCATACGAGCTGAGTTAGTCACACAACCATTTCCTTTTTTTTAGAATTCCTCTTTAAGTCAGTTAGTGTTTCACGAAAACGTCCCAAGTCAATCAGCAAAGTACGGAGTACGAGAAATCGTACCTGGTATGTGCAGAACAGTAAATAACTCGAATAAGTGATTCCCCAAGTAACCTATAATTAAGGTATTCGAAGTGTCGATTAATTAAGGGACTTATAAACTAAACAATCTTCTATCCTTACTGACTAGTAGTTCCAGGTTTACCATTATTCTCTTACAAGGGTTTGGGCTTGACTTGTCAACTAAATCCTTTACTAGGCCCATTTTGTTTAGTTCAGAACGATGTAGAATTTATTCCTGAGAGTGACCCAAACTCTCTTTGAATTGTTTAAGTGGGCTTTTGGAGTTCATAGACTTGGGCTTGGTAGGTTAGCCCAAGACCGTGTTAAGTTTATGTTTGTAATAAAACCCTTAAGTTGATAGCGACTACTTAATTACACACCAATCAAAACTTAAGGTTATCATACATATACATTCTACTTATTATAACTATCACAAGGAATATTATTTCCCACATCTATGTAATGTATTTATATATATATATTATTTATGTATAAGATTTATCCATAACATTTTTAGGAAATTTTACTGTATTTATTTATGTTTAATAACTTCTAGGCTTAACACAACCGACCCATGGTTTATAAAATAAAGTGTTTCCTTTATTTATTTAATATATATAAGTATACCCTATTAGAAATTAACTAAGACATTCCCTATGTAACTTATTATGTTTAAACTATCTTATTACTACAACCTTACTGTATTCCAAGTATATTTCATAAAGTATTTCTTTTACCATATCTTAGGATTCCAGCTCTTATATTATTTAGTTATTATAGTGTTAATTTATTAGTTTCTTGTTTTACTCTAAGTTACTGCTTTATTCCCTTTTATAAACGCGTAAATATATATATATTATTCCTTAGTTGAATTAAAAATATTAACTCCCTATATATAATAAATAAAATGTAGGATAATTAAATTCCTTAATTTATATAAGTTTCTACTTAAGTAAGTATATATCATATATGTAAATAATTTCACTTCTTTTAAAAGCTAATACCAAAATTTATAAACTTACTGTTATAAAATGTTAATTTAGTTTCCCTTTTTTCCCCAGCTTAAAAGTTAATTAACAAACCATACTTTAATTTTTGGTTACATTAAAAACCTTATTATAGGTTATTTCTTATGAAAAACTCATAAACCAATTTTTAAAACCTTTACCATTGCCCAAAAATCCCAAATTTAATATACAGTAACTATAACATTTTAGACATATTATAAAATTTTTATTTCATAAAATATCTTTTTAATTTAGCCAAATAATTCCAGAAAACCCGTAACTTGCAAAAATCATAACTTATGTTTAAAAACTCCAAAACCATAATAATTTACATAAAATAAACTAGATTAAATAAGGAATCTATGGTTAAAATTTCAAGTCAAAATACCTTCGGGAAGGCCATTAACTAAAATCAACAAGTTAGAGCCAAATTCTGAAATTTAATAAACTTATAACATTCTTAATTAACCCGATCTAATCTCGGCCGTCAATCTTTTAAAACGAGATCGGACGGCCCCTGTACTCCCAGTTCTTCAACGAACCCAGAACCTAACCCGCGTACTAAATCCGATTTTTCCTAATCCACAGAACGAAATCGAGTGATTCTTGTTTCTATAGTTTCGAAATCAAATTTCGGTTCTAATGATACCGGTTTCCCCAATTATAATGCAGTTTCAATGGAATTCGAATTCAGTTCGAAGTTAGGGTTCTTAATAGTTACAGAATGCAATTCGGACACAATCTAACAATTCTCCTAATCTAACACGTAATTGACTAAATTGGAACATGGATTAGGTCAGAAACACGACAAGGTTTGACAAAAACGGAGCAATTGATCGGAAACTTCTGGAGTTGTGCGAATTGTGTGAATTCAAATTCGGGAAACTGGAAAAATTCGAACTTCGAGCAGTTCGTGGTGCCAACTTTGAGGATCTATAACTTGCAGTAAAAATCGAGTTAGACTATGTATAAGGACTCCTCGAAAGAGCAAACTTAGATCTACGTATTGATAACAAGAACTAATCCTAACTCGCAACACACAGAGAAATCGAAGCTAGAAGTTGCGAGTTTACCTTACGTTTTCTGGGAAAAAACTGTGATTTTATGTGATGGTGAAACCGAGACTTTAGACACCTTTTCCTTCCATCCGTTGAGAATTGGCTTAGGCCATAAATGAAAGTTTTAGAGGAATTAGAGCTCTTCAAAACGAGCTAAAGAACATGGAATTTGGATGAGAAACGAAGAAGTTATGGCTGATCGAAGTTACCTGATTCGAAGAGAAACTGGAATTGCAGTTTCGGTTTTTTGCAGGTGGCTACTTTGACTCGATTTTCCGGTTGATTCAGAACGAGTTAGGGTTTGGTATGAGTTAGGTTGTTTAGAGGGAATGTAGAGAAACAACAAAGAAGACGGCACTCAAAAACTCCTTAAGATGAGAAAGTTATGAAGGTCACAAGATAGGGAAAAACCTGATTTTCGGTTCTGGAAATATAGAAGATAAATCTGTGTGAGTGTTGGGGCGCGATTACCGAGGCGGCGATGAGTCAGCAGTCCATGCCACGTCAGCCTTTATCAAAATTTTGGCTCTAAACTTCATTTGATCATAACTTTGGCTAGGATGATCCGTTTTGATGTTCTTTTTATCGATCTTCATGGTTTTCCATAAGCTATTTATTGGTATAGGTTTCATGGCCTGGTTTGACCATTCTCAAAAAGTCAACCCTAGCAAGGCTTAATAAGCTTTAAGGTTTCTAGAATTTTATATTGACTTTTATGTTTCAAAACAATGTTCCAACACTTCCTAAATCTTTAATATAGTTGGAGTGTTTAGAAAATTTCCCAAGATTTATTGACTTATAAATCTTATTATTAAATTCATAATACTATATAATAATATAATAATTAGGGTTAAATGGGAGAAAACCCCTAAATAAATTTCACAATTCCATATAATAATTTAATATTCATAATTCCATATAATAATTTAATATTTAATAAAATAAATCCCCTAAATTAATTTAAATTAATTTAGGGGTATTTCAAATTGGTTGTAGGCAAGAAGGCAAGACATGCTCTTTTGAAACCCAATTTCTTGGCTACAACCACATGTAGCTATAGATAGCTACATACATGTACATTTGGTCATTGAAAACTGTACATGTGATCATTCAAAACTGTACAGATGTATATGTACATATATACAGTGAATTGTGATATTTCTGAATTTGTACTAAATGTACATACTAACTTTATAAACTGTACAACAAACTTATAAAATATGTACATTTACTCTACACAAACTGTACCATGAAAAATTTGGCTACATATGATTATAGCTAAGACTAAGTGCTTTTGAAATTAACCCAACTTTTGACCATAGTGTTGAAATTTTTCTTTTTTAAAAAAAAACTCCGCTATCCCATTAAAGTCCGATTTGAAGAGGACCCTCGTCTTCTTCTTCTCTACCGCTTAATATCTAGTTAGTCTGCGTAACAGCCACGAATGACGACCAGATAGCTAGAGCGTGACACGATATGGTCGATAATGCAACTTTGAATACAATGCATGTAGCAAGACGTTATTATACTCTTTTCACCGATCGAATATATACAATTTTCTAAAAAGGAAAACCATGGGTTGTTGCTGCCATTGTTGCTATTATAAACTTCTTATCCAAGAAACATAAGTACATAACAGCTACTATAAATTAGTACTACGCTACGCTTTAATTATTTATTCATCTTATCATGCAGACACACACCAATAAACGCACTAATTAGATTAAAGTAATAAAGTCAAGGTGGCTGGAGATCCGTCAAGAAAAGACACCCTTCCAGCTAACATATACATAATGTAACTCAACTGCACACAAAAAGGCGTACCTTATCGCGAACCACGTATGAGTCAAATAACCACTCTTCCGCCTTCTAAAGGCCTCTAAAACTGACCTCAAAAGACGATTCTTTTATGGATAAGTGCAAGCTAGCTTCCCTCGTTTTTAAGAACAATCGCATTAGAAGAAGATACCCTTTTTTTAATGTAACTTTTGTTTTGTACTCCCTCGTCACAGTTTCAGTGGGATTTATATATCTAGTCGCCGGTGATGATAGATTAACATGCCGTGCACATGGGGTTCTCTCTAAATTTATCTTAACAAGGAGGGAAGGGTGCTCAACATGGTGCTCAATTAAATCATGACCTTTGAATTTATAATAAATAAATTTAAGGTTTAGATTTTACTGTTTGTTATAGGAGTATAGATGTCAAATTTAATTTTTAATTTTTAGAAATAAAGGAAAAAATATAAGATTGCACGATCTATTTTTCAAGGAAAAGAAATAAATCAATAATTTTAATAATATAGAAGTGGAGTAGTGATTTGAAAAATCAAAATTCCCACGTTTTACGCAAAAAAAATTATTTAAAAATAAAAAATTAGAAATTTAATTGACAACTCCTTATAGAAATGTATAAGAACAACGTTGAATTTATTTATTACTTAATAAAACATTACAATTATACAAAAATAAATCAAAGAATTATATTTTGAAACAACTATTATTTTACCTAAATATCTACACTTTTACCTGAATTAGAAATTAATTAAAATTTACACTTCTAACAAAAATCCACACTTGCATTTTAAAAATATGACATTTTACTAAAATATCTAAATAAGAATGTAATTTTAGATGAGTTTGTATATTGCAACGATCTAATTTGAAAAAAAATGATAAACCATTAATTTTTTTAAGTGGGAATGCAGTTGATCTAGTTAGAAAAAGAGAAAGAAAGATGTACATTTTAAACAAATTATTTTGAAAGAAGCAATTAGAAAATACTTTGACATGAACCCTTTATAATAAATATAAGATCATAAGTGAAATTCCTAGGTTGTCTTATTTATTACTCATTAAAATAATTTCACTCATTCGCTTTAAAATTATATTGTTCAAATAAAAAATCTACACTTTTATCAAATAAATCTACACCTACATTTTATAAAATCTATCCTTTTACTTAAATAACTACACTTTTACTTAAAGGAGCAATTACTAAAAATCTACAATTTTATCAAATAAATCTACACCTTCATTTTGAAAAATCTATCGTTTTATCTGAATATCTACACTTTTACTTTCATTTTTAGAAAATACTAAAAATCTGCACTTCCGTCATACAGA
Source organism: Limonium bicolor (assembly GCA_023374045.1). Lineage (NCBI taxonomy): Eukaryota > Viridiplantae > Streptophyta > Magnoliopsida > Caryophyllales > Plumbaginaceae > Limonium > Limonium bicolor. Next base: position 377,898,594 of record CM041776.1, read on the forward strand.
TCTACACCTTCCTTTCAAAAAATCTATCCTTTTACCTAAATATCTACAATTTTTCTTAAATGAGCAAACAAATCTACATTTGTATTTTTAAAATTGTATAATTTTAGTTAAATATTTAATTAGATAGAAAACTATAAACCATCAATTTTAATAAAGATTCCACATTTTAAGCAACTTACTTTATTTAAAAATAACAAATTAAAAAAATATTTTGACATAAAGTTTGTAGCATTAATAGATGTTTGAAAGAAAGTTAATTATTAAAATGCTAATTACTTTCACAATCTTCACGTTCAAGGATTGGTGAATGAAGAGAGATAAATGAGTAGAGAGGGTGATTTTTTTAAGATGGACTAGAGGAAGTTGGGTGAGAAAAACTTCCGTAAACTTATCTCCTATCAATAAGGGGGAGTGATTGGTTATAATAGAAAAAGTCTATTATACCCTTATTATTATTATTTGATTGTTTTTCTTTTTTATAAAACTAATTATTAAATAAATACATATACGATCTAATGACTAGAAATTGTTTAAATATGCCCAAACTTGATACCATGGGTAAGGTCCCTGTTTGAAGGTACATGCGTCCAAATCGGAAAAGGCTAGATGATACTTCACAGTACTAGCTAGGACCGAAACAGCGCCAACACCATGGGACTCGGTTCTCATTCTAAATCTTATTAATTCTTCTTTTTAGCTATACAACAAACCATAGTTTACCCATATAGTAATAAACAAAAGGGGAGAACTTATGGTTTTACTTATTAGTATATTCATAATGTTTTGTTATGTCGACGAAAGAAATTATTGGTGGGTCCTCTAAAAATGATTGGATGAAGTAAAGTCTTATCCCATCACATGCACCCAATGTTTCTTAATTCTTAGTTAGTTTATAAGCACCCATCGGCCCACAGAATGGTTGTTTTCAGTCAGCTGTCTTCATGATGAAACGACAAGCTGAGCTTCAGCTGCAGAACAGGTGGCAAACATCTGAGACCCACTATATATGACTGGTGCATGCTTGATTTGTCATAATGTTAAGAGTTACAGTCAACTAATTCCTAGTGTCTGTCTGAATACCATTGGTTTGCTCACCCAGCAATAAACAGGGATAACGACACCTTGATGAGGTTGTGTTGTCCGATTATAGCTGGGGCTCCAAAGTGGCTGTAGCTGTTGATTGCTTGCTGTGTTGTTTGAAGTACACTGGCCGCGCCGATGTTTTGTTTCAAAAGACTAGATATGCTGAACTAAACCTATCTTTAACTCTACGCAGGGGACTACTGGCAGTAGTCTACTGCTAGTGCTACATATACCTTTTACAAACTGGGAATGATGACGAGCTTGCGGCGAGGGGGAGTGCACAAATTTTCCTTGCTTGATTCCCATCCAGAAACTGTAAGATGAATATGAAAAAAGAATGGTGTCATCTTGTCTAAATCTAGGTAGGACAAGAGATGTATCATGGTCAAGGATATATAACACTTAACTCCTCAGAAAAACCCCCAAAAGGAACATAAATAATAATATAAACCAACCTAGTAAAGCTGTACGACCTCATGCTCAAGTTATAAGAGCATACCTATGGACACTGTCATGGTCAATCTGGCAGAGCCAGATGTTCAATCATTCAAGAAGACAACAGTGGTGTTTCAGTGCTCTCTATATCCTGTTTGATGTCAAGGGGCAGAGGTGGGGACTCTGGTTTTAGTCGCAGAGACATACCCAATGCTACCATCTGAAGAATAAATTAGAGTATGATGTTACCTAGCTTATCCATCAGAAAAAATTCAATCATAATTAATTAGAAAATGCCAGAGCAGATTCCCTATCTAGAAATTTTTGAGCAAGAAAAACAGGTCAAGATGGATCACCAGGGACAACGATGCGCACACGATGCTGAAACCTTTGCAGTCGAATGGAGCATCACTGGATAGGAATAATGCTGGAAGGAGCAGTTAAGGAAGAATCAACAAACAATGTGGTCTTTATCTTCAAACCTAAATTTGAGAAAACGTTAAGTGGGGATGGGACTGGGAGTGTCTACAGAACAGACATACATGTCAGTGGACTCATAACAAGAGGTGATAACAGACTTGCAAGAATAAGCATATTGTAACCAGCCAGCTCCATGTCAATTAAGTATCACCTACATAAGATAGTGGGTAAGATAGTGGGAACCGAATGTAGGTGACAAGAGACAGGAACCGGATTCATGATACAGTGAGAGTGGTACTCAAGCCAACTCACCAAAGGGAAAGATGGAAGTAGATACGGTGATAAGGAGTAGAGGCTTCCGCCCATAGTCATCAGAGAGCTGGCCCAAGAGCGGAAGGACAACCATCTTAAATATACCAACCACCTGCACATCCACTTTGAAATTAAAATTAACATCCTTTTGGAGCCATGATGAGTTTTCTACTCAGACTACGACCGTTCAAACTTGCCAGTGTCAAACAACACCAGTAATTCGAATTACACGTTTCATGGAAGTGGAACAAGAGATGTAGTAACCATCAGCAGCGGATTGTGCAACAAGAGCTGTAATACCATCAGCAGCGGTTTCTTAGCATAAATTAAACCTCATATTGTAGTTGTAGGTTATTAACTATTTTGAATTTTATCCAAAATCACAGCCACTTCAGAAACTCAGATTTTCCACTCTGCGCAATCATTTTGACGCCAGGAATTATCTTCACAATAGATGGCAACAACAACCCCGTCCTAGAATTGAGTTCAAGAAGAAGAAGACGAAATAGTGAGCGGAGGCTGATTAAGAAGTTTACAGTCTGCTGAAGGCCGTTGAGGTAAATGGCTTCAGAACAGGTAAATTCCCCGGGGCAGAGAGCTCCATAGATGACATCAACCAGGACAGAAACTGTCATCTCCTCGACGATCCAGTGGAAGCATAGAGGCAACAGCAAGTGCACCAGCGGTCTCAAATCACCGACGCTCGAGTAGCGGTCCGTCCACATCTCGGAAGTTTTAAATTTTTAATGCCACAGCGATAAGTAGAATTGGAATTGAGACTCTTGGCAGGGAGGGAGAGAGAGAGAGAGAGGGCAAGCAGGACAGCGGATGAATAGATGGCGATGATTGAGAGTAGTGCGCATTTATGTACAAACCGCCGGAAGAAACTGACGAGAGACTCAATTGAATTGCAAAGCGCCAAAAACTATCAAGGCCATGCGGATCTCGTGTCCAACAGGCAATTTCCTCCCGCCGGTGCGTGCTCGTCGTGTGTCTTTGAAGATTGTATATCTCTCTGTGCGAGCAGCTCGGACCGTTGCGTTGGCCCCGTCACGAAGCGGGACTGGAATTGGTTTTTTCTGAGAAACATTGTCACAGACTCACAATCATCAATTATTTAGATGATCTACTATAAGTTACGTGGTACTGATGAAGTCTGGAAAAAACCATCATTGTATTGATGTGGAAGCGATGAGTGAGACTTTTTTTTTTTTCTCGAAAATAATGAGTGAGACTGAGCTGACATACTGAGTTAAACAGTGCAGTTTGATTCAAAGGTGGCAATGGGCCGATCTCGGGACCCATTCCCTACCGGTCCCATACTCAGGTTGAGGAAACCAAACCGGCCCGGTTGAACCAGGTCCTGGTTTTAGATGGCAAGTTACATCTCCCACGTGGTTTGTTCATTCAGTTCTTGTTTTAAATGACTTGGTTGTTGGTGTTGTTATTTTTGTTACATATTTAATAGTAAATTTATAGTATATTAAGGTGTTTTCTGTATGGGTCATGTGTTCTTCTCAAATAGCATATTGTCACATATGAAACAGTCAAAACAAAAACAACTACCATACAAATATGTCAAAGCAAACATAATGTTTGAATAGTATCATTTATTTTCAACAGACATTTGATTTTTCAATTGTTTTTATTCTCAAATGGTCCAAATTCCTAATATGGTCTAGTCTTTGCTCAATGGTTGAGGCCCCAAGCCATCATGGTTGCATAAGTATAATGTTATAGTGTATTATGTGATGTAGATTTGTATTAACTCTTTTATATGTTTGTGGATTATGGTTTTGAATTGATGATTATGAAGGAACAAGATGACAAAAAGATTTATGTGGCTTGATCTTGAATGATCTAATTCACGGGCGGTTTGTTAGAGGTTCTTAGCATGATTGAAAGAATACAAGAGACGAGAGAGAATATTAATGCATGTGCGGAAATAGATGCGGCATTGACTGCTATTTATAGCCAGTTCGCTGCACATTTACTGACCGGTTTGGTGACACGGGCTACCTTCACGTGAAGTAGGACTGACGTGACCCTGAATGGCCTTGTCACGAACAAAGCTTTCTTCTCTTGCCTGGTTGCCCGTTAATCATGAAAATGACACATCAATCTTGAGGTATTTAATGATGTGTCAGGGACATGTGCAAGTGGTAATAACAGGTTGTATGAGGAAATTGATGGGACGGGATGTCACCGTCACGCGTGCAAGATCATGAGTGCTCTACATAGTAGGGCTGAGGTCGTTGCAACAGAAGCAAGCCGGGGTAGCTGACCGGGGTTCCATCTAGTAAAATCCGACTGATCTGGCCGGCTGATGTCGGCCCTAGCCTTCGCTCTGGGAATGGGGTTTCTGTTAGGCAAACACAGCTTCCTCAACTCGATGATTGGTGGCCGATTATCTTACTCTGCAGTTGTTGGCTCCCCATTTAGGTACATATTTAGAAGTACAAAAGTATGTCTGATTAGTTTCTCTTAATGACATGGTTAAAATAAGGTTAATTATACTGTACCAACACTTAGTTCGTACAACCTTTCTTATGCACATTCCAGTTTTGAGCTAGTTCTAGTTCGTCAACAGTTCTAGTATAATATTTTATAGGATTCAATCCTGTATCAACCTGTATCAGTAAGAAAGAGGATGTAGTTTGGTAGAACAAACAGGAATATGTTGATAAAAAAAATCCATAGTCGCTTTTTAAGTAATCGTAGTCATTAGAAACTAGAGTTGATTATTTGTGAAATACCCAGAAAATTCCAAGCTAGGAATAATATAGTATATGGTATGGGTAGCATGTCTGAGGTTAGTTAAGGTGGCCCAGGGAATTAATCTTTCTCCTTAATGTGTTTATGAATATTGGTAACGTTTTGCCTTAATGGATTTAATTATATTTCGAATACTATATGATATGGTATTATTCTCTCTCCTAATTTTTCTCTAAGTTAATTAAACTTCAAACTATTCCAGAGTATCTTTCCAACTTATTCTAAGTATTCAGAGTTCGAATTCAATTTGGCTTTCTCTTGTGGTTATTTGATTTCAAGAGTTCAAATTCTTTTTGACTACTCAAAATATTATTCTGTTAACTCTCCTTATTCTTCTCTCAGTAAATATATTACTGGTGTTTTCTTTTATTCTTTTAAGGGGTTGTTCTTTTCCTTTGTTAAACCTTTAAATTATTTACAAACATCTCTCCTCTTTCTAAATTATTTCCTTCCAAATAAATGTCTATTAATTGACTTCTTGATTTTGTTTCTCGTTTTGATTTATTCCTTCCAGATTACTTCACCAATTTTCTTTTACTGATCGTCATAATTTAACGAGATCTATCTTTTGGAAATATTTTAATTACCGAGAGTTAGAACTCTTTCTTAATTATTTTATTTGTATTTCCTTTTAGCATAATCTTTAATTAGTTATTCTCTTTTTATTATACAAGTAATTCTATTTAAGGGTTGATTTCTCTTCATTATTCTCCATCCTCAATACGCCGCTCTTGCGTTTACTTTCTACTCATTGTTTTTCACGCTCTTTCTTTCAAACCCTTGGTGATTTCTCGCTAGTGTCGTCGAGGTCTGATTATTCCCTGTGTCCAGTTGGTAGATTGGTAGGGTAATGTATTCTACTTAGGTTGTTTAGTTATCTACTCGTGCTTGATGAATTCTGATTGTGATTTTTGGTTATCTAGACGCCGATTACATCGATGAGTGCTATCATTAGTCCGGAGCAGTTGGGCTATTGAGGGATTTGGTTTTTTTCCAGGTAAATTCTATGCTCAATGATTGTTTTGACTGATGTTTTGTAAAAGAATTGGAAAAGGTTCCGCTGTGTTTTATGAGTTCTCAATTGTGGTTTGAGGATTTGGAATTGTTTTCCCACGTTTTTGGAATTGAGGAATTGGATTGGGATTGTTTATTTTAGTTATGGTTTTTGGGAGTCTTTCACAGGTTGTATTCTGTTGTTTGGGAGCCCTAGGTGCTCCCTATTATTATTATTTGCGCTGCACACATTGTTGCAGTTAAGCTCTATGATCTACTCTATGTTACTGTTGTTTCATAGGGGGTGTGCACACTTAAGGACTTATGGTGAGGTGGTTGTTTGACGGTCCCCTAGGTGACTGTCCTGGAATTGTTGTTTGGGGTCCCATAGGTGACCCCGTGTTCGGAATTATGGTTGTCTCCTGTTGAAAGCTCCCTACTGTGGTTTCGGTATTGTTATTTTTCTGGAAATTCATCAATTGTTCAGTAAAATCTTCCCATCTGTTTATTAAAGGCAAATGAGTTCTAAAATGTATTTTACAGGTTGAGGTGGAATTTACTCAGTTTTTCTGATTTGTACGATCCTTTCTGTGTTTTGTCTATGTTTTATGATCGCAGGTATGAATGACTAATTGTGGGGATCGGGACAGCGAATCACATAGCTTAGGGACTACAAACATTAAGGCGATGTTTTGAATTTCAGTGATTAAGGGATGTTGTTATGTTCTCAGAGTTTTATACATTAAATGTTTATTTTGCTTCCGCGTAACTTGAAGTTAACTTTGTTTTTAAGTGTTAATTGGTTCATTAGCCTGAGCACCCATGGGAATTGGGTGTGGCGGTAATGCCCTGGACGTTTTGAGATCCGCTGCTGTGTTGAAGGTTATTTCATCTGAGTTTTGGATAAATGAATTTATTGGCATTTATGAATTGGTTTTATTTGAGTTTGAGCTTTGTTTTGAGGTATTTAATACTGATCTTATCTGTTCAAGGGTTCCTCATGTTATTATTGAGTTTTACATGAGAGTTTCTAATGGTTTTTGGTTTATGTTTACGTTTTAAAACTGCACTTAAGGACCTGTCCGAACGTCCGTCCGGACATCAATGTTCGGACAGGCCCCGAAAGTTTCAAGGTTTTTCATCGTTTGGCTGTGTCCGAACATCTGTCCGAACTTCTATGTTCGGACAACATGCGAGGACGGGTTCAGCTTGCAAGTCTCGACCTATGTCCGAACTTGCAAGTTCGGACCAATGTTCGGACCACGTAAGGATTTTTCCGAAGTTTTGAAACTCGACTTGTGTCCGAACTTCGAAGTCCGGACACAAGTTTAGACGTTTGGTTTTCCGCAGTCTATTTCGCTTCGGCTTGTGTCCGAACTTACCATGTCCGGACACAAGTTCGGACCAACTCTGTTTTGCCCTTTTGGGACTCGTTTGAAGTCCGTTTTTAATGCCGTTTGCGCCGTTAGATTTGTATTTTCTTAAGCTATGTTTTGTGGTAAAAATCTAGGGTGTTACAAGGTGGTATCAGAGCTTGGTTTTCAAAATAAGATAAAACCTGAGTAAACCGGATTAAAATTTGGGGATAAGCCGTTTGGGGAAGTTTATGATGGATTATGTTTATTTTGTGAGCTGTCGAGTTATATTGGACATCTTGGTGTGATGTTTGAAGATTATACAGGGATTGTTGTTTACTATCCAATTGTTGAATTGTATCATACTTATTATATATATCATTGTTATATCTGAATTATCTACCCGTGGATTGGGGTAGTGAGATTGTAGTATAACTAGAAGGGGATTGTTATGGGGGAGTTAAGAGCCTTGAAATTTTTGACTCATAATCAGGAGTCCACTTTGAGTAGGGTAGACTGGCAGACCGACTGAACTTCTCCTACAACACCAGAAGTCGGAGTAGAAGGACTATCATGGCAGCCAACGACCCGATGAGACAGCTTCAGGAGCTTGCCTTGAACTTGGGCCAGATCGTGCAGCGACAGGCTCAGCGAGACAATGTACCTGAGGACTACACGAAGAGGATTGCCCACTTGAAGCCGACTGCATTCAAGGGGGAGGAGGACCCAGTACTACTGGAGGATTGGCTGCGAGAGTTTGACAAGATCTTTGAGGCGGTCAACTGCCCTGTTGATAGAAGAGTCAACACCGTTGTTTATTACTTCAAGAGCGAGGCTGACATCTGGTGGTCTACCAACAAGGATGCTCTTCTGGCGGGACCTGACTTTGGATGGGAGGCACTGAAGGAGGCCATGCGAAGGCGATTCTACCCCGAGCATGTCCGGATGTAGAAATACCTGGAGTTCTCTGAGCTCAAACAGCAGGCCCTGGAGTTCTCCTAAACTCGGTATTTCCAGTCATCAGAGCGATACTTCGCTCTGATACCACTTTTGTAACACCCCAAGCATTAATACAATCATTACCGTCCAATCTCCTCGTGCTTCCGAGTCGCAGCGATACATACTTACATACATCGGGTGATACAATGCCGTCAGTCACCCACGTGACTAACAAGGCTACTACTTCTACATACAGCATCGGTCTGATGGACCGGAATATCCGAGTACTACACAAATACAATACATACTCCCATTACTTACTGAGCACTACAATACTCCATTCAATACAATACTCCATAATTCAATACAAGATAATGCACTACACATACCGAGTTTACTAAGTTCCAAATACAAATACGATACCTCTTCAATTCCATGCATACTCATTAAGAGTCTGACCACTACCCATTCCTCGCAACTACTTACTTTCTAAGTACAAGGGGTGTGCCACTTTGTACACTTCTACATTCTACTTCTACTTATCCAAGTGTAGCCTCCGGTCTTTCACCTTGACCACATCCGCTTCGGGTGCCTGCATACTAAAAACGTTCCCCCTAGGGGGTCAGCTTACGCTGAATATGATAACTGCATACCCCGCGTACTAGCGAGGGTACGCCGACCATTTGGTCGAATACATGCAATTCATTTTACAATACATACATAGGTACATACAAGCTTTCATTCACGATACTACAATACTACACAAGGTATACATACATACGTACAGTACAATACATGCTTGGAAAACAATACAAGTCAACCAATACTTACTTACCGTCTTTCAGAATATACGTACACAATACATACTCGTTACATACTCGATACGCAATACGGAGATACACTTCTCCAATTCACACAGAAGGCTTGTTAGCTTCTTTACACACCCGGGTTAGTCGGGTGTTCAATACTCTTTTACTCCCGGTCAATGACTTACAATAGTCAAGACCAATACACATACAATACTTACTTCTTACATACTTTACTCATGTCAAGTCGGTATGACCTTCGGGCAGGGATTACTACATCCCACCACCGGGCTTTAGGGTGGCCCACTAATCCAGGATGCTACCCATTCAAGGGGATTGGTCCATGGAAAAGATTACAGCCAGGATTCGGATCCAACCTCTTGTGTTTCCTTATCCTCACGCGTGGCCGAAACTATATCGGACTTCTACTCATTCCATTTACTCATTACTCATGTTAGGAGTCAGATTGTTAGGAATTAGTAGAAGTCAGTACTTCATTCCCATACATCCATACAATACACAAGTACACATTACATACACATACCCTTCATTCTCATTCATACATTTCATGAATTATATAAACTAAATGTTCAAGAAGATACAATCAAGAACAAAATAGTTCAAACACAATTAAGTGCAATAAAAGTCCGATTCGTGTATTTATCTTATTGGTGATCACTAAGCACACAAAGGGGTAACCAGGTTAGGATACAGAGCATGAAGAAATCATACCGTTCACCGTCGTATTCGTACTACCGGTTCCTTTGGAGCTTAACAATTAAGTGCAATAAAAGTCCGATTCGTGTATTTATCTATTGGTGATCACATAAGCACACAAATCGGGGTAACCAGGTTAGGATACAGAGCATGAAGAAATCATACCGTTCACGTCGTATTCGTACTACCGGTTCCTTTGGAGCTTAACTTTTTAATTCCTATACGTACATGAAGTTGTATGATCAATGGTCTATTATTGATCCAACTTATTCCTTCATTAGTACTCCTAATGTATACATACTACTCCTTTACATTCATACTTGATTATTACACCGTTCTTTTCTCATTACCTCTTATTTTTACTTTTTACCTTTACTACTTCATTTATAGTGTACTACTACATATATATGCATATGTGTATATAGGCATGTGTATATATATATTCATATATATATGATTGCTATAATCATATAATAAAAATAGTCTTTTTTTTTTCTTTGACTCGACCGAACTTGCAAGTCCGGTCGCAAGTTCGGTCCAAGTCAGTAAGTTACTTACCGGCAAAATTCCAGGCTCGACCGACCTTGCAAGTCCGGTCCCAAGGTCGGTCCATTCCAGTAGTTTCGTACGTGAAAGTTTTAGCCCGACCGACCTTGCAAGTCCGGTCGCAAGGTCGGTCCATTCCAGTAGCTTGCATTACGGGAATTTTTCTGGCCGACCGAACTTGCAAGTCCGGTCGCAAGTTCGGTCCATTCCAGAAGGTTTCAGACGGGAGAATTTTCTGGTCCGACCGAACTTGCAAGTCCGGTCGCAAGTTCGGTCCATTCCAGAAGGTTTCCCGTCTTTGTAATTCTGGGCTCGACCGACCTTGCAAGTTCGGTCCCAAGGTCGGTCCGGCCAGTATTTCAGTTTTAAAATCTGTTTTCAGTTCTATACTTTGCCCATTGTTTCTCCAATCTTCCTACATGTAATCCCACATGTTTAAACACTATCTAGGCCCTCCAACTTGCCTTAGTTCATCCACCAAATTCCTTACTCATTTCTAAATCCACATACACAATTCCTCCTCACTTCCTTTCAACACTTACAATAGTTTTCATTCCTCTTATGCTACAGAATTTCATTTTAACCTTTACCATTCAATACTCCCTCTACCAATGCTACTCCTAGCATCCTAAATCCATTACTTACATCCTAGACATATGTACTACCTATACCCAAGTCAAATCTCCACCTCACCAAATCTTGTACACTCATTCTTCCTAGTTCCCACAATGCATTTAAACACACTTTGCTGCAGGTTTTGCACTCTCACATCCTCATACTACAACTACCATTCCATGGTTACTAAACCTCTCTACTAACTCCCATACGCCCTTGGTTTTCCCATTCACCAAGTCATCCATATGTACATATTCCTACCAAAATTTTGCCATAGTTCATCTACATTTCTCACTTATCCACATATGTACTTTCTCATCGGTTCATCCCTATTCTAGCCAAACCACAAGGGTTCTACCAGCACACATACAAATATAAATTCCTCAATGTTTTCTCCATCCACAATTTCAATACACATACACATCACATTTGGCTCCAAAGCCTACAATTCAAATACTTGCTCTTAAATACTCAAACTTCACAATTCTCAATACTAGTACAAGGTTTTGGGTTCTTTAAATATTTTACCCATTCCCATTACTCTAATGCAATAGATTTAACATTAGGAAAGAGCTCTTACTTGGACTTATATTTCCTTCTTTCTCTTTCCAATTCTCCTCTTCCTCTCTTCTTTGCCCAAATCGGCTACATAGGGAATGGAGTTGCCAAACTCCATTCCCATCACCCAAGGTACACAAAATAAGTGCAATTAACTACTAACCCTTAAACTAACACTAAATCATTGAAGTGTTAAAAATACAAATCCTAGGGTTTACCTTTGGAGTGTTTTAGGAGGGTTTTTAGCCCTTGGTTCAAGGAGGTGAATCCACCACCATTGCAAGGTTGATATTATGCTCAAAAGAGAGAGAGAGAAAACAAGGTATTATAATGGGCAAAAATCGGCTACCAAAGGAGATGGAGAAAACTTAAGGTTTTCATGGAGATTTTTACCTCAATGGAGTGAGGAGACTCCAAGCTACCCATTGATGCCATTTTCCCTTTGAATGGGGAAAACCCATGGAGATGAAACTCATCCTTTTCGAATTTTGAAAAGAGAGAATGATAGAGGAGGATGAGGGGATTACAAATATGTGATTATTTTTGAGTTTGGAGCTTACATGAGGGTGGAGCATGAGGATGAAGATGGGAAGCCATTAGAGCCTCTTGTGGAGCTCCAAAATCGCAGCAGCCAGAAGAGAGAGGAGAGAGAAATCGATGGGGGGAGAAGAGGGTAGGAGAGAGATGAGGAAAATGAGAGAGTGAGGTGAGAGAATAGGGTAAAGTAGCTTTTTACTTTACTCTTTTGCTTTTGTCTCTCTTATTTAATTAGCTAGTTACATGTGTGTGTGAGGGAGTTATTTGACTGATAAAAACCGGCCCCCTACTGTTATGCTAGCTGGAGCGTTTTTCGTCTTTTACAGAGAACGCTCGTTATTTTACCCGGTTTAGGTACTATTCACTAACTGGGCCCGTTTTCCGGAATTTTCTCGTTTAATTATTTTTATTGGTTATTAAGCTTCCATAAATGCTTAATAATGGTTATTTAATGATTTATAATTTTTACGGGTCCGTTTGACCACTTAAAGTCACGTTTTCTGGTCTTCTCGAAAAACGTGCTCTAAAGCTCTATTAGCGTTTTAATTCATTATTTGGATCTGTTTTCTTCGGGAGTTGTTCCCATATGTTATTTAGGTCTTATTAAACCTTTAGAATCCATATAACACGCTAACCGAGGTCTCATACCTCCTATGGTTATTTAACGCTTATTTAGCGTTTTCACTTTTAAGCGTTTCTTCATTTCTTTTGGATTTATTTTTCCTTACTAATACTACTTAGGCGTCATTAGGCCCTTAAATGCGTATTAGATTAATTTTAATCCCTATATTTAAGTTTGGGGTATTTCAATCTACCCCCCTTAAGAACTTTGTCCTCAAAGTTGCTCAAGGTCATAGGATTACTGAATTTACTCTTCTTACAGGTCTATTGCCCAAGTAGTACATTCTTCCTCCTTACAATCCTCCAATCTGTTACTCAAGGTTTCTACCTTCCATACCATACCAATGTACAATCATTGCTTGAATCGCATTGTTACCAACCATCCAGTTCCTCATTACAAAACTTATACATACATACAGTGCAAAGCTATCCCCGAAGCAATGCAATACGCATACCATCCCACAGGCACCCAGGTCATCTAAACACGGGACTCCTCTATGTCCCGCTGCCCTTGGAATAATACAACATGCTACACTACTATCTTCTCCGGTATAAGCTTCTAACAAATCCTCCAGTCTAAGGGAAATACTTCACTGCTGCCAATTGGAAATTTCCTAAAACATACAACTCCGAATTCCAATTTATATTCATTGCTTCTATCCTATGTGTGATTCTTGTGACCACTTGAGGGGAGCTTCAAGAATCATTCGACCCTGATGTGATCAGCATCAGTGTTGAACTATCTTTCCACCCCAATTTGTGTTCGGTTTCCCTTGATCTGATCAGGATCAAGTTCGACCTCCCACATCAGTTTCAAACAACAGATAATTCAATCATTTTCATTTTCTACCTTTTTACTCTTCCTAGTCATAATTACAATTTCATACAACTCCAAAGGATGGAATTCAGTCCATCAATCATTCTCAATCTACTTCCCAAATACTTTCCTCGGAATTCGATGCCTAAGTGCTCATTTCATCAATCTTCTCTACTTTCTTCCATTACTCTCTATTATCTCTACTATTCTGACTAGGGAATACAGTACTTATGAAATTCAGTTGTCCTCAATTTACTTCCAATAACATACTTACGAATACACCACTCATGGCTACATTCCTCTACTACTCATAGTCAATCCGTACTACTTCCTTAAGGATACAATACTTGTGGAGCTCCGTCCACTACTCATTCTCAATTGTCTCAAGACAATCACCTAGGGAACTCAATTTCCTCTAGGTTCTACGTCGGTTTTATACCACTCTTGCAGCGTAGTGCCATGTCTAAGTTCAAATAGACATACACAACAGGAATTATCATTTCCCAAAGAGTTTCTCTACTCTTCTTTACAAATACTCTCACATTGGAGTTACAAGATGGTTATATTCATCCTATGGTATTCGCATCTCTTGTGCCCAATTACCATGATTACGATGTGAATGAATACGTATGTTTATTTCACACAAGCACCAATCATTAAATCAATTCTCATTTGTGCTATGCACATTATTGTTTATGTGTTTTACTCATGAAACTTACATTAAGCGGTTTTCGCTCTACCCCCCTTAAAAGGGATTACGCCCACGTAATCTACCATATGTTACTATTGAACATTGGTTTACTCGATTTGGGCAATCTGAAGGTTTAGCTTCACTACGATATACTATACAATGTGCTCTGGTCAAAGGGTCTTAACCATACCAATGGTTTAGTCTTTGCACCGAGGATTCCTATATGAGTTTATTTAACTCATAATTAATTCGGTTCTAGCCTATTAGGCTTCAAGGCATTAATAGCCATTCTTTCATACTTACTAGGTGTATTACATCTCCTAGCTAGGGCCCACTAGCTTCTGCTGCGCGACCCTGATAACTTGGGTTACTCACCCTTCATGTTATCCTTAATGTGCTATACATCACCTTTTTATCCCTCTATTGTGGGGATAAGGTTTACTAATAAATGTGGTATTCTTTTACCGTGCTTGAACTCAATGAGTTTAGATTTATAACCAGCTCTCTGGCAATCTATTATACATTCTGTTCGTACTCCCACGATTGTTCACTAAGTTCCTCCGACTTATTGTCGGCGAGGTTTGGTCACTACCTAGTTGTAGTGTTTCCTCTGTCGTTAAAGCTTCCGGATTACACCAGTTCTTCTGGTTCAGTACAAGTGTTCTTTACTTGTATGACCTTGCATTGATATGCGTCGGTCCTAGTGACTTTCTTAAGTCTCCTTTCACCTTTTTATTCCATTGGAATTCATATTTGTGATTGTTAGTGTGTTTCACACTCTTCGTGCTTCTTTGGCCTCAGGCCGCACGGTTTGTTGCTACGCTAGCTTAACTGGCTTATACCATGTTTGTTGGTGAAAAGAAGGGTTTACTACGGTTTACATTTCCCATATTCCTAGCTATCGCATTAGATCATTAGCTGCGCTAGTGCAATACCAAAACCCAGTCATACAGAGTGCAGAGGCGTAAACGCTTGACAGTAAATCACTTATGTGATCGCATAGGAGTGAGTATTTCTGTCTGTCTTCTCGTACTTATACTTCGTGTCCTTGCTTAACTACTTCCTCATAGCGGTCGCTTATTGCGCACCGTATTCTCACTCATTATACAACATCGTTCTACCGATTTCGTTACTGTGGTAGTTTGTCTTTACTCATTGCCATTGTCATTGGCACCATTTCCTTATGGTGTGAATACACTAGGAGGTTCCTAGTTCACGTATATGACGGTCGTCGTAGCATACCGCAATACCATTATCTTCCCCTTGTGGGGATGTTTTATTTCAGTTTAGGTTTCATGTGTAGGTTAGCTTACCTCACACTACTTCCTCATTCATGATATAGTTTGCCAAATAACTTGGTTGACCAGGGATGAAGTGGTTTATCGGGTTACAAGCTCTCTTGAGCGTCGGTAATTCCTGGTGTGCAATGTGTATTCACATTGATTGTTTTGCAAATTACTATCTCCATAGTGCTGAGCATTGGTTATAGGCTCTAGCTATGCAGTTTTACTTTTGCATGTACATTACCGGGACATCCCAAGAACTTTAATGGTTTTCTGGTCCCGTTCTCCAATTGGAGGGTATTCTATCACTAACAAGTGAAGGTTCTTGTTGAGGGGTTGTCTCCACTCGTAGGTCTCATGACGAGGTTTACCATGTTAGTATTTTTACAATGGTTCACCACATGTTTGGGTACATAAGGAGTATACTTACTCCTTCGAGCTTCAATGCTCTTAAGCGATGTGCTTCTACAGTCCACAGCCTCTTGTAGGCGTAGTGGTTTGGAAATCTCATTTCCTTATTCGTTGTCCCTTGGCAATATCTATGCACAAGTTTTGTTGTTATAGTGGATGGAAGCCTTTTCTTAGGGTTCACATCTTCACCACATTGGTGGTCTTCTGTTAATGAGAGGTATCTTTCCTCAAGTTTCTCGTAGCGTCCAAGCGTGGACTAGGCCATTGTTGGCATTATTACCATTCATGTGCCTCTGTGCTACCATTGCTACAGACGGTATGAAGGTAATTAAAAGCTTGTCAACTGTATACTAGACTGATGCTCTAGTGACAGTGACACTGAGTTGACCATTACTCCAAGCCACTCAGGAGGTTGGGTTTGAATTGATGGTCCAGTTGTTGATTTCTTGTCATATGGGACAATATCTCTTGCAAGTCTTATTATCAAATGGTGTGGTTTTGCAACCATTTTAGTTTACACAACGTATTTGGTTTGTGGCCATTAAGCCTTATTGCTGCAAGCTATGCTCTTTGCAAGCTGCTTATACAAGTTTCCTCTCCGGGTATACCCCCTAGGTTGGAGGTATTACCAGGCTTCGTGACGTCACGCTTCCGTTCATAGGAGTTCCTTTAGGCAATCCGGTGTTAATCGGTGCCTTCGTGTGGTTGAGGGTATTTCCTGTTAAGTGAAATCCCTTCGGTGTCCTAGCCGAGTGTTCGTTCTAGCTTCCGTGCTCTTATCAAGACACTTGTTCAACTGTTGTTATCTCAGATACCCTTCAAGGATTGCTCCTGGGTGCCGTTAGATCACGCCGTTACATCCGGCTAATGTTTATGATACGCTGTGCCTACTATACCGCTTTGTGGTATTGTATTTGAGCTATCCCTTTTAGGGTTATAGAGTCTCCCGTTCTTGGGTAGACTGTTTATACTTGCTCCTAGTGCTTAAGACTAGGTTTAATATTCTCTTTGATGGTGGATTATACCTTGCGGTAGTCTTGAGGTTTCTCCTGGGAGCTCTGTCCCGTTTCTTGAGCATTGTGGTGTTCCCGTTAGGCGATTGCCTTACTGTATTTGGGCTGGGTATACTTTCCAGCTGTCATGTATTTGTTTGAAGTCTTTGAGACATATCCAATGTCTATACTTACTAGTTGTGCTCTTTGCACTTCCCAGTTCCTTCCTTATCTCAGATGGATTCTCTGAGTTCTTCCATACTTATTTCTTAACTGAGTTCCTTCCCCTTGATCGTCTGAAGTGTCAGCTGTTCTGGTTTGAACTTGCTCACGGTCCGTAGAACGGAGTTGACTACTCCCCGTGTTTCGTACACTACATGTATACATACGTGGGGTACCATGTTGATACGTTACCACTTACCCAACTATATGTCAGGCCCGCAAGCTCCTTCGGAGTGCGGTTGTCCCACATCCCATAATTGGGTACACTCGTAGTGCTCGTCACACGCCTAGGTGAGGTATTCTGTTGTCAACTCCTCTTGTATCATTCTATGATACTCACCGTAATTCTGTTGGTTTGGTTTTAAAATCCAAGGTTTAAAAGAAGGGTTGTGGTTTTGAAAGAAAAATTTTGGGTTTTAAAATTATGGTTCGGTGTTAAAAGAAGTCTCTCATGGCATAGCCATGTTTGAGGTCTTGACCAAGTCGAGCTTCTTGCTGACCGGTATGTTCTAAATACAGTGGTCGGGCCATTAGGCCTTTCCAAGGTTCCATTCCTTCAGTTTCAGGATTTGTGATCCCGTGGTTACTTCGTCGTAGTCGCTGTACATTGCTATGTACCTGTGGTGTGTTAGGATTCCTTTACATATTTCTGTCCTTACTGCACTTGCCGTGGCAAGTGCGTGGTACTGGTGGTTTTTAGGAAATCCTATACCGATCACGGTACTACTTCTTCGCTGTTTCGGTAGCTCTGTCAACTCTTCTGAGTGACTTCTCAATGATCTCGACACGGCTGTCACAGATCTGGGTGCTTCTCCAATCCTTGGAGATTCCCATTCATTCGCTTTATGCTTCCCTTTGTTGCTCATTCCCACACGTTTGTTGTGGTTACTGAGCCTTAGCTTGTTTAGGCACTACTCTCGTAGTCCTATCGGTTCATATCCCGTTGATATTCTTGTAGCTGCGTAAGCTATGTCGGCCATGTATTATAACCTTTTGGCATCGTAGTTTTGGAGTTAATCGCTCTTGACTATGTCCTTAGTCAGCTAGTACACCGTTGTTGGTGTTACCTTACTATTACTGTCCCGTAGACTTGTGTCTCGGGTTTTGTTACAGTTCCTTTTTCCACTCTGTCGCGCTTAATGCTTCTTTTCCTGCTGCTGGTTGGTTAGCCAGGTTCTGCGACTGCTAAGCATGTCGCCCCATGCTGTTGTAAGTTGTAGCCTCCTTGTGGTTGGAGTGCTCACTTCACCGCTATTAAGTGCGGGTATTGTTGTTCAACCGGGATCCATCTCCGGGACTTCCATTTCTTGGAGTCTACCATATGTCGGGTTCTTTCCTCTTATAGGAATATCTCACTACAGCCAGATCGGGTTTTCCCGAATATGAGAGGACTTCCCTTCTCCCTGGCGTTCTCTTCCAAGTTATACAATGGGGAATGCGGTGGGCGGGATTGGTATTGCAGGTATCTGGTACACTCCGGTGATTCCTAACTAGCGTATCTCTAACGCTACCACTCAGCCCTTAGCCCAAGCATCCAATTCCTAACTCGGTATTCCTAAACTCGGTATTTCCAGTCATCAGAGCGATACTTCGCTCTGATACCACTTTTGTAACACCCCAAGCATTAATACAATCATTACCGTCCAATCTCCTCGTGCTTCCCGAGTCACGCAGCGGATACATACTTACATACATCGGGTGATACAATGCTGTCAGTCACCCACGTGACTAACAAGGCTACTACTTCTACATACAGCATCGGTCTGATGACCGGAATATCCGAGTACTACACAAATACAATACATACTCCCATTACTTACTGAGCACTACAATACTCCATTCAATACAATACTCCATAATTCAATACAAGATAATGCACTACACATACCGAGTTTACTAAGTTCCAAATACAAATACGATACCTCTTCAATTCCATGCATACTCATTAAGAGTCTGACCACTACCCATTCCTCGCAACTACTTACTTTCTAAGTACAAGGGGTGTGCCACTTTGTACACTTCTACATTCTACTTCTACTTATCCAAGTGTAGCCTCCGGTCTTTCACCTTGACCACATCCGCTTCGGGTGCCTGCATACTAAAAACGTTCCCCCTAGGGGTCAGCTTACGCTGAATATGATAACTGCATACCCCGCGTACTAGCGAGGGTACGCCGACCATTTGGTCGAATACATGCAATTCATTTTACAATACATACATACGTACATACATGCTTTCATTCACGCTACTACAATACTACACAAGGTATACATACATACGTACAGTACAATTCAATACATGCTTGGAAAACAATACAAGTCAACCAATACTTACTTACCGTCTTTCAGAATATACGTACACAATACATACTCGTTACATACTCGATACGCAATACAGAGATACACTTCTCCAATTCACACAGAAGGCTTGTTAGCTTCTTTACACACCCGGGTTAGTCGGGTGTTCAATACTCTTTTACTCCCGGTCAATGACTTACAATAGTCAAGACCAATACACATACAATACTTACTTCTTACATACTTTACTCATGTCAAGTCGGTATGACCTCCGGGCAGGGATTACTACATCCCACCACCGGGCTTTAGGGTGGCCCACTAATCCAGGATGCTACCCATTCAAGGGGATTGGTCCATGGAAAAGATTACAGCCAGGATTCGGATCTAACCTCTTGTGTTTCCTTATCCTCACGCATGGCCGAAACTATATCGGACTTCTACTCATTCCATTTACTCATTACTCATGTTAGGAGTCAAATTGTTAGGAATTAGTAGAAGTCAGTACTTCATTCCCATACATCCATACAATACACAAGTACACATTACATACACATACCCTTCATTCTCATTCATACATTTCATGAATTATACAAACTAAATGTTCAAGAAGATACAATCAAGAACAAAATAGTTCAAACACAATTAAGTGCAATAAAAGTCCGATTCGTGTATTTATCTTATTGGTGATCACATAAGCACACAAATCGGGGTAACCAGGTTAGGATACAGAGCATGAAGAAATCATACTGTTCACCGTCGTATTCGTACTACCGGTTCCTTTGGAGCTCAACTTTTTGATTCCTATACGTACATGAAGTTGTATGATCAATGGTCTATTATTGATCCAACTTATTCCTTCATTAGTACTCCTAATGTATACATACTACTCCTTTACATTCATACTTGATTATTACACCCGTTCTTTTCTCATTACCTCTTATTTTACTTTCTTACCTTTACTACTTCATTTATAGTGTACTACTACATATATATATATATATATATGCATATGTGTATAGGCATGTGTAATATATATTCATATATATATGATTGCTATAATCATAATAAAAATACTCTTTTTTTTCTTTGACTCGACCGAACTTGCAAGTCCGGTGCAAGTTCGGTCCAAGTCAGTAAGTTACTTACCGGCAAAATTCCAGGATCGACCGACCTTGCAAGTCCGGTCCCAAGGTCGGTCCATTCCAGTAAGTTTCGTACGTGAAAGTTTTAGCCCGACCGACCTTGCAAGTCCGGTCGCAAGGTCGGTCCATTCCAGTAGCTTGCATTACGGGAATTTTTCTGGCCGACCGAACTTGCAAGTCCGGTCGCAAGTTTGGTCCCTTCCAGAAGGTTTCAGATGGGAGAATTTTCTGGTCCGACCGAACTTGCAAGTCCGGTCGCAAGTTCGGTCCATTCCAGAAGGTTTCCCGTCTTTGTAATTCTGGGCTCGACCGACCTTGCAAGTTCGGTCCCAAGGTCGGTCCGGCCCAGTATTTCAGTTTTAAAATCTGTTTTCAGTTCTATACTTTGCCCATTGTTTCTCCAATCTTCCTACATGTAATCCCACATGTTTAAACACTATCTAGGCCCTCCAACTTGCCTTAGTTCATCCACCAAATTCCTTACTCATTTCTAAATCCACATACACAATTCCTCCTCACTTCCTTTCAACACTTACAATAGTTTTCATTCCTCTTATGCTACAGAATTTCATTTTAACCTTTACCATTCAATACTCCCTCTACCAATGCTACTCCTAGCATCCTAAATCCATTACCTTACATCCTAGACATATGTACTACCTATACCCAAGTCAAATCTCCACCTCACCAAATCTTGTACACTCATTCCTAGTTCTCACAATGCATTTAAACACACTTTGCTGCAGGTTTTGCACTCTCACATCCTCATACTACAACTACCATTCCATGGTTACTAAACCTCTCTACTAACTCCCATACGCCCTTGGTTTTCCCATTCACCAAGTCATCCATACATGTACATATTCCTACCAAAATTTTGCCATAGTTCATCTACATTTCTCACTTATCCACATATGTACTTTCTCATCGGTTCATCCCTATTCTAGCCAAACCACAAGGGTTCTACCAGCACACATACAAATATAAATTCCTCAATGTTTTCTCCATCCACAATTTCAATACACATACACATCACATTTGGCTCCAAAGCCTACAATTCAAATACTTGCTCTTAAATACTCAAACTTCACAATTCTCAATACTAGTACAAGGTTTTGGGTTCTTTAAATATTTTACCCATTCCCATTACTCTAATGCAATAGAGTTTAACATTAGGAAAGAGCTCTTACCTTGGACTTATATTTCCTTCTTTCTCTTTCCAATTCTCCTCTTCCTCTCTTCTTTGCCCAAATCGGCTACATAGGGAATGGAGTTGCCAAACTCCATTCCCATCACCCAAGGTACACAAAATAAGTGCAATTAACTACTAACCCTTAAACTAACACTAAATCATTGAAGTGTTAAAAATACAAATCCTAGGGTTTACCTTTGGAGTGTTTTAGGAGGGTTTTTAGCCCTTGGTTCAAGGAGGTGAATCCACCACCATTGCAAGGTTGATATTATGCTCAAAAGAGAGAGAGAAAACAAGGTATTATAATGGGCAAAAATCGGCTACCAAAGGAGATGGAGAAAACTTAAGGTTTTCATGGAGATTTTTACCTCAATGGAGAGAGGAGACTCCAAGCTACCCATTGATGCCATTTTCCCTTTGAATGGGGAAAACCCATGGAGATAAAACTCATCCTTTTCGAATTTTGAAAAGAGGGAGTGATAGAGGAGGATGAGGGGATTACAAATATGTGATTATTTTTGAGTTTGGAGCTTACATGAGGGTGGAGCATGAGGATGAAGATGGGAAGCCATTAGACCCTCTTGTGGAGCTCCAAAATTGCAGCAGCCAGAAGAGAGAGGGAGAGAGAAATCGATGGGGGGAGAAGAGGGTAGGAGAGAGATGAGGAAAATGAGAGAGTGAGGTGAGAGAAGAGGGTAAAGTAGCTTTTTACTTTACTCTTTTGCTTTTGTTTCTCTTATTTAATTAGCTAGTTACATGTGTGTGTGAGGGAGTTATTTGACTGATAAAAACCGGCCCCCTACTGTTATGCTAGCTGGAGCGTTTTTCGTCTTTTACCGAGAACGCTCGTTATTTTACCCGGTTTAGGTACTATTCACTAACCGGGCCCGTTTTCCTGAATTTTCTCGTTTAATTATTTTTATTGGTTATTAAGCTTCCATAAATGCTTAATAATGGTTATTTAATGATTTATAATTTTTACGGGTCCGTTTGACCACTTAAAGTCACGTTTTCTGGTCTTCTCGAAAAACGTGCTCTAAAGCTCTATTAGCGTTTTAATTCATTATTTGGATCTGTTTTCTTCGGGAGTTGTTCCCATATGTTATTTAGGTCTTATTAAACCTTTAGAATCCATATAACACGCTAACCGAGGTCTCATACCTCCTATGGTTATTTAACGCTTATTTAGCGTTTTCGCTTTTTAAGCGTTTCTTCATTTCTTTTGGATTTATTTTTCCTTACTAATACTACTTAGGCGTCATTAGGCCCTTAAATGCGTATTAGATTAATTTTAATCCCTATATTTAAGTTTGGGGTATTTCAAAGAGTATCACTCCAAGTTCCTAGAGCTAGCGAGGTTCACGCCGACGATGGTCCCGGACGAGGCGTCGAAGGCGCAGAGATTTGTGGGGGGACTCAACTGGAGTCTCCAGGAGGCTTTGAGCGTGCTGACGATACCCACCCTCCAGGACGCATATGGAAAGGCTGCTAACCTGTATAGGGTGCAGCAGAAGAGGAGGGAGGTACAGGCGGGCCAGAAGAGGAAGATGGAGGACGGGGAAGAATCCCGGAGTCGAGACGACCGACATCAGAGGCCCCATCAGGACAAGAGATGGAGGCCTAACTCAGGTGATGGGAGGAGGTTCGATGTGAACCAGAGGAATGATCAGAGGCGGAATGATAGGCCCCAGGGCAGGCTCAGAGAGCAGAGTACGGGCGTAGCAGGCACTTCCACTGCAGGAGATGCCACAAGGATCACCCGGGGAAGGACTGTGAAGGAAACCTGGTGGCGTGCTTCCGGTGTGGCAAGAAGGGCCACAGAGCTTTTGAGTGCTTCCAGGATCCCCAGGGAGGCATCCAGTAGAAGGGAAATGGCGGAGACCGGACCTACAGACCAGTAGACCCCCAGTCTCGAGGCAGAGATCAGCACCAGGGCCAGAGTCAGCGAGGGGATGCGCCCCAGCGTGGCAATGGCGGGGGTGGAAACGGGGGAAACCGAGGTCCAGGGGAGAACCGAGACAACAGTAGAGCTCCTGGGAGGATCAATGTTATGAGCCGGGCCGAGGCGGAGGCCGAAGCGAGGTGTTAGCAGGTACCTTTTCTGTTCATGGTACTTCTGCCCGTGTTTTGTTCGATACTGGAGCTTCATATTCCTTCATTTCTGAGAAATTTGTTAAGAAACTGGGTCTAGAAACTTGTAAGACTTCTACCATAGCAGTATCTATACCCTCGGGGCGGGTCATCTCTTGTAATCATGTATTGAAGGATGTGGGGGTAGACATTAAGGGGGAAACTTTTGTAACTGACCTGATCCAGTTCGTCCTCCCCGACTTCGATATCATTTTGGGGATGGACTGGCTAAGCAAGTATAAGGGGAAGATCAATTGTGGAGAGCAGAAGATCATCCTGAGAGGACCAGCGGGCCGAAGAGTCTCCTACAGTAGCGTGGAGAAGAAACCGGGAGTAAAGATAGTTTCAGCTATGTCAATTCTCTCCCAAATGAAGAAGGGACAGCAGGCATACCTTTGCCATGTCCAGGATCTGAGCCGAGCGCCGAGCCCATTAGAAGAGATTCGGGTGGTGAATGAGTTCCCTGACGTCTTTCCAGATGAGATTCCTGGTATGCCGCCAGACAGGGAGGTGGAGTTCAGCGTCGACCTTGTGCCAGGAGCAGCGCCTATCTCCAAGGCCCCATACCGTATGGCGCCATCAGAGTTGAAGGAACTGAAAGTCCAATTGGAGGAGTTACTGGAGAAGGGATACATTCGCCCGAGTGTATCGCCATGGGGAGCTCCTGTCTTGTTCGTGAGAAGAAGGATGGGAGCATGAGGCTGTGCATAGACTACCGGGAGCTCAACCAGATCACTGTGAAGAACCGGTATCCCTTGCCCAGAATTGACGACCTCTTCGACCAGCTTCAGGGCGCAGGAGTCTTCTCCAAGATAGACCTGAGGTCGGGATACCACCAGCTACGTGTTGCAGAGAAGGATATCCCGAAGACTGCTTTCAGGACCAGATATGGGCATTTCGAGTTTCTGGTGATGCCCTTTGGATTGACGAATGCGCCGGCGGTCTTCATGGACCTCATGAACCGGATCTTTAATCCTTATTTAGACCAGTTTGTGGTGGTTTTTATAGACGACATCCTCATCTACTCCAGGGATGAGGAAGAGCACGAGGAGCACCTGAGATCAGTCTTGCAGATTTTGAGAGAGCAACAGCTTTACGCCAAGCTAACTAAGTGTGACTTTTGGTTGGATCGAGTGGCATTCCTAGGCCACATTGTCACCAAGGAAGGAATCTCAGTGGATCCGGCCAAGATCCAAGCAGTGAAAGAGTGGCCAAGACCGAGCAATCTAACAGAGGTTCGTAGCTTCTTGGGTCTAGCGGGGTACTACAGAAGATTCGTGAAGGATTTCTCAAAGATAGCTAGACCCCTTACAAACCTCATGAAGAAGGTAACCAAGTTTCAGTGGGATGATGACTGTGAGAAGGTGTTTCAGACATTGAAGAAAGGTTGACCACAGCCCCAGTATTGACCTTGCCTTCGGGGACAGACGGATTTGAGGTTTTCAGCGATGCTTCCAAGTATGGCTTGGGATGTGTCTTGATGCAACATGGGAAAGTCATAGCCTACGCATCGAGACAGCTGAAGGAGTACGAGACCAGATACCCGACGCACGACCTAGAGCTTGCAGCAGTAGTCTTCGCCCTGAAGATTTGGAGGCACTACTTGTACGGTGTTTCCTGCAAGAACTACACCGACCACAAAAGCCTCAAGTACATCTTCACTCAGAAGGAGCTAAATATGAGGCAAAGGAGATGGTTGGAGCTGATCAAAGATTATGATCTGGAGATTTTATATCATGAGGGGAAGTATAACCTAGTGGCCGATGCTCTGAGTAGGAAGAAAAGCCATTCTGTGAATTCGATGTGGGTTCTTCCAGACGAGTTAGTTCGTGATTTCGAGAAGCTGAATTTGGAGGTGATGGAGGCGGGAGGAGTAGAGCGCGAGGTGAGGTTGTACCACATGAGTGTCTCTTCCGACATCTATGGGGAGATACTCAAAGGACAGCCTAGTGATGCGAAGCTGGAGCGCATCAGGGAAAAGATGAAGGAAGGGAAAGCTGAGGGGTTCGAGACCCACAGTGACGACAGTCTGAGGTTTAGAGGTCGATGGTGTGTACCTCAGGGGTGCGTGGAGGTAAATGAGAGACTGATGAGGGAGGCTCATAATACTCCTTACTCAGTTCATCCTGGCGGTGATAAGTTGTATAAGGACCTAAAGAAGATGTTTTGGTGGCCCAAGATGAAAAGGGAAGTTGCAGAGTTTGTGTCGAAGTGCCTTACCTGTCAGAAGGTCAAATTCGAGCACAAGAGGATGGGAGGTTTATTGCAGCCATTGGAGGTCCCAAAGTGGAAGTGGGACTCCATTTCCATGGACTTCGTGATGGGTTTACCACCGGCGAAGGGAGGAGTCAATCAGATTTGGGTGATAGTGGACCGACTTACTAAGTCTGCACGGTTCATACCCATGAAGAAGACGTGGTCCATGAGCCAGTTGGTGGATGCTTACATTAGAAATGTGGTGCGATATCATGGAGTACCTGAGACCATCATTTCAGACAGAGACTCGAGGTTCTTAGCCCATTTCTGGCAGCAATTTCAGAAGGCGATGGGCACCAAGTTGAAGTTGAGCACTGCGTTTCATCCAGCCACTGATGGTCAGACAGAGAGAACCATCCAGACCTTGGAGGACATGCTTCGAGCATGTGTGATGGACTTCCAGGGTTCGTGGGCTGATATGCTACATCTGATAGAGTTTTCGTATAACAACAGTTACCACACCAGCATCAAGATGGCTCCTTATGAAGCTTTGTATGGGAGGAAGTGTAGGACGCCATTATGTTGGAGTGACATTAGTGAGACTGTAGTTTTGGGACCTCAGATGATTGAAGAGACTATGGAGCAAGTCCGGATGATGCAGAGACGAATGAAGGCAGCCTAGGACAGGCAGAAGTCCTATGCCGATCTCAAGCGCAGACCAGTTGAGTTCGAGGTGGGAGATAGAGTTTTCTTGAAAGTATCTCCGGTGAGAGGAGTGACCAGGTTCGGGAAGAAAGGGAAGCTCAGTCCCAAATTCGTTGGACCCTATGAGATCTTAGAGAGGGTTGGGGAGGTGGCATACCGACTAGCGCTTCCTTGTGAGCTGGAGAAAGTTCACAACGTTTTCCATGTGTCTCAGCTGAAGCGGTATGTTCCCGACCCTTCGCATGTGTTGCAGCCAGAGGTCTTGGAGCTAGAGCAGAATCTATCCTATGAGGAGTATCCCATCAGAGTGATGGAAACTAAGACCAGGGAGACACAATCAAAGTCCATCTGTATGGTCAAGGTCTTATGGTCTAATCATGGTACCGAAGAGGCTACGTGGGAGGTAGAGGAGGAAATGAGGAAGAGGTACCCACAGCTCTTCGATCAGGTAACCGCTCAAGTCAGTAATTCGTTTAGCAGTTTTTCGCCTTATGGATAAGTTTTAGCTTCGAGGGTGAAGCTTTCTTTTAAGGGGGATGAGATGAAATACCCAGAAAATTCCAAGCTAGGAATAATATAGTATATGGTATGGGTAGCATGTCTAAGGTTAGTTAAGGTGGCCCAGGGAATTAATCTTTCTCCTTAAAGTGTTTCTGAATATTGGTAACGTTTTGCCTTAATGGATTTAATTATATTTCGAATACTATATGATATGGTATTATTTCTCTCTCCTAATTTCTCTAAGTTAATTAAACTTCAAATTACTATTCCAGAGAATTCTTTCCAACTTATTCTAAGTATTCAGAGTTCGAATTCAATTTGGCTTTCTCTTGTGGTTATTTGATTTTAAGAGTTCAAATTCTTTTTGACTACTCAAAATATTATTCTGTTAACTCTCCTTATTCTTCTCTCAGTAAATATATTACTGGTGTTTTCTTTTATTCTTTTAACGGGTTGTTCTTTTCCTTTGTTAAACCTTTAAATTATTTACAAACATCTCTCCTCTTTTCTAAATTATTTCCTTCCAAATAAATGTCTATTAATTGACTTCTTGATTTTGTTTCTCGTTTTGATTTATTCCTTCCAGAATTACTTCACCAATTTTCTTTTACTGATCGTCATAATTTAACGAGATCTATCTTTTGGAAATATTTTAATTACCGAGAGTTAGAACTCTTTCTTAATTATTTTATTTGTATTTCCTTTTAGCATAAATCTTTAATTAGTTATTCTCTTTTTATTATACAAGTAATTCTATTTAAGGGTTGATTTCTCTTCATTATTCTCCATCCTCAATACGCCGCTCTTGCGTTTACTTTCTGCTCATTGTTTTTCACGCTCTTTCTTTTCAAACCCTTGGTGATTTCTCGCTAGTGCCGTCGAGGTCTGATTATTCCCTGGTGTCCAGTTGGTAGATTGTCGTGTAATGTATTCTACTTAGTTGTTTAGTTATCTACTCGTTGCTCGATGAATTCTGATTGCTGATTTTTGGTTATCTAGACGCCGATTACATCGACGAGTGCTATCATTAGTCCGGAGCAGTTGGGCTCTTGAGGGATTTGGTTGTTCCAGGTAAATTCTATGCTCAATGATTGTTTGACTGATGTTTTGTAAAAGAATTGGAAAAGGTTCCGCTGTGTTTTATGAGTTCTCGATTGTGGTTTGAGGATTTGGAATTGTTTCCCACGTTTTGGAATTGAGGAATTGGATTGGGATTGTGTTATTTCAGTTATGGTTTTTGGGAGTCTTTCACAGGTTGTATTCTGTTGTTTGGGAGCCCATAGGTGCTCCCCATTATTATTATTTGCGCTGCACACATTGTTGCAGTTAAGCTCTATGATCTACTCTATGTTACTGTTGTTTCATAGGGGGTGTGCACACTTAAGGACTTAGGGTGAGGTGGTTGTTTGACGGTCCCCTAGGTGACTGTCTTGGAATTGTTGTTTGGGGTCCCATAGGTGACCCCGTGTTCGGAATTGTGGTTGTCTCCTGTTGAAAGCTCCCTACTGTGGTTTCGGTATTGTTATGTTTTCTGGAAATTCATCAATTGTTCAGTAAAATCTTCTCATCTGTTTATTAAAGGCAAATGAGTTCTAAAATGTATTTTACAGGTTGAGGTGGAATTTACTCAATTTTTCTGATTTGTGCGATCCTTTCTGTGTTTTGTCTATGTTTTATAATCGCAGGTATGAATGACTAATTGTGGGGATCGGGACAGCGAATCACATAGCTTAGGGACTACAAACAATTAAGGCGATGTTTTGAATTTCAGTGATTAAGGGATGTTGTTATGTTCTCAGAGTTTTATACATTAAATGTTTATTTTGCTTCCGCGTAACTTGAAGTTAACTTTGTTTTTAAGTGTTAATTGGTTCATTAGCCTGAGCACCCATGGGAATTGCGTGTGACGGTAATGCCCTGGACGTTTTGAGATCCGCTGCTGTGTTGAAGGTTATGTTCATCTGAGTTTTGGATAAATGAATTTATTGGCATTTATGAATTGGTTTTATTTGAGTTTGAGCTTTGTTTTGAGTATTTAATACTGATCTTATCTGTTCAAGGGTTCCTCATGTTATTATTGAGTTTTACATGAGAGTTTCTAATGGTTTTTGGTTTATGTTTACGTTTTAAAACTGCACTTAAGGACCTGTCCGAACGTCCGTCCGGACATCAATGTTCGGACAGGCCCCGAAAGTTTCAAGGTTTTTCATCGTTTGGCTGTGTCCGAACATCTGTCCGAACTTCTATGTTCGGACAGCATGCGAGGACGGGTTCATCTTGCAAGTCTCGACCTATGTCCGAACTTGCAAGTTCGGACCAATGTTCGGACCACGTAAGGATTTTTCCGAAGTTTTGAAACTCGACTTGTGTCCGAACTTCAAAGTCTGGACACAAGTTCGGACGTTTGGTTTTCCGCAGTCTATTTCGCTTCGGCTTGTGTCCGAACTTACCATGTCGGGACACAAGTTCGGACCAACTCTGTTTTGCCTTTTTGGGACTCGTTTGAAGTCCGTTTTTAATGCCGTTTGCAGATTTGTATTTTCTTAAGCTATGTTTTGTGGTAAAAATCCAGGGTGTTACAATTTGAGTGGGCAGGCCATTGTGGGCCACATAAAAGATGATTTTTAGATCTGTCAGGCCGGTTCAGAGTGTCGTAAACCGGTTTTTAAGTACTGGGCCAAATCAGGCCAAATGTTTTTTAGGCCTTGCATGTATTTGGTCTTTCCAACATAATTTTTATTTTTCCTCCTCGCATCCACCTCTTCGGATCCACCTCTTCGGATGGAAGCTGGTGCATGGTTACATCCCATGCAAAGCTGTCATACATCAGCGGATTCACGATTTCTCTCGCCCTTCTGCGCACTCTACGGCCAGCCGGAATCAATGGTTCATTGTTTTGTTCATTGCAAGGCCGTCCGGTCCTACTGGGCCACTACTGATTTCCAGGCCCCCATGTCCTTGACTGTTGATTCTGCCTTTTCTGATTGGTTCCTCTTCCAGTGCTGCCAGCTATCCCCAGCGGTCCTTACAGAGCTCATTGTTTTTCTATGACACTTATGGTTTGCACGCTGTCAGTCTACGCATTCAAAGGTAATTCCTTTTGACTGGGCGTGGTGTCAGGGGACTAGCTATCTTGAATCTTCTCAGGCACACTCTTCGGACTCTAAGCAGCTTGCAGACCATAGAGCCTTGCACCCGGCCTATGTTGAAATTTCGGTTGACGGCAGTGTGGATACCCACCGGCGCCAGGGTTTAGGATTTATGGCTACGTGTCGTGACGTCAACCTCTCTGCAGGTGTCCACGGCTTTAAGGCGAATTTCCTTCCTTCCACCGCCGAGTGCCTCGCGTTAAAGTTTGTTATCCGTCACGCTCATTTGGCAGGTCACTCTCATCTCCGCCTTCTCGCGGACTGTCAACAAATGATTCGCTATCTAACAGGTTCATCAACGTCTTCCCTGAGCAGCGAATCTACAACTATACTTGATGAAGTTTGACTGATCTACACGGGTTCCACGACATTGTATGGTTTTATGTTCCACACACACAACCTTGTAGCACACAACCTAGCGTCTCTAGCTAGAAAATCGTAACATCACTGTTGCAGCTGGGAAGCGTCTGCCTTTCCGGACTTTGTACTGAACTGTTGCTCTTAATCAATATATTTCCTCTTTAGTTTTAAAAAAAACATAATTTTTATTTTTTATATTATACTCCCTCCGTTCATTAATATCTGTCGTTTTAGGATGTGATTCTTGTTCAAAAATATCTGTCATTCTAGCTTTTTGACACACTTCTTTCCACTTTTACCCCTACTATTCAATATAAAAGTAATTATTATCTAAATGGAAAAGTAAAAAGTAGGGGCACATGCGTCATTGTCCTACTTTTCTTAATAAGTGTGCAAGTTTCTAAAATGACAGTTATTGTTGAACGGAGGGAGTATATAGGTAAATTTAATTTATTTTAAATAAATTTATGCATATATTAAATCATAATTTACATTAAAATGCATATATTTATATATATTATGGTTGGTACACTGTGTTTAAGTCTTCAGCTAATGATGTATTCCCACAGCTCTTTCTCCTCCGGCTTGAGCCATGGATTATCCGGTTGGAGCTATGATCCGATCTGGATGTTACTCTTCTTTCCTCGTCTTGAAACCATCTGATCGGTTTTGTAAAAGTTATAGATAAACTGCCAAGTCCAGTTATTTTCCCAACGCGGATTATTTCAGAAGGGCCAAGAAAAAGCAAGCAATTGAAACGATTATACCTCCCAAGAAAGAGAATCATACGCTTACTAAGTTGTCAGGCCTGCACGTGGCAACTATTTCTCGGGAATATGAAGGACACAGACGAGCAAAATTGTGTAGCACGACAGAAGGTTAACTGGTGGAATGGGGCCATGGTCCATGTTTTTATCCTTTTGGGAGATGGAAGTTTCTCTGGATCGAAAGTAGAGTGCAGGGATAGAATTAGAAAGGTCAAGAACATCCAGCAGAAACAAACAAAAATATCACCATACCCTTCATCTGCTTCAATCAGCATCGGGGTAGGAAGAAATTCCAGAATTCTAAGCGTGCATACACCCAAACAAAACGAGCCAGAAAGATGACTGAGATGAGAAAGGTGACCATCAAATGATTCATCATCATTACCGATCGAAACAGAAGTCTCCCACACAACCTTGACCGCTTTATTCAAACGCATGCGACATTCTTCTTCTAAAAAAAAAACAAAAACAAAAACAAAAACAAACAAACAAACGCGTGTGACATTCATATTAGACATTTGTTACTGTTTACAATCAGTAGCGCAATACAGTGTAGTGCAGGTTCCCCATCTAAATCTCTCAAAGGTCCTTCCCGAGCCCAACTTTCACTCTGGTGTTCACCGTTATGTTATTGTTGTCACACCTACTTCACTTAACTAATCGATTCCCCTCCTTCAGACGTTACTCTTACTATTCCAAGTCCAATCTACCGCTACTGACGAAACAGGCTAGGCACCAAGAGAAACTACTGAAATTGTCAAGACAAGTTGGAGATAATAAAGCACATAACAATCTTCTGCGTGAGAATAGATATAACAAAGCACCAGCCTGACCCTTCCCCCTCCCCTTTTCCTCTTCTCTTCTCGCCCTGAAATGCAGAAAATGCAGAAGCTAACTTCTGGGTATCTACTACCTTATGTTTCAAAACAAACTCTGCGTTGGATCCAATCTAACGAACTTAGGGTGAAAACAGCAAACTTCCAACCCCAGTACAAAAACACAGAATACAAAAAAGCTGGCACATGTTGTCTCCACTCTCTAGTGTTTGCAGACGCCAACTTTCAACTTTGACATAGAGACTATAAATTCTTTAACTTGTCGAGCTACAG
The DNA here is from genome assembly GCA_023374045.1 of Limonium bicolor. Lineage (NCBI taxonomy): Eukaryota > Viridiplantae > Streptophyta > Magnoliopsida > Caryophyllales > Plumbaginaceae > Limonium > Limonium bicolor. The sequence continues at coordinate 377,931,270 of CM041776.1, forward strand.
TGAAACACTACTGAAATAGGGTAATAATATGTACCATCAGGTTAGAATTTACCATCGACGAAAGAGCTCATCATCATCCATAATTTATTGCTTACATAAGATTAAGATGAAGCAAAAACCAATCACCTTTCAGAAACAACACATGCGAAGTTGAGATAATCTACATTCAAAAGTACTTACATCCTCCAAATCCACAAAAGAGCAGGGTAGAGGAATTTCTCTTCACTCTGCCTGGCCAGTCGCCACAGCTTCTTCATCTTCATCGTCCATCTCTTGCTCTACTCCCTTAACCTAGAAATATTAGACATGTGACCACAAGCTCCATAACCATTCAACCTACGGGGCTTAAAATACCCAGAGACAGCATCAAACCAACACACGCAGACAACACAGGTCCATATTCAACCCAGCCCACACCCCAGAAATCTATTTCAGCTTATCTTGCAAGATTTTCCAATATGAGAAACCTAATGCTTCAACCCAGCCCACAGCCAGGAAATCTCAGTAAATGTAACAGTTGATGTTATCAACAACAGGATTATATTCTTAAAACCAGATGATTGTCGCATATTCAGAAATTTAATGCACGATCGACATGCTTCTTTCATTCTAAAAGTTGTACAACACATGTCAGTTAGAAATACACTTTTGTCTTTGTGCTATGCAAACAAGGGCACAAAGAAAAGAGTAAAGGATCACCTCTGGCACGTAGTGCATCAGCATATTCTCTATTCCAGATTTCAGTGTCACCGACGAACTTGGACAGCCACTACAAGCTCCTTGCATTTTCAGTTTTACAATTCCACTTTCCCTGCAAAATAAAAAAATTCAGAAAAATATTCAGCATGGACGATAAGAACAAAAAAAAGGAACACTGAGGAATGCCAAGGTAGTAGAAAAGACATACTCATCAAAACCTCGATACTCGATATCACCGCCATCATCTTGAACAGCAGGTCGGATACGAGTCTCCAACAGTTCTTTGATCATTGCAACAATTTCTGAATCATCCTGCATGCCCCAAAAAGAAAAGAAGTGATTATAAATGACAGTTACCAACAACTATTGCTAATCAATAAATACACATCCTCTGAAATTCATAATGCCATGCCAGGAGCAAATCAATTACAGCAAGGAATCACTATACAAAAAACTACCCACTTAAAAGATACTCAGATTGCCATACTTGATAACCAAAATCTCATGCATTTAAAGCTAATGACAGCCAAAATTGATAGGTCAAACAGGTGATGCATTCTGCAAGGACTATAACAACCATAACAGCCAAATTTGGCACAGTACTCTCCGATTGGCCTTAAACCCTTAACTTCTGTCCATAACTTAGAAAGGAATCTTTATATATCTTCCACCTAGATTCTCAACCACAATGGATCTAAAGCTTCTGCATGCTTACTCAAAGCCAGGAACCCTCAAATGCTTTGCACAGAAACAAAGCTCTTAACCATCTGTAGATTCATGACACTATCAAATGCACATGTACAGCTTTCTGTAACAGAAAGAACGCATCTACGCAACCGCAACCTGAGAACATTTGCAATCTAAGAACTAAGTTATGGCTGGAACTTCTAGCCTCCGCCTACTCCCATTTCTCAAGCAAGTCATTCTCGGTAGACAACCCATGGAATTGCTCTATCCTTTACACCTGTCGTACTCTTTCTTGCGCTTGCTTGTTGATAAATGCAAACTTATGAAGCTCACACTTTACACATCCCTGGTCATATTGACCTCAGCACTCTCGTACATGTCACTAACCATATCAATCAATCATGCTTACAGATCACTAACCATATCAATCATGCTTACAGATCACCACAATCAATCCAACCACGTCTACCATGGTAAATCAAGCTTACTGATCACATGTCAGTCTCACTACAATTGATCCATCACAATTAATCAAGCTTACTTTATAGCTGAAATGACATAAAGCAAATTAGCTTGTCCAAAGGGGATATTGAGAAATTGGTTTGCATCAAAGGCCCAATAGACTTATCAATGACATATGCAGGCATTTGGTGTAGAGGAATATTGGGAAATCAGACTGCATAAATATGCAATACATTTATCATCAGCTTGATAAAATATCAAATAAATATCATCCAAAGCAGCCTGAGGTCCCCTCAATCAGGAGGCTAATATCAAACAAATGTGAAACTTTACATACTTTGATATTATCAACATAATTGTGTTATACTCATGTCAAAATAATAAGTTTAAGGATTCACTGAGAATGAGTAACAAGTTTCTATCACATACTTCATTGATAGCGGTGTCTTTTGCAGCTGCGGCTTCTGCATCAAGAAATAGTGGTTCGCCAGATGTATAGAAGTCCATAATTGCAGCAAATATTTCAGGCTTCAGCAAATCCCAAGAATTATCATCAGACTTGGTAACAGTTATAAAATCAGATCCGAAGAAAACCCTAGTAACTCCTGCCAGAGTAGAAAAAAAATGCAATACCTCAGTATCCCAGATGCCAGTGTATGTAAAGCATTCATATCTTCTGCATAAATGAAATGAAACAAACAAAGAATGGGAAAGAAAAGCTCAAAGCATCAATACAAGTGAAACAAAAGGAGATGATAATTTTCAAGTTTGTTTTAGGAAGTAATGTTTTAAAACTTCTGCTGGATTTAGGATCAGGGAAACATTATTTACAGTCAATTAAGAGGAGCTGAAGTAATTGGCTAATCTCAGATAAAGAAGTGTTCGGTGACTCTGATGCATGAAGAAAGATTCAGCAGAAGAGGAAATGTTGAGTCAGTTCTGATGGTCTATAACTTTAGGTTCCCAGAAGATCACACTACACTCATGAAAGAGGATATATTATTTTAAGAGAGCAGCAAGAGCCGAGTCATTATTTCGAAACAACCCCAGTATTATTGCTATGCAAAAAAACAATCCAATCAGGAGTTACTTCTAATTCGAAATTGATTTTCCAAAAGAAAGAGCTTATAACATAGTTCCTTAAACTACAGGTAGATTGCAGTCTCCTGATTACAAAACCAAAGGCTCAGCCACTGCTTCGATCAGATAACACTATTAATGCCAAGAGTCATGAGAAGATAGTGCATATGAAGAGAACTCACACAGAAATTTCCTAGAAGGAAAAAGGTTCAACTTGACAGTTTCACGACATTACTACTATGGATGAAGGGTACAGGTTCAAGCAGATATGAAAAGAGAAGTGCTAAACTTACACAAAGATGAGTCACGCTTACCATCAATCGCAAAAAGTGTTTTGGCCAGAGGTGAACCCATTGCCACCCTGGCATTAGGAAAATCTGAGCTCCCAACCTCCATAACAGGCTTCCCGGGATAGAACATTAGCGATGAAGGATTTGGCGTAGGCTGGGTTTGGATAAACATAGTCCTCCTTTGCCCTGTTCAGATTAAGACATTCAGTCAGGCCAAATAAAGATGGAAAACAATTTCATCCCACTTTGACATCACCAGCCAAAGCGGACCCAAGCTAGCTGCCAGGGAGCTTATCTCTAAGCGCTAGCCGTAGTAACGTTTTGTTGCTTTGCTTGTGAGATGACTCGAAATAAATCAAACACTCCAATAATCTTTGCCTACCCCCATCATCTTCAATGAGAACGGGATCTAAGTTAACCCCCTCGTCGCCTTCGCATTTATTCAAGTTATCCCCATAAAACGCAAAGCCCAGCTCATCATTCATCAACGACACTGGATGGTGGATAGGGATAAAAACAGAAGAAACTAAGAGATTGAGTTCCCTTTCTATTCCTTGCATTGTGAATTCTCACAAGCTTTGATTGGTTTTCCCAAATTATTGCTATGGTGTATCAACCCCCCCCCCCCCCCCCTGGAGCAATACGAAGCCGTATACAACAGAGAAATTATCTGATGGTTCGGCACAAAACCACGATAGAAAGTAACAACAACCTGGGAAATGCGTCATCCACTGCAATCCATTTGATGACACGACGCCAGAAGTAGAAGTTAAAGAAGAAGCTGGATTGGAGGAGCTAGAAGTCTTCTGGCCACCGAGTCCCGACAGTGAAACTTCACATGAAGCAAAGACAGATCGGTGAAATCCCCGCCGATGAGTGGTTTCAGCCAAAAGCCTGGATCTCCCAGCTCTTCCAGCCTTGGCCGCTAGAATGGCTAATTTTTCTAAACTAACCATCGCGCAGATGAAACGCCGAATTTCCTTTCTTTCCTCTACTGCTAATGTTCGCCGGTGATGGATACAGAGAAGTACTTGGCACAGAACGTCTCCTCCTATGCGTCTTTTCGATGGCGGCGAAGGTTCAAGTTTCGGCCTGGTCAGCGTTCATAGACTACAGACGTAAAAAAATCTTAAATAACACTTCTCCTAAACAAAATTTTCATTCACCAAAAAAATAGTATTATATTCTTTTCTCTCACATTTTCTTTCGTCTGTGAGAACCTTTTCTCCAGGTTCTTAATTAAGTAAACCTCTCATACTCTCTCTTCTACATCATTATTTATTTTTTTCTATTTTAATCTTAATCTATGTAATTGTGTCAAGTAACACCATTGTGGATGCCTAAGTTCTATCCAAAATTAATTTTTAAAATAACATTTTTTTTGCATTCATTGCCGAATTTGAAATCATCCCTTCTAGTAATGATTTCACTTAAATTCATGTCAACTGACTCAACGAAATAAAAGAAAGCTGAAATTGGCTGTTTAAAAACGATTTGAGAAAATGTAATCAGAGAAGACCAGTTAATAAAAAACACGACAATAATTTCAGAAACCGTTTCTGCAACGACTAAGATATTTTTAGAAATAAAAAATCATCTTTACAAAAGACAATTTCACGGGTTCTAAAATCCCACAGATGATTTCTCTCTTTCTCTTCCTCATTTCTTTCTTCCTTCTCTTCAAAACAGCTGCCGGTCTCTCACCTTTACAAACTCAGGAATCCTAACCCGCATATGCTCGGCGGATTTGACAACGCCGCCGCCAACCTGCACCCGCCCCACCGCTACCAACACTTCATTGAGCTTTAGGAATTTGTTGATTGTGGTTCTTTGTGAAATTTAGTGCTAAATGATTATTTGGGATGTTGTTGTGAAACTATATGTAGTAATAATTGGTTAGTAGTTAATTGATTTTTCTAGTGTTTTGTAATATTATAGTGTTAGCGATTGTTATTGGTGTTTTGTTTGGTAATTATTGTGTTTAGTCAACCAATTTTGTGGTTTGGGATTAAATCTGTGTATGATCAATTGTGTACTTTACTCTGGATATGTCTCACTCACTGCATTCAGCTTTTATGTCTGTTAAGGCAAAATTGTGACAGGTAAACGGAGGTGATTATGAAGGTGGGAAGAAAGCTCAGTTAGTGAGTGTTGACACCAATATGAGTAACTTATTGCTCAATTGGTAGTTGTTTCGGTATCAATATGTGCACCCACGAAGTGAAAGTGTCATAGAGGATGTGTCAATCAGTGAATAGGGGCTCTATAAGTTGGATAGTGATACCCATTAGGGTGATGAGGATGTTAAAAGTGTTATGTTCTACTGTCGGGGTGGAGGGCCACGAGCATACTTTTATGAGTTGTACGTTGAAGTACATGAAAACCAAGCACCTAAAACACTTCCCACCTCCGCATCTTATCAACACCAAGCCCCTTCAAGCTTCACACCACCTGAAACCCAACCCCTTTGCTTCTTCATAATCTCAACGCCAACATCATCGATCGTTTGTAATGAACCAGTCAACCTCAAAGTTGTGGGACATCTACTGCCCAACTGAAAATGAGTGTCAATGAAGATTGTGTGTTGCGCTAGCAAATAAGAACCCTAGTGCTTTCATGATCACTGTTGCAGAAGGCCCGCACACTTGTTTGAACTCCGTCTTGAGTCAAGATCATCCACATCTTGACTTGAGATTTATGGCTTGCAAATTCACCAAATATGTCAAATAAAACCCCTACATCAGAGTTGGTGATCTTCGGACAGTGATTGCTGATCAGTTCCAGTATTCTGTCAAGTGGGAAAAGGTTTGGGCAGCAAAGGTGAGGCTATTGAGATGGTGCACGGTGGCTGGGACGACTCATACATCGTACCACCTCACTTATTACATGCCATTCAGCACACAAACCAGGGCATAAAGGTTAAAATTGAGTGGCGCACACTGATCCCGATTATATATTCAAGGGGTGTTCTATGCGTTTGGACCTTGCATTGAAGCGTTCAAATATTGTAGACCATCGATATGCATTAGCGGCTCATTCTTATACGGGAAGTACAAACACAAACTTCTCGTTGCATGTGCAAGTGACACTAACAAACACATAGTGTCGCTTGCATTTACGCTGGTTGACGAGGAGTCATACGCATCATGGTCTTTGTTTCTCTCTTGTACAAGGATGCATGTTATATCGGCTCGCAATGATAGAGCTCCCATGTGTTTGATCTGGTCGTCATGCTGGGAACTCTCTATAGTGGAACGATCACACGCGGTGTGGAAACCCCTAAACGTGCACTAGAGATATTGTGTGTGCCATATTGTGAGTACTTTCAGCAAAGTATAAAGAAGTGCAGTACTGAAGAAGATGGCCTCAAGAGCAGCAGTAGCGTCACAATCTCGTAAGTTTGATATCTGCATGGATGAGTTAAAGAGTGTCAGCGTCACAACCCCTAATTTCTTTGATAGTATACTGAAAGAACAGTGGACATTCACACATGACAGTGGGTATTGGTTTGGCATGATGACTACGAACTTGAGTGAGAGTTATAATTTTGTCATGCTTGGTGTTGGATACCTACCTATTGTTGCATTGGTGAAGAATACCTTTTACAATTGTGTCTAATACGTTGACACCAAAAAGGGTCAAGCATCGGTAGTTGTGGCTAGGGGAGAAGTGTACACTGGTTGGGCAATAGGGGAACTACAGTGATGGAGACAATCAACTAATGCTCACAATGTTACGAGATTCGGTGGGCCTAACAAGTTATTGACGTCACCACTGCACCAAGAGCAACATCGTATAGGTTCAAGGGTGGCAACTAACACACTGTGAAGCTGAGAGATGGTCATTGTACTTTTCTGAAATGGAAAACTTTCAGATTTCCATGCTCGCACGCGTGCGCAGCTGCTACCGTCACACATATGGACAATCGTACTCTTATGGGTTTGTGGTACACTTGGCAGAAGCAGCTCTATGTGCGCAACAGGCTCTTCGTCCCATCTGGTGATTATCATTTGTGGCCTCCATCAGATTGTCTTATCATTCTTCCTTATCCATCTCGTGTTTGAGGAAAGGAAAGACCTCGGTCCACTCGTATTCGTAATTAGATGAATTTGAAGGAGCTGAAGAAGAGGAATCGGTGCACCAAGTGTGAACAAGAGGGGCATAATAAGAGAAGATGTCCTAACAAGAATGGTTTTTAGTGTTGATTGTGTGGTGTTGGTTGTTAGTGTTGTAGTTCGATTTATTTGTTAAGCATGGTCTTTGATTTGTAGTGTTAATTGAATGTTAAATACAATGTTTGTTTTCTTTCAAAAGTTTTATATGTCCTTCACTACAAAAAAAACACCATTTACTGACTCACACTTTTTGTAACACCTAGTTTTGTGTCACTAAAAATATATTTACTCACACATGCTATCTGTCACTAAAAATTTAATGGTTTATACTGACTTTTTTACTATTGTGTCAATATATACCTAATCTATACTGACATAACACAATTACTTATTTACGTTATCTAATCTTTTACTAACTCTTATAAAATTAAGTCAGTACATATAACTTATCCATATATAAAAAAACATGATATTTGTCACTAAAACATATTAAAACTTCCCGCAAAGAAATCGCGGTAACCCAAATTCCATCTGAATGTAATTGGCGGCACCAACTCCAGTCCTCCCGCTCGACCATGATTCACGATTCCAAATTTCCTCTTCCTGCAAAGAATGTAGGGATTGCCGGCATTACTTCCTCTCTTCTCCACAACAAATTGGGCGCCACCAACTCCAGACCTCCCGCGCCTCATCTTCTCCCAAGGCTTTAGTCTTCCTCTCTTCTCCACAACAAATTGGCAGCAACAACTCCAGACCTCCCGCACGTCATCTTCTCCCAAGTCATTAGGAATTAGTCTTCCTCTCTTCTCCACAACAAATCGGCGGCACCAACTCCAGACCTCCCGCACGTTATCTAATCGGTATGTAATTTCAGGTTTCTAAAATTTCCCCAATGTTAAGATTAGGGTTTATGCTATTTACTTGTATTTTAAGATAAAAGTCTGTTCCGCTGAATTATCTATGACTTATCAGTTCGATAATCACCCCATTAGTCTGTTCGTCAAAATCTCTCATACACAATTCCTATCTGTTGCTACGTATGCGCAACAATTACACGACTAGATTTTATAACTTCAAAAATCTTCAAGATGATCTATACTTTCAATGTACCATTAGTGAGAATGTTGAATTTTCAAAAAAAAAAAAAAATGACCTGCGAAGACTTTACGTGATTACAGCAGGCAAGTCCAAACAAAGTCTCGAGCACACCATCAACTTCTCTATCCACTGTTGTGTTTTTCTCTTTAATCGGTATGTAATTTCAGACTTCTAAATTTTCTCCCATTTTTAGGATTAGGGATTATGCTATTTACTTGTATTTTGGTTTGTTGTTGTGGATTATTGAACTCTTGTTCTGAAATTGGATGTTATTTGGTTGGTTTTCTCAAATTAGGCATCTACAACAGCTTAATTGAATTTTTCCTCAAACTTTTGACCTTGAATACAATGAGGTGATTTTTTTAGATGCAGCAGGCTGATTTAAATTAATGATCATGTACTACTCACTAATTAAATATTCTTAGCTGTCCATCCGATTAATTAACCAAGTTGCAGAATTATGGAGCCATCATAGCATAGCATGTTCAAAATGTTTCACTCAGTTAATTGCGGAATCTTGTTCAAATTATACAAGTTGTTGTGCTTTACGATTCCACAGAAGAAGATGGGAATAAATCAGCTGGATGGAATAGTCATTAACATTATAAATAGGTTGAATTGAACAATTGGATTATAAAGTTATGGATGTCTCATTCAGTAGAATAACCCTCTTTTCACATTGAACAGTATCATCACAACTAATAGGGGCTGAGCAATGATGTGGTTTTGAAGTGTCGGTTAGAAAGTCTTTGTTTCTTTTTGGTCTCTCAGATTGTAATTAGACTAAGCATAGATCTGGATTTGATTTTGCCTTTTTTTTTTCTTTCTTTTAAGCTAGCCATGGGCACGATCATTATTATATTGTCTATTTTAGCCATCGACAATGTTGACTGTTTTTCTTCTCTTTGAGCCTAATTTGCCACTCCATTCTTTTTGATAGTGACATTAAGCTTCATATATGGTATATAGTAGTATACGTTTCTTGAAATTAAACTGAAGGAGTACTTGTAGTATTATATTTAGTGGTTTTGCGTTGCGATACAACTCATGATACATTTGATGAAGTTGTAAAACGGTGTAAGATATTATATATATATATTTCTGAGTTTGGTGTTTGGTTTGCTTGTTTATCTTTAATAATTCATATTTGTCCTCTTTTTGGCTTTTGGGACTTGCATATTCACTTTTATTGTCTTTGTTTTGTGTATTATATATTGTTGGGACTGTGTGTTTATATTTTAGAATGGCTAAACGAAGACAAGTTAGAGTTATCTCTATTAACAATGAGGCACAACAGCAACCTACTAGTGAAGAAGACCCTTCCCAAACTGTAGAATCGCTTCATCCCAGACTGTCTACTGCTGCTGGTTTAAAGGGGGCAGAAGATTCTCAAGCTTCTTATGAAGAAGAAAATGATACAGAAACTTTTGAACCAGGTTGGTTTGACATTAATTACATTTTCACTTATGAACATTTTATTTTCTTATTGTTTAACACCTTATTTTTTATAAACTTATTAACATGTGACACACAGATGTTAAGAAGGTTAGAGGTCCTACCCGGATGGATGATATATGGAATCTTGAAAATGGCCAACGCGTTGATGCTAAGCTTAATGAATTTGGCCTACCGATTGGAGATGAAGGATGCGTACTAACAAGATTTCTTGGCACACTAGTGAAAATGCCTCAGCATCTTCCTATAAATTATTTTGATTGGCGAAGGGTTCCACAAAGTGTAAAAGATGACTTGTGGAGCATTGTTAAGGTAATTCATTTATGAAATTTAAAAAGCATAATAATCCATGTGATTCATGTTATTAATGTCTTTGCTTTTTTAGGAGAAATTTACATTCAATCCTGAGACTTCAGCTACAAAAAAATGGGTCATCTCTGACATGGGGAAAAAGTGGTAGTCTTGGAAACATGAATTGAAATCATGTTATTTTGACCCGAGTGACACTGTTGATGAAATTCTTGCAAAAGTAAAAGATCGAAGAGTTAATAAAGAACAGCTAAATGATCTTGTAACCCTGTGGGTCAAACCAGAATTCCAGGTGCATATTACACAAATTCATCCTACATGTATTTGATATGCAACTTTATAAATTGTGTTGTTTAACTCAAACTTGTAGAGTCTTTGTCAACAAAAGAAAAACAACCGTTCTAAATTGGAAGAACCTCATTGCACTGGAACCAAGTCTTTTGCAAGGCTTAGAGATGAAGAGGTAATCTAATATAATAAACTTATATAATACTTATTACCTATTACAAAATCTATTGCTTATTGTTTTTTTCGAGTTTATTTCATAGGTAGTTTTATGTTTGATCTGTTATTACAGGGAAAGAAAAATAATGGAGTTCCACCTTCACGTACTCAACTGTATATGAAAAGCCGCACCCGAAAAAATGGGAACATTGTCAACGCCAAAGCTGCTGAAGTGATGGTAATATTTAATATTGAATTCCAATCTTTAAATTTTTTTATGATGGTTTCATTTTAACACATTCATCTATTAGGAAAACTTGAAACAACACATGGATGATTCTAGCAACCCAACTCGCTCAACGGGACAAAATGATTGGAAAAATGATGAATTCTCTAAAGTCAAAGGACCTGAAAAAGGGGGTACATTAGATGCATTGGGAAAATTCCAATAATGAAAGAAAGCGTTGCAGCTCCGTCGGAAGATTCACCAGAACTACGAACAACTGTTGATGAACTTAGAGAAACTCTTGCCCAAACACAAGGGGCTCTTGCACAGACGCAAGGTTTACTAAGTACTGTCATAGAATCCATGAAATCACATATACCAGAAGCTAATTTATCTGCTGTCATCCACCACCTAAACTTACAAGTAATGTTACTCTTATACTAAAGATGTTGATGTTCTACATATTATTTAGTTGTCATTGTTGCCTTGGTATTAATGGTGTCTTACACTTATATAAATCATTTTCTCAATTTTAGGAGATAAGCGACATTGCTAGTGGTACAAATCGTTCATCTAGTGTAAATCAAGTTGGTGGTTCGAATGGTGGAGTTGCCCAAGGTAAGAAATTTCTTTCCTTTACTTAAGTTCATAATGAAGATCAAGGTATTAAGAACCTAGAATTGCTTTTCTGGTTGCAGCCCTTGAGTTGCTGGTGTTTGGTGTGATTGTTACTATTAAGTTGTTTTGTATAGAAAACTGTCATTTTACTCCAATTATCTCTGTAGGTTGGTATTAAGAACCTTGAATTGCTTTTCTGGTTGCAGCCCTTGAATTGTATGCTTCTGTCTATTACATGTTGCTGCTGAACTTTTGCTAATCATGAATACTTATTGTTATTGCTAAAGAAATGATATTGCTGTCATTGTTGAATTTTTATTGATGTTGTTGTTGTATTGCTACGTTGATACTATTAAATTACCGTTTACTGCTGCTGCTGAATTCATGCTCATGTTAAATTGATGTTTAACATGCTAATGCGCTGCTGATGTTGCTGAACTGCTGCTGAACGTATAGCTGCTGTTGAACTGGTGCCGCTGAAATGCTATTATTGCTGTTGAGTTACTGCTGTTTTTGCTGAAATTTTTCTATTGAACTAGATGTTGTTGCTGAATACATAACTAGTTGTAGTTGTTGAATTATTTGCTTGTTGGTGTCACTGAATTGTTTGTTGCTGATGTTAAAGTGCTGCTGGTTAACTCTGCTCATGTTAAATTGGTGTTTAACATGCTAATGCGCTGCTGATGTTGCTAAACTGCTGCTGAACTGTTATTGTTGCTGCTGTTTTTGCTGAAATTTTTCTATTGAACTAGTTGTTGCTGCTGAATATCTAACTAGTTGCAGTTGTTGAATAATTTGCTTGTTGGTGTCGCTGAATTGTTTGTTTGCTGCTGTTAAAGTGCTGCTGGTTTGCTCTTTTTCTACTAGTCGCTGATTGCTTCTGCTTGCTGCTTGACATTAGGCTTAATAACAGTCTTATTAATATGTATTATAACAGTCTTATTAATATGTATTTTGGTGCTGTAAAAATTGCAGGTTCGACCCAGATATGATTTATCAGGGTGAAGAAATGAAGTGTGTCAAGAAAAGCCTCAAGAAAATAGATTTAGTCAATTAGTACTTTTAGTTATTAGAATATAGTGTTTCATATTTTAGCTAGGTTTACTGTTTGAGCAGAAGGGAGAAAAACAACTTCAAACACTTAAGTCAATATTAAGACTATCAGCTCTCCCCCTTTTGGATTATTCTGTAATAGATCATATTTTTGAAAGCATAGATGTAGTGAGGATATTGTAAATCTTTTTTTTTCAATGAAGCAGAGCTTGTTATTATAATGTAAATATTATGGTAGCCATTGTTATTAATATTTGGGGACACAAAGAAAAGTCATGAAAACTTTTACTGACAAAAAATAATAGTCAGTAAAGTGTTAATTAAATATAGTAATGAGTTATAATAGGTTTATAGTGACACACATCATAAGTCATAATAGAGTTCAGTGACACAAGTATAAGTGTCAGTAAAGTGGCGCATTAGCATTACATTAACACATTCATATGTGTCAGAATAAGGTACACTGACATTCTAAAAATGTGTCAGTATAGATTCATGTTTTTCACCGACTTTTGATTTTGTGTCAGTAGAACCCTATAGTAACTGCGGTGTTACTGACACTTTTTTTGTGTGTCGGTAAATCCTTGCCTGTCCTATAGTGACACTTTTTAGGGATTTTCTGACACTTTTTGTGTGTCAGTAATTGGTGATTTTTTTGTAGTGCTTGTTGTCTAAATTTCTTTTTTAATATATTTAAATACTTATTATTGAATATTCAATAACCCATGGATCCCGGTCCACCACCATATTCTTAGATATCAGCGTAGTCATAGGTCCACCTCCGTGTAGGATGGAAATGAGTACTAGGTACTTCATTGTCGTCAGTTCGAATCTAGTTTACAACGTGGCACGCATGTGCCATATGATGATAAGATGTGTCCCTATTTGAAGGCTTCATGATTCTACGATGTTGTCAGTTGGGTGTTCATCCCGCTGGATTGGCATTTGATCACCGCACTTGTGGAGAGATGGTGGAGAGAGACACATACATTCCATATGTTGTTAGAGGAGACTGTCATTGCTTTGGATGACATAGCTCTATTATTTGGGCTAGCAATAGACGAACGAGTAGTCACTGGTAGTACACATAGAGACTGGGAAGCGTTGTGCAACGATCTTCTTGGAGCTTGACCCGCAGATCTTGGACATCACAATAGGATCAAACTCACTTGGTTGGGCACTACTTTTGGTCAGTTACCTCATGATGCGGATGAGGTGACAGTGATGAGGCACACCAGAGCTTACATAATGATGTTGTTGGGTGGCATCATATTTGATGATTGGACAGGGAACCAGGTCCACCTGATGTTCTTACAGCTCCTGCAAGACTTCGATGAGGCTGGTCAATATAGCTGGGGGTTCGCCTGTTTCATATGGTTATACTGGCAGCTGTGTGTTACGTTTAATATTGGGGACAGTGACATTGTTGATGCACTAGTGATTCTACAAGTCTTACCAGACCACGGGTGATGAGAGACGAGTACAAAAACACGTATTATGTCCTCCCCCGACCACAGCAGGTCCTTGATAATGTCCTTTCCGATCAAAATTAATGTTGACCATAAGCTAGAGGAACAAGATCAGGGTGGAAGACGAGGGGGTGGTTGTCGTGTGCGTGATTGAGGAAAAGGATGTGCACGTGGTCGAGTTGTTAAGCCAGACCATCATTAGGAGGGTGATGCATTTGATATCGCCGGTAGCATGTCCATATCTCAGGTCGACAATGATCCTATGCAGCAGGTCAAAACCACTGGGTTTGCTTACTATGGTAGCAGCTCAACCGTTCACGCGGCATCATCTTTCGGTGTTGGCACGAGCATGGATGTTGACTATTCGACAATGGCTGCAGACCTTGGCCTGTGTTCCACTTCTACCCAGGAGCCCCTCTTAGGGATAAGGATTCCCGACATCATCATGATGTAGGAGATCTTAGTGGTTGTGCGATTGATCCTAGTCTCACATCAGCGGTTGAGGACCCTGCACCCAGTGAGCATATGACTTATGTTCGTCATAGACGTATATGATGTAGCTTTGTACTTTGTTACATTTTGTAAGCAACTAGAGTTATGGATTGTATAATTATCGTTTATGCATTCTATCTTGTAAACTATTATCTCTAATTTACGTTTCACTTCATTCGGTTTTCGTTACGTTATCTTTGTGTGGAAGTCATGGATTACTGACAGGTGGTGAGTATCTTGATTGTGCGGAAGTTGAAAATATGTACAGGTGGTTTGTTGATCAATTGTGGTGCTCCAACACTTGGAAATGTTACTAAGTACTGTAAATAGGTGAAGATACGATTTCATATCAATTTCTGATGAAATCATCTGTTAGGAAGATGGTTTCAGTAGTCATAGGCGCCAACACTTAGAAAATTTAAGTGTTGTAAACAGGTGAAGTCATCTCTTGAAGAGACAATTTCAATAGTCATTGGCGCCTGTTCTATCAATTGAGAAATTGTATTCTCTATTAAACAGACGACTTCTTTCTGTCTCCGTCTCGCTGAGTCAGCCGCTGATGTGGCGTGACTTTAAGTTAAATCGTCTCTTGAAGAGACTATTTCAACTTTCGGAATGGATGGAATTCACCCGGGAGTGTTATTTGATTAATTAGTTTTGGAAGGTTAATAAGAGGATTTTTTAAGAGAAATGCTATTTCAGTTTTCTTTTTCTTTTACTTCAGACCGCCCTAATGAGTTGTAGTTTTTCAAGTAGATCAAGAAAGTCCATAAGAAGAAAGCGGGATTTACACTCCAAAATATTAGTGCTATATACCCATCTTTTGGAGTACTTACCTAAGAATTCTCTATTAGCTTAACTCATTCACCTCAGTTTTTCATTTTTTATTCTACTTATGAATGTAATCTACTCCTTTGTGGATCTCCTAATGTAATTTCAAATGTCATTATTAGTAAAATGTGGTACTTCTAGTTGTATATTAAAGTTGTTTGTAACAACATAAAAATTGTTCACACTGATATGAAAGTTGATTATATTGTTCAACCTTACGTGAAGGTAGTTTAATTAGAAGTGAAAATTATTTCAATGTTATCATGCAACCAATTGTAACATAACCATTGTGGTTTCGTTTGTCTTCCATTTTTATTGCTAGGATCCATATATTATCTTAGGTAAAGAGTTTGTCTAAACAAAGCAAATACACTCCTTCAAATCAATCTCTTGTTAATCAACCCAATTAACGTTGTTAGCTAAAACTGATAAATTCTTCGATGATTAGGTAAAGAGTTTCTCATACTAACCGGTCATATCCAGCTTACCAATATAAAATTACCATTGAAATGGTATAGCTTATTTGGTTGTTTTTGTAAAAAGTATAAAGAATAAGGATAGAGAAGTATGGTAGCTTATTAGAAGATTATGGAGCAATATGTTTTTGAGAGAAACCCGTAGACAAAATTATAGGAGTTTAAAAGTTGAAAGATTAGGCTCTATTGAGATCGGGGCTTTAATGTGATCATTTGCTTAAGCTGAAGCAACTTTTTCGAGATAAAGCTATGTGTTTATGTTCCGGCTTACATAAAATCATTAGTCCATAGTTTATATTAAATTATATAATACATGCAAAACTAGCCACTTATAACTAATTATAATTAGCAAATAACATTTCGTGATTAAATATAGTTTCTAAGAATTACAATTGACAACACTTGTAACTTTATTCATTAAAATACAACAATTAGTTAATATGTGTTTCAGAAAGGGTTAGTGTATGATATGTATTGACCTTTTTGTCTAACCTTAATGAATCTTCCTAAATTTTTTGTTTGCATGTTATAGAATCATATAACTATCTACATTGTTGGGATATGGTTTATATAGATCTTTACACGACCCGGTGAAATGAATATCTTGGCTAGTTGTTGTTAATGCACTTGCAAGACTCATATATGCATGCTACTCATGGATGACTCTTAGTATGTACATCCGGTTTGGTGGAATAGGGTCTCCTAAAGACCCCAAATTTATAAGGATCTTATTTTGTTTGTAAGTATAGTCATTTATCTTATAGTTTATATCTATAATAGTTAACATATAACAAAATAAGTAACCACGTCACCTAAATTAACATTACATTCTATTTATTCATAATTTATTATTTTTTATTTTGTTTAATGGTCTATTGATGTCGGCATAAGACCCCAAATAGTTAAGGCGCATGATGCTACCACATGTTGTATGGACTAAGGTTGGAAACTATTAGATGAATTTTAGCATATAGTAATCGGTTTGAGTTTGATAGGTTGGCAATTAGGGTCAATCGGTTCGGGTTCAGTTTGGTTTGGTTCGGGTTGATTTCCAATCGTCTAGTATTTGGTTCGGGTTGGATCGGGTCAGGTGAATTCAATTTGTTTGGGTCGAATTTGGTTTGTTAAAATTTCGGATAGGTTTTGATCGGTTTAGGTGATTTTTGGTTTGGTTGGCTTTCGGCTAGGGTGACTTCGGGTTGGGTAACTTTTAGTTCGGGTTAGCCTCTGGTTTGTTAAGTTTCTTCAGGTTATGGATCTAATTCGGGTCAATTATTCGGTTAAATTCGGTTGACATTACAAATCAAGCAACTCAATAATCATGATATGTAAATTTGACTTTAATCAATCTCAACAGGTATGAATGCATATAAAAGATTAATTTTAACAAATAATTATAATTTGTATCATGTTATACATTAGTAACCAACTCTTAACTTAACATAATTATTGATATAGTTTTATTTTATTTAGTAGCTTCATTATTTTGAGAGGAGTATAAATAATGTTCGAGGATAGTTATTAATTTGTATCAGAGTGTGGTAACTTGTTTTTTCAATGTATTAATGGTGACTACTTTGGTACCCCTCCTATTTTGTGAGGGTACCCCTTTCTCTAATCCAATTATAACTTGACATGTGAAATATTGTATTTATATTATTTTCTAGATTTTAAATAGTGTCTTTTAATTTGTATCATGTTATACATTAGTAACCAACTCTTAACTTAACATAATTATTGATATAGTTTTATTTTATTTAGTAGCTTCATTATTTTGAGAGGAGTATAAATAAGGTATGTTCGAGGATAGTTATTAAATTTGTATCAAAGTGTGGTAACTTGTTTTTCAATGTATTAATGGTGACTACTTTGGTACCCCTCCTATTTTGAGGGTACCCCTTTCTCTAATCCAATTATAACTTGACATGTGAAATATTGTATTTATATTATTTTCTAGATTTTAAATAGTGTCTTTTAATTTATTAACTAGTCCTTGAGTTAACTTAACTTAAATGATTTAATTGAAGATAGAAACACTTTATTAAATATTTAAAAATTAGTAACTCCCCACCTTAATGTTAAATACATCAATCGTCTATGTTTTTCTTCATCAACCTATTTAATTTTTAGTTTATTACAGTTTTGAAAAAAAATAAGACTAAATTTACTAGTGGTTGTGTATCGTTGAAGAAAACATTTATAAACAAAATATATACATTACTCTACATTTTAGAAGAAGATAATGAATACAAAAGATAAATTAATTACATATTTATATTTCATTAACAAATAAAATAAAGAAACACTAATCAAATTTTACCTTTGAACTTTTATTTTAAAATAAATCTCTAATGACTCATGTGATACTTTATTGTAAACATTGTTCGGTATTTTAATGTTACAGTACTAGAGTTTCAGGTGTAATGGTAGTATTGTGGGGTATTGTTCAGTATTGTACGATACAGATGCTAGATACTAATTTGTATTCAAACTAACGATCTGGTAAGAACATTTTGTTTCATCTTCATTATCTCCTATAATTAATGTAATATATTTTTTCGGGTCACATTGGATATATTCATTCGGGTCACACTAGATTTGGTTCGGTTTCGGTTGGGTCACTTCAGATTTAGGGTCATCGTTGGGTTACAGGTGATTTCGGTTCGGCTGATTTTGGTTTGGATGACTCTGGTTTGAATGGATGTTGATTATGGTTTATTCTCGGTTTTACAATAATATGGTTCAGCTTGGTCTGGTATGGTCTAGGTCGGTTTGTTTTGGATTTCGGATCAATTTTCAAGTTATAATTTTCGGTTGAAATTCATATTCGGATTGATTCAGTTCAGTTTTTTGGGTTCGGGTCACCTGTTCTATTCATGGGCAACTTTGTCAATTGTGTCGTCCATGTAAGCGATTGTGATTTTAGTTCTCATCTTATATGATTTGCAAACAAGAAAAAAAAAAGAAGCCTTACTTCATCTTTCACACGACATAAAATCCACAAATGCCAATGTGTAGCTAATTATTTTTTACTAAATTGGTAGCTGACATTAGCGTGGGCAGCTAGAAGAATATTTGTCTACAAACTAGGCTAATAACTGAAAGGTGGAATTAGTTCGACGCAATAACTTCATTTATGAACATTTGTCTACACATGTGTCTACAAAGTAGGCCAATAACTGAGCATGGGAAGATTAGATAGTAGTGTAACAGTCTTATAAGAAAATATGTGGCTAACTACAACAACGAGGTATTCTGCAATTAGGCCAAGTGGAGACAATATGTTTAAAAAGACTATTTCCAAGCAATTGGGAACTTGGCGCTCGATGTTAATTGGAGATTGTGAATATGATTAGAACTTATTAAAAGTGTTGTTGAATGTTGGGGAAAGATATCGAGTTGAAATATGCAATAAGAATATTTATTCAATGAGATGATGTTACATTAAACCCGATATACTCCAAATACAAAGATGGTAGTAGAAAAAATTATATATATTTTTTTGATAATTGAGCACAAGGTCAAACACCACAAAAGCGGGAAACACAAGACTCCCACAAACTTAAGATAACAAAAGTGTGCTCATACCTTATCAATCCTATTCTTGCTCAAAAATAAATCGAAGGCTGCCCAAACCTTAACATTTAGATCTTACTTTACTTTTGTCTCTTCTCACGGCTTTATTAACACGAGAAAATTTGCCAAATCCCAAACGGACTTTCTTCGCCCATGCATCTCTTCTACCACTAACTCTAGAGGTAGCCCGCGAGTTGCTGTCCGAATCAATCGCCATTCCTCCCTTCTCCTCCCGGATATATCTTCAAAATTGCCGAGGGCACGCTCTTCATCAATGACTCGACACCCTAGATCTTTAGCTACCTTGAGGGTTTGCCTCGCTTCCTCCTTCACAAAAATCTCCTCAGGGCTCAACGACAGCCAAGAAGTATCTTTTTCCGACTCAAGACCTGGGGGGAATTCGGGGTCTTCAAAAAGCAATCTAAGGTCTTCACCTTCCGCTCCCCCCTATCTGTTCCTCTTGGGGATGCTAAAAAACTGAGTCCATAGGGGAACCCCCATTAACTGCACCTACCCCACCTAGACCCTGCTCAGTCTCAGAAACCTCCATATTATGAAGGTTATTGAACCCTTTATCACCTTCCCTCGAAACTTCCTGGTTCGTACTGACCATCTCAGCTGCTATGGGATCAGGAGCTGCATCTAGAGCCGATCATAATCAGGATAGCCCAACCGCCCGGCCCAGCCCGTATTTTAGACCAATGGGTATGGGTAGAAAAAATAACTGGGCGGGTTTGGACAAAAAAAACAGCCTGAATTTTTTTCAGGCCGGGTTATGGCTAAATATTTTACCCAGTTGATGGTCCGGCCCGGCCCGAATGTCATAGTACACCTTACATTAGTACATGTTATTGTAAATATGTAAACAAAAGTAATAAAATACTTACAATAGTACATTAGTAATTATTCAACTGAATGGACCACATACTCTTCGTCTTATAAAATTTGTTTTGTGTCGTGCAAACTCTTCAAAATCTATAATACGTATATATACTTTAAAATCTATGTTACTAAATAGTGAAATTTGAGTTAAAAGCGGGCTGGGCAGGACGGGCTATGGCATGAGCATTTTTTTAGGTGAACGGGTTGGGTTCAGGTGATTGGACCGATTGGGTGGGTTTGGACTAAACACTTGGCCCGATTGGGCTGAAATTTTATGTCTAGCCCGGTCCGAACCCGGCCCGTCCGCCTAGTTAATCAGCTCTAGCTGCATCCTTACTACCCAAAGGATCACTAATGGAAACAGGAGATCGGAGTTTAGGCCCCGTTTGGGCCGCCTGAGAAACATTTTGGGACACAAAAGAGCGATCCAAGCCGGAGGCAAGCCCGATATGTCCCCATCCAACGAGCGGCCCACCCGAACCATGAACCCCCAGACTGCACCACTCACCATTCCACCCGTAGCCTTGACCCCACCATTCGGACTGATCCGTATAAGGCAATTGGACCCAAGGTCCATAATAAGGGATTACCCACCCCGAATAATTGGGGTCAAACCATTACCGTACCACACTTGGGCCTCACTGCCCGAAGGCCCACTATAATTCAAGAGCCCATACTGTGTAGCATGACCCGTACCATTCAAACCTGTATCAGGAAGCACACACACCGCCTGGGAACCATCGCCAGCCATTGACTCACCAACTTCCCGTCGGCAATTGTTGCAACTAGTCACCAGAATTCAAAAATGTCCACGCCGGTTGGAACTCTCGTCATCCTGCACGCGCCGAATCTGGACCTTGGCACCACTCCCTCCAACACCACTTCGAATTCACCTGAAAGGTCGACTTCTCGACCGGAGTCACCACTAGCAAGATTTTTCGCCGCCTCCCCACCAGCCTTGCCTGCCGCACCAGAAACTTCTAAATCATTCTGCTTTCCTTCCTGCAACTGGCCGCATGCGCTTCCAATCTTTCCTGCCTCAAAACATGTCGAGGAGTACAACAACTGCTTCGTGGCAACTCATATTTGGCTCGGCGGGTAAAGATTTTGTAGCACATAAACCGGCGGTCATTTATTCTGTCAATCGCCTCTGTAACTCGAGAAGGGGACTTTAACTAGACCAGTGCAAAAGCCAGCCTATTGTTTGGACGGAATTTTCTAGATATGAAGATTCTCACGATGTCTGCATCCATCCTCAAGAGCCATCGAATGGATTTTGAATCTGCTAGCCTACTGAGATTGTCGATGAATAGAGAACAATCACGGCCATTCAAAGCAGAACCGTCTTCATCTCCATCAACCTCCTTCCACCCCGACGTGCCTCTTCTAACACTAAGGTGACCGCCCGTTATCCTCGATCTACCACACCACCTGGTTGATGCCTTCCTCCGTCGATAGTTCCGATTGGAGGGATAGATCTGACTCATATTTTGTAAGCTCATAAATAATCATCAATGTAAATATTGACTTGCTTATACCTCAAGCGTGTGATTAAGAAATATACGAAGCGCCATTTGTTAAAGATACTGGAGTATGAACATTTTTTGGTAGTCGTTTTTAGACTAATATATTACTTTAATTAGATTTATTTGTAAGATATCGACTATGATAATGCGCAACATATATATGCTCTTTTAATTTATACTAGTTATATTTTACAAATGAGAAATTTAAAAAATATGACTGTCAAAGCTTCTATGGGTAAAACAAAAACAAATAAACATATTTCTTCTTCTAAATGATTTTTTCACAAATTTTGTCTAAACTTATTTTCACAAACATAATTAAACTGAAAAATTATAGATTTTGACAAAGGTGTATAGCTATACAAATATAAATAAAGTTCAATTATATTTTATAAAATTATTTAATAATTAAACATGAGAATAAACAAAATATTTAATTATAATTAGGAAAAAAATACAATGAATCTGTTAAGACAACAAAATATCATAACTTGATATATAACTTTATGTTAAAAAAATTATTATTTACTTGAAGATATATTAGAGAAATTTAAATAAGACTTTTATTAGGTTAATATCAACATTTCGGTATTATAACTTAAATATGTATAATATTAGTTGTAGATAGCACGTCATTAAACCTCAGTGTGGCTTAATTATAGGAAAAACTAATGTTGTAAATGGTTATTTAAGTTTGTACAATTCTTCTCATTAAACACACAAGAATCATTTTCATCGTTTATATGGTATTAAAGCTCCATATTTTTTTTCTTACGACAGTCAGTCATGTCCAACACTAATTCAAACAATTAGCTACTTACAACTGCATCTACAACCTCATCCTCACTTACGTTCCAAATTCCTAACATCAAAATCAAATTAGATAGTGAAAATCACTCTCTATGACGCACCACAATCATCTCAACTCCTGTTGTCGCTACTACAATCACTAATTATGTTGTTCCTACCCTATCCTCACTACACTGCGTGAAAAAATAGGGATTGTTATGTTCTTTTGTGATTAAAATCCACTCTCTTTGAACATGCTCTTACCATTGTTGCCCCTTGTTCGACGTCCCTTGATGCCTGACAGGCTCTTGATTGTTCCTTTCAAGGTCAGACGTGGGCTCGTCGTCTCACCATGAAAGCACAAATTCAAAGCCCCACTAAGGGTACACTCTTCATGATGGAATACATTGAAAAGAAACGCCAACTAGTTGATTTCCCTTACTGAAAATCTCCATCCCGTGTCTGATGAGGATTTTATTAGTTATCTTCTTACTGGTCTTGATTCTTCCTACAATCCTTTCATATATGCGTTTATGATTCACTCCAATGGCTGCTCCATTGATGCTTTGGTCGCGCTTCTTCTTCGAAAGGAAGATCGCTGGGAAAAGGAAACCTCTCATCAGGCCGTGCTGCTCCCTCTCTCCTCCTTCACAACTAAAGGTGCATACCGCTGCTCGATTGACCTCTCACCCCGTCTTTCCACCATAATGATCATGTGCTCCCTCGAACGCTTCTCTGGAGTATCAACCCCCGTGGACTCCTTCAATGGTAACTCTGTGAGCAAACTGATTTGATTGTTCGCAATGAACCAATCTCCAGAATTTTCCTTCTCGCCGTCCATGTCGCAACCACAGTCCCATCAAGCAAACATGACTCAGTTCTCTAGCCCGTCCTCATTGGAGTCAACCTAGTATTTTAGTCCGGGTGCTACAGATCATGTCTTTCTTTACATGAGCAAACTTCCCATCACTAAACCATACTCTAACAATGACATGCTGCAAGTCAGTAACCGTAATCAACTCTTAATTTCTCATTATGGCTCATCCTAGTTGCTTAATTTGTGTTGTCTACTGTTCTCATTGTTCCTGATCTCACCATGAGTCTTTTATATGTTTCCATATTAACCAAAGATAACAATTTCTTTATGGAATATTGGCCTTTCTCCTGCTCTGTTAAGGATTTTCAGGGGTGGACTCTTCTCTAAGGCCGAGTTGATCATGGTTGTACACTATTTCTTCGCCCTCACCTTCCCGTCCACCATCCATAGCTCTCTCTGTCGTGTGTACCTCTTTGTCTGGTTGGCACGAATGTCAGGCTCATCCGCACAATAAAATCTTGAGGCATCTAATTTATGCGCTTCATCTTTCTGTTTCTTCAAATAATACGTCCTCACTTTGTGAACCCTGTCAGTAGGGAAACAGTCATCGACTACCTTTTTCTGATGCTCGCATTCCTTCTTCACATCCTTTTGATTTAATTTATTCCAATGTTCGAGGTCCCTCTCCCACATTATCCATCAATGGAAACCAATATTTTTTGGTTTGTTTGTCGACAATTGCACCAAATATGTATGGATTAATTTTTTATCTCATAATTCTCAATTTCTCCCCACCACTACTCTCTTTAAATCAATGGTTCACACACAATTCAACTCTCACATAAAAAATCCGTGAACTGATTGGGGTGGTGAGTATCGAAATGAATCTATCTTCACTCTTGCGGCATTCACCATAAAACTTCATGCGCTTATACCCTTACACAAAATGGTGTTGTTGAATGTTGAAACCGTATCATTGTCAAAAAAGGTTTAGCTTTCTCGCCAAACCTTATGTGAACATGCCTTCAAAACCGCCACTTACCTTCACAATTGCACTATTACACCCACTCTCACCAACCACTTTCTCTACTATAAACTCTATCACAAGTCTCCTTATTACACGTTTCTTAAAACATTTGCCGGTCTTTGCTAGAGGTGTTCATAAACGATTAAACGCATTGGAATTAGTTGAATTTGATAACCGTAGCCGGTCCATGTCAGTTTTGATGCGGTTGTACCAGTTTAACAGTTAACCGATAAGATGTAATTGTTCTTTTCTCATAATTAGTAAACAACGTACAATTTTACTGGTTTGGTGTGGTACTAAGTCGATTAACCATCGGTTTTGGTAAGATTTATTGGTTTTAGTATAATTCTAACAATTAAATATATAATTGTACGTTTATCTTTGATAAATCTAATAAGTAACCATTTAGTTTTATACTTATACTCAAACAAATTAAAAAAATTAATAAATTACAAGGGTTAAACGATTTTTTTTGTTAAAGGGATTCCAAAGAATCAATAGCCGTAACCGGATTCTGAAACGGTAAATTAACACTGAACTGGCAAACCACTTCGGTTAACTGAGTTTCCGGTTTCGTTTTCACTGGTTCTGGTTTGGTTTGACGGTTCTGGTTTTCCATGAACACCCCTAAACTCTTTGCTTTCCCTTTCTTCGCCCTTACACTTCCTTCAAAATGGACTTTCAACCTAAACTCTTTGCTTTCCCTTTCTTCGCCCTTACACTTCCTTCAAAATGGACTTTCAATCACTCCTATGCACAATCCTTGGCTACAACACCTCCCACAAAAGGATATCTATGTTATCACCAAGCCACTACCTAGTTATACGTCTCTTGATCTGTTGTGTTTGATGAAACAGTATATCCCTTAGCCCAACCCCCCACGTGAGCATACTTCCTCTCCCTCTCCCTCCTCTGTTCCCACCGTTAGGAGAAGCCACCACAATCACCACCCTACCTCCACCAGCCCCACCACCAATCCTCTGAAAGATTTCTCAAAAACCACGTGGAATGCTTCACATTCAAACAAGAACAAATCCAGCAACAGAAGGAATCGAGAGAGGAAGAACTCTCTCTCACAGTACCGTAAACCCTAGAAGGATTACAGAATCGAATAATAGATGCACGCTTCAACCGGCTAACCTAAAAGCTAAACACCACAACCCAAGACAGACTGAAACGCAGCGCTTAACTAAACACACACACACAAACACCTAAACGCAGCACTCCAAAGAAACAGAAACAACTTACAACCTGAAACTCAACACCCCCCCCCCTCAAACTTGAGAAGGGACTGCCTTAACAAGTTTGCAAGACTATACTGTGAAACACGCCCAGACAAAAATCAGTCCAAAACTAAACCCATCTTCCTCATCTGAACTGGATATGCACGCCCAGGGAGTAACTTCGTCAAGACATCTGCAATCTGGTCCTTGGAGCGGACAAACTCGACCACCATCATTCCTTTCTGCAACTTTTGCCTTACAAAATGCACGTCAAGTTCGATGTGCTTGGTCCGCTCATGCAGAACCGGATTTCTGGCGATATAAATTGCTGCTTGGCTGTCACTCTTAACTGGTACTGGAAGAATACTGTCCACTCCCAGTTCACACAGTAGCCTCGTGATCCAACTTAGTTCTGCTGTTACATTCCTCATTGCGCGGTACTCTGCCTCTGCAGAAGAGAGAGCCACTGTAGTTTGTTTCTTGGACTTCCAAGACAAAGGACAACCTCCTAGTTGGATGAAATACCCACTAATGGATCTCCTTGTATTTGGACAGCCTGCCCAATCTGAATCACAAAAGGCAGTTAGAGTAAAATCATTCCTTGAATTAAAGAACAAACCATAATTCTGTGTGCCTTTAACATAGCTTAAAACATGAAGTGCAGCCCGAAAATGCAAATCTGTAGGAGTACCAAGAAACTGACTTAAGGCCTGAATCGTGAAGCTAAGGTCTGGTCTACTATGGGTTAAATAGCTAAGTTTGCCTACCAACCTTCTGTATAGAAGAGGATTATCAAGTGGTTTCCCTTTATCTCTTAATAACCTAATGTTAGTATCCAAGGGACCAGCAACAGACCTCAAGTTTTCAGAATCAAATTCAGCTAAAAGATCTTCACAATACCTCTTCTGTGTGAGAATGATACCATCTGTAGTATGCAGAAACTTCATACCCAAGAAAAAATTAAGCCTACCCAAGTCTTTAATTCTGAACTTCTTATTCAAACCCCTTTAAACAGATTCAATTAATTCAGAATCGCTCCCTGTAACAAGGATGTCGTCCACATAAACAACCAAATAGCAAACTTTGTCCCTTCTAGAACAGGTAAACAAAGAATAATCATTTAGAGACTGAATAAAACCATAAGATTTGAGAAAAACACTGAGTTTCTGATGCCACTGCCTAGAGGCCTGTTTGAGCCCATAAAGAGATTGTTTAGTTTGCAAATCTTACCTGATCCTTCCTGCATATGACCTTGAGGAATTTGCATGTAAACATCTTCCTCTAAGTCACCATGCAAGAAGGCGTTATTAATATCCAGTTGACTGATTTTCCAGTTCCTTTTGGTTGCTATGATGATTAATGCCTTTATTGTTGTGAATTTAACAACAGGGGAAAAGGTTTCTAAGTAGTCTATACCAAATCTCTGCGTGAAACCCTTAGCCACTAACCTAGCCTTAAATCTCTCTATGCTACCATCAGCCTTAGTCTTTATCTTATAAACCCACTTGCATTTAACAGGTTTAACATCATGAGGTGGGTCAACCAGATTCCATGTATTATTTTTCTCAAGAGCAGTGAACTCATCCTCCATAGCTTTTCTCCATCTACTGTCCTCAACAGCTTTTTCATAGCAATCAGGTTCAGTTATTTTAATTAAACCAGTTTGAAAACAATTATGCTCACTGTTTCCTTCAATAATAATTCCTACAGTTTGAGCTAACTTGCTACTGTCAACAATGCTAGTACTATCATGCAGATTGCAACCACCAAAGTCATCACTAATCATGCAGTAACTAGCAACAGAGTTCATAGCAGCAATTCTATCAACAGAATTTCAGAAAAATAATCACAATTCAGAGGGTAGATGGACTTATCTTTTTTCACACTTGTAGATCCAACTATGTAGTCATTCAGGCGCATGGGCATGCTTCTTGTTCTCTCTGATCTTCTTGGGATTTGACCTTCAACTTCTGTAGATTCTGATGGAGGTGACTCTGATTCCTGAATCTGGGTGTCCTCTTGCCCCACTTGTATGTCAGTCTCACCATCTTCTGTACAATCGACCTCTCTGTTTTCTTCTCCCTCTATGAAAGGATCCTGCCTTCTTTGCCTCTCACTCGATTCATTTTGGTTAGTAATAATAAAAGGAAAAGATCGTCCTCATAATTGTTTTCCTGAGTTTCTTGGTGTTCTACCGTATGTATTTTATCAAAAATATCAGTTTGATCTCTTCTGAAAGGATATATTGTTTCATGGAAAACAACATCTCTGTTGTAGATAATACGATCATTATCCATATCATAAAGCCTATATCCTTTCTTGTTATGACCATAACCAAGGAAAACACATTTTACAGATCGAGAGGAAAACTTATCAAATTGCTTTCTGTTAACATTAGCAAAACAGAGACATCCAAAACTCTTGAGGTCAGAATAATCAGGTTTCTTATCATATATTATTTCAAAAGGGGTCTTATTTTCTACAGAAGAGAGAGGCATCCTATTGATTAAATAAGTTGAAATCAGAATACTTTCTCCCCAAAATTTCTTGGGCAGGAAAGAATGGAACATGAGAGCTCTAGCAGTTTCCAAAATATGTCTATGCTTCCTCTCAACAACACCATTTTGTTGTGGTGTGTGAGAGCAAGTAGTTTGATGTTTGATCCCTTTAAGATTAAAATAGTTAGAGCCAATAGTCCCACTTCCCAACTCATATGCATTATCAGATCGGACACATTTAACTTTCTTACCAAACTGTTTTTCAACCATATTAATGAAGTTGACAATAAGATCAAAACAGTCAGATTTGTGTTTGCATAAATGGACCCAAGTGGCACGACTTTTGTCATCAACTATGGTCAGAAAATAAGAGTAATTATCATGAGTCTTAAGGCTATAGGGCCCCCAAGTGTCAACATGTATTAGCTCAAACAGATCCTTAGATTTTATGGAACTTGAAGGGAAAAACAATCTGTGGCTTTTAGCCCTATTACAAGGCTCACAAAGAAAGTTTTTCTGCAAATCAGACTGCTTGAGTAATCCTAGTTTGGACATTTTCTCCCTTGGGAGGTGGCCTAATCTACGGTGCCATAGGCCTACAGAATCTTTACACTCATACCAAGACTCATCAAAATTTCTTTCAGCAGCTTGCAACCTAAAACTATTCCTGTTTTTCTTATCAAATTGCGTGTCAAGGACATATAACCCTCTATGTACCCGACCAATCACCACTTCCTTCTTGGTCTCACAATCCTGGTAAATGCACAACGTGGGATTAAAACTTATCTTAGCATTCATTTGACCAGACAGTTTACTAACAGATATTAATCCAAACCTAAAACTGGGTACAAAGAGGACATCTCTAAGGGTAATAGCCTCATTAACCTTAACCTTGCCAATTAATCTAACCATCTGTGGGTGCCCATCAGGCATGCCAACAGTATGGGCTTTATTTAACCAAATAATGTCATGAAACAGAGATAAGTTACCACACATATGATCAGATGCGCCACTATCAATAATCCAATCACTCATCACATAATTAGGTTATGCAGCAGCATATAAGATCTTATGCCATACTAAAAACTTAAGCTAATCTGATTCTGAAAAGAAAGCTTACCAACGAATCCACAGTGGGATTCAGAGTTGCTATGTGACTCCTTTGCTCCAGCTTGAGACTTACTAATATAGTTAAGCAGCTGGTTGATGCTCCGTGGTTAGCTTTCCTCCAAGAGGGTCTTTGCACTCCTATCTTTCTGTTCAGTGGAATTGTTAGCCTGATGTTCTTTTCCTTTGTGGCCTCGCCACCCTGGTGGGAAGCCATTTTCTGGAAGCACCGATCTTCTGTATGGCCAGACTTGTTGCAGTAGGTGCACTGCAGGTTCTTCTTTTCCAATATTCTGACCTCTACCGAAATTCCTCCTTCCTTGGATGCCGAAAAGCTGCAGGGAACATCTAAGTCAATGTTTGATGGGGCTGCTAGGGTTTTGCCTTTCCTGTTGAATTAAAATCGAAAAGGCTTGCTCTGTTGTTGGTAGAGGAGAGATTCATCAGAATGTTTTCCTAGCCGCCGAATATTTCTCATGGAGCCCCATTAGAAACTTTATCAGCCGCTGCTTCTTGATATAGCCTTGAAGGCATCATCTGTGGCGCAAGCCCATGTTGGTAGGATCGTAGGTATCGTCGATTCATCCCATAGCCCCTCAATCTGGCAAAGGAATCCCCAATGCTTTCTGTCCCTTGCATAGTATTGCAAGTCTTCTCTCCAAATCAAACATATGAGTTGCATCGACTTTGCCCATACCGTGCCACAGAGATCTTCCAAATTTTTGCCGAAGAAGATTTGAAAAGGACAGTGTTGCGACTCTTTTCTCCAAGCTCATTAAAATCCAAGATCTCACCATGTTATCACAGCGGGTCCAGGCTTTTGCAGCGAATCATCATCTTTAGGCTTCGAGAAAGGTGCCATCGACAAAGCTGAGCTTGTTCTTTGACCCCAAGGCAAATCTCAACCTGGTGTTTCCATCGGGGAAAACCAGGGCCTCTCATCATTTTGTTGGCTAAGGCAAGGCTGGGGTTTTCAGAGCTTGCCAAAAACAGTGGGTCACCATTTTCGATGCTAGTGACACTAGCGCCACTTATCTCTTTCCTCCGGCATTCTTCCTTTCTTACGGTTTCATCTTCTCCATCTTGGGCCATGGTAAAAAGCAAAAGAGCAAGAAATGGCAAGATCGGGAAGAGGATAGTCGGGAAAGTTGAAAAAGAGATTCAGGAAAATTTTGGGAAGCTAGGGGCGAAGAGCCGCAGAGATGGTATTGGAAGCTCGGGGCTGTGGGAGAAACGCAGAGATTCAATCAAGGGGAGACTAGACACAATCAAATCGGAAGAGAACACGGAGGATAAGGGAGAGTTGGCAGAGGGAAATAGAAAGAACTTGGACTTACGGAGCGGAACTCGCAGAAGAATCGATGAAGGAGATCTGATCCTCTATGAAATCGTGGAGAGGAAAAACGCAGAAGGATCAACGATGAGGAACAAGAGCTCGATCCCAATGATCGGTGCTCTGATACCATGAAAGATTTCTCAAAAACCACGTGGAATGCTTCACATTCACAAGAACAAATCCAGCAACAGAAGGAATCGAGAGAGGGAAGAACTCTCTCTCACAGTACCGTAAACCCTAGAGGATTACAGAACCGAATAAGATGCACGCTTCAACCGCTAACCTAAAAGCAACACCACAACCCAAGACAGACTGAAACGCAGCGCTTAACTAACACACACACACACAAACACCTAAACGCAGCACTCCAAAGAAACAGAAACAACTTACAACCTGAAACTCAACATCCTCGTCCTCCTTCGCCTTTTGTTCCATCTATCTTCCTTCCTGAACCCGTTGCAACTTCTCCACCGCACACGCCCACTGCATTGGCTCACTATCAATAACCAACAATAAGTTCTCAAAACCGCCACCCTCATCCCTCCCATTGTCGACTGGCTGAACACAACACACACTCCATGGTTATTAGTGCACATACAAATTCTCTCAAACCCAAAACTTTCACTAACTTCCTAACTTCCCTTTCCGACTTCTTTTTCTCCCTCCCTAAAAACACCATTCGAGCACTTCATATTTCTTCCTTCCTGGTAAATTGCAATGAAAGTTGAGTTTGATGCCTAAATGAAAAAACTGGACTTGGTCACTTGTTCCTCCTTTTTGTCATGCTAACACTGTTGAGAGCTATAAAGTGCGCCTTGTTGGTCAAGGCTACACCCAAGAAGCTGACATCGACTACTTCAACACTTTTAGTCTCGTTGTCAAACCCACCACCATTCACCTAGTTTTGTCCATTGCTCTCTCTCGTAGCTGGTGCAACTGACAATTGGACATCAACAACACATTCTTAAACGGAAACTTGACAGAAGAGGTCTATATAACTCAAGCTCGGGGATTTGAAGACTCAACCAAGCCAACTCATGTAGTCCATACAAGCATCTCGACTTGATTCATGAAACTCAAAACTCATCAACTCATTCATAGTGGGTTTTGCCTTTGTCAGTCGGATACCTCTCTCATTGTGAGTCATGCTCCTGGTGCTACCATCTATGTGTTTGTATAGATTGATGAATTAATTGTTACAGGCAACAGTCCCTCACTTGTTGCTTAGCTTGTTCGCAATCTTCATCAATGATGTGCTCTCAATGATATGGGTGATCTCAGCTTCTTTCTTGGTATTGAGATTCGATGTACTGACTCTGGTATGCAACTGTCTCAAGAACGGATATATGAGTGAATTCCTATGCCACTATCACATGGCTGATGCCATACCTATCTCCACCCCTACGGATCCATCCAACAAACTTCAATTGAATGGTTAGTGGTTCGTAGACTCGAAGCTATATAGGTAGGGATGGCAATGGGTTGACGGGTACCCATTTCACCCGGTCACCCAAACCACTAAAATGGGTGAAAAACTCATAAAATGGGTGTAAAAGGGGTGAAATGGGTGCGAGTGATGGGTCGGGTGATAGTTTTTCATCCGGTCACCCAACCCGTTCACCCGAATATATATATTAATATTAAAAAATGGAAAAACAAATGCAATATATGTATATCTCTCGTCTCACGGTAATATTGCAACCCTAATTGGCAAACAAGGAACATACATGCTCTTGAGGAACCTCTATTCATTCTCTTATCTCATGGTTATATTGCAACCCTAACTGGCAAACCAGCAACATACAAGTTCTTGCGCCGTTCCGCATTCTTTTTTTTTCTCATGGTAATTTTGCAGCCCAAAATGGAAAACAAGAAACATACATGCTCTTGCGCCTCTCTTCATTCTATTCTCTCTTGATAATTTTGCAGCCCTAACTGGTGAACAAAGAACATTCATGCTCTTGCGCCTCCCTTCATTATATTCTCTCACTATAATTTTTGCAACTCTAACTGGCAAACAAGAAGCATACATGCTCTTGCGCCTCTCTTCATTCTATTCACTCATGGTAATTTTGCAACCCTAAATGGCGAACAAGGAAGAATCATGCTCTTGCACCTCTCTTCACGCTTGGTAGTTTTACAACCTTAACTAGCAAACAAGGAACATACATGCTCTGTTCTTGCTAGAATGTTTTTTTTAAATGGTAAAACGGGTTCACCTACATCACCTGCGGGTGACGGGTGAAACAAGTGTGAGTGGAGAAATTTCAGATGACGGGTCGGGTTGGGTGGCGTAGGTGAAAACGCGTGACGGGTGCGGGTGTAGCGTCACCCAACCTGAACCCGTCCCATTGTCATCCATATGGATAGATAGATCGTTGGCTCCCTTCAATATGTCACCATTACTCATCTGGACATTGCCAATCCAATCAATTGTGACTATCAGTACATGCGTGCCCCCAACACAGCTCATTGGCAAGCGGTCAAACGTATCTTACAATATCTAAAGGCACCCTGAATCATCACTTACACTTTTATCCCACCACTGCTGATTTTCTTCTTGCATATTCTGATGCTGGTTGGATATCAGATTTTGATGATAGTCACTCTCAATATGGGTTTGCTGCTTTCCAAGGTCTGAATCTAATCAGTTGGACCTCTAAAAAGCAACGTGTGGTCGCCAGATCTAGCACTTTAGCCGAGTATCTGGCTTTTGCTTATACATCCGCTGAACTTCTCTGGATAAAGCAATTATTACACAATCTTCATGTTAATCTACTTGGTTTACCGAATTTGCTCTGTGACAATATAGGTGCTCATTTTATATCTAAAAATATGGTAATCAATACTCATTCCAAGCATTTCAAGCTTGATTTTCCTTTTGTCCACGAGCAAGTTGAGTCCGGTGATCTTTGTGTTCATCGCATCTCCTCTATTGACTAGACCGCTGATGTCTTCATCAAATCCCTCAACAAAGATATATTTGCCCATTTACGATCCAAGCTTAGTGTTATCCACTCTTCAGCTCGCAGGGGTAATATCACAACATTTATTTTCCTATTTTCTAGGTTGTTATTTAGCCAATTTTAGTTTCCTAAATAGGATCAGTGCTAGACCTATAGTGTAACCTACGGGGGCACGTGTCCCGATAGGTTTTTTGAAAAAAATACAGTTATATATGTGTCTATATATATGAGAAAAATAAATAATAAATGTTAGATAACTAATTAATAGTGCAACTTAAATATGATGTTTTGACAATCAAAGCAGTGAATGTTCAAAACTTGGGTTGATTATATTAGTTACTGCAATTATATATAGTTGGAAGAGAATCTCCACTCATGAAATATATTAAAATAGGAGATGAACTAGTTGATGATAATCTAAACACTTATGTGGAATCAATTATATTTTAAATCAATTAATCATAGTATTATTATGTATCATTTTCAAATGATAAAGACTCATATAAAACAATTACAAATTAAATTATATATGTTTTAAAAATTAATTATAATATTTTTTTGTCAAATTTCTACTATTAAATAAAAAGTGCCCCACATGTTTTAAGCTCTAGATCCGTCGGTGAATAGGATGAGTAGTTGTACTTAACGTTAGTGTATAACTTAACTATAGGAAAATCTAATGTTGTAAATCACTATTTAAGTATGTATGATTCTTCATCCTTTATAATATTACAAAATATATCTTCCCAAAATTATTTTTCCTCAAACTGATATACACAAATGTAATATACTGATATAATGTTATGACAACACTTTTTTTCATTTTATCCCCTGTAAATTGTTTTGCGGAGTGTGAGTGAAGTGATCCCAACCCAACTGTATCTTCTTGTACTTTTCTCGTGTTATACCAATAAAAAGATATACCCCATTCTTTTGCATGGCTGATAATCTAGCTGATGTCAGTTGTCAGCTGAAAGTTAGATAAGTAGAGGGAAAATAGTTAATATGACAATTGATGTATGTAGCATACAGAGACAATAAACTAGCTGATCAAATAAACTCGGTGCAAAAGAATGGGGCCTAGACTCCGTTCGTTGTTAGTATGTTGTGGTATACGTGTGGTATTTTTGAGTTTGACATTTTTGATAAAACTACTAAACCGTCAACTCCGAACAACAATTTTCAAAACAACCACAAATATACAACCACAAAACAACCACAAAACAACCACAAAACAACCAACCGTTTATGCTGTAAAGAGAATGAATACCATAAACAGAGGTGGAGCCAGAAAACTGTAATCAAAGGGGCGAGAATATCCCATATTTTAATAATTAATTTATTCTAATAATTAAAATAAAAAAATGATATTACATATTAAATTTGACACAAAATTAAATTAAAATTGAAATATATAGATTAATATATAAAAAAATTATTTTCTCTTTTTAGTTTTTTTAATAAAGATTGGTATACTAAATTATAAATTAATCAAAATAATATAGAACAATAGTTTTATACTAGTAGTGTTTTCTAAAAACTTATACTAAAAATTATTTGAGTAATTCTAATATTTTTTTAATTTATAGAATCTATAATTAAAAATAAAAAAATATTTGTATTATGGATAGAAGGGTACATGATTACTAAGAATGCCATAATAATCAGTTTTACTTTTGATTATATTGCTAAAATAAGGTATAAAATCTGAATATTTAATTATATCTACACATATTAATATATAGATAGAATTAAAACTATTACTATCTATCAAATTTAATAAAATATTATACAAGGAAAAGAGCAAACTAATAAAAATTACGATGTAAGCTTCCAATTATATCAAAATTATTAGAGTACAAAATATTTGTAGTATATTTCAGAAATATCAATTATAAGTATTCAACTTGTTAAGTAATGATTAATTACAAAACTATTTGTACAAACTTATGGTTTGTTTGTATATCTATTATTATATATTTATACCATGCTTAATAATTAAAGAATAATTTTATATGCTAATATGTTTTATTTCTCATTTATTGGCATATCTGGTATTAAATTTAAATTTATGTTTTTGAATTTCATTAAGTAATATTTAATTGAATAGAATATATTATTTTATCTACAAATATATGTGACAATTAAACAATATATAATAATAATAAAATAGTAGTAAGAGATAGCTCTGCTTAAAGTCAATTATTTTATTATTAGAAAGAATTACTTTTTTATTTCAATGATATTATTTATTCCATTAAAAATTAAAATAACCTTAACTATTAATAATTTTGAAATTTTATATTAAATACTATATAATCCATAAAATTTTATTTATATATATAACATCTAATATATTTGCTCTAATAAATAACATGGTTTATTTCTTTATTTTTTAAATATATGTAAAAATTTATTTATAAATTAATATGTATACATATTATAAATTAATTGTAACTAAAATATTAATAAAGAATAATAATAATTAAAGAATATAAATATCAACATATATTTTAACTTTACTAACAAAAAATTGTTTTAATATGTAATATAAATTTTTTAATTGTAACACCGAAAACGATAAATGCACTACACAAAACTAACATAACTAACTTATTCAAAATTGTTAGACGAAACCGTCAACTGTCGAACACTAATTTTTAAAACAGCCATAAAACAACCAACATAAAATAACCGGTAAAACGATGAGAATCACTAAAAATTTAATTAATTATTTTTGAAAAAAAAAAACAATTTCATTTTTTAACGTTATTCGGTAATTTTTATTACACTTTTTCCACCAATTTATCTTTAATTTAATTTTTATTTCTTTTAACTTTTGCGAACTCAGATCACCCCTTAGGATGGTCTATATGTATAGGCTCCTACAATATATCGGTCAAATTATCATATCCTTCCTTCTCGCCCGGTCCCTGTCCTTCGTGTTGGCTCAACAATTCCATCCATACCTTGCAATCTCTTCTTCCCTGCCAAACCCTAATCTCACTACCCTCCCTCCCGACCTCTCATGAAAATCGAGAGAGGTCCGATTAGGGTTTCGTCCAAGCATAACTGGATTTTCGTTTTCTGATGACCAATAATTGTTCAGCTGTAGGTGAGCTACGAAGTCCATCTTCCTGGATATTGGTCAATTGAAGAAGTAAAAGCCAAAGGAAGAAAGGAAGCGCCGAAGAAGGAGAGAGGAGGAAGAAACAGGAGGAGGAGCCGAGCGGGATGGGAGAGAAAACGGAGGGCGCTAGTGGTGACCCTCAGGAAGATCTCTCGGCACCGGAGTCGTGGGAGGCGGCTGATGTGGAGGAGAGCATGAAAAGATTGATGCTTTCCTCTCCTTCTGGTACTTCCCTCAACAGCGCTGCTAAGAAGATCTCTGTGGCATCTTCGTCTTCTATCTACGGCGGTAATTCCCCTGACGAGGAAGTGGAATTTGATGGGCCGGGATTGAGTGCGGCAAATCTTAACTCGTCATCAACAGGGCTTCCTGAAAAGGCTCGAGGTTTGTCTGAGGATGCAATCAATCAAGTTGATCAGTTTCTTCGCGAGGCCTTGCAAAATCCTCGAGAGCGGTTGTCCAGTGAGTTACTTGTCCTTGATTAACTTAGGTTCTCTGTCTATGTGATTGCGTTGTAAACACTCGGGGCTCTCGCACTGCACGTAGTGGATGTCTTTGCTAATCTCTGCACATTTCTCTAGGATGCTCCTTTAAAATTGGTACGATTGTTTTCTGGTGACGTTATTTGCTGGGTAAGCTATGCGTCCTATAATTCCGACCTTTCATGGTTGTCATGTAATTAATGTGGGTTCTTGCATCACGATGGCCTGGGCAAGGCTGGAAGTTAACCTTACGCAGTACTTCAGGTATAGCTAGATAGTAATGAATTAAAATAGTTATATCCTTCCGGGCGACCATGGGCAGTTGCTATTTACCGTACGTGCTTGCGTTTTTGTTCGGTGTGCATTGGTCCTGGAAGCTGAGTCTGAAGTATACTGGACACGGTAGTCCGATAGAGCTCAGTTGCTAAGTCTTTACTTTTTTTGAACTTGAGTTTCTACGGCATTTTTGGTGTTTCTTAATATCCTTTTTTCTGTCTGATCTCTTTGTGATGATTATGCATATGGTATGCGGATAAACGGTTGTGATCTACTAAAACTTTGGTTTCCTAGGCTAGTCTGATGAAGTCAGTATTTTGAAGTCGGTAGTCAGTACCTCATATTTGGTTAAAACGCTTTTTTACTAGAATCGGATGCATTGTCGTTTCTGTATGATGCATTTAAAGTTTTAAGTTGCGAAGATATTATTTGTTTTGGAGTTTTGTGATTTTTCATCCACCTCTGATTTGTGTTTGTAATATGCTTGGTTTTGACTTTGTTTTTCCGTTTGAGACAGAAAAATGTCTCATTTCATCACATGTTCTCTTTAAACATTGGTTCTGGTAAAATATTACTGCAAATTATGGCATTGATATCCATCTTTGAATTATTACTTAGTTCTGCGAATGGAACAAGATGTTGAAAAGTTCATTCGTGATCCCACTCAGCAGCAATTAGAGTTTCAACAACTTCCAACTTCCTATCTGAGGTTGGCTGCTCATCGTGTGGCCCAGCATTACTTCTTGCAATCAATGGTTCTGCAAGACAGCAGTCTCCCAGAGGTACCTGGGACCCGGATTATTGTTCGCAAGACATCCTCTGAATGTCAGATTCCTCGTATTCGCTTGGCAGATATCCCTGTCAGCATACCTCAAGAGGATACTGGTACTGTTAAGCTAGCAATCAAACAGAGGCCGCAGAAGCATTTGTCAGGAGCGTACAATTCTGGTTCCAGTTCTGCTGATTCGAATCAGGCTAAGAGTGTGGAAGAGAGGAAGGAGGAATACAACAGGGCGCGAGCAAGGATTTTCAACTCCAATAACCATGGTGGTGCTTCGGGTTCTAAGCAAGAAAGTTTGATGAAAAGTCCGGATAGCTTTTGCCAGGGCTCTGTTGGATCACCAAAGTTTGATGATAAACCAGTTCCTTTGATACCCAGTTTGAGTATTGGGAGGTTTGCAACTGATTCGTTTGCAGGTAGTAGTAGTAGGCCTTCTAGAAGTAGGATTGAAAGGGAGCCAATCGGTAGGTATAGGCCCAACAACAGGGTGGCTATTTTCAGGGATCGTGACATTGACAGGAAAGATCCTGATTATGACAGGAGCTATGACAGGTACACAGTTGGTCTGAGTTATTGTGTCTTTGGGTCTTAATATCTCCACAAGTGAATTTTTTTTACAACTGTGCACTGCAAGTATGTGTTTCTGGATTTTCGTTCTATTTGCTTTCCATGCACGGCATATTCTTGTGATCCATGCTTAACATTCTGTAGAAAGTGTTTTAATAGACTGTATCTTAATTTCTATTAAGTTGTACCAAGTGTTGCAGTCAATGATCATCCAAAATCATGTCCTACTACCAGCCACGTTTTTTTTGGGGGGGGGGGGGGAGGAGAGAGAGAGAGAAAAAGTAATCTGAAGAGTATGGGCTAGCTCTTTTTTTCATTTGAAAGCCTAGAAATTTGGGTCATGCTGCTTATGTTGATGTAGCAGATGTTCTGATGTCTTTTAAGTACGTCTAGTGCAGACTTTTCTCTATGTAATGTGATTTGCTCTATGATTAATTTGGATTTGTTCACTTGGAGCTTTCCCCGTATTAACATGAACTGGTTGCGAGTAACTACTACCAATTGTAATTGAGTTGGAGCTCTGAGGATCACTCACTCTAAATAATTGTATTTCTTACTTCTGTATGACAGTTGGCCGGTGTTGGCCAAAAAGATGCTCTTGCATTCCCTGTGATTGTGCTTTTTCCCATTGTACTGTTAATGGTTCCTTCAAGGAACTTGCATCTTTTAGGGTTCTTCCCCTATGGGAATTGTCGGATTTTTTCATGTGGACTACATGCATTGCTGTTTGATTTTTTTGAGGGGAAAGCTATTGCCTGCTAGAATTCTGCATTAAATTTGCTGTTGCTTATGTGCAGGTACATGCAAAGATTTGATCCCGGTTTCGGATTTAACAACGGCCCTTATGCAATCCAACCATTGTACGCCCCAGTGGTGAACTACAACACAGAGTTTCCACAACTTGCATCTCCTTCTCATCGACCACAGGCTCCGGCTGACCCTCAACCTCGCCCCATCCCTCAACATCTTCCCGGACACTGGGTCCCTCCGTCAAACACTGCTGGTGTTGGGTATATCCATCCAGAGACACTGATGAGTCCCTATTCGCCAAACCATGTCAGTGCAGGTGCAAGGCCCTCCTCAACCATCTATCTGCAACCCTCACAGTACCCTTGTCAGCGCCCCGGGATGCAGCTGATTCATCCTTCTGAACAATTTCACCAGCTTTATTCGCAGGTATCATTTCAGTCTTCTTGTTGATTGCAGTCTTGACTTGCCGTGGTTCCTAGGACTTTGAGCTGATTATGTCATTTTACTCTGTGCTACTTCTCCTTGAGAAGGATTGATTTTTTCTCGTTACCCTAGTGAAGATATATTATGTCTGCTGCTTTTCTGATCTATAAAGGCGCAGCTAATGTGGAATGTTTTTTTATTTCTGTTGTTGGATTAAGAATGAGTTAGTTGACCAACCCAATTTTGTAGATTGGTAGCAAATGCTTTATTCCTCTACACTTGCTTGGCAAATTACCTGAACCCCTTTCATTCTTTGTTAATCTTTCACCTGGGTTTTG
Organism: Limonium bicolor; assembly: GCA_023374045.1. NCBI lineage: Eukaryota > Viridiplantae > Streptophyta > Magnoliopsida > Caryophyllales > Plumbaginaceae > Limonium > Limonium bicolor. The sequence goes on from CM041776.1 coordinate 377,971,568, forward strand.
ATCATGCAGCCTCTTCAACAGCAGCATAATGCTACTACTCTAGCTTTAGCCCGGCCCCGCTGAAGGGGCATGGGGCCATGCCTGCACCCTGCCTGGGTTGGACATTAGAGATAGATGCATTTCTCAGGCAGTGAGTGCAGGCTCATGTTAGACCAAGGTTTTGGCTGCAAAATCTCAGTGGGAGCAGAAAGAAATGAATGATTCCGATTCGGTCCCCGCCTAGTCTGGCCTTGGTCTGACAAAGATGCATCCGTGCTACGGCTTTCTGTGGGAAGCGGTGCACCTTTTTTGTGCATCTTTGAAATTTAAGTCGGGAAGGAAATGGAGGATTTTGATTCATGCCCCAGCTATAGCTTGGCTTTGGTCTGACAAAGATGCATCCGTGCATCAGATTTCTGTGGAAGAGGCGCACTTTACTTTATTGTGCGCATCTTTGTGAGAGGAAAGTCAAAATGTGTACCTTGAAGTGGAAATTCAGCCCTGATGACTAGATGATGACGACAAAGAGAAACATGAGGCAGTACACATTATTGTGTGCAACGTTGTGAAGAAACTCAAAATGTGCACCTTGAAGTGGAAATATAACCCTGATAACAAGGTGACGACCACAAAGAGGAACATGCGTGTTTCATGGGAGCTTTGATAAGCTTCAGCTTTGGTATGGTAAGAGGTATAATGCAGGCATGAAAACAACAATTTAGCTTTTTATACTTGTAAAGAGTAGTTTTTCCCCTTGTACAAAAGTAGACAAGTCTTAATTTTTCCTTGTTGCACCATGCAGGGTAGCATTATGAGCGGCTGGGCAGGAGCGCCAGACGTGCTCCATCCAGATCCGGAGGGCATAACCGATAGTGGTTTGGAAGTTTCTGGTCTTGGCTTTCTCTGCAGTGCTTACTGTTTCTTACCTTGGTTAATAGATTACTTGAAGAAACTTCAGTGGATTTGTTCTGTTCTCAGAAATCATCTTATGAGGATGCCTTGTTCTTGTGATGATTGGTCTGGCTAACTTCAATTGATCTGTCTCCATTGCCTTTGTCTAAACTTGTCCTCTCTTGGGAGTCTTAATTCCTAAAAGTGTTTCGATTACGGGTATCGACAACTGGTAAACTAGATTATGCCCACTAATAATTATATTATGTTTATTTCTCTCTCAATCTCTCTTTTCTTGTGTTATTTATAACTCTCTCCTTTCTTTCCTTGGTTAAAAAAACTCTTGACATTCTTTTTCCTTATTCTCACATATTTCTTTGTTTTTTTAAATGAAATTGCTATGAAATATACAAGCTTTTTTGAGTGTGGACGGACTAGTTTAGAACTTGCTTATGAAATTTGGCGTGTAAAATTTTCGAGAGTACTACTATTAGAGGTTGCCGCTCTCGGTGCATATCAATGCAGAAAGAATTAGACGCGAGTTTAGGGGTTTGCCTCTTCCCTCCTATTTTTTGATGGATAGGAAACTGCGCTTAAGCCCAAGAAGAGCAAAATAAGACCGCTACGGGGAGACCATTCGTTCAGGAGTGGTGATCCTCGAATGAGAAGGGAGGGGAGCTTGTGGTTGTGTGGTCCTTGGATGAAAAGATTTGGCTGAGAAGGATGTGTTTTTTAAATCCAAGGCGTTGGATCCAAGGGCGGGCTATTTTGGGAGGACGTGAAGTTTGATTGTAAAGGGTTTTTGATAGCCGAAGATAAAATATGACATACTCTGACCAATTACAATTTTATCAGGTTTATGAAAGTAAAACACTCTAAATCTGAAAAAAATGTTCTACAAACAAGGATTGTACTATAATGTTTTGTTATTGATTGTGGTTCTACACAAATCTGTACACTTACCTTCCTCCTCTCTACTTTTTAATTCACACACAAAGTCATAGTGACATGGTACATTGAGAAGTGTTAAGAAACTTTATTATTGTAGTAGAGTAAGTTTCTTAACAAATAAAATATAGTATTATAGTGACATGACACATAGGGAAGTGTTAAGAAATTAAACATTGTTGTGGATGCTCTTACAAGAGTATAGGCCCCAGTCTAAATCGTTTTTTTTTTTTTGCTTTTTGGGCCTTTATCGGGAAGTCAAGGCGCAGTTGATTACGGGTTTAATGTCCCATGTAGGCTAGATACATGATGTGACTGATATTTAATTTAAATGTCCATTTAATCGTGTTCGGTAAAAGTTGAGAATAAATCTCATTGAGTGCTGCTATCCAGGTCATAAACAAATGACCGATGTGCAGATGGACTAAACCCGCAATTGCGCACACCTTCACACATGCTTGTTTTAGGAAATATGAGAGATAAAGCGAAGAGAGTACGTGTTATCACAAGCGCACGCGCGACTAGTCTTTTTCCCTATTGGAATTTGCAGTTGGCAAATGAAGTATTGGGAACTTAAACAACCAAAGATCTGATAGGCTCTGACCTTGTTAAAGGCTTTTCAGTTGACTTTGCGGAGAGAAGTCGCTCCACTTTCAACACTGGACTTACTACTTGTGTTACCCCCTCATTATCCTCCACCGTCTGAGTCATGTGCTAGGCTCATTTTTGCGGGTAGCTGGAATAGGAAGGATCAAACCGGCGATTGCATGCCGTTCATTTCCCCCGATTCTCTTCTCTCTGATCTCTCACTGTTTAGAATCACAGTAACTGTCTCAAAACATAATTCTAAAATACAATTAGCTTCCGCGTCAAATGGATTCTATAATCTCGAATTGCTTCAGACTTCAACTTCATCCGGCGGAAATGGCTTCAATTGAATTAAACTCCCTCACTCACGACCCTCTCCACCCCGACATCCAAAAATCGCTCTTTGACCGTATCTGGAGTCCAAATCATATCTCCCCTAAGGTGGTACAAAACTTCCTTATCCAGTTATGGAAGCCAAAATCTTTCCTCAAAATCAATGAAGTAGGGTTTAATAGATTCACCTTTCAGTTCTCGTCAGAAGTGGACATAATAAATATCCTGGTGAACGGGCCCTGAGACTTCCAGAATCGCCTTCTTGTTGTAATCCCCATCAATCCGACCATAAACTATGAAGAGCACGATCCTTAACTGGTCAAAATATGGGTGGGGGTCCACAAACTTCCAACAGGCTTCTTCAACAAACAGTTAGCCGCCATCCTCGCCAACAGAATGGGAAGATTTTTGGAATGTTCGGATTGTCTGAATACATTGGCCTCAAAGGTACTCCATTTTCTTGTTGAGGTAAAAATCAATGACCCTTTGTGTAGAATGCTAATTATTAAGTCAGAAAATGGAAATAGAGTATGTCGCCTCCTACGAGAATTTACCTAATTTCTGCTTCCGATGTGGTAGAATAGACCACCTAGTTGGAGATTGCAAAATCCCAAAAGAAAATCCCCAACTTATAGAAAGATTCGATCCTTGGATAAGAGCAGAGTATGCCATGTCTATATCAACGGTCACAAAAATTTTCTATTACAACAATGGAAGTCTGAAGGCATCTTGCATGGTATCACTATTATGCTACACAAGCATCTCTGCCCCCTATAGAAAACCCTGAAGTCAATGTCGACATATCTCTAGCAACACTCCTGGTCATGACCCCTCCAACAAATGCTCCAGTAATTCCTGAGTCAAAACCTCTCGTTCCAATGCCCACAAAGATAAAATCAGCCCCAACAATCATAGTCCAATCCCCTTGCAATACATCTCCCGGTGTCAACCAATCTCCAAGACCCTTTTCATTACCCATCCTACCCAAAAATATCACCCCTCAATTCTCGAACTTTGGATCACCTGGAACAAGTAACTCATCTCCTTCAGTGAAGAATACAAAATTATACCATCAGTTTGACTGGGAAGCAGCAATTTTGGATTTTGAAACATTTTTCACTAGGAAATCTATAAGTTCAGATACCCCTAGCCATGATTTTGGTCCATCCCATGCAAAAATGGTCAAAGAAGCATAATCAAAACACTCTACCTGAAATACCTGTGAATTTTCAAGTTAGGATTAGTATATTATATAGTATAAATAATATGTCCGAGGTTAGTATTAAGGTGGCCCAGGGAATTAAACGACATTTTTTTCCAAATTAATCATTCTCCTTAAAATGTTCACAATTATTTGCAACGTTTTGCCTTTATTGATCCTAGCTATATTTCAGATATTATACTATTTAAATATTACTTCATCTTTCTAACTTCATTCCGTTATTTGAATTTCAAAATACAATTTTTGAATCTTCTTTCCAAACTTATTAAGTCTAAATACCTAGAGTTTAAATTCGATTTGACTTTCTCTTTGTAATTATTTAATTTCGAGAGTTCAAATCCTATTTGACTACTTAATTTATTATTTACTAACCCTCCTCATTCTTCTCTCAGTAATTCCAATATTAGTATTTTAGACTTATATCTTTAGCGTAATTGTTTTCCCTTCTGTTGAACTGTTAGCCTATTTACTATATCCTTAGTTATTTCTGACTCATTCCTTATCAGTAATCGTTTAATAATTACTTCCTGGACATTTTGTTCTCATCTTTATTTTTAATACAATGGCCAACCACGTTTTACTATTATTTGATTCTTGATTTATTCCTTCCTAATTACATCACTAATTTTCCTTTACTAATCTTCCTAACTTAACGATATCTATTTTTTGCAAATATTTTAAATACTAATAGTTAGAACTCTTTCCTAGTTATTTAATTTATCTCTCTTGTATATAAATCTTTAATTAGTATATTCCTTTTTATTATACAAATAATTCTATTTAAAGGACTGATTTTCTTCACTATTCTTCATCCTATTCGCACCGCCGCTACGCTCTTCCTCTTCCAACTTCTTCAAATTCACGCCATTACTCTACGCTAAATATTCGCACTCTTCCTTCTTCAAGCTCTTGACGATTTCACCCTAGTTCCGTCGAGGTCTAATCAATTCCCTGGTGCCAGTTAGCGAACCGTTGGGTAATGTGTTCTACGTAGATGGGTATAATTATTTTATTCGTTGTTTCGGTGGATTCTGATTTTTTATTTTAATTACCTAGACGCCGATTACGTCGACGGGCGCTACCAATAGTTCTGTGGAGTGAGGTCTTAAAGTGAATTGATTATCCAGGTAAATTCTATGCTCAATGTTGTTTGGCTGATGTTTTGCAAAACGTTGGAAAAAGGTTTCGTTGAGTTTAAGGATTCTCAGCTGTGGCTTGGAAATTGGGATTGTTTCCCACGTTTTGGAATTGGAAGAATTGGATTGTGCAGTGGTATTTTGGTTCTGGATTTTGGGAGTCTTTCACAGGATGTGTTCTTTTGTTTGGGAGCCCGCAGGTGCTCCCCATTACTATTATTTGCGCTGCACACATTGTTGCAGTTAAGCCCTCTGATCTACTCTATATTGTTGTTGTTTCATAGGGGGTGTGCCCACTTAAGGACTTAGGGTGAGGTGGTTGCTTGACAGTCTCATAGGTGACTGTCCTGGAATTATTGTTTGGGGTCCCATAGGTGACCCCGTGTTTAGAATTGTGGTTATCTTCTGTTGAAAGATCCCTACCGCGATTTCGTTGTTAATTATGATTTCTGGAAAATTTCTTTAATGTTCAATAAATCATCCTCATCTGATTGATAAATGGCAAATGAACTTTAAAACGTATTTTACAGATTGAGGTAGAGTTTACTCAGTTTTCTGATTTGTGCGATCCTTTCTGTGTATTGTCTATGGTTTTATGATCGTAGGTATGGATGACTAAGTTGGGGACCGGGATTGCGCACTCACATAGCTTAGGAGATTAAGAGATATTAAGACAAAGTTTGAATTACAATGTTTAAGAGTTGTTATGTTGTTTTCCAAGATTTTACACTTTGGATATTTATTTTGGCTTCCGCATAAGTTGAATTCGAGTTAACATATATTTTGTTGTTTTAATTAGTCTATTAGCCTGAGCACCTAGGGAGTTTGGGTGTGGCGGCAATACCCTGGACGTTTTAATTCCGCTGTTGTTTTGAGGTTACATCTATTAAGGTTTATACTCATGGCCTTTCTTAACACTTTATAAATTACTTGGAAATGTTTTTATAAGAGTTGAGCAATATTTTGAGGTACTCATTGTTAGCTTCACTGACTCAATTGTTGTTGTTCTTATTACTATTGATTAACTATGTATTATGATGATTTTTGGTCCCTGTTTTTGTACTTTAAATTTGCATCCCGGGACATGTTCGAACGTCCGTCCGGACATCAATGTTCAGACAGGCCCCGAGAGTTGCTATTGATTTTGTAGTTTTAGTCATGTCCGAACATCTGTCCGGACATCAATGTTTGGACAGCATGCGAGGACGAGTTCGACTTGCAAGTCTTGACTTACGTTCTAACTTGCAAGTTCGGACCAACGTTCAGACACGCGCGTGAGGATTTTTGGGATTTTGAAACTCGACTTGTGTCCGAACTTCAAAGTCCGGACACAAGTTCAGACATCTCCGGCTTTCAGAATTTTCAACTCTCGACTTGTATTCGAATGTCAATGTCCGGACACAAGTTCGGACAAGTGGTTTTCGCAGTTTAATTTTCTTCGGCTTGTGTCCGAACTTTCAATGTCCGGACACAAGTTTGGACCAATGTTATTTTTCACTTTTAGGGCTCGTTTGAAGTCCATTTTTAATTCCTTTTGTGCCGTTAGATTTGTATTTTCATAAGCTATCATTTAAGGTAAAATCCAGGGTGTTACACTACCTCCCCACATCGAGCCTCAAGCAACTTCACAAACGAAGCTGATCAAAATTTTGTGCACAGATTTGGCAAAGAAAAAATCCACCTATCCACCCCATTGAGCCCCCCACTACCCTAACACTTGCAAGAAAAGGAAAATTCTAAATCTCAAACCTCCGATGATTACACCCACTATAAATATAGAGGATTTAGAGGAGACTGAGTATATAGAATTTATCCTAGATAAGGCAGACCCTGATGAGGATCAGGCCTGCCTGCCACAATGAGTTGCGTCTCACTTAACTGCCGGGGTTTGGGTTGCCCTAGTGCACTAGCTTGGGTCAATGAACTTGTCGGGAAGTTATACCCGAGTTAGTTTTTCTTATTGAGACCCATAGATCATGTCTTGACATGGATCAAATTAGAAACAAATTCAAAGAGTGATGGAATCTTTGTTCCTAGTATTGGTAGAAACGGAGGACTTGCCCTTCTCTGGAAAAAACACATCAATGTTACCCTCATCAATTTCTCCTCTCGTCACATTTCCACTGAAGTCTCTCTTCTTGGTTTGGCCACCTTCCACTTCACGGGGTTCTATGGGTGGGCACAATGGAGCTTGAAAAACATTCATGGGAGTTATTGGCCCCCTACCACATACACAAATTGTCAGTTATCATCAAACCTACAAATGACTAGACTTGATAGAGTTTTTGCCTCGGGTTAAGCTTTGTCTTTATTTCCAACTATGTCTGTCGAACATCTTCCAAGAGAAAAATCAGACCACAACCCCTTATTAATTAGATTGCTAGGGACAGGTAGAAAACCAAAGAGAGTTTCTAGATTTGAGAATGGTTGGTTAACTGATCCCAAATGTATGGAAATTATAATAGAAATGTTGAGAGGGAATGATGGGAACCTTTGAAGGAAAATCAAAGAATGTGAAGATAAACTCCAATAGTGGAAAGGGTGGTCAATAAAAAAATTGAGTGGATAATTAAAAAGAAAAAAGAAAGGGAAAATTCACAAGATACCACTGTTTAAATTTCTAATTCACAAAATACCACTGATTTTTTCGTAATTCAACTTTAAACATGCTTAAACGTTGTCTAAAATTGATGAAACTTTACATGGACGATGCTAAAGTGTTATATTTTGGTCCAATATCAAATTTGAAGTTTTTTAAGCTCATATGTGACATGTGGGACCCAATGAATATGTCACATGTTCATTGGGTCCCACATATCACATATGAGCTTAAAAAACTTCAAGTTTGATATTGGACCAAAATATAACACTTTAGCATCGTCCATGTAAAGTTTCATCAATTTTGGATAACGTTTAAGCATGTTTAAAGCTGAATTACGAAAAAAACAATTATATTTTGTGAATTAGAAACTTAAACAGTGGTAAATTACTCAGAACCCCTTGAGGATTTAGGATATTACAGTTAACCCCCTTGTGTTTATCATAATTACTGGTAACCGCCTTGAGGTTAAAGTATCTTTGACTACGAGCCCCCGAACTATAACTCTGTTATCAGGAAGTTAACTATAACTCTGTTATCAGGAAATTAACTACGTGTTGACCTATCAGCTTAATCACATTAATAATGTCAGGCTGGAAAAAAAACACTACTTAATCAGCATTGTTATTTTCCTAAAAATGTCAACCCTGCCTCGAAAATGCATCTAAAGTGGGATGAGAGAGAGTTAGACGATGTTGATTAAGCAGTTTTGTTGTCCAGTCTGGTATTATTATTGTGATTAAGTAGATAGATCAACACGTAGTTAACTTTCAGATAACAGAGTTATAGTTCAGGAGCTCATAGTCAAAGATATCTTAACCTTGAGGTGATTACTGATAATTATAATAAACACAAGAAAGTTAATGTAATATCCCAAATCCTAAGTGGATTCTGAGTAATTTACTCAATATTTTATGAAAAGGTACAAAATAATACAAATAAACTAATTAGACGAAGATTAAAATAAATTAAATATGTCACGCAACTGATAGAGCAAAAATACTTATATGTCCTGGCCATTGACACGTAAACGTACATATTTTTTAGACAAAAATCATATTTGTGTTTTTTTACTAAATGAAGACCATCTTGTTACCGGTTGCTCTGGCAACTGACAAGATGATATGGATCACCAAGTTGCCAACTTTTATCCGCTAATAAAGAAAGTATTAGAAACATAAAAAGAAGCTAAGCAAAAAGATATTCCTGCTACATGCTCTTGCTTCCAGAACAGGTCCTCCTCAGCCAGGGTGAGAACCCAAAACGTTGAAAACTACAGTCTCAAACCAAATAGACTCCACTCAACCTGCTCAAATCTCTGCAACGTAATATACAAAATTGATTAATTCGCCAGAACTAAAATATGCAGAGAATGAACATCATCCCTTATCATGGCCAGCATACCATAAATCAACGGAAGGAATGCACACAAAAGAATTCATATATGATAATCCCCCATGTCCCACCTCAAGTTCCAAATTATCATAACAGAACGTAGTTAAGATACATTGTAGATATTTACGCATCAGCCAGCTTGCTATATATTTACTGCTGAAGAAATTCTCTAGTTTGAGCATATTCTTTAGCACCCAACCACACCACAGCAGATACACTAACATAACACATACTATCAGACAGCTTGGTCTTGTACAGTATCTCCAGGCATCAAAAAGAGTTGATCCGACTACTATAATCCCAAAACTCCTGCTATTTCCAGGTAAAAACAAGAAAAAAAATGCAGCTTCAAGCGCTCATCAGGTATAGTTAGAAACTTAGAATGTACCTGCTTTTCTTAGAAAAGCTACTATCGAGTACATTCATCATGTATAGAAGAAACAACCGTACCTGAAACAAAAAAGAAGCAAGATAAAAGTAAATGTTGGGAACACAAGACTTTCAATCCCAATCTTATAATAACGAATAAACGAGAAAGCAACTGCTATATGAAGAAAGTAAGGGAACAAAGAAAAATGAGTTAACTTTAAGAGTTGGGAATACACAATCCGCGCAATCACGCTTTTATCATAACATGATATTATTAGTCGTAAGTCAATGATCAAGAAAAGATGACAAAATAAAAGACTTTTATATTCCCAGTTGTAAGGGCTGACAGTCTTCAGGCTCGTCTTCTTACAAAGAAAGAAAACATAAAACTCAGACGGTTTCTAATACCATGCTTGTAAGACAGCACAGTTTCACTTTGACTAGCTTTACTTCATTCTGTTGATTCCTGTGTACTTAAATTGCTTGATTTTGGATAGTAACAGTGCGGCACTGCATTTGTGCTGATATTAATATCTCTGTAATTTTTATTTATTTTGGCATCTGCTCTTGGAACAAACAATGCATATACAGAATCCACTTGCACAGACACATGAATTTTACCATACATAGCATCATATCACTGGATGCACAAATCATCATTTAGAAGGGTTTTTTTTTTTCATTTTACTTTTTAACAAGACGCACCTCAGCTAATTTGATACTTGATTCCAAAGAATGCAAGACTTAGAAGCAAAAGAGCAAAACTAAAGAGTTGTAGCTCAATGCTGATGTAAAACTCCCCTCAGGCAAAATCCAGCAAGAATCATGACATTATCATAATCTCAGAACACTTTCTGGTTCTAGAGAAGAGATATTCAAGACATGTAGCAGATCTTTGTAGGACTTAATGGTCTTTGCATGACACATAATTTTTTCTGATCAGTCTTCCAAGTAATACTTGTGTAGCAACTTATGCAAGGATAGTATAGTATGCCTAGGCCATGGATGAACAGAATCATGGATATGAATAATACAAAAGATGCTAATTGTTTCTGGACTTACTAATCGACATTAAGCTTCCTGTCAATACTAGAAAAGGTCCGGTAAAAGGCCTTGAAATGCTTGTAAGCTATGTCCACATCTTCTTTGCCACATATCTCTCTAACGCTGCAATGCCACACAAGAAATAGGAGAATTTAAGCAGTTTCTCACTGTAACTTCCATTAGACATGAGAACATTGAGAGATATTAGTATGGTGATTTGTTTCCTTATCATTTGTTTTTGAGCTCATATTAATAGCACGGACAGACATAAGATTGAAGAAATAGGAAAAACTGTTGTGAACAAACAAGTCAGCTTGATACCTGTGCATGGAAAGTTGAGGAATACCACAATCAACGGTTCGGATACCGACACCAGAAGCAAGTATTGGTCCTATTGTGGATCCACATCCCATATCATTTCTAACCACAAATTCCTGCAGAATGAAGAAAAGAAGGTACCGTCTAAAATTTCAACAATGGACAAACTAGTGGAGACAACAGCAACAACAATAAAGCCTTATTCCTAAAATAATTGGGGTCGGCACAAACTAGCGAAGAGAGGAGATCAAATTTAAGCTAGAAAACAAAATTTATTTGATTCACTTTTGGAATCCACGATTTTACAACTCTGGGATGTTTTAGAGTCCGAGCTTCTTCTCAGTCATAATTATCAGGATCAGATATGTTAGAAACAATTAGTAACAATGAGACACTATATGAGCTCAATTAATCTTTACGCAAAAACATCTTAATTTGCTTTTCTATTTTTTAACTTCAATCTTCCTTTCTTTAAAGATGAGAAATCATAATTCTGTTGCTTAATTCAGGCATTTACTCAGCGATAAAGTTGCGAAAACTGAAGCTGGGATTGAAAGCAGTAAAGCAGAGTGCCAGAAGCTGAAGAGAAATATATCATGTCTTTCTATTTGGAGACACATATAGCCAAATGTCAATCAAATACCAAAGTTGAAAGCCACTAGCTTCCTCTTATTCAATGCCTTCCACAAGTAGACATGGTATGCGGAGTTTACTAAAAAAAAATCAAGAAACATGATTTCAGAGAGAACTTATCATGTGGTCTAAACCTCGCTAAATTTTTTTTTTGATATATATTGGCAAATAGCCATAGTAATACAAACTTCCAGATCCTACATAGGATTTTTACCCTAGAGAATGATCAAGACTTCATCAAATGGACCTACATATAAGTCTGTCTGATGAACCTTGCTCAACCACTAAAATCTCACTAAATGTTCCAAGATGTGGTTGTTATCGAAATTACATGTTTTTAGAATCCCAACAAATACTTTCATGAAGAAAAGTCTGTTTGTATTGCCAAAAAGGATGGAAGAATGAGCTTACTGTGTCCTCACATAAGCCAACTACAAATTTTGAATTGATTACAGGATACACACATTAAAGTGGAGATTTACAGAGTTCCTTGTGAATAGCCCTCTTATCAATAGATTCCAGTGGAGCATGACCACTCGGTGAAGTTTCATAGCTTAATCAAGAACTCCATTTAATAAGAAAAAACAAAAAACTCCTATAGATCTATCATCATCATCTCAATGATACACTTTTTCACTTTTTTTGCCTTTCCGAACCATCTCTGATAAGATTAGCACAAACGTATGATGCACAATGCAGGAAGTTGGACTGGGAAGTTTGGCATCTATCTTCTTGTCTAAGCTTCATAACCTATTTGGTAATGTAATGAGGTAACTCACACATGATGAGTGTATCAGACACTACAAGGCATTGATGTGCACTAAAAGGTTTCAATCCAAAATTATACCCTACCAGAAAAAAGCATGAAAGTTGAGATAAAATCAAAGGTTGTTGATAACACAACATAACAGTTTACAAGTGGTTGCCCATCATAAGCAAATTAAGGCCTTCTTCACCTGTGTGGGAAGATCATGAAGTCTAGCAACTTCTTTAAACAGAAACGAGGTGATCCCACTAGTAGCATATCGTTGATTAGCATTGTGCTTAATCACAAGCCCCTTTTGCAATTCTGGTCGATGGTGCTCTTCGTGCTTATCCGCAAAATTAGGGTGAACGCCGTGCGCCATGTCAGCAGACACTGTTGGACATAAAAATATGAAAAAAATCATACAAAAAGTAATGCTCGATCATGATGATTTGTTCTCTTTGATAAATCATACAAAAAATTATGCTCAATTCACCAACCATTTCAGAAGAAAGAAATTATATTATGGCTTTAGCCAGCTGAGATATTCAGCAGAATCCCAGAGAGGGATAAGGAAATGAAGCGGACGGTTCAAAGTGTAAATATCACCGTTCTGACTCAAATTTTAGTCAGGCTTAATCATGGAAGATCAATTTGAGAGTGATATAAGTTTGAAACATGACAGCCACACCAAATCAAGCATAGCCAACCCAAGTTAATGAAGTTCAATAATACCAAGAAAAGATTGGTGAATTGCTCGCTCAACAGCTCCTTCACCATCAGAATGATGAGTTAAGCACCCAATGATGCGTCTCATAGCTTGAAACATAGTTGGTGCACCCGCCCCCTGTGCTGAATCTGATCCTACCTGAATAAGACTCATCAGCAACAAGCAGAAGATGAGCGTATATCATCTGTTGGCATAAGCGAAGAGAAGTTGTCTGTACTCTGGCTCTCACATGGAAATTGAATTCTGTATTATTCAAAGAATGAGTACCAGAGTTTTAAAAGTATGGTGTAAAATAATAAGCAAAACTAGTATCTTAGAATGTTTACCTCTTCGTTGTCAAATAATGCAATCATCCGAATAGCCTGTTCATCGGATACATCTCCAGGGCCTTCACATGAATCTATTAAAGCTCTTAGGGCGCAAAAACTTGAAGCAAGATTATCTAACCGCCCAGAAAATATAAATTCATTATTCAAGCCCCCAAGACAGCTGGGCTGTGTATCACAGATATTCAGCTCAATATCCATAATGTCATCAACACTGCAATCCAGCTCGCGGGACAAAGCCTAGCAGTGGCAATAAAAAAATAATTATCCTTCACTTCAGCAAAAAAAAGTAAACTGAAAATCCCAAGTCAAAAGGTCAGCTATTTACAGTAAATTCTAAGACTAAAGTGAATTTTCAGTCGGTCATTTTATCCAGGGAACCAAACTCGATTGCTTGATGATAGAAGAGCATCAAAATAGTTACCTCCAAGAGGGGAGGATGGTGAAGAGATTTAACAGATGAGCCAGAACCTTTTGATTTAGACTCTGAAGAGGTTTCCTCATCTCTTGTAGACAGGAGTGGGATTAGATGAGTCTCCAGATTAGGCTTAAAGCCATCCTTGTTCACCGTGCTAGACGATTAGATATAAAAATATGGGGAAGAGACTTTTGATCAGTATGTGCACACATGATAAGTTGATACTCAAGAATCCAAGCCATGTCAGTATACACAAGAGCTAACGAAAGCGTCCCTAGCCGCTAGTATTGGAGAAATGCAGCTCAAAGATGTGAATTGGCACAGATGCGCACGGAAAAACAAAATCAACTAATGATAACCACGTAATTCTATTTCAATTGTGATTCAAGATACGCAGCAAGATCTAACCCTCATCAATCGACCATTCACCATGACTGAAAGACTGAAACTCTAAGCAACATACCGAGTAAAATGGATCATATTCCAAGAATTTGACACATTTTACCAATATGTACAGTCCTTTTCATTCTTGAAAGACTCAACGTTTCTCCAATTGCTGGTCTAGAGTTCAGTCTCCGTCACTGACACATCCTTATGGAATTCAGAAGTCAGGTAGCTAATGCGTTGTAAAATTACAATTATACTTACACTTATGTTAGTGTAGTGACACAATGATGTTATAATCTATTTCTCAAGAGAGTAGCAACTGACCGATCAAGATGAATAGCAAGACTAGGTATCCGTAGTATAGGTTCTTTAACTTTGATCAACTTCTGCACAAAGGAACCATCACGGCTTTTGACTATGACTCTCCCTGCAACACTTAAATCTCGGTCATACCAAGTATACCATAAACCACCTCCATAGGTCTGTACATTGACCATTAAATATCCATGTTTTGCAGATGCTGATTTTGGTTTAAGTTTCAGACATGGACTATCGGTATGTGCAGCAATAACATGGAAACCACTTCCGACCTTATACCTGAACAGACAGAGAAAAAAAAAAGAGAACGTTAACCAATATTCCAGAGGTTGACCCGTAGAGTTACATGCCAAGAAGAGTTTGCCATAGAAAGGAAAAAAAAGGGCAAACACAAATAACATGTAAGTAACAAAAAGTTCCAAGACAAGAACATAATAACATAAAAGACAAGAAAACATAGAAGTCAATTGTTAAAAAATACTTACTTTGGCATGCTGTAATTAAGGAAACAAGATAAACAACGTTAGTGTATGGGATGACAATGCAGGAAGAGTATAATGAATCCAATGTTCTAGCACTCTAGAAAGACATATATAGTCCTGGCAGCTTGTTCTTAGCCATTCTTAAAAAGAAGTGAAAATATAACTCAAAACTTTGGGTCAATTCCATTTCTCTATATCCCAAAGCATCCTTTTAATTAGCACAGAAAGACAACATCCTACTCATGGGGTACAACACACCAGAGGAACGACTTTACTACAGCAAATATATTTCATCATCCATCATGTCTAGCTACATTGTATATGCTAATTTCCGCATATCAAGCTCAAATATGCAGAAAAGGTAATATGAATGCCGTTAAGGCAGTATCTAAAGTAAGCTCTGATGAATAGAGCCGATAACAACAGAGGTTTTGCTTACTTTTCTCCAACAGCAAAAGCAACCAAGGAAGACATGTTCCTAGTGAAAACATAACGTCCACCTGGCTTCAAGTCCCACTCCTCATATTCATTCAAAAGGTTGAAACCAGCAGCAAGCAGCTGTCGTTTTGCTTCAGCTGAAAACGAACAATGTTTGTCAAGAAGATAATTGCTCACATGTAGAATTTATACTGTCCCATGTAATAAGAGTAATTTTTTGAGATGCAATCAAACATAAAAACAGTTGCTCGAGATCATATAGTGGTAGAATATCAAGAGAAAGTTAAGCTGTAAAAACAAACATCATTTGTTCTAAATATTGTGGATCTTCATCTCTAAAATGACTGGTTTTGAACATGAGGGAGAGTATTATAAACTGTTGGAGATCAAGTGTGAGTCCCACTTTGAAAAATTATAAAGCTAGTAAGTAGTTCATATAGCCTATGGGCTACTCCACCTAATACCAATTGGTTTTAGGATGGAACCTCATGGGTTATTGGATCATACTAGTGTATATGGGTACTTTATATAATTCCCTCCGTTGGACCTATTCCTCTCCCCACAATATTTCTAACATGGTATCAGAGCCCAGGTTCAACCTTGGGTAATGCACCACTGTCTAATGGATACCCGAGTAGAAACGAACTGTGTCACGATAAACCAAGAGATGGAATCGGGCCAGTGCTATAAAAATTGGACTGTGTCATGGAGAAGAGATCGGACCAGGCCAGTTCAAGTGGATTCCAAACAGGGTGCAATGTGGGAGGACTCGGAGGTTAAAGACTCACTTGAGGGGATGTTGGAGATCAAGTGTGAGTCGCACTTTGAAAATTATATAGCTAGTAATAGTTATGGGCTACTCCACCTAATGCCAATTGGTTTTAGGATGGAACCTCATGGGTTATAAGGCCTTACTAGTCTATATGGGTATTTTATATAATTCCCTCAATTGGGCCTATTCCTCTCCCCACAATATTTATAACATAAACTTATGCGGCAATATGTTAGGATGCGAGGATATGACTCACACTGCTATATTTCCCCGGTACAACATAATTCAGGTGACATTCCAAGCCAGTATACAAAACACACATTGATAGATTCCTAATTCTACGGGAAGCAATCACTGGCATACACATAAAACTTGAATAATGCTCATATCTACAACCCACCCGCAAGCTAAACGCCTTTGTGTTTACAGTCCACATGGACTCCACCTATACATACAAATATATGAGAGTTTGTACCGGAAAGAGAAACAAAAAAAAACAATATATGGCCATCATATCTCTAATGACAGCTGTACTACGATGTGTGCATATTTATATCAACATTTACTTAAGAGTATTCTACCAGTGGCATGAAACTGAGTCCAGGATTCATTGAGATAATCCAGGAGGTCCCCTACGATGGACTTTCCTTGCTCCACGTGCGAAGAACCCTTTTCGTCAATAAACACACGAATATTTCACAACGAAATTCAGCTAATATCCGAGACCAGAAAAACTAGAAAGCAAAGAGAACCTCGCTGACTTGATCGGAGTTTGAGCAGAAAGAACGGAGACTTGGGAGTGTACGCTGTGCATTGAAGTGGACGCAGCGAGGCTTAGAGAAGTTAGGAGGAGGAATGGTTTTGCTAGAAGAGGGGAGGCGAAAGTTGGGGAGATTGGGCCTCTTTGGACACGGTGGGAGGTGCAACAGCTGAAAACGAACTGTTAAAGCCGCCATCTTCCTTCCGCCGGAATAACGAGTAACACGACCCGCGTTGCTGTCGACTATGAAATATGAATGCTGTTTTTCCTTCTTTTTTGGGGGGGTGGAAATAGTAGGAAATTTTGGGCGTATTTAGGTGCGCTGGTCTTACAATCCGAAGGTATTTGAGTCTTTCAATTATGCGCTATGAAGGAAGGTCGTCGGGATGAATACTCGCCATCTTCTGATGGAGGAGCCTCTGTTTCTTGATAGTGGTGCTCATGTAACACCGGACCGTCAAGCCGAAAGTGAAACCCGGTTAACTACTGAACCGTTTACAGTTATTGATTTTAGGTAAAATTCATCATATGTTATTAAAATATTCATAAATTGTGATATACTCATTTTTTAAAACTTGTTCTACATATGTCATGAAAACATTGTGAAATTTACAAAATGTCACGATTTGACAACAGATGTTAATTGTGTCATGAAAATGACTATAGTGTCCTCAATACAATTGTCATCCTAAAGTAAGACACGCTTTCAAAGAAACCACAAGCTCATTGGTTGTAGTATGACATGTCAACTTAAGTGTTCTTGCATGAGGGAGTGAGATTGGCTAGAGCTCCACATTTGCAACAAACTGTTTGAAATTTTTCGTTGATAACAAGATGATGTTGTGATGCATATATAGGCAAAAAAGAGTTGTTGGAGTCAAACTAACCGTTTGAACAGAAAAATACTTGTTACAACAACTTAAAAGGAACATAGGGACATATTGTGAACTTTTTTGAAAAAAAAACATGGGCATATTATGAACTTTTTATTAAAAAAAAAATAAAGGCATAGAGTGAACTTTTTTTATAAAACAAGGGCATATTATGAACTTTTATGTAAAAATAAGGGTATAGTGTGAACTTTTTAAATTCAAAAACCACAAAGGATCTGTTCACCTTTGGCATATTTGATAGCATATTTGTGGCATAAATGGGTGGGCCCCGCATGGGTCCCACGTGGGTCCTACGTTCTACTCCAATAATATACTATCATATATAAAATAGCTGGAAAACAGCCATACCAAAACAGCTGTAAAACAGTTATGCCGAACAGAGCCTAACTTTAACAAAAATCAAATTTTTTTTAATAAATTTGTCAGTGGCAATATAATCATTTTCCAGGACACAGTTAAGGTTTATTACCAAATCGTGGCATTTTGTGTATTTTAAAACATTTTCGTGACATATGAGGAACAAGTTAAAAAAAAAGGGTATATCGTAAATTATGAAACATTGACATATAGTAAATTTTCCCTTTTAATTTTATTTTATTCTAATTTTTAGTTTAATATAAAATTACATGATAAATTAGTATATTTATCATAAATAAATGTACAACTATATAAAAAATAATTAGAATCATACTAAAACCGATAAAATCTTACCAAAACCGATGGTTAACCAGTTTAAACAATATCAAAACCGGTAAAACCGTACGTTGTTTACTAATTATAAGAAAAAACATAAATTTACATCATTCCGGTTAACCGTAAAATCAGCAAAACCGCATCAAAACCAACGGTTAACCGGAACTAGTTACAAGCCTCTAAATGACCCGGTTACGGTTTTCAAAATTTGACAGACCGCCAATGTGGTACCGTTTTTTAACACTCATAATTCTTGGTGTTGTTCTTGGGTTGTCTTGTTATGGCTAATACTCTTAATTATCAACTTTGTCCTCTTTTGCCAATCTCTACTTTTCGCTAAACTAATTATGTTTTTGTCTGGCCTGTCCTACACGATATCCCGTATATATTTTGTTTTTGTTTTTGCAGGCCTAGTTGGTTTAACCCAGTTGTTTTACCTCGTTTGCTACCAATTTTATGAGTTGCTTAAGTCATAGTTACATGTGCTCAGTCTAGGATCTCGCAATCCTTTAGCCTCTTTGACTTTCAGACATTTATGCTACTCGTACAACATCCCAGCAGGCTTCAGTTGCAAACATTAGTTGCCTCTGTTTGGCATGCATGTTCTATAACATATGTTGGTAGTTGTTTTTTCTAGCTGTTTTGAAGCATAATTTACTGACTGTTTTGTGCTGGCATATTTGTAGTCGTTTTAAAATTAGTTGTTCGGCAGTGTGGCATTTTTGCAGCATAAGTTAGTTACATGCAGTGTATTTACCGTTTTCTATACTACATTTATAAATATTAATTTATAGTTCAAAATAATATTTTATTAAAAATAAATAAAGTAACAACTAACAAATGTTATAAGGTAAGTAATTTGCTATCACCAAAGGTCCGTACATATCCAATTCTTAGTAAACTCAGTACAACAAAAGTTAATAACATAAACTATTGTTTGATCAAAATTCAACTTCTGATATTAGCAGTAACAACATCAACAATCTGGTCACGCAGATTAGTCATGATCAATAGATCTGCAAGCTCATTCAGGTCATCTTTTGGGATGTGCTCCTCATCTTCAGCATCAGTAGAACTGGCTCCTCCTCCTCCAACTCCAACTTTTACTTCATCAAGACAAGTTGAGTTGCTTAAGTTTGTTTTATACAACATCATGTAGTTGTGCAATGTTGGGGCAAAATAGTAGTGAAACTATCTTGCTAACTAATGGGCAATGAACTCAGTCATTGTAGTTTAACAATGTCGTATCCACAAGGACTTCGTAACTGTCTAATGAATTATAAGTCTAGTAAATGTGCATAAATATGAACAAAGGTGCATACATGTAAATAAGAGGTTTTGGGGTTTTTGATTGTAATTGGAGAAATAAAAGGAATGTGATAAACCTAAACTAACTAAGCTAAGATAGGTGTACTCTGGAATGGAGGGAATTGCCCAAATATACCTAAATGTACTCGTAAACTTACCTCCCTTTAGTTGTCTATTATAGTTAATGCAATGATTCTCCAAATCTTGGACTAATCAAATCTTACATAATTAATCACACCCCTTGATTCAAAGAAGGTTAGAGTCACTATATAGCATTAAATTCAAGCTCCTAACAATAGCTCTAAGGTTCCACTCCCTAATTTAGAGAAATGAAAGTTAGGGTTTGTCCCCAATTTGTTTAATTCCAAGCTCAAGACATAATTTTGCAAGGAACCACAACAAATGCAATACAAGGCATTCATGAAGCATTTAAGAGATAAAATCAACTATTATAAAGAGGTATTACAAGCAACATTTAGGGACTTGGGGTCAAACCCCCATCCTAGAGCACATATGAAACTACACAACCATTAGAGAGTATAGGAGGGAGAAAGAGAAATAAATAGCCATGGGAGGAGCTTGGAAGCTTCAATGGAGGTGGGTCTTCTCCTCCTTCTCTTCTTCTTCCTTTCTTTTCTTCTTCTTCTTCTTCTTCTTCTTCTTCTTCTTCTTCTTCTTCTTCTTCTTCTTCTTCTTCTTCTTCTTCTTCTTCTTCTTCTTCTTCTTCTTCTTCTTCTTCTTCTTCTTCTTCTTCTTCTTCTTCTTCTTCTTCTTCTTCTTCTTTCTTCTTCTTCTTCTTCTTCTTCTTCCCTCTTTTCTCTTCTTTTCCCGTCGTTTTTATGTTGTGGTAGCATCTCTCTCCTCTCTCTCTCTCTCCTTCTTTTTGCTTTTAAAAACACAGATCTGGGCAAAATTTCGACTCGACCGACCTACCTAGGGTCAGTCCTACGGTCGGTCAAAGTCAGTAGCAATTTTGGACGCGTTTTTAAGTCCGACTGGGTCGGTCAGGACCAGAAGCCATTTCGGCCCCCGAAACGAGTGTTTTTGGCCTCCGGAACTTCCGACTGACCCACCTAGGGTCGGCCATAAGGTCGGTCTTATGGGCAGGCTAATCTTCAAAACGCTGTATCTTCTTCGTTTTAGCTCCAATTTTGGATCCGTTTGCACCTACGTGTTTGTCTCTTCATCTAATTTAATCCTAGCTATGTTATTCTTCCTGTTTCAATAATAATTGTGTAAAACACTAATAAAACACAACAGTAGAGGAAAACTAACTAGAGTGGAGAAATGAGCATGAAAAGTGTTAATAAAACATATGAAATACACCTCTAAAACATGCTCATTTGGACACTTATCACACCCTCACACTTACTTTTTTGCTTGTCCTCAAGCAAAACCAAGCAAGTAAGGAATGCTCAAGACTAACAAATACTAACATTAATTGTAAGATAAGAGAAGAAGCAAAAAGTGATTAAAACTTTTGAGGAGTGTGAACCATCTCTTAGTGGTGGTATGGGTGTGCTTATGGCAAAATAAAATTTAGAGTTTCGGGGTATGATCCAGAGTGCTTCAAAGTTCTAAAGATTAGGTGACTTGAAGAACTTTTACTATGGCCAACTTCTCACAAGAATGGGTATTGAGAAGAAATAAAAGGAAAAAATAGAGTTATGCATTTGTTTCACTTTTGCATAAGAGATGAGAAGATAAAATTTTGGCATCAAGCCTTTGCATTTAAGAACACTCAACTCTCATTGTTGGTTACCAATGGCGTCTCACAAGTCCCTTAAAGAATTTTTACAAAGAAGCACCCCTTAGCAATCCCTAAGAGAGAAGACAGAAAGAACCCATAAGCAATAAAATTCCAACCATTCAAGATCACTTGGTCACACTGTTGGGCAAAATAATGTTGAGACTATCTTGCTAACTATGGGCAGTGAACCCAATCATTGTAGTACAACAAGGTCGTATCCACAGGGACTTCGTAACTATCTAGCTAATTATAAGCTTAGTAAATGTGCAAGAGGATATATACAAAAGTGCATAAATGTAAATTATGGGTTTTGGTTTTTGGGTTGTAATTGGAGAAATAAAGAAAAGCAATAAACACTAAACTAACTATCTAGGATAGGTGTAGCCCGGGATGGATATTTGCACCCGTCCTCCCCTTACTACCGATTGTCGAACCTCGAACTCATAGCTAAACCACGGGAACGCTTAATTAATTAGCAACCTAATATAGGCCTACTGATCCTAACCAATTTAATCGATACTTCTCATTCAGCTAAGCCCCGGGTCAATCGATAGCACTAAGCTCAAGTTCCACTAAAGTTGCAATGTAGTCTAATCTCAAAATCATCGAAATCAAAGTACACCGTTTTAGTCTCTAACAGTTTAGGTTTCTATCTCTGAATACCATTTTGATAGAATCCCACAATAATGCTAAACTAATCGGTAGGCCAAACCAACCAATTTAACACATAGAAGACAAATTGAGCAAAACCCTTAACAAATCCCCAAATCATGAGCAACACGTTTAGAAGTCATAAACACTCAATAATCATCTTCATTAAGCTCAAAGACTAAAATAAAGCACAAACACAAGTTCAAGATTCAACAATGGAGTTTAGGGATTTTGGGACCAATCCCTAGCTACAAATGATTCTACACAGCCATAGGAGAGAAATAAAAGAGCAAGGGATAGAAGTAGCCATTAATGGAGCTTGGAAGGAGGTGAGATTCTCTTCTTTTCTCCTCTCTTCTCTTCTCTTCTTCTTCTTCTCTCTTCTTCTCTTCTCTCTTCTTTCTCCTTTAGAATCGCCCTTCCTCTCTGTTTTTGGGGCGGAACTCGACTGAATGAAGAATGGGGAAGTTTTCCCCAAAATTCCCCGTTTTAAAACGCAGATCTGGGCTAATTTTCGACCCGACCGACCTTCGGTCCTAGGGTCGGTCGGAGTCAGTAGCAATTTTGGGCGCGTTTTTAAGTTCGACCGACCTTGCAAGGTCGGTCCTAAGGTCGTCGATTCCAGTAGCTTGCAAAAACGCAATCTGGGCAAAATTTGGACCCGACCGACCTTGCAAGGTCTCCTAAGGTCGGTCGGAGTCAGGCTAACTTCAAAACGCTGTATCTTCTTCGTTTTAACTCCGATTTTGGATCCGTTTGCGCCCACGCGTTCCTCTCTTCGTCTACTTTACTCCTAGCTATGTTACTCCTCCTGTTTAAACAATAAATGTGTAAAACACCAATGAAACACAAAACTAGAGGAAAACAAGCTAGAGTGGAGAAATGAGCATGAAAAGTGTTGATTAAACATATGAAATACACCCCTAAACACATGCTCATTTGGACACTCATCACACCCCCACACTTACCTTTTTGCTTGTCCTCAAGCAAAACCAAGCACCCATGCAAGTAAGGAATGCTCAAGACTAACAAACACTAACATGAATTGTAGGATAAAAGAAGAAGCAAAAAGTGATTAAAACCTTTGAGGAGTGTGAACCATCTCTTAGTGGTGGCATGGGTGTGCTTAGGGCAAAACAAAATCTAGAGTTTCGGGGAATGATCCGAAGTGCTTCAAAGTTCTAAAGGTTAGGTGACTTGGAGAGCTTTTACCATTTCCAACTTCTCTCAAGAATGGGCATTGAGAAGAAAACAAAAGGAAAATTATATTTATGCATTTGTTTCACTTTTGCATAAGAGATGAGAAGATAAAATTTTGGTATAAAGCCTTTTCATTTAAGAACACTTAACTCTCATTGTTGGTTACCAATGGCGTCTCACAAGTCCCTTAATGGGTTTTCACAAAGAAGCACCCCTTAGCAACCTAAGAAAGAAGACAGAATGAACCCCAAAGCAATAAAAATCCAACCATATAAGATCACTTGGCCACACCGCATGTAAAATGCTCCTCAAAAGCAATCAAAAAGAAAAATTTGAGCATTTATCCCACAATTCATAACAGTATTTGTTCTTAATGAGAACAACTCACAACACAAGGGTCCAAGTTTTTGATTTTTGACAATCGCAAGATAAGCATGAAGGATTAAGCATTTAAGCACACAATTCACCGAAAAGGTCACTCCCCCACACTTAAATTGAACAATGTCCCCATTGTTCACCACTCAAACCGGGGAAGGTTCTAGAAGACCTTTGCGGGAAGCAGACAAAAGGAAAATCACACGGGACACAAACAAATAGTATAGCACAGAAGCTATCCCCAAATTTGTAGATTCAAAATTAGAGAAGAGAGAACGAAAACTAAAAGGAACTAGTACTCCCCTGAGATTGCTATTGCTATCAGTTTGTAGAACTCCCCCACACTTGAGCTTCAGCCGCAAGTAGCGTAGCTTGGTTGCGGTGTGGACTTGAAGTTGCACCCGCATAAAACACTAGCAGCAACCAAACTACAACTGGAGTTAAGGGTTAGCAAAAACAAAACCAAAGGAGAACGAAAACAAAAACAGGAAATAAAAATAGTGGAGTCGTTGTGGGCAAATATTAAAGGAAGGGGGAAACGATTACTCCCCGATAAGATGCGGATGGAAGATAGGGTGCCCGCACAATTGCTAGTGGGAGGGGTCGTTGAGGTGCTACCTTCAATCGTTGGAGATGAAGGTCCTCTTGGAAATTTCGCAGAGGTTCCTTTGTAATTGTTCCTAATTCCATCCCTTTTTCAGAGGGGCTTACCTGTTTCCAAAATATTCACAACACAGACGCCACCAATTGGGCGTAAAAGGGCAAGTCCAAAGAATGCCAAAATAGCCCATTATTGAAAACAATGCAAAATCTAAACTAATGGAATTTAAACAAGACATGAAATGAAATCCGGGTTGCCTCCCGTAAGCGGCCCTTCTTTAAGGTCTTTGGCTAGACCATACCACCGTGAAGTCATCCGGGATCGAATATGAACGTTGAAGTCGGCTTCAACGGGTGGGTTGGGCGGGCATCATCTAGCAATGAAGAACGACCCGGATCAAAAGGAAATGTGGCCTCAACACTTAGGATGTGAAAGTGTAAACTCCACCGATCGTTCATCAGGTGGAAGTGTTGAGGTGGGTGATCCTTGGTACGCGGATCAAACTGTGGTGGAGCCTCCCTTCAAATTCAAGGATGTAAACATCCTTATCTTCAGTGAGCGGTGCAGGGTGAACTCCGGGGTGGACTTTGTCTTCAATCTTTGGTCCCGGATCAAATGGGAAGGTGGCCTCCACACTTTGCGGGTGTACGTTGAGCTTCCACCCAACTTCATTAGTGCACGGTGGGGGCCTTGATCCTTCAATGAAGATCAAAGTTAGTGGGCTTCTCCTCCTCAAATTCAAGGATGTAGACATCCTCGACCTCGGGGTGAGGCTCATTGGAAGAACCGAGGTGGACATCAACTTCAGAGGGGGATGGCTCCTTGAAGTCGGTGGTGGTACTCTCCTCTGAGGAGTCAGAGGGAGACAATGTCGCCTCCTTCTCAAAGTTAAGGATGTGAGCATCCTCGTGATCTTGATGGCACGGAGAAGGTGGGGAAATATTGGTAGCTGACTTTAGAGGGAGAAACTCCTTGAAGTCAGAGTGGAGACTCTCTTCTGATGAAGTGTCTTCATAGTCAAGCTGGGGCTGAAGTGGTGCTGGGCTTTCAGATTCGTATAGGGGAGTTGGAAAGTAGCTCAAGTCCTCAACAGGCTGTTCCACTCATGAACTGCTTCACTCTCAAGTTGTTGCATTATTTGAGTGAGCTGAGTTGAATTTTCATGTTGAAGGTATCTTGCTTCATGATAAAAGTATCTTGCATAGTTGGGTTAGGCTTGCAAGAAGGGATAAGATCTGACATGAGCTCCTCCAAACTGGGTGAATCAACCTTTACTGTGATCACAGGACACTGAGCACTCTTGTGGTCTCCTCCACACTCTTGGCACACAGGCCTCCAGTAGACTGAAGAGTTAAGGTCCTCCATGAGAGCTCTCAATTCTGACATCGTTGTTGGGCACTTGGGGCTCATGGTACTCTCCGCACCTTTGGCATACACCCATGGGTTGGTGACTTGTGTAAAGTCATGATAGTCCTCCAATCCGGTTGGTCTACTCCCATTTGGTTGGTATGTTGAGATAAATCTACCATCATGTCCTCCAACCTAGAGCTTCCAACCTGACATTGAGAACTGTCATGGTTTCCTCCGCATCTCTCACACACAAGCCATTGATTGTAGTTTTCTTGGCCATAAGAGTAGTCATTCCACCTCCAGCTGGATCATAATAACCATCCATCAGCTTAAAGTTCCTACAAAGAAAAGAAAAAAAATTATACACAAAAAGGGTAAATAAGGAAATGAAAAATATGCACAAAAACTAAACGGATAATAAACCAGATAGTTGGACCGAAGTCCCCGGCAACGGCGCCAAAAACTTGTTGGGCAAAATAATGTTGACACTATCTTGCTAACTATGGGCAGTGAACCCAATCATTGTAGTACAACAAGGTCGTATCCACAGGGACTTCGTAACTATCTAGCTAATTATAAGCTTAGTAAATGTGCAAGAGGATATATACAAAAGTGCATAAATGTAAATTATGGGTTTTCGGTTTTTGGGTTGTATTGGAGAAATAAAGAAAAGCAATAAACCTAAACTAACTATCTAGGATAGGTGTAGCCCGGGATGGATATTTGCACCCGTCCTCCCCTTACTACCGATTGTCGAACCTCGAACTCATAGCTAAACCACGGAATGCTTAATTAATTAGCAACCTAATCTAGGCCTACTAATCCTAACCAATTTAATCGAGACTTCTCATTCAGCTAAGCCCCGGGTCAATCGATAGCACTAAGCTCAAGTTCCACTAAAGTTGCAATGTAGTCTAATCTCAAAATCATCGAAATCAAAGTACAACCGTTTTAGTCTCTAACAGTTTAGGTTTCTATCTCTGAATACCATTTTGATAGAATCCCACAATATGCTAAACTAATCGGTAGGCCAAACCAACCAATTAACACATAGAAGACAATTGAGCAAAACCCTAACAAATCCCCAAATCATGAGCAACACGTTTAGAAGTCATAAACACTCAATAATCATCTTCATTAAGCTCAAAGACTAAAATAAAGCACAAACACAAGTTCAAGATTCAACAATGGAGTTTAGGGATTTTGGGACAAAATCCCCAATCCCTAGCTACAAATGATTCTACACAGCCATAGGAGAGAAAATAAAAGCAAGGGATAGAAGTAGCCATTAATGAAGCTTGGAAGGAGGTGAGCTTCTCTTCTCTTCTCCTCTCTTTCTCTTCTCTTCTCTTCTCTTCTTCCTCTCCTCTTCTTTTCTCCTTCCTAGAATCACCCTTCTTCTCTGTTTTTGGGGCGAAACTCGACTCAATGAAGAATGGGAAGTTTTCCCCAAATTCCCCGTTTTAAAACGCAACTGGGCTAATTTCGACCCGACCGACCTTGCAAGGTCGGTCCTAGGGTCGGTCGGAGTCAGTAGCAATTTTCGGGCGCGTTTTTAAGTTCGACCGACCTTGCAAGGTCGGTCCTAAGGTCGGTCGATTCCAGTAGCTTGCAAAAATGCAAATCTGGGCAAAATTTGGACCCGACCGACCTTGCAAGGTCGGTCCTAAGGTCGGTCGGAGTCAGGCTAACTTCAAAACGCTGTATCTTCTTCTTGTTTTAACTCCGATTTTGGATCCGTTTGCGCCCACGTTCCTCTCTTCGTCTACTTTACTCCTAGCTATGTTACTCCTCCTGTTTAAACAATAAATGTGTAAAACACCAATGAAACACAAAACTAGAGGAAAACAAGCTAGAGTGGAGAAATGAGCATGAAAAGTGTTGATTAAACATATGAAATACACCCCTAAACACATGCTCATTTGGAAACTCATCACACCGCATGAAAAATGCTCCTCAAAAGCAATCAAAAAGAAAATTTTGAGCATTTATCCCACTATTCATAACAGTATTTGTTCTTAATGAGAACAACACCATCACAACACAAGGGTCCAAGTTTTTGAATTTGGACAACCGCAAGATAAGTAGAGAGATTAAGCATTTAGGCACACATTCACTGAAAAGGTCACTCCCCTACACTTAATTTGAACAATGTCCTCATTATTCTTGCTTGCATTGAAGGAACTCCCCCACACTTGAGTTTTAGCCTCAATTAACGTAGCTTGGTTTCGGTGTGGACGTTAAGTTGCACCTGCATAAAACTAGAAGCAACCAACTGCAAACGGGGTTAAAAGTTAGCAAAAACAAAATCAAAGCAGAACTTGACAAATTAAAATAAATGAAAATGAAAGAAAATCATCCAAGTTGCCTCCCGGGAAGCTGCCCTTCTTTAAGGTCTTTGGCTAGACCGTACCATTAAAGACCTCCAAGATCGAAAATGAATGTTAAAGTGGGCTTCAACAGGTGGGTTGGGTGGGAATCATTTTTCTTTGAAGAACGGCCCAAATTTGATGATCCTTGGTGTGAGAATCATCTTATGGTGGATACTCCTCTTCAAATTTAAGGATGAAGACATCCTTATCTTCATTTAGCGGTGTAGGGAGAACTCTAGGGCGGACTTTGTCTTCAACCCCTGGTCCCGGATCAAATGGGAATGTGGCATCCACACTTAGCGGGTGGACTTTATGCTTTCACCTTACATCATTGTTGCATAAGTGGATATGGCCTTGATCCTCCAAGTGAATATCAAAGTTTGACGGCTCCTCCTCCTCTAATGTGAGGATGTAAACATCCTCAACTTCTTTGTGAGGCTCATAGGAAGAGCCTTGATGGACATCAACTTCAGAGGGAGTTGGCTCCTTAAGTAGGTTGTGGCACTCTCCTCTAGTGACTCGGAGAGAGACGCTGTCTCCTCCTTCTCAAAGTTAAGGATGTGATCATCCTCAATGTATTGATGAACAAGGGAGGGGAGACAAATTAGTGGTTGACTTCAGAGGGAGGAAACTCCATGAGGTCGAAGTAGAAACTCTCTTCTGACGAGTTGTCTTCATAATCAAGTTGGTGGTTGTTTGACGGTGAACTCTTTGATTCGAACAAGGAAGGAGAGAGAGGATAACTCAAGTCGTCAGTAGGTTTATCCACCTTTTGAACTGTTTCGCTCTCAAGTTGTTGCACAATTTGATCTATTTGAGCTTGAACATTCATGTTGAAGGTATCTTACTTCATGATAAAAGAATCTTGCATAGTTGGGTTAGGCTTGCAAGAAGAGATAAGGTCTGACATGAGCTCCTCCAAACTAGGTGAATCAACCTTTATTGTGATCATGGGACAGTGAATGCACTCATGGTCTCCTCCACACTCTTGTCACATAAGCCTCCGGTAGACAAATGAGTTAAGGTCCTGCATGAGAGCTCTCAATTCTGACATTGTTGTTGGACATTGAGGGCTCTCATGGTACTCTCTGCACCTTTGGCATACACTCCATTTATTTGTGTTTTGTTCGGAGTATTCGCTCTAAGAGTAACCATACAAACCTCACGCTTGATTATAATAACCATCCATCAGTGTTAGGTTCCTACAAAGAAAAGAAAAAATTTATACACAAAGGGGAAAATAAAAAATGAAAGTATGCATAGAAACTAAACAAATAATAAACCAGATAGTTGGACCGAAGTCCCCGACAATAGTGCCAAAAACTTGTTAGGGCAAAATAGTAGTAAAACTATCTTGCTAAATAATGGGTAGTGATGAAATACCCCTAACTTATAAAACTTAATTAAATGATCTATTAATGATCTAATTATCATCTTAATACCATTGGGGAACAATCTAAGATCTCAACAAGGCAAAAACATGTCTTAAGATCGGTAAAGCCAAAAATATGCTTTAAATAACCATAGAGATTGTATGACCTCAATTAGGATCCAAAGTGGATTCCTAAGTATTATAATTAAGTAATAAATACAATAAAACCATTCTCAAAGAAAACCAAGCTCAAAAACTTGTCCAAACACAAAATGTGCTTTAAAACTCCTTAGAGCCCGTTTTTGAGAAAATTGACTTTATAAGTGGGTGAGTGGTGTTAGGGGCTGTATTACACCTTTTATACTAATTTATATAATGTACCACATTACGAGGTCTAATTCAAAGAATTTAAAAAAAACTCACAAATATGGCATTCATTTGTGAATAGTAACCGAAATAGTGCATTTTTAAGTAATGTTGACTAAGCCAAGTCAATGGTCAATGATTGACCCTTATTTAACTACATGGAGGCGGAAGAACTAAGGGGATAAGAGTGCCACCTTGCACACCAGCCTAAATATCTTGCCAATTTGGTGAATCACCATTTATTATTAACTTTTATATTTTATTCCGTACTTAAGTCACCAATTAGCTTTCTCTTTCCTCTTGTCCCATTCCCAGCCGAGCCTCCCTATTTCTCAATTCTCTCAGCCTGAGTTCTTGAGCAAGAACAAGCCAACCAAAGTGCTTAGTCAAAGGTAATCCTTTAAAGCTTGATTTAACTCATTTTCTTCACTTTTCTTCAACCAATCTTTGAGCTGATCATCAAGCACTCTTCATGGATATCTCCTAGCTGTTCTATTATGAATCAAAGGGGGGAAATCTTGGCTGAATGAAGGATGAGGACCAAGAATTGTTAAAACCATGTTTAAGATAAAAACATACCTTAACTCCTTCCTCTTGATTTCCGAAAATTACCAGCTGCTTCGCTTGAGTTTATATGCTCATTTTATCTTCAATTTCATGTAGAAGCATTAGATAGACCTTGTTCCAAGTGATGGCCGATTTGGAGGGCAAGATTCCACTTCTTAAGGCATTTTTGTTTAGGTAACTTCTAATGCCTTTCCAGCTTGTTACTCTTGCTAATTGCCATGGTTTTGTGGTGATTTTGATACTCTATATTTTCTCCAAATAAAGGCCGAAAATACCTAAGGAAAAGCTAGAAATTTCAAGGTGAAAATCTAGGTCTTTTATGGTATTAAGTGTTCTTATGGTTAGTTCAACTTTGGAACTGAAATATATCCTTGTTTTGCTGTAAAAACATGTAATCAAGCTGCGGAAAAATATTCTCTAAGCTGTCGTGGCCAAACATGCCTGAATGAGCTTATAAATCAAGGTGTAAACATTCTTAATCATATATTATATGCTTTGGAGCTTATATTATATGTGTCGTGAGTGGACAGATTAAGAATAGTCATTTTAGCTTCAAAAATGACTAGGAAATATTATAGAAACCTTGGATAAATTAATTAAGTGATTAATTAGCATAATTGTCAAATTTAAGACATTATGTGGAAGTTTGGTAAATAATGGAAATTCTGTGTGAGGGCCGAGAGTTTACAATGTTTTGGTGACATTTAAATGTAATTTTATGCTATAAAGCAAGGTTGTAATAAGGCCATGTCATTAGGCCATTTTATTTAAGTTTGAATTATTTAATTCAATTTATGCACTTAGCATAAAGTTTGGGATCAAACCGGTAATTACGAAAATTATATAAAGTCGTGGGCAATTATAAATGAAATTTGGGGTTTTAAAATGAATTTAAATGAAAATTATAACATTTTATAAAGTTTTGTGTCAAAATTGTAAATATATGAAAGTTTGGGGTACACCTTGTAATTACCGAGAGTTTGGACTCAAAACTAAATTTAGAAGTCAATGTTGACTATATTGGAGACCTTGACCAAATTTGGGAATTTATTGAATTAAATACTAACTTATAATAAGTTAAGTATTATTGTAAAAGATATATAAAGATTGGGGTGGATTGGTAATTTCTGAGAGTTTTGGGTACAAAATGGTGTTTAGAACAGACCTTGATTTATTAAGAATTTTTAGGAATTTATTTGGTTAAATTTGAGTTTAAATGAGTTATATATGTATAACATATGGTATTATATTACCGTTACATTTTGTGTAGTAATTGGGGTGGAAATTGTAATAACCGAAAATATGGGTTAGGAATGATATTTATAACCCTTTGATATAGTTTGGTGATTTTTAGAATAATATAAGAGGTTTTAATAAGTATGTGTATAATATATAGTTTTAATGACATTAGAAACTATATAATATAAAATGGGGTCATTTGACGAATATAGAGAATTAAGGGGTTGGAAATTAATTTAGAACAGACCCTAGGGTTTGTTCGGTTATTTGGGAAATTTATAACCATAGGTTATAATTATAACAAGGTTTAAATGTCATAAAATAAGAGATATGTTATAAGTGTAACAATTTAATAAAATTTGGGGTTATCATGTAAATTGTGAGAGTATAGGTAAGGTTGATTAAAACCGACAACAGTAGGTGCTGTTTGGTATTCTATTTCATATTATAACTATAGGTATAAATGATTTAATGATATAAATGTCATAATATATGTTATATAACTATAATATAACATTATATAAATAATGTGGTGGTTTTGTAAATAAAAGAGAATATAAGGCTGTTCGGTAATATGGGTATTTTGAAATAAAGTTTATAATATGGTTTATAATGTTATAAGGGTTGTAACATTTATAATATAAGAAATATTTAAGGAAGAAGAATTAATATATTTTTAAATCTTACCATATAATAAATGGTCCCATAATACATATATATAATAAATATATGTTATGGAGTGAGAAATATGATATGGTTTAATAACCACATAATATAATAAATGAGATGATATAAGATAAGGAGAAAAGAATTGTAAACATTAGTTAATTAAATTCTAATGTTATGTGTTACATGGAATAGTAAGGAATTGTATAATTCAAAGTATTTTAAATATGGATTATACAATATATTACACTTGGATAAACTAACCTTAGAAAAATAAATACTAAGGTAGGATGTATAATACATGATCAAGATTATACATACAATATGGTGACAAATATATAATTACAAGTGTATAACTATATGCATGCGAACGTAACCATGCATGCAAAATAAACGCTTACGTAAATTAATCCCAAAGTAAACCAAAAACCCGAAAAATGTTAATTAGTTAACAACGGGGAATAAACCGGGATGGATTAGCAACGGTATGGGCTGCCGTAGTGTATTGTTATTATAAGATGCTAATACGTAGTGTGATACGTATTATTAGATTGTCAGAGGCGTCTTAAGGATCACCAGAGGATTTAGCTGATTCATACTCCACGGTTCTATATTCACGGTGCACGATATGTTATTATGTGGCTTGATTGTCTCTGAGGATTTTCTCAGTTCAGACATTGTGTGAAAATCTATGATAAGATTGAATGTCTGCTTGTGTGAATTAATATGCATGACTTGTGTATTAACACTGCTTATTATTATTACTGTTGTGCGATAACAGTACCGTTCGTATATATGAACATATTTATAAAACAAACTAGCGGCTATGATGCTATCTTATATGTGTAATATAAGGAACGTAAGAAAAACATTGTAGCATTAGGATAATAAGATATATTATCCGAGACTTATATACGGAGCATTGGCCTTTTTAACGCTGCTCTCGTATCTAACACTGGATCCCGAGTCGACATACTCAGGATTGGACTAACGACCTTAGTCTGCTGTGTTAGGAAAATGGTAATGTGATGCGATGGTATAGCTGAGTTAATCAAGAGGATGTGGCTCTTGGTATGAATTGTGATCAATTAACGATACTAGGATGTCATGTGGGTATCTGTAAGTATCAAGATAAATTCCAACGGACTACAGATGGTTCGTCGGTCGGATACTCTATCGCTGGAGTGGCTACTGCCGTGGGTGACCCGCCATAAGATATGGGTAACTTAGAGACACGTCGTTTTAACGAGACATTGTCATTAGGTATGACTGAACAATTACGAACAGCTATATTAGCTTGTACAGTAGGTGAACATTATTTGAGCTTGTATGCCAAAGACAGGAATCTATACTTGTTTATAATCCTTGTTGTTTCGCCTTGTTGTTCATCGGTTATGCTATGTGGTTATGTGATGTATGGAATTATCATGGATTGGTTGGAATGAGTCGCTGTACTCGTATGTATGTTTGTGGATTGGTTGAATTGAGTCGCTGTACTTGTATGTATGTTTGTGGATTGGTTGAATTTAGTCGTTGTACTCGTATGTATGTTTGTGAATTGGTTGAGTCGAGTCGCTGTACTTGTGTGTGGATTATTGTGTATTTGGTCGAGTTGAGTCGCTGTACTCGAATATGAATTATTAAGTGTTTGGTTAAGTGGAGTCTTTGTACTCATATATGCGTTGTGACGCCTTTCAGTTGGTTTATTGTGGTGTGATATGTGAAGCGGGGGGCTTGTTTGCTATTTGAGTTTACTGTAATATATTTATTGCTTTACAGTTTATATTAAACACATGCATGAAAATGAACTGCATGCTCTCGACCAATTAACTGAGGGTCTGAGGGGTCATGTAGTAGCATACTCAGCAGGGGCTGATTCCATACCACAAACAAACATTTTTCAGGTATGCAGCTTCCGGTGTCGACAGAAAGCGGGACGCGCTGTGTAATTTAGTCACAGTTGTTTAGATATGTACTGTCGTATTTCAATACAAACATAGAAACGTGTATAGGACTGGAATACTTAGAATGCTCACTAGGGATGTATTTTATGTTAGAATGGAAAGTTAAGTCTATCTCTTGTTGTCAGTGTGGGAAATTGTTTCGTATTATGAATATTTCAGTAAGTGTGTTATTACTCGTATGGGCGAGTGAGAACGGTGACACCAGTAGTTCGATTGTTTTAGATTACCGTTGCGATTACTATGTTAAGTACGACGACTAGGAGCCGATTTGAGAGGGGTGTTACAAAAGTGGTATTGAAGTGCGTTCTTCTAAGTTTTTTTTTTTTCTATTTTAAAGCTTTATAACTTTGAATTTATCGATCATTACAATATCGAATAACACTTTAAATGTCATACATTTTTTAAAACCTAGGTACATAATGTAATCTTTCATGATGAAGAGTAACAAGAAGTGATATTCCAATCTTAATACTTATCCGCTCAATGACCTCAAATAAATCAACATATAATTAAAAGTTGTATTAATAACATCCAGTTGTAATGTTCATAGTCATGATGTTTTATGGATTATGAAACTTTTTGCAAAAATTTGACAACTTTTTGTTTCTTTATATTTTATTAAGATATGATTCACAGTGATATGAAAAACATAAACTATAAATAAACTTAGAATCGATGGGATTGTAGGATCGTACTATGGATCTAGAGTGTAGGATCGTGCAATGGAATCAAGATCCTTTGACGATCCTACATGGCTTCAATCCTACCTGCGATCCGGATCATAACTATGAATTTGGATCGTAAAATCGTAGGATTATGGGATTGAATCGTGATTCTATCGTGATTCTGTGAAGATTGATCACAATGAAGACAAATTGAATTAGGAAAGTGTGTGACAAATTAAATAATAGAAGTCCATTGAGTCAAGCTCAAGATTAGATGGTACACAAAATTAATCATGTTCATTGAGTCATTCATGTAACACCCCTACTAATTCGGCTCCTAAATATCCTACAACTGTCACACATAATAAATATCGCAGCGGTAAATAAAAGACTGTCGCCCTACTGGTGTCACTGTTATCACTCGCCCATACGGGTGATAACGAATTACCTGATAATCAACTTGCGAAACGTATTCCTGCAGTGACCACAAGAGATAGATAGCAGTACTTAAACAATTTAAAACGAACCTAACATCAACCAATTATTACAGACGTGAGCATCTAATCCAAATACACCTCGGTTAAACAACCCGAGTCCAAAACAACCTTAGTATCACACCGTACCAAGTCTTAAACAACAGAAATATTACAACCGTCGCGCCTCGCGTTGACCACCAGCTACTCTCCTGAAATAAAAATGGTTTGTGGTATGGAATCAGCCCCTGCTGATATGTTATCACATGCCCCCGTCATGCCCCCAAAGACCCCTCAATTATTTGGTCGAGAGCATGAGGTTCGTTACATGCAATACCGTTTTAATATTTTAAACTGTAAATCAAATAACATTAATATCCATACAATAACACAACCATCAACACACAATAAAATAACCACAAGTATAACCAATGAACACACAAAGCGAAACAACGAGAATAATAAACAAGTATTAAGTCTCGTCCATGGTATAGAAACCAATATTGTTCGCCACTGTACAAGTCTCAATTGTTTTAATTGTTCAGTTATACCTAGTGACAATGTCTCGTTAAAACGACATGTCTCTAGTTACCCATATATTATGGCGGGTCACCCACGGCAGTAGCCACTCCAACGGTAGAGTCTCCGACCAACGAGCCATTCTAGCTCACGGGAAATTTTTGATACTTGCGGACCCGTACGCGGACATCCTGGTATCGTTTTTGTGATCACAGCGCGCACCAAGAGCCACATCCTCTTGGCTTTACTAACTTCCATTAATTAATTATACCATCGCATCGCATTACCATTTTTTTAACACAGCAGACTAAGGTCATTAGTCCAATCCGGAGTCTGTAAACTCGGGATCCAGTGTTAGATACGAGAGCGGCGTATAGAAAGGCCAATGCTCCATATAAAAGTCTTGGATAATATGTATATGTTATTATCCTAGTGCTACAACGTTTTACTTACGTTCCTTATATTTCATATAAGATAGCACCATAGCCGCTAGTTCGTTTTTATATATATATTGGTTCATATATACGAACCGATACTGTTAACTCAACAACAGTAAATAATAAGCAGCTATAAATATACAATTCATGCATATTAATTAACACATTCAGACAACCAATCTTATCACAGATCACACAGAAGTCTGAACTGAGGAAGCCCTCAGAGACAATCAGAGACACATAACAACATACCGTTCACCCTGATGTATTACGGTGGAGTATGAATCAGCAAGTTCCTATGCTCCGTGTGTCGTCTCTAACAGTCTAAACAATACATAATGCTATTGATTAGCATCCCGTATAACAACTCAACTCTATGGTACCCCGTACCGTCACTAACACCTCCCGGTTAATCCCCCATTATTAACTGTCAACGTTTGTCGGGTTTTCGGCTTAACTCGAGATTGGAAAAGTGTTATATTACTTACGTAGTCTTATCTCGTATATTAATATACTTATTGTTGGACTTTATTATCGCATGTAATTTTAATGTATATTTGTATATCGTATAGTTTGTTTCTTTATTGCATGTATGATTCTTTGTCATGCACTATTCATCTCACCTTAGTGTTTATTTTTTTAAGGTTTGTCTCTCTTTTTTTTTCCAAATTCAATGTGGTATAATTCATATGTAAACAATACTTCCAATTATATGAATCCTTATTATCACATGTACTCTCTAACATTAGAATTCCATATCCAATGTTTGTAGTTCTTTCCCTTTATCATATGTCATTTTAATTATGAAAATATATGGTCATTAAACCATATTATATTTTTCCAACATAACATATATTTATTTATGTGTATGTATTTGTGGAACTATTTCCTATGGTAAATCTTATAATATATATTCATTCTCTTTAATGAATACCTCTTATATTACAAATGTTATAATTCTTATAACATCAAAACCATATTATAAATTCCATTTAAAAATGCTAGTATTTCCGAACAGCACTTATGTTCTTAAATATTTACAAAATCCACCACATAATTAATATAATGTTACATTATAGTTATATAACATATATTATGACATTTATGTCATTAAAACAATTATAACCTATAGTTATATTTTGTTTATAAAATACCAAACAGCCCCTTATATTTTCGGCTTTTACTATAACCACTAAACTTCTATAAAATCACAATTCAATCCCAATTTATAATACATAGTTTTCTAATTCCATTAAAAATATATATTATACATATATCTTTATGAAACCTTATATGTAATTCCAAAAATTACCAAACTATACCAAAAGGTTATAAATATTATTCCTAACCTTATACTTCCTCTAATTCTCGGTTTCTACACATATCTTACCCATTTGTAACAATGTTATAAAATACCATATATTATAGTTATATAATTCATATAAACTCCAAGTTTAACCAAATAAACTTCTAAAAATTCCTAATAACTTAAGGACTATCTAAATCCCATTTAGTACCCCTAAGTCTCGGAATTTTATTATAGCCCCATCTTTATAATTCTTTTACAATTTAATACTATCTTAATATAAGGTAGTATTTTAATTTCTTAAATTCTCCAAAATTGGTCAAAGTCTCCTATATAGTCAACTTGACTTCTAATACCAAATGGGAACCAATTTTTCGATAATCACTAATAATAACCTATACTTTTCTATTTTTACAAATTTGACCCAAAACTTTATAAAATGTTATAATTTTTATTAAATTCATTTAAAAACCCTAAACTCTTCTAAATTAAGCCCACGGCTTTCTAATTTTCCAGTAATTACGATTCGGCCCCAAACTTAATTATAAGCATAAATTAACTAAATAAGCTTATAAACTTAAATTAAAATGGCCTAATGACATGGCCTTATTACAACCTTGAACTTGCAAAATAAATTACACATTAAATGTCTCAAAATATAGTATAACTCACGGCCTCACTTCAATTTATTATTTTTTTCCACATAATGTCATAATTTGACCATTATGTTAATTAAATCTCTTAAATGACTAGCTTAATTTATCTTAGTCATTTTTTTCCATTTTTAGGTCAATATAACCCATATGAATTTCTCCACTCTATATATATGCTAAGAATTATAAAAAATCATAAGTTTAAGGTGTTTATACCTTGGTTAAGCTTGTAACAGCTCGGCCACTTGAAGGTAAATTCACCACACTATTTAGACATGTTTAATACACCAAAATAAGATATGGTTATACTCCAAGCTTGAGCTTAACCATAAGGAACAATAAATGTAAGATTTAAGGCAAAAATCACCTTAAAAATGCAAGGGAAGTTCAAGCTGGTTTCGGCCTGTACCAAGCACACCTAATGGTGTTAAATTCACCATATCAACATAGGAAATAGCTAGACAACAAAAACCTACTATGGTAATTGATTTTACCTTGGAAAAATGCCTTTAAAGAGGGTATTTCCTTTGGATCTCGGTCACCCTTGCTCCAAATGGATAACCAACTGAATGAACATGTAAATATGAAGATTATGAGTGTATAAACTCATAAAAATTCAAGGAAGAAAACCGGATGTAGAGTGGAGAGGCTTAAGGTATGTTTTTACCTTAAAATGCAAATTTGAGCAACCTTGGCCCTTAGACTTGCCTCAACCGAGCTTGGAAGTGTTCTAACCTTAGAACACTGAGAATGAGCCATAGGAATAGATGAGCCACGAAATCTAAGTGTAGGTAGTGAAGAGATGAAGAAAAAGAGCTAAAAATGACCTTAAAACCTTACCTTAAGAGCTTAGGAGTTAGATCTGCCTTCCATGCTCAAGAACAAGGCTTGAGAGCTTCTAGGAAGGGATGAGCTTGGCTGGAATGGATGGGATCGGACAAGGAGGAAGGAAATGATTGAAAAGGCTTGAAATAATTGAAAAAAAGTAAGTTTATTTTCAAAAGTAATGGTATTAGGTAGCAATTGTCTAACAATGATTGTGAGCTGTCTCCTCTCCTCTTTCCTGCCGACTTCCATGGTCAAATGGGTTCAATTAATTGACCATTGACCAAACTTGGTCAATATTGACTCTTGCGGCCCCACTTTAGGGTTTTATTATTATTTTAATATTAAATTTGTAAAAATTCGTAAATTTCTGGAATTAAATTCCTAATATGGTATAATGTGATATATTATCATATTTAAAGGTAATTATAACCTTTAAGCCCATTAAAAATCATTTAAATTTAAGGCAATCTCACAAAAACGTGCTTTAAGGTGTTTTAGTGCACATTTTTGTGTCACAGGGTGTTCCTGAGCTTAGTTCTCTTGAGAACGGTTTTGTTGTGTTCCTTACTTCATTATAATACTTAGGAATCCACTTTGGATCCTATTTGAGGTCATACAATCTTTATGGTGCTTTAAAGCACATTTTTGGCTTTACCGATCTTAAGGCGTGTTTTGCCTTGTTGAGATCTTTTAGATTGTTCCCCAATAATATTTAGATGTTTATTAATCATCTTAGATCATTAATAGATCATTTAATTATATTTTAAAGGTTAGGGGTATTTCAGTCTACCCCCCTTAAAAAGGCTTCGTCCCGAAGTCCTTAACCCTCTACAGTTCACCTAAGGAATCAAGTTCCACTAAGTAACCAAACAGTCCATTGCTAGGGAGTAACTCCCACTAGGTTCAGACCTAGTCTATACATACAGCATATATCATATACAAATAACCAAACTCACATGGTATAAACTCATTCATATCACAGCACTAAACAAGGTGCACATCCAACTCATCACCAAAAGTACTCAGCGGTACTATGTATATATTCAACCAGGTGCACTAAGGCACATACATAAAATGTATCATACATACAATCATCCAAACACATGTATGACGCAGCATACCAAATAAAACACACTACAAAAAAAAAGACCTAATGCACAACATGTGCGCAAGCCAAGTGGTGTCTACCCCCCTTAAAAAGGGTTGACCACGAACCCGTACAAGTATCACAACTACTACTCGAAGAGTGCTGGGTACTTCGCTCTCATGGAGTCCTCTAACTCCCATGTAGCCTCCTCCACCTCATGGTTCGACCAGAGAACCTTGACCATGCTAACGGTCTTGTTCCTAGTCTGCCTCGTCTTCGTATCGAGAATGCGGAGTGGTACTTCCTCATATCGTAGAGCGGGGTCCAACTCTAAAGTCTCTGGCTGCAAAACGTGCGATGGATGGGGCACATACCTCTTCAACTGTTAAACGTGAAAGACGTGTGCACCCTCCCGAGCTCTGCTGGTAAATCCAGTCTGTATGCTAACGGGCCCACTCGCTCCCTAATCGCATAAGGTCCAACATACTTTGGGCTCAACTTGCCCTTCTGCCCAAACCGGAATATCCCCTTCATGGGTGACACTCTAAGGAATACCATATCGTCGGTAGTGAACTCAATGTCCCTCCTTCTGGTGTCTGCATATGATTTCTGCCGGTCCTGAGCTGCCCTCATGTTCTTGCGAATCTGTAGGACATCCTCCTTAATCTGCTCTAGGTACTCTGGTCCTAGAAGCGTAGTCTCGCTGGCCTCATCCCAGCATAAAGGAGTCCTACACGGTCTACCATAAAGTGCCTGAAATGGTGGCATCTGTATCGAGGAGTGGTAGCTGTTGTTGTAGGCGAACTCTATCAAGTGTAGACGCTCTAACCAGCTCCCCTGAAAATCTAAGGCACATGCTCTCAGCATGTCCTCCAGTGTCTGGATGGTCCTCTCACTCTGACCGTCGGTCTGTGGATGGAACGCCGTACTAAGCTTCAACTTTGTACCCAAGGCTTCCTGAACCTGTCCCCAGAATCTGGACAAAAATCGAGGGTCCCTATCAGAAACAATAGTCTTTGGCACACCATGGTGCCGGATCACCTCCTTCTGGAACAAGTCCGCTAACTTCGGGACGTTCCAGGTATCCTTCATAGCAACAAACTTTGCCACCTTCGTCAGACGGTCCACAATGACCCAAATCGTGTTCAGTCCTCCCTTAGTCGGTGGGAGACCGACAACGAAATCCATCGAGATGTCCTCGAACTTCCAACAAGGAATAGGCATAGACTGCACTAAACCTCCGGGTCTCCTATGCTCAAACTTAACCCTCTGACAGGTCAAGCATCTAGCCACGTACTCAGCTACATCCTTCTTCATCCCGCTCCACCAGAAATGAACTTTCAAATCTTATACATCTTCGAAGAACCGGGGTGGACGGATAAGGACGAGCAATGAGCCTCCTGGAGTATCTTCTCCTTCAGGTCAGGAGAAGACTCCGGAATACACAAACGGCCATTCAGTCGAATCATGCCATCATTACACAGTTCGAAATCATACTTCTGTCTCTCAAAACAGCCCTCTAACATTTTTGTTTGATGCTCTCCAAATACTGATCACTCTCCTGGGCAGCTCGTATCTCATCAATCATACTGCTGCTCGCTACTAGTGTAAACAATGAATGAGCTCTGCGGCTCAGGGCGTCGGCAACTACATTTGCTTTGCCCTCTTTTACCTCAGGTCTATGTCGTAGTCCTTCAAGAACTCGACCCATCTTCTCTGTCGCATGTTCAGCTCCTTCTGAGAAAAGAGATGTTGTAGACTCTTGTGATCAGAGTAGATAGTGACTGTCACACCATACAAATAATGTCGCCAGATCTTCAAAGCGAAGACTACTGCGCCTAACTCAAGGTCATGTGTGGGGTAATTCACCTCATGCTTCTTCAGTTGTCGGGATGCGTACGCAACTACCTTCCCGTGCTGCATAAGCACACAACCTAGACCGGTTCCAGAGGCATCACAGTATACCTCGAACCCATCGGTGCCCTCAAGGATAGTAAGAACGGGCGCCGATGTCAGGATCCTTCAGCGTCTGAAAGGACTGCTCACACTCTGCAGACCATAAGAACTGGGATTCCTTCTTCATTAGATTAGTCATCGGTTTGGCCTCCTTGGAGAAGTCCTTCACGAATCTTCGATAATACCCTGCCAAACCCAGAAAGCTACGGACGTCTGTGACTGTCTTCGGCCTTGGCCAACTCTTCACTGCCCTAATCTTAGCAGGATCTACAGATATGCCGCTAGCTGATATATGTGTCCTAGGAATGACACGCTGTCCAACCAGAACTCACACTTAGAGAGTTTGGCATACAGCTGGTTCTCTCTCATAATATTCAACACCTGTCTCAAATGTAACTCATGATCTTCCTTGGTCTTTGAATAGATCAGAATATCATCGATAAAGACCACAAACTGAACTATCAAGATGCTCTCTAAAAAGACGGTTCATCAAATCCATGAATATGGCTGCGCATTCGTCAATCCGAATGGCATAACGGTGAACTCGTAGTGTCCATACCGTGTCCTGAAAGCTGTCTTCTCAATGTCACCCTCTGCAATTCTAATCTGATGGTAGCCAGATCTGAGATCTATCTTCGAGAACACACTGACCCCTCTCAGCTGATCAAATAAATCATCTATCCGTGGTAATGGGTACTTGTTCTTGACTGTAACCGCATTAAGCTCGCGGTAGTCGATGCAGAGTCGCATACTGCCGTCTTTTTCTTGACG
This sequence comes from Limonium bicolor, assembly GCA_023374045.1. Taxonomy (NCBI): domain Eukaryota; kingdom Viridiplantae; phylum Streptophyta; class Magnoliopsida; order Caryophyllales; family Plumbaginaceae; genus Limonium; species Limonium bicolor. The sequence goes on from CM041776.1 coordinate 378,014,461, forward strand.
AACAGCACTGGAGCACCCCAAGGAGAAACACTAGGTCGAATGAATCCCTTGTCGAGGAGGTCCTCCAGCTGTAGCTTCAGCTCCCTCATCTCAGCCGGTGCCATACGGTAAGGTGCCTTAGCAATGGGGCCCGTACCTGGCAACAAGTCGACGGCGAACTCAACCTCGCGCACAGGGGCATGCCTGGCAGCTCATCAGGAAATAAGTCGGGAAAATCTACCACGACTGGAATGTCTACGTCCGTCACGTCGCTCTGTCTCGTGTCCTGTACATAACAGAGGAAGGCTTGTCGGCCCTTCCTAACATCCTTCATCAGGGATAATGCTGACACGATCTTGACAGTCGGCTCTTCCTCACACTGCGGTATGACACTGTCCTGCCGCTCGGCCCTTTCAGTAGTAGTCGATGCTCTGCACAATGAAGGCGGCCCCTATGCTTCTGTAGCCAGTCCATGCCCACTATGATGTCAAAACCCAAGTTTCTGAACTCGATCAGATCAATGGGAAAGGTCTCAGTCATAATACTGATCTCTAACCCTGTATACTGTCTGGTGCAACATACTTTCTCCTTCGAAGGAAGGATGACTGAAAAGTCTGAAAGCTGTTCGGGGGTGGCCCCAGCTTCTTAGCAAATGCCGAGGAAATAAAAGAATGCGAAGCCCCTGAGTCGAACAATATGGAAGCACTACACCATCAACAGGAAAGGTACCTGAGATCACCTCTCGTATCAGCATCGAGTCCCAATAAATCACTAATTACTGTTGGTTGTAATTGTCATACCTGTGATGACATTACCGGACTCCTTGGCTTGCGCCATATCTAAGATGCAGATGGTACCCTCCTTTCCATTTCCATAGCCTGAATTTATAAATTATCGGTATCAACAAACTGAACACATATACTTGAAGGTTAAAAACTCTTATTTCATGCATCCACTGTATTATACAAGGTTACACACTTAGCTACTGCTATTACATCAGTACTGTCTGAACGTCAAATTTAAACGGCCAGGTCGGATGTGGGTATCATTACTAGGGTTGGTGGGGCAGTATTGAGCTTAATGCTCTTAATACCATGGTATACAAGCCTAGCCTCTCCACCAAATACCAACACATCCCCAGACTTGAGGATGATCTTGCTTGCTAGATCCATCCTCTTCTGGTCTCCATAAATGAACTCAGCGTCATCACCGATGGAGAATGACACAACCGGTACTCCTCTGGTGATGGACTCGGTCGTCTCATCACGGTCCTGGTGCATTCCAAGTTTTCCTCCCTGCTCGTAGTAGTTGATGATGCAAATGTCAGGTATCATGTCGGGTAATGGGTAAGTCTCACAGTCTTGTGCAACATCCATTGCGTTCTCACCAAGGTTAGGAAAACTCAGGTATCTAGGTATAGATATGCCACCTACCACCTCACCTCTCGATAAACCCTAGCATGTGGATCCCAATCTTTCCCTAAGCACATCATGTGTAGTTCATTCTAGAACCACTATTAAATACAGGGGTATAAAATCCTCCTATGCCTTTACCCAAAGCCCTACACTCATTCACTATGGTGATTTGCTCATCTAGGGTTAGGAACTCTCTGAGAAGTATCATGCCCGGTCTGACTACATGACACAACTCACTAGGGTACTCCCGTTTTCTTCCACGGGTCTAGGTGATCTCTATCTTGTGAGTGTGGGATAGCAGATGTCGAAGTCTCCTAAGAGGTAACAGGTTTCCTAGATAAGTTGTTTGTCTAAAGCGGTAATTAAAAACACATTCATGCTAAGGTAAAGCGTTTAACACTTAGTCATGCTCTCATACAATGGTTAAAGTTTCAAATGCTAACCTTCACCGCGCTGGGTACTAGTGCCAGCGCCTGAAGCTCCCGCTGCATTCAGCATACGGTTGCCCGGCGGGTTCCTCTGGTTCTGCTGCTGCGGGCTGCTGCTGCTGCTGCCCCCTCTGGGCTTGGGGCGCCGGCCCCCTCTGGCCACCTCGAGCTCCACCTCCTCCAGTAGGTGCGCTCTGAGTCCCCTTCTGCGGGCGGTACGCTCGGCTCTCTGGATTAGTAAAGCACTCGAACGACCTGTGGCCCTTCTTTCCACAATGGTGGCAGTCCACCGCTTGCCCGGTGCAGTCAACACCCGGGTGGTCTTTACCACACGCTTGCAATGAAAGTGGCGCTGGGGTGTAGAACCTATTATCATATCACACTCAGGTTAGTACAAGGATGGTAATGGGTAGTGTAGTACAATTCATTCACAAGGTTAGATCGCTTACCCTTAGGGGGTACAGATCTAAGAGGCTGCACATCGTAGGTAGGCCCGGTCAGCAACGGGACCTTGTCCTTGCCCTTTTGGCTGGCCTGCTCCTTCTTCTTCTCCCTCCAGGAGAACTTTTTCTTCCTGTGATCGTCAAAGTGTCAGGAATAGCAGGTATAAAAGCAGGCAGTAAGTAAGTAATTTAAATGGATTAAATAACTTAAGGTGGTTCTTACTTCCAGCCCTTACCGCCTCCGCTTCCAGCCTCGTTTCCGCCTCCTTCTTGGGGCCTTACGCTTCTGCCCCTGCCGTCCTCCCGGTTGTTCACATCATCTCAGTCCGCGAAGCAGCGTCATAACACTCCTGTAATGTATCTATGAGTTCCCCGAACTTGTAATAAATCAAACTGAGTTACAAGGTACAAACTGTCAATTAATTTTACCGGACCGTAGGGTACAAGGTAGCCCATGGCGGCCTTGATAGCATATCTCAACCCGCCTCTAAACTTCTCTACTTTCACCGCATCAGAAAGACAACTCCTGGGACAAAGTCCAAGAGCCCAATAAACAAGGAGTAGTACTGATCTACTGTCATACTACCCTGCCTCAGGGCCTCAAACTCTTCCCTCTTCTCTGCTTCAAATGAGCAGGATAGTACTTCTCTCTCAACAATTCCACAAAACCTGTCCATCAAAAACCCTCCATAGCAAGGTAATGTGCCTTCACGGACCTCCACCACGTACTGGCAGCGTCCTTCAGATGAAAGGCTGCTATGCTAAACCCGGTGCTCAGCGCACATGAATGGCATCAAACGCCTTCTCGTGCTCAACAATGTATCTCTCGAGGACAGTGGGGTCAGCAACACCATCATAGGTAGGTACTCGCGTGTCAGCTACGCTCTTCAGCCAATTCGGCTCTCTAGGTGCGGGTAGGGTTGGAGGGGGGACAGGTGGGGCTCCTATTGGATGCCTCCCATCTGGGCTAGATGAGCGAAGACGGCGGCTACCGTCTCAGCCACGCCCACGGCTGGGCCTCCGGAGGACCTCCTCCAGGTGGCCTGCCGCCTCTTCCACCACCTCTTCTGCCTCTGCCAGCTGATCGTCTTCCAGAAGACATCTGAAGAATTCAGAACCAAAGTCAACTCTTAGTATAGATACTGTACTTTTCCTACCATAACTTAACTCAAATTATTTACAACTATCTCCTTGGTACTGGTGTGTGAATAACCTAAGCTCACGGTACTTAAACTACCATCTCTTGTAATCAGAGCGGTACTCCGCTCTGATATCACTTTTGTTACTCTACCTCACTCACCCCCCTACTAATTCGGCTCCTAAATATCCTACAACTGTCGCACATAATAAATTATCGCGGCGGTAAATAAAAGACTGTCGCCTATGGTGTCACTGTTATCACTCGCCCATACGGGTGATAACGAATTACCTGATAATCAACTTGTGAAACGTATTCCCGCAGTGACCACAAGAGATAGATAGCAGTACTTAAACAATTTAAAACGAACCTAACATCAACCAATTATTACAGACCGTGAGCATCTAATCCAAATACACCTCGGTTAAACAACCCGAGTCCAAAACAACCTTAGTATCACACCGTACCAAGTCTAAACAATAGAAATATTACAACCGTCGCGCCTCGCGTCGACCACCAGCTACTCTCCTGAATAAAAATGGTTTGTGGTATGGAATCAGCCCCTGCTGAGTATGTTATCACATGCCCCGTCATGCCCCCAAAGACCCCTCAATTATTGGTCGAGAGCATGAGGTTCGTTACATGCAATACCGTTTTAATATTTAAAACTGTAAATCAAATAACATAATATCCATACAATAACACAACCATCAACACACAATAAAATAACCACAAGTATAACCAATGAACAACAAAGCGAAACAACGAGAATAATAAACAAGTATTAAGTCTCGTCCATGGTATAGAAACCAATATTGTTTGCCACTGTACAAGTCTCAATTGTTTTAATTGTTCAGTTATACCTAGTGACAATGTCTCATTAAAACGACATGTCTCTAGTTACCCATATATTATGGCGGGTCACCCACGGCAGTAGCCACCCTAACGGTAGAGTCTCCGACCAACGAGCCATTCTAGCTCACGGGAATTTTCTTGATACTTGCGGACCCGTACGCGGACATCCTGGTATCGTTTTTGTGATCACAGCGCGCACCAATAGCCACATCCTCTGGCTTTACTAACTTCCATTAATTAATTATACTATCGCATCGCATTACCATTTTTTTTAACACAGCAGACTAAGGTCATTAGTCCAATCCGGAGTCTGTAAACTCGGGATCCAGTGTTAGATACGAGAGCGGCGTATAGAAAGGCCAATGCTCCGTATAAAAGTCTTGGATAATATGTATATGTTATTATCCTAGTGCTACAACGTTTTACTTACGTTCCTTATATTTCATATAAGATAGCACCATAGCCACTAGTTCGTTTTTATATATATTGGTTCATATATACGAACCGATACTGTTAACTCAACAACAGTAAATAATAAGCAACTATAAATATACAATTCATGCATATTAATTAACACATTCAGACAAACAATCTTATCACAGATCACACAGAAGTCTGAACTGAGGAAGCCCTCAGAGACAATCAGAGACACATAACAACATACCGTTCACCCTGATGTATTACGGTGGAGTATGAATCAGCAAGTCCTATGCTCCGTGTGTCATCTCTAACAGTCTAAACAATACATAATGCTATTGATTAGCATCCGTATAACAACTCAACTCTCTGGTACCCCGTACCGTACACATACACCTCCCGTTAATCCCCCATTATTAACTGTCAACATTTGTCGGGTTTTCGGCTTAACTCGAGATTGAAAAGTGTTACATTACTTAATAGTCTTATCTCGTATATTAATATACTTATTGTTGACTTTATTATCGCATGTAATTTAATGTATATTTGTATATCGTATAGTTAGTTTCTTTATTGCATGTATGATTCTTGTCATGCACTATTCATCTCACCTTAGTGTTTATTTTTTTTAAGGTTTGTCTCTCTTTTTTTTTCAAATTCAATGTGGTATAATTCATATGTAAACAATACTTCCAATTATATAAACCTTATTATCACATGTACTCTCTAACATTAGAATTCCATATCCAATGTTGTAGTTCTTTTCCCTTTATCATATGTCATTTTAATTATGAAAATATATGGTCATTAAACCATATTATATTTTTCCCACATAACATATATTTATTTATGTGTATGTATTTGTGGAACTATTTCCTATATGGTAATCTTATAATATATATTCATTCTTTAATGAATACCTCTTATATTATAAATGTTATAATTCTTATAACATCAAAACCATATTATAAATTCAATTTAAAAATGCTAGTATTTCCGAACAGCACTTATGTTCTTAAATATTTACAAATCCACCACATAATTAATATAATGTTACATTATAGTTATATAACATATATTATGACATTTATGTCATTAAAAAAATTATAACCTATAGTTATATTTTGTTTATAAAATACCAAACAGCCCCTTATATTCTCGGCTTTTACTATAACCACTAAACTTCTATAAAATCACAATTCAATCCCAATTTATAATACATAGTTTTCTAATTCCATTAAAACTATATATTATACATATATCTTTATGAAACCTTATATGTAATTCCAAAAATTACCAAACTATACCAAAAGGTTATAAATATTATTCCTAACCTTATACTTCCTCTAATTCTCAGTTTCTATACATATCTTACCCATTTGTAACAATGTTATAAAAATAATATATTATAGTTATATAATTCATATAAACTCCAAATTTAACCAAATAAACTTCTAAAAATTCCTAATAACTTAAGGACTATTCTAAATCCCATTTAGTACCCCTAAGTCTCGGAATTTATATTATAGCCCCATCTTTATAATTCTTTTACAATTTAATACTATCTTAATATAAGGTAGTATTTTAATTTCTTAAATTCTCCCAAATTGGTCAAAGTCTCCTATATAGTCAACTTGACTTCTAATACCAAATGGGAACCAATTTTTCGGTAATCACTAATAATAACCTATACTTTTCTATTTTTACAATTTGACCCAAAACTTTATAAAATGTTATAATTTTTATTAAATTCATTTAAAAACCCTAAACTCTTCTAAATTAAGCCCACGGATTTCTAATTTTCCAGTAATTACGATTCGGCCCCAAACTTAATTATAAGCATAAATTTAACTAAATAAGCTTATAAACTTAAATTAAAATGGCCTAATGACATGGCCTTATTACAACCTTGAACTTGCAAAATAAATTACACATTAAATGTCTCAAAATATAGTATAACTCACGGCCTCACTTCAATTTAATTATTTTTCCACATAATGTCATAATTTGACCATTATGTTAATAAATCTCTAAATGACTAGCTTAATTTATCTTAGTCATTTTTTTTATTTTTAGGTCAATATAACCCATATGAATTTCTCCACTCTCGGCAATATATATATATATATATGCTAAGAATTTATAAAAATCATAAGTTTAAGGTGTTTATACCTTGGTTTAAGCTTGTAACAGCTCGGCCACTTGAAGGTAAATTCACCACACTATTTAGACATGTTTAATACACCAAAATAAGATATGGTTATACTCCAAGCTTGAGCTTAACCATAAGGAACAATTAATGTAAGATTAAGGCAAAAATCACCTTAAAAATGCAAGGGAAGTTCAAGCTGGTTTCGGCCTGTACCAAGCACACCTAATGGTGTTAAATTCACCATATCAACATAGGAAATAGCTAGACAACAACAAGCTGCTATGGTAATTGATTTTACCTTGGAAAAATGCCTTAAAAGAGGGTATTTCCTTTGGATCTCGGTCACCCTTGCTCCAAATGGCTAACCAACTGAATGAACATGTAAATATGAAGATTATGAGTGTATAAACTCATAAAAATTCAAGGAAGAAAACCGGATGTAGAGTGGAGAGGCAGGTAAGGTATGTTTACCTTAAAATGCAAATTTGAGCAACCTTGGCCCTTAGACTTGCCTCAACGAGTTTGGAAGTTGTTCTAACCTTAGAACACTGAGAATGAGCCATAGGAACAGATGAGCCACGAAATCTAAGTGTAGGTAGTGAAGAGATGAAGAAAAAAAGAGCTAAAAATGACCTTAAAACCTTACCTTAAGAGCTTAGGAGTTAGATCTGCCTTCCATGCTCAAGAACAAGGCTTGAGAGCTTCTAGGAAGGGGATGAGCTCGGCTGGAATGGATGGGATCGGACAAGGAGGAAGGAAATGATTGAAAAGGCTTGAAATAATTGAAAAATGTAAGTTTATTTTCAAAAGTAAATGGTATTAGGTAGCAATTGTCTAACAATGATTGTGAGCTGTCTCCTCTCCTCTTGCCTGCCGACTTCCATGGTCAAATGGGTCAATTAATTGACCATTGACCAAACTTGGTCAATATTGACTCTTGCGGGCCCCACTTTAGGGTTTTATTATTATTTTAATATTAAATTTGTAAAAATTCGTAAATTTCTGGAATTAAATTCCTAATATGGTATAATGTGATATATTATCATATTTAAAGGTAATTATAACCTTTAAGCCCATTAAAAATCAATTTAGAAGGCAATCTCACAAAAACGTGCTTTAAGGTGTTTTAGTGCACATTTTTGTGTCACAGGGTGTTCCTGAGCTTAGTTCTCCTTGAGAACGGTTTTGTTGTGTTCCTTACTTCATTATAATACTTAGGAATCCACTTTGGATCCTATTTGAGGTCATACAATCTTTATGGTGCTTTAAAGCATATTTTTGGATTTACCGATCTTAAGGCGTGTTTTGCCTTGTTGAGATCTTTTAGATTGTTCCCCAATAATATTTAGATGTTTATTAATAATCTTAGATCATTAATAGATCATTTATTATATTTTAAAGGTTAGGGGTATTTCAATTCATATGACTCCACATAAGTAAAAATTATGGAAGTTGTTGTAATCAACAAAGTCTTCTATCGATGACTTGAAATCTAGCACAACTTTAATACTTATTTTGCTCGATGGTTCAAAGTTCGTTGTTCTAATTTTGTGGTCCAAGTGTATGATGAGTGAATATCAACTAGTCCTATTATTATTATAATTTACTTCAGAGATGTTTTATTCAAAGTTTGTCAGCTTTCTTATACACATAGAGATGTTAATGCATATATATTAATTGTTCGTTTTCAAGCATCATATTCACTTGAGATATACTTAGAGGTTACTGTGAGATATAAGGTTCTTTGTTCTCCTAATTGATAGTTTTCATTCACTGGCATCAGTAACTTAGCTTATCTACTTGTTTAGGTGTTGAATGACTGCATGTAGAGAAAACATTATTTACTCAACTAAAGTGTGAGTACGTTGTTGTGATTGTTTTTAGTGATTCGATAAGAGTCTATTTTCACACTACTTCATTCACAAAGTGTTTTTCATCGTTTGTGCACGATTATTACCTATAGTTATGGTACTTTAGACTAGTTGCAAAAGTATTCTAAGTCGCTCATCCGGTCGGATCCTATTCTAAAGATGAGATATTCGAGGCACAAAATTTGGCTCTCTTGGTAAGCAATGTTCTTGTTGAGTTAGTTGTTGAAGGTTGCTTACTTTCGCAAGTGCCCTCCTTTAGAAGTTTATTGTAAGCCTAAGTATAATATATTATATGGGAATCTCTCATTAAGGGTTTAACAATGCTTTGTAAGGATGTTTGATGGTCAGTGGTTTGGTCACAAACTTAGTTACACTAACCATAAAACATTCATACTAATTATGCCGAAACTTCTCGTTTGCACTGCAATAGCCTTCCTTTCCAAGGAAGGTTTAATTGGTTTGGTTCAAACTAATAAGAGGTACCGTCAATTAGGTTATGTCTTAATGCAACATGGTGAGTGTGTGTGTGTGTGTGTGGGGGGGGGGGGGGGGGAGGGGGTGTAGCACCCTTTATTCGTGGGGATGGTGGGATGATTCTTTCCATACATTTTTGCACTGTTCTAAGGGTGATTGTAGCATTGGAAGGAAGGAGTAGATGATGTGCGAATTATGGAACCGATATTTGCTTTAGTTCTTAGTTTGAGGATATTGTAGCCATTGCGGACTCCCAAATGATTCTCTCATTCCTGGTAAGTGTTGGGTTGTGTGGAGATCTTAAAACTACATTGTTATTTGTGAGGTTCACTTGTTTTGACGACCAATGACCTTCTATAATTAGTTTTTGCTTTCACAGAGTTATAAAGGTGAAATGGTTGTTTTGAATGTTGTTCTTTGAATGATGCCAAAGCCACAGTGGATGAAGATGAACACGGTTGCAGATCTAACCCGACCCACAAATAACATTTGACGGTGGTATTAAGGGATGAAGAAGGAAAAGTGTTACAATATAGTCTTAAGGGAGTTGCTGGAGTGAAACATTTTGTCCTAGCTGAGGCATTCATGTTGCAATTTGGTGTTACTTTGGCTATTGGGCGACGTTGGTTTATGCTATTTTGTGCTAGCGAAATTGATTTTTTACTATTCATTTTCCATCGGCGGGGTGAATGTGGAACCGTCGAACTAGAATGCGCATAACCACTATATTGAGTGGATTTATATACTGGTTAGCGTAACTATATTGTATATAAATCATTTGAGGGTTATTTATTAATGTTGGTTGATAAGTTCTTTTATTGTTAGGCTGATGACGTCTGTGTCAAGGTGTTAACTTGAAATTTTAATAATATTCCATTCTTTTAATAGAATCTATAAGTTGACGTTTTTTTAATAACAACCATATTTTAAGAAAACCATTTTACAAATAATTTTTAAGAGAATAATTTGAATTTGAATAAAAGTGGATGATTTTGAAGACAAGTTACTTATAAATAAGCGTAACATAAATTGAATTTATTATAAGGAAATATACGAAATGATTGTATAATATTGCTAATTTAGAATAGTTTGGTCATAATTCATACCTCTTATAAACTAAACAGAAACGTTTCTACACTTTATTAAAATAAGGGAATGAATACAATATTATAATTATGTATATCCATAATTCCATATAACTTAGCTCACTAGCTTACTTAGACAACATTTATCAATAGATTTTAAGTGTTTTCAGAATTTTTTTAAAAATCTAAAATGTGAGTGAATATATAGGGGATGAGAAAGAATGAATAACTCTCATTTTGAGTTCAGTGGAAGAACCTTAATAACCCATAAAGTGGGATTCACTAATTTTCTTTTATCATAGTAAATATCAATGTAAATATTTGAATCTATGCATTTTCAAAACTAATACTTTAACAACTAATACTAATACAACAAAACTAAATATATCAAAATTTTTAAAATCTCATTCTCTACAAAATGAATTTCATATTGATTATGTCTTTTATATTTTTTAAAAAACACTATATCTTAAATAAATTAGTACTTAATATGTTTTTTGGTGATATAAAAATGTAATACTAAATTATACATGAAAATTTATAATGACATTTCAAAACTCATTATATTATTTTAGTACTAATAAAAAAGATTAGTTTAGATTATAACGTATATTATTAGTAATGATAATATTATTAATAATTATAGATGAATATTTTTATTGTTATAATAATTAATAAACCTATTGTTGAATCAAATAATACATTTTTTAATGTTGCTAAAAAAAGATACGATTCTAAAAATGTTTGACAAGGATTTTACAACAACAATAACATAATAAAAATGATAAACACTACATAAGAATAAATAAGATGAAAACCCACTTTTAATACTCAATTATGGTCTAATAAAAAACTAAAATGAGATATATTGTATATTTTAATAGTTTAAACTAATTACATATATTGCACATTTAATATTAGAAAATTTACTCAATAAAAATAAAAAATTATATTAATAATATATTTTATATATGGTTTCAAAAATATAAAAACTTTAATCATAAATAAATACTAAGTTAAAATTTGATAATATCAGTTATAATAATTAAAGATTAATGTTTGTTTCTTTAATAATTTTTAAAAAATGAAATGACATGATAAATAAAATGAATTGTGATGTTAGTAAAAAGTAAACATGATTGTTAAAATATTGTGATATTTTGATCCTGAAAACTAAGTTTAAAATATAAATTTAGACCCTATTTAAACATATAAGTTAGAAAACAATTTGGCCTTACTTTCAAATAACTAATTTTTGTATACTTATTTAAATAATAAAGTCGAGAGAAAGTGGGGGAAAAATGAACAAGACGATGAAAGAACACGCGATTTTCCTAATCTGAGCGACTCCTTTCAATTTCCGAAATCTTCCGCTTCGCATCCTTGCTACGATTGTCTTCCTAGTTCCTCCAGCCTTCTTGCCAGTGCTCTCTGCTAGATCTCTCTCTAGAAGAAGCAACTTCATGACTGCTTCTTCGACTGCAGCTCTCAATTTCTATTAGCCGCCGGGCGCATCTGTCCTATTAGAATAAAGAAAAGGCTCTCAACCGGTATCCCGTTTGTCTCGATAGCTTCTAGAAAACAATGTCGAAAGAATTTAATGTCCCACCGGTGGTCTTCCCCACCGCTTCCGGGGCCGGGATGGCTCCACAGCAGCGGCGGACTCCCACGGCCCCCTTTCCCGCAAACCCTAGCAGTAGCAGCAATGGCATCCCCTTCATGTCCTTTGATGTCTCTGCCGCAGCCGCTACCACATCAACCGCTCCTTTCTCTGGCCGAATCGGAGGCGGTGGGGGAGGAGGTGGAGGGATCCTAAACTTCGATGAGGAGCCCCCTCTTCTTGAGGAGCTAGGGATCAACACTCGACAAATCTGGAGTAAGACGGTGTCAATTCAAACCCCTTGCGAGTGAATGCCCAACTTCACGAGGATGCTGATCTATCCGGCCCGTTTCTGCTGGTAGTCGGGTTCGGGTTATTTCAGCTCCTAGCGGGAAGATCCATCTTGGGATCATTCTTGGGTGGATGACGGTGGCGTCTATCTTCTTGTACGTTGTGTTCAACATGTTGGCTGGCAGGAACGGCAATCTGGATCTGCATCGGTGTTTGAGTTTAATTGGATACTCCATGATGCCTATTGTGATCTTATCAGCCCTAGCCCTCTTCGTCCCTCAGGGTGGAGCTATCGTATTCGCCTTGGCTGGGGTTTTTGTTCTTTGGTCGACCAGGATTTGTACGAGTTTGCTGGTTGAGCTCGCTTCCGTTGGGGATGATCATCGGGGGTTGATCTCTTATGCTTGCTTCTTGATTTACTCTTTGTTCTCTCTGTTAGTGATCTTCTGAAAGAATCTTGGTAATGGTGGCCTGATCTGCTTTGATTGGAACTGATCAATGAATGTTCTTAGCGATGGCTGACAATTGTTGGTTTGTGAATTGGGATAGTGGGTTTGAGCTTGTACCCTCTGTGTAATTGTCAACTCCAGGAGTTTAGGTATCTTGTTGAAGTGTGTACAATTGATTGTATGCTATTCAGGTCTAGATACATTTGTCAGCTACAGGTTTTGAAATTTTACTTGGAAAGCTATGGTCATTCTGGTCGAACAATGGATACTGGCTGAACTTTTTGTTTCATTCTCATATGTCCCCTCTTTGATATACGCTTTGTACACTGTGCTTGGTTCATCTATATTTTGGATGGTATTTCGAGTGTGTTGGAATGGGAATTATATTGGCAGCTGTTTCTTGGTGCACATCCTGGTCAGGATCCTGGTGAACCTCTTTGCATCTCTGTTTGGTTGAAAGGTGACTGCTCTCGCCCTGGTTTGCCTCTTATATCTTTGTTTGACACGGCTATTTTCTTTCATTTTTTGTTGTTCTACTGCTGTCGAGCAGCTTCTTATGTCATAGTGGCCTTTTTCTTTATGTTCGAGTGATATTATGCTCTTTGGTATGAGGATCGTTTTTTTTTCCTCTTTTGTTTACTATGTTTTTGCTTCATTCTCATCATCTATAATGTTTGGCAATCTATATCAGCATCCTCTCCAGCGATCTGAGTACTTATTTTTCTGTAGGAAATATTTGGTTACTGTTGCTATTGATTCAGAACATTGTAGGCATAATAGTTTTCCAAAAACGTAGCTGATTAATAGCTAGATCTTCACTTGTGGATTTGGAGTGCATAGTTTTTTTGGCCACATGTTGATTAATAGATGCAATGCAATCATTTCCAATTGTAATGGGGTGCTTATTACAGATCTGGGAAAACATTGAATATGCTTGATTGAATTTGTGCTTTATTTGTACCTTTGCTGTATTGCCAAACAAACTCTCAAAGCAATTACTGCTCTAACGATGGAGGTACCTAGAGTCCTTCAAAAATAGCCTGTTAAGTGGGCAAGAACGCTTTCCTAGTTGTGAGTTAGAGTTTTAGGAGTCATAGGTCCAGATGCAGCATAAAGGATGTTGGGTGCTCTGCTCAGTGTAAGTATTCTCATGGATATAGGTCGTTTAACTAAAGTTGGTGGCTTGCCCTGCCAAACGGTATATGCTAGAACCTCCTCGTCTGAACTCTTCAACGTCTTGAGTTGACACTCCTTTACTGGTATAACGGGCGACAAAACTAAACTCCAACAGTGTCCCTTTAATAGGGTGTTTGAATTGGGATATCAATAAGGGTACCGAAATTACCTCGTCTGGAAAAGAGAGAATGGAGGTTATGGTTCAAAAAAAATGTTCATGAAGGTTCAACTTCTTTCTACAGGCTAGCTCAACCCAAACACTATAATGCAGAGGACAATGACACTCTCGTCGCCCCCCTTTATTTTTCTTTTAGGCTCCGTTCGTAGATCGGTATTGCTTCATTACTGTATGATTAGCAATGGTTAAATATATAAGTAAATATAATGAGTGAGTTGGAAGAGAGACATAAGAATATTTATTGTGTAATAAAACTATTACTCCAATCATCGTATGTGTCCTGTCCGGGTCTTATGTGAGTCATGCGTTTTTTTTAATAACATGTATCACATACTATTAAACAGTCAAAAACAAATTCTATTATATGATGGAAAATTTTAATAGTGGTAGTTTTTAGTATGGTGTGGCACAAAGAAATTTAGAAAAAGCTCTCAAATACATAGTTTCCTCGTGATTAAAGTTTAATTATTGCCCTTTCCATTAACGCACCCTTAAATAGAACTAACAAAGTCCAAGTGTGCTCGATATCCCACATCCGCATAGACCAGCTTGATGGCCTAAATGACGTAGATATATTTTCTCTCATTTGTTGAGTCCTACATCTCGTTTAATCCATCATTTGCCTCCAATAGTTAAGCTAGACAAATAACCCTGGTCAAATTCAGCGATATAATGAAAAAAAAGCGTAATGTACATTCAAGCTCAAAAATTACTGCCTAACTGCAAAACTTTTGTCCGACGTTAACTATTATTGCAGTATTCTATAAGGTACCTAAGGTCCAAAGTAAATCATAAGACCAAAGTAATATCTCAAACTCTAGTCACAATTTTATATTGTACTACACAGCTCTCTAACAACACATTATCTAATGGTGGTCATCGGGTCCGGTTCTACCCGGAACCGGCGGTTCTACCCGGAAACGGCGGTTCTACCCGGAACCGATTGGAACCGGAACCGGCCGGGAACCGGTGGGAACCGGAAACGGAACCGAACCGCCTCAGCCGGTTCCGAATACGAATACATGTTTTGAGATTCGGGCCCGGAACCGGAACCGGAACCGCTCGGAACCGCTTGGAACCGTCGTCGGATTCGGAACCGGGAACCGGAACTGGAACCGCAACCGGTGGAACCGGAACCGCCCCGGAACCGGTTGAAGTTACCGTTGGAATCGGGCCAAAATGACATCGTTTTGGGTCTCGGGCGCACGCTCCTCTGAAGAAAATAGTCGTTAGATCCCGAGCACGCGCATTGCAATATGAAGGCCAACATCATGATGTTGGTATGAGATGAATGGGGATAACACCACTTAGGACTTCTATCTTCTAATATTTTAGAATGATTTAGTAATTTAGTATTACTTTCTTTCCATGTAATCTTTTTTTTAAGACTTGCAAATTGAAATCATGTAACCTCTTAGTAGCTGTACTCTTTTTCCTTATTAAGGTTTTCTCAAAGGGTTTTACCTAATAAGCTTTTAATGAGGCAGTGAATGAATCATATAATAAAATTCTCTTTGTTCCTTATTTTTTGTAAATTCAATAAAATTTCCTAAGTCTTTGTTTCTTACACATTTAAGATTATAAACTTGAAGAATAACCTATCTAGGAGTAAAGTGGATGAAAAGAGCAACGTGTGCGCTCAAACGGATCTCAAATCGGAGCTAAAACGAAGCAACTGGAGCCGATCGAATCTTTCCGGAACCGCTCGGAAACCGGTCGGAACCGATCAGAACCGGAACCGAAACCGGAACCGGCCGGAACCGGTTTTTTGACCGAATCCGAAGCGAATCCAGATTTCAGAACCGGAACCGGAACCAGAACCGCCCAGACCGGTTCCGAATACGAATACACATTTTCCGAAACCGGAACCGGTGGAACCGGACCCGTGGCCACCATTAACATTATCTTTCCACTTTTATAGAGTTCTTGAAAAAGAACCCACAAAGAACTTTCACACATTCTCTTTCGCACGTGTTATATCTATGTTATTGTTTTTATTGTTACTTAAGAACCCACAAGAATCTAGATACCACTGAAATTGTGGTCTAATGAACCCCCAAAATCGTATTTGTTTAGAATTTTACAAGTTGATTCAATTAACCTTTATAATAATAAATAATTAGTAACTTTTGCCATAATCCTAAGTTTTGGAATTATTTTATATATAATATAAAGTTATGAAAAACAACAAAAAAAGTCATAAAGATCACAAGTCAATCAAAATCATACAATTCCATAATTTTATTAAAAACATTATATAATTATATAGCAAACACATAAGTATATGCATTGGAATTAATAACAAATACAGAATAATCTCTTCCTATTATCTTTACGTTATTTTCTTAATGTCGATCCTTTTCTATTCAAAGGGCGCCTTTTGATCATAATCGAATCCTTAATTTCACTAAACCTTGATTCAAACACACTGCTTAGTCTTATCTAGTTTGGTTCATTTTACTTTCTTTCCACCTCATCTTTCATAAAAGAGGAAAAATTCATAATATGTCATAAAAAATATTTCATAATTCACAATATATCCTGATTTTTTAACCTGCTCATTATATGTTACGAAAAAGTTTTGAAATTCATATCGGTAACAGACTTTAACTTGTGTTGTTAACATGCCCTGGAAAGGACCATTTTGTCCCTGATGATATTTTTTTGGAAAATTCGCGAGATACCCCTGTTTTCTTTCGTAATTCACAATATACCCCTGTGATTTTAGTAATTTAACTTTAAACATGCTTAAATGTTGTCCAAAATTGACGAAACTTTACATGGACGATGCTAAAGTGTTATATTTTGGTCCAATATCAAATTTGAAGTTTTTTAAGCTCACATGTGACCTGTGGGACCCAATGAACAGTCACATATTCATTAGGTCCCACAGGTCACATGTGAGCTTAAAAAGCTTCAAATTTGATATTGGACCAAAATATAACACTTTAGCATCGTCCATGTAAAGTTTCATCAATTTTGGACAACATTTAAGCATGTTTAAAGTTGAATTATGAAAATTACAGGGGTATATTGTGAATTACGAAAGAAAACAGGGGTATCTCGTGAATTTTCCTATTTTTTTTCCTTTTTAGGGAAAATTCACAATATACCCCTAAAAAGTTTCATAATTCACGACATACACTGATTTCAAAACTCATTCTTCATAAACCCCTTAAAAAGTTTTGAAATTCACAATATACCTTGAATATGTGAAATGACCTTAATAATGATTGGGAAAATTCACTATTTACCCCTAAAAACTTATGTAATTCATAATACGCCCCTTTTTCAAAGCATGTTCGTTTGATACCCCTAAATAGTTTCAAATTCACAATATGCCATTTTTTTAGTGCATTTAATGGAATTTTACAAAAATGTATAAAATACTACAAATATAAATAATTACAAAAAATATTAAAAAGGTAATAAACTTAAAAAATAATAATTAAAACATATATAAATGAAATATAATTAATAGTAAATAATATTGAATATACACAAATTTCAAACAAATTTAATGATTAAATATTATATAAGAACATATATATATATATATAAACAAAACTAATCTAATATAAGATGAGAAAAAAAAACATATATATATATATATTGACTTAAATTAATTAATATATTGACTAAAATTGTAAAAGCAAATATAGACATATATATATAATTTAACAAACGAAAATCATAGTAAAAATAAAATTTTCATTTTATACTATTATCCTAGCTCATCATACTATGAATATTTAATTTACAATAAAAATGTAAATGAGAAAACAGAGAAAATAAAAATTTTATATCCATAAATATTTCAATTTATATATTTTAAGTAAAAATTGCAACTTTTTAAAAAATTATTAATATTTTTATAATATTGAAATTTTCAAATATAGAAACATACAAAATCATGATATGATGATTATTTTAGAGGTGAAAAGAGAGCAAAAGTTTCAAATTTTATTATAATGTTATTAAATTTGTAATTTTTAATAATATATTAATTTATATGTTACTAATTTTTTGTTTTATTTTTTATTTTTTATTCATATATCAACTTATTTTCATATTAATTGTTTTATATTTATTATACTAATTTATATGGTATTTAATGTTTATATTGTGAATTATATTTATTAATGTGATATCTTTTGAATTAAACTAGCATCTATTAGAAAGTAAGTATATTAATTATATAATTGTTTGAGTTTTATGCATATTCAATATTTAAGAGTTATTAATTCTATTTCAATTTTATATATGTTTTAGTTATTTTTATAATTCTATTACTTTTAATTTTTTTTAACGGTATCTTGTGAACGTGTTTTGAAAAATGGATATATAGTGATAATGATTTACCCCTAATCAAGTTTCAAGTTTTATTTAGATAGATTTATGAAAATTTTCAAAAATATATTAAAAATACTAAAAAATATAATCAATTACAAAAAATTAATTAAACGGTAAAAAATAAGCGAGGAAAAATAAATCAATAATTCATAAATATTAAATATACACAAAAATTCATATAAAATAACTTTTTCCCTTCCCATTTTTTTACCATCCTTGACTATTTATTAGTTTTCATGTTCATTAAATATTTGTAGTTATGATTAAATATTAAGGAAATTTCATGAAATGCCACTATATTTATGGCTAATTCATGAAATGTGATTAAAAAAGAAAGTCACGAAATGTCACTATATTTTCTGAAAAATCTATGAAATACCACTATATATAGAAAAAAGACAAAAATACCCCTACAAGTTAACAAAGTACTTTTAAAGTTCACAATATGCCCCTACTTGTTAAAAATTACCAAAAATTAACAAAATATAAAAATAAATAATAAAATTATAAAAAATTATAAAAATTTTTAAAAAATAAAAAAGAAAGTATAAAAAAATAAAATTAAAAATTAAAAAATTAAAAAACATTATAAAATTTTTTAAAAAAATTTAAAAAAATTAAAAATTGAAAAAATTGAAAATAAATAAAAATATCATTAAATACTAAAAAATAAATATTCTATTTTTTCAAATTTATTCAATACCATAAAAAAATATTGAGTTTAAAATAAATAATTTATACTGATTTTTCAACCAATTTAGTACCATAATAGATACCAAATAAGTACCATAATTTTATCATACATTTTTTTATTCTGAAAACGTTTTATTCTACATTTCAAACAAGTTTCACTATTTAATATTGTATGTATATCTATATATTCTTAGTCGCTCTTTCTCGAATAAATTATTATGTTTTGAATTTTAGTTTTTAAATTTTATTAGTAATAGGGAAAATTCACAATATACCCCTGTTTTCTTTCGTAATTCACAATATACCCCTTTTTTTAAACTTTGTCACAAGATACCCCTGTTTTCTTTGCTAATTCACAAAATACCCCTTTTTAAAAACGGCGTCAAATATTCCGTTAACCTCCCCTGAAAATGACTATTTTGCCCCTGACCCGTTTTTTTCTTTTTTGAAAAATTCACAGTTTTTTTGGCTACTTTTTTTTTGAAAAATTTTAAATTTTATAATATACCCCTATTTAAGTTTGTTGTTCACGAAATACCCCTGTTTATGTTTTGAAGTTCACAAGATACCCCTGTTTATGTTTTGTAGTTCACAAAATACCCTTATCACCCTGATGCCCTGGTAAAGCATCGTCTAGTTTTCTCTTGTTTTTCAAGTGCCTTCAACCTCTTCATAATCCCAAGACAAATGTTGTTTGCATTCCAGTTCTCTAAGGTTTCTTGTCTCTCGGAATGTCTCACCAATAGCTGAGTACAAATCCCTGTCATTCACAATTAGACACAATTATAATATATGACCAGAGAAACATGTATAACATGGATTATTTTCATAGTTAGGTAAATACCTTCAAGTAAAGAGTAGATTGATTTAGTCTTGTGGACAAACAATAATGTCACAGACATTGGGTTTTAAAATGGCTACCTCTTGGTCAAACTCAGTAGCGGACCAGAACTTTTGTTTATGGGGGGTCAAAAAATCTTTTAACTATTGTTCTTTAAAACATTATGTTATTTTATATTTTTTAAAAGTTTATAAGAGCATTTTACAAATTTCAAAAGTTTCGGGGGGGGGGGGGGGGGCCATTAGGGAGATGGATTTTGGTGCATTCAAATATCTGAGTGATATCCCATGAGAGTGCTTGGCACAACACAAGTTTGACCACGGGCAGACACAAGGGGGGAAGGGCCGCCCCCCCCCCCCCCCCCGAAACCTTAGAGAACGGAATGCAAACAACATTTGTTCTGGGATTATGAAGAGGCTGAAGGCACTTGAAAAACAAGAGAAAACTAGGCGATGCTTTACCAAGGCATCAGGGTGATAAGGGTATTTCGTGAACTACAAAACATAAACAAGGGTATCTTGTGAACTTCAAAACATAAACAGGGGTATTTCGTGAACAACAAACTTAAATAGGGGTATATTATAAAATTTAAAAATTTTCAAAAAAAAGTAGCCAAAAAAACTACGAATTTTTCAAAAAAGAAAAAAACGGGTCAGGGGCAAAATAGTCATTTTCCAGGGGAGGTTAACGGAATATTTGACGCCGTTTTTAAAAAGGGATATTTGTGAATTAGCAAAGAAAACAGGGGTATCTTGTGACAAAGTTTCAAAAAGGGGTATATTGTGAATTACGAGAAAAACAGGGGTATAATGTGAATTTTCCCTATAAAAAAATTATTTACTTTAAGAAATAAATAATAAGTTGCATATTATTATCCTGAAAACATTTTATTCTACATTTCAAACAAGTTTTACTATTTAATATTGTATGTTATATATATTCTCATTCGATCTATTACCAATAAATTATATATTTAGAGATTTTAGTTTTTAAAATTTAATAGCAATATGAAAACATTATTTACTATGAAGAAATAAATAATCTAATTGATAGAAAATAATAATTAAAAAATATGGTATAAATTATGGTACTTATTTGATATAAAAGTTGGTATAAATTATTTGTTTAGAACTCAATATTTCTTTTATGTTTTTGAATAAATTTAAAAAAGAAAATATTTATTTTTTAATATTTAATGATACTTTATTTTTTTAATATTTAGACTCCGTTCGATGAGAGCTATAGGTAGATTATTTATTTCTTTTTCTCAAAAAAGTAATGACAAATGTCACTCTCTCATTGAACAATACTCTAACTGCATACACATGTCCAGTTACCATTCATTAACTACACCTGCATCAAAGGAACGCAGCTAAAGCTACGTTCAGCTTTGCAACTTCGAACACACTCTTAATGATATTTTCATTTTTTTCAAATTTTAATTTTTAATTTTTAATATTTTTTTATAATTTTTAAAATTTTGAGTAAATTACTGAGAACCCCTTGAGGATTTAGGATATTACAGTTAACCCCCTTGTGTTTATCATAATTACTGGTAACCACCTAGAGGTTAAGGTATCTTTGACTACGAGCCCCCGAACTATAACTCCGTTATCCAGAAGTTAACTACGTGTTGACATATTTGCTTAATCATATTAATAATGCCATGCTGAACAAAAAACACTACTTAATCTACATTGTTATTTTCCTAAAAATGCCAACCCTTCCTTGAAAATGCATCTAAAATGGGATGAGAGAGAGTAGATGATGTTGATTAAGCAGTTTGTCGTTGACGGACGAGCATTATTAATGAGATTAAGCTGATAGGTCAACACATAGTTAACTTTCTGATCATAGAGTTATAGTTCAGGGGCTCGTAGTCAAAGATACCTTAACCTTGAGGTGGTTACTAATAATTATGATAAACACAAGGCAGTTAACTGTAATATCCCAAATCCTCAAGGGGGTTCTGAGTAATTTACTCTAAATTTTATAATTTTTTAATTCTTTAAATGTTTTATTTTTTTTATGTTTTTATTGTATTTTGACATTTTTGTTAATTTTTAACGCTTAGGGGCATATTACGAACTTTAAAAGTACTTTGTTAACTAGTAGGGGTATTTTTGTCTTTTTTCCATCTACAGTGGCATTTCATGGACTTTTCAGAAAATATAGTGGCATTTCATGACTTTCTTTTTTTTAGTGGCATTTCATGAATTAGCCAAAAATATAGTGACATTTCATGAAATTTCCCTAAATATTATATAATAAACATATATATGTATATCAGTTTATAAAATGATATCCAATATAAGAGAGATAACTAAAATTATATACAACTACTTCTCCTTATATTGGATTTTTTTTATAGATTGACGTATATATAATTATTGTAAAAGATTTTATTATTATGATCTAACCATAATTGAAAATATTTTAAGAGAAAATTACATCTTCATCCATGACGTTTGGCAAAATTATACACCTCATCCATGTGGTTTCAAATATTACTTTTCCCATCCATGTTGTTTCCCTGTTTTACATGCTGCACAAACTTTTCTATTTATGCTCAACTTAGGATATGCTTAAATATTATCCAAAGTTGCTGAAAATATAATACTTAAGTATCGTTCATATAAAGTTTCATCATTTTTTGACAATGTATCTCTTAAGTTGAACAGAAATTAGATAAGTTATTGGATGTAAACGGGGGAAACCACATGAGTGGGAAAATAATTTTTGAAACCTCATGGGTGGGGAATGTAATTTCGTCAACTGCCGAAGATGTAATTTTTTCATATTTTAATGAAGATGAAGATTGATAAATAGTCAAAGAAGGTAAAAAATGAGAAAAAAATTAATTTATTTGAAGTTTTGTTTATATTTAATAATTAATTATTATTATTTTTATTTCAATTTTGTATATGTTTTAGCTGCTTTCTATAATTTTATTATTTTTATAATTGTATTACTTTTAAAGACAGTTTGTGATTATTTATATTTTTTAGTATTTTAATTTTTATTTTTGTAAAAATTCATAAAATATATCTGAATGAAATTTCATTCAGATATATTGTATTAAAATAGTTATTATTTAATATAATTTCATGGATTAGTGTGAATTTCTGAGGATTTATTGAGAATTAAAAAATTTCACTTTATTTCGTCACAACTTTACTTGATTAAATCATTTTTTTAAATAACTATATTTGGTCAAAACGTGATTTAAAAAATATAAAACTTTATTTGGTCAAAACATGGTTAAAAAACATTATTTTGTAAAAAAAAGAAGATGTTCACGGTTGCTATACCTGAGTCCAAACTCAAATGTCAATGTGACATGAGCCCCATTCTTTTGCACTTTTGTGTAAACTAGCTGGTAGCTGAAACAGATTGATATGGCCTGATGACTGATTTCAAAACTAGGTGATTGTGTAAAAACCTATATAAGTTGTTCTTTTTGTATTAGAGTTTTGAACTGATAAACCAACTGATAATGTGACTGACAATATATAAATCAACTGATAATGTGACCGATAATACATAAACCAGCTGATTAACTAACTGATAATGCTATTTTGAATAAGCTTCATGAATAAATGGTACTTAATACTTGACCCTTAATACAATAAAAGAATGAGCTGAGCTGATCATCCCAGCTGATAATGCATAATGCATAAACCAGCCGAAACAGAAATCCGGTAAGGTGCAGAGAATCAGCTACACAGCAAAGATCCGCTCACTCCCATCCGGGCAAGATTTGCGGTCAAATGGCGCCAATCTTACATGCGCAAAATATCAGACTTCTCCATCCCTCTCTTTCTGTTGCTTCGCCTTCTGCCGTTCTTCTCCCATCAAAGTTCCATCTCATAGCATCTAGGATTCAATGGCGTCCCCATACTTCCATTTCTCCTTACAAATTGTTACTAGAAGACACGCGGTGCCGTTCAATTGTAGTACCAATTAGAGCCACCGCACCGTCAAACCCAGTAAAACAATCATCCCTGTCCTTCTCTCCTCCGTCTCTGTCTCTGTCCCGTTCTCGGTTTCGCAGCCTCGTCTGAAATTGGGGGGGGGGGGGGGGGGGGGGGGGGGGGTGAGGAGTGTTGTGTTTCGCTTATGTTTGAAATATAGATGGTGGTACCACGTTTGACGGGATTCTTAATATTCAGGTAGATGACGACGGTAAAGGAAGTCCGGGCAGCTCGAGTTCTGGGCTTCTGCACACCGGGCTTCATTCAGTTCTCAAATTTGGAGCCAATAACTTCATGCCTTTAAGTATGCTTATTTTTTTCCCGTCCTATTTTATTTACTGACCAAGCGAATTCTATCTCAGTTCAGCTGCAGAATAGTTTGCATTTCGAAATCACTCCCTATCTTTTCCTTTTCGTTTGCTTTCCTCACCCGTAAACTTCCTGAACAGTGAACACCCTCCCATTCCATGCCAATATCAGCAAATCATGTCCGCTAATGCGCTACCATGACATTTTCTTTTTGATCTTTCATCCTTGAGAGATCGCTTATATATATATATTGATTATTAGAGAGATCGTTATATATGTCTACTTGGATGCCAAAATACATCATCATCGTTATGGTTCATTAATACGTACTGATTCTTGCGATATCTATTTTTTGTATGTAGTTTTAGTGACTGCAATGGTTGGTGGTTTTACGAATCCCAATCTTGGTTGTCTAGCTGACCAATATCGCTTATCGAAAGTGAGCACATTCTGTATATTCATACTATCAGGTGAGTTCTTCTCATGATTGAACTTGCAATCTTCATGGAAGTTAGAATGCAATTCATATAATTGTCATAATTTAGGCTTGTCACTTCGTAGTGAAGAGATTGGCGCAGCTGCTGAAGCATGGCCAGTTGGACTTTTTGGGCTAGTATGTCCTCTTGAGTCTCTTGTGTACCTTCTTTCATCGGTTGTGTTTTATGGACAAGTTTTTGCTTTTCTTACTTCAAATTAGATGATGCCAACATTCAAAGTGTTTCACATATTATCATTCCAGTTAAAGAAACTGGCATTTTGTACACACGTGCCAAGTACTCTTCATGCCTGTGAATTCTACTCCCTCCGTCCTGAATTGACCGTCCTGTTTACTATTTGGACATGTCGTTTGACTTCAATTTTAACATATAAGATAAATTATTTTGAAAATTTAAGTTTTGCATATGATTCCTTACATGATAAACTATATGTTACAAAATTTAGTTTTATAAAATTATTTTATATTATATGCTTAATATTGAAGTGGAAAAACGTGCCATAAAGCAAACAGGACGGTCAATTCAGGACGGAGGGAGTATATAAAAATCTGTACATATGTACTGTCAGTCGAAATACTTGTCTATTTGTGACGTGGTCCTCTTTGTTGCTATCTGACACATGAGTCATGTACTCTTCCTTTTTATCACTGCAGGTTTCTATATTACTGTTAACTCCTCTATTTTCAAGGTTTATCTTGCAAGTTAGTATTCAGCCACCAGAATTTATCACAGGTATACATATATATATGCAATCTGCATCAATATACATTCTTGTTTTCTCCTTTGCCATTGCCAACAGCAAACATTTTATAAACTTTCCTTACTGTACGTACTTTTTAGATGGGTTAATTTTTTGATAATTAGGAATTTTATTCAAAACAAGTAAACGAAGTACACAAAATTAGGAGAGCATATTGCTTCTCCTCCTTACCCGGTGTGTGCCTCGTTAAAACCTCTATATTGGCTGGAAACAGAATAATTTTGATGACATAGCCGGAGTATCATCTGATGCCACAACCTTTGTTCCTTCTGATATTATGCATGTCTGCAGCAACAACATATTCCGTCTGACTGCTGTAGGATAACTAGTGGTCTATGTTTCCCTTGATACTATAGTTTTTGATTGTCATTTTGCTGCTTCTTGTGACATTTACAGTATAATGTATTTTTCATGGGTGGATCTGAAGCATTTGTAGATACTGTCAAACTTTCAGCTTGTACATTCTTTGGGGAGAAATTATGTATTTGATACGTTTTCTGTGGCCCAGGATTAGCACTGTTCAATTGTATGCCAACAACACTCTCTAGTGCTGTGACATTGACTCAGGTTTGCAATGCTCGTTTTTCTTCTAATGTACTTCTTAGCTTTTGCATCATAACTCATGGTAGTTCTGTAATCAAATGCAGCTTGCAGGGGGGAATTCCGCACTTGCTCTTGCAATGACAGTGACGTCCAACTTGTTGGGAATTGTAGTCGTATGTCGATCTGTATAATCTAACAAGGAAATTTACATTGATGCTCTGTTGGGTTAAAGTGAAATTTTATTTCCATGATCCTTATATTGAAGTTTCTGGAATAGTTGGATGACATCAGGAGATTATTTCTGCCTGTAATAAACTTAATCTCCTGTTAGTTCTTTTCTTTTAATTATTTGTAGGTTCCTTTTTCCATCTCCAAGCTTATAGCAGAGGGAATTGGTGTATCAGTTCCTACTAAACAGTTACTTCAAAGCCTTGTTCTCACTCTATTAGTGCCATTGATAATTGGGAAGGTACCTTGATTCTTTCTGATTTACATGTACTTCTTTCTGCTACAGATTCATTAGGACATTCTTGTAGCTAGTAAAGTATGTTTTCCTATATGAATTATGATGCCATACAATTCTCAAATTTGATTCATCTTATGCTGCCAAAAATTTGATCATAATACAATCATGTATCTGGTAAAATTCAGCATCGAGAATTAGAGAAGAAACAACTATGATGTCGGTGACATTATTCTAGTAAAAGTATGTTTCCTATATGATGCCATACTATTCTCCAATATGATTCATTTAATGCTGCCAAAAATTTGATCATAATGCAGTTCAGATGAGA
Source organism: Limonium bicolor (assembly GCA_023374045.1). Taxonomy (NCBI): domain Eukaryota; kingdom Viridiplantae; phylum Streptophyta; class Magnoliopsida; order Caryophyllales; family Plumbaginaceae; genus Limonium; species Limonium bicolor. The sequence goes on from CM041776.1 coordinate 378,041,176, forward strand.
CAAAGGTAACTCGAAAATCATGTATTTGGTAGAATATAGTATTGAGAATTAGAGAAGAAACAGACATTATTCTCATTGCCTTTAAACAAAGTTGAAGAATTTCAATTTTAGTTACCATTATAAAGACATGGCTCTCTGTCTTCAACCCGGATTATGAATATACATCTGAAGTGCAATAGTTGATGTTTTGATTTTTGATAGTGAAACCAAAACGTTTATTGTCTACCAATTATTCCCCCTTTGTTTCTCACTCTTCGTGTCAGATCATGGGTACATATAGAATCAATATCCTTCATGGATGGATGAACCGAAACCTATTTATACAACAGTGATTTATTTTCCTTAACCTTTTGTCCTAAGTGTGGATCTGTTGGTTTTGTTCACATATTGATAGTTATATATACTATCTCCTGGGAAGAAAACTTCCTGGTGAAGTTCTGCGATGTTTCTATTTATCTTTCAACCTTGTTTTTTATTTTGTACAGGGACTTCGAGAATTCTTCAAGGGTAAGCAAATATTTGAATAGTAAAGCTGGTCTGTATCTAGTGAGGTGATGGTTTCCTCCTTCTGAAGCTGGTTAAATTGATGAGAGGATCTATCTGCTTGGGGCTAGAAGGTGTGGATTTTGAGCTGATGAATAAGAAAACTTGAAATTACTGTAGGGAGTGAAACGTAAAGGATTTGTGCCTCTCTTTTGTCCAAACATTGACAGAATTGGTCAATCTTTATTTCTAGTAACTGTGACATCATACCTTATTCTTATTTATGTCCTTACTTATATGGTTGAATAGATACTTGATGAAAGAAATTTCTGATGATGTTCATTTGGTCTGAGTATCGGAGTTCTTAATTTTAAGTGATTTTCAGGTTTGGGGGCCTTTTCTGATCGGAATCGTAAGCTTCTGTCGGTCTTGAGTGCACTCCTTCTGAGTCTTGTAAGATTGCGATTTTGAATTAATTTCACTTTTCTCAACATATAGGACAGTAATTCATAATGTCTGCACTTTAAAACTTTTAGGCATCACTTGTAAAAAGCTCATTCTAAATCATCTTATCTTATATAAATTTATTATCATTCAACTACCTTTGTTGTCATTCTAAATCATTTTATCCTATAGTATTAGTTTGTTATCATTCAACTACCTCATTGCAATGCATTTTTGATGCAGCTTCGGACCTTCGGCATCACTATCTTTTGCATTGTTCTTATGGATTTTTTGTCAGTAAATCTTGTCTTCATTCTGTTTGGCAACTCTTGGGCCTTTGGCTTTCTTTTTTACCCTGAGACTGTTCTTCAAAACCGTTTTCTGTAATACTCATGTATTTGGCTAGCTTTCTTTTATTGCCTTGTTATTTTGTTTAGCAAAAGGAGCCAAGGGACTTATTATGATTACTAAAGCTTTCTTGTAAAATCCTTTTCCGTGAAACTATTGTTTTTTGCTTTCAGAATCCATTCATACAAGTGAGCAAGTCTAGATCGCTACTCCTGATGGTCAACCCTACATCTTTCTTTCTCATTACAGGATTGGGCATGTATGTACGCTTCTGCCTCTTATTTTAAGTCACTGTACCTTATCGCCTTTCCATCTAATGTTTCTGCATCTTATCTCTTTAATATTTTTTCTCTGACCTGATGCTCAGTGCGCTAAATATAAGAGTAGATAAAAGGAAAGAGATTATCAGCTTCTACCTGCCCCCTCTCCATACCAATTTGATTTTTCTCAATAAATCTTTGTGTTGCAGAGGTGTGCATCTGATTCTGCTGGGTTTTAATTCCCTTGCAATAAAGACGCTCTCAGCCGTCACAGGTGGTAGACATTCGATTTTTACAGATGAGCGAAATGCAACAGCCGCCCTTTTGGTTGCAAGCCAGGTGAAACTATTACAATTTTTTTGGTTTTCCAGGTTCAGCATTCACTAGTAACATGGTTCAGACTACATAAATGTATGTTGTTTATTATCTTGTTGAGAAGATCCCGAGATGTGTAGGAGAGATTGATGGAGAGGGGAGAGGCGTTGAATTTCATCTATACTGTTTCTATTGACTGATTGTGTCTTGTGTTCTGATCGTTGATGTTACTCTTTTGTAGAAAACCTGCCTGTGTCAATAGCAGTGATTGATCAGTTGGGTGGTTCCCTTGGTGCATCTGGTTTACTTGTTTTGCCCTGTGTCTCAGCACATTTAACTCAGGTTAAGTCCCTGTCTCTCTTTCTTCTAGGATATTCTGTCTTGGAATAATTTGTGGCTCTTCCTGACTATCAAATTTGTACTGTACCTCAGATCATAGTGGACTCCTTCTTCGTCAATTTGTTTCTTCGTAAAGACCCGCCACTCCGCTCGTCTAAAATTTGCTAGCTGAGATGATCATCTCAGACTTCGGAACCTGCAAATGGCTTGTGGAGTAGTGCAACTTGTAAGCTAGGACTGATTTATATAGCTTGTGCTGTTTTTTTCGTTACCTTTCTCCTGTTATGAGCTCAATTCATCCTAATTTGTAAATCGGTGCTGTGTACATGGAGATTCAGCCATCGGATATAATGAAAATGAGGTAGCAAGAAGCATCAATAGTATTTGTATAGGTCTACCCATTGGGATTAGCGGTCAAAGCCAACTCTGACGAAGGGTTGGACCATACACCTTAGGGTGTTCCAGGTATACTCATTTTTAAACTGTCACAAGATACTCCTAAAATCTTTCGAAACACACAAAATACCTCTTTTTAGTAACGTCCGTCAACTTTGTCGTTAACCCCGTCTGGAAAATAATATTTTTTTCAATGTCTTTTCTTTAAAATTTACGATATACCTTTAAAAACTTTCACAATTAACAATATACCCCTTTTCAAAAGTACGTTCATAAAATATCCCTATTGGTGTGACATGGATGTTAAGTCATGAGTGCTTCCATGGTGCATAGAGTCGATGGAATGAGGGAGCTGGTTATGGTTTCAGCTAGTGTGACTTGGTTCAAGTTGGTCATGGTCTTAACTGCCGAGGGCTGGTCATCGAAGTACATGCGATCAAGGAGATGAAAACATAATTAGTTATCTTAATAAAAAGGTTAAGATAAACTATTTACACCATATATTACATTTTATTTTGAAAGGGATAACTTTTAATTATTTTAAATTTGATTACATAATTAAGTGCATTTTATAAATTTTGACAGTAACTTTTATTAATGTCTAAACAATGGAGTCGGTTAATATGAATTATTATATGAGGTTAGATGGAGCAATAGACATAAAAAATAAAAATACAAAGAGTAACAAAAATAGAGATATAACAAGAATTAAGGAGAGTAGGGAAAAAAATCTATTATCAAAAGCTAGTAAAATTACTAAGGGAAATTTCACGAGATACCCTAGAGGTTTAAGCGAATTTTACGAGAATCTCTAAGGTTCCATTTTCATATAAGATATCCATAAAGTTTCAGTTGTTTACGAGATCCCCTGAAGTTCCATTTTCATTACGACATGCCCCCGTTCAAATTTTGATATATTATATTTTGCATATCCCTGCTTTAACCTCGCACCATATGCCCCGCAATAACCTCAAGAGTTATGATCACTTTTTGTCTAAAATCAAAACATAGATACATAATGATAAAAAAATTCAATTTTAAAAAGATATATAAAATTTGAATCAATTTTAAAATATGAATAAAAGTTATAAGAACCAAACGAATTAAAATCATAAAATTTTAAAAATATATAGAAATGACTAAACAATAAAAATTAAAACATATTTGTTACATTATTAAAAACTATTATAGTTGTGATTTAAAATCATAAAAAAGTTATAACAATTACATTAAAAATTATAAATTATAAAATAATTAAAAATTTATTAACAAATATATTATTTGATATCAATAATCACAAGAAAAATAATCATATTTTATATTTTTAATTTATTTAAAATTTGAACATAGACCCCTAAGATTATTACGGGACATATGGTGCGAGGGTAAAATGGGGATAAAATGGGATATGAAATATAATATATCAAAGTTGAAAGAGGGGCATCTTGTAATAAAATTGAAATCTCAGAGGTATCTCGTAATAAGAATGGAATCTCAAGGGTATCTCGTAAATAAAATAAAACCTTAGAGATATCTAGTTTTCAAAACAAATTCTCAAGAATATCTCATAAAATTCATCCAAATCTCCAGTCTTGTGAAATTTTCAAAAAAATAAAATGTTACACGTCACTTTTTTGTCTTTTTTATAATATTAAAAAATAAATTCCCTAAATATAATTTCTGGATCCAATGATCAAAATTCCGGACAAAGAAAAGGTCGAAACTTCGTAGTTTGGAGCTACGTGGCTGAAAGTACATGAGAAGACCCACGCATGTACTCACCTACTGACCTAAATATTACTACTTGGAGATCAACCACATAGCTTGATAGTTTTCCCCTTCTTCATTAATCCAGGTTTGTTTTATGCTACCCCATAAAAAATAAATAGTTCACATACTTTTTACTCTGTTTTAATTACCACCAGGGTTGATATTTGATAGTAGGCAAGTATAATCAACGCTCTCCCACCTACCTAGAAAAACAATGGCAGAAAAACCAGATTTCCCAACCTACTTAATGAAAGCAACAACCATTAGACACAAAAAAATAAAATAATAAAATTACTCAATTCCTCCAAAATCGACAACTACCTGCCCTCAACTACTAATTTCAACCGCTCTTTCTAACATTGCCTCCCTTCGTATTAAGTGAATAATGACTCATTCATCCCTTACACGAACACTTATCTTCAAGCTGGTCAAATTACTTCACATCATATAAGTGTCCCCCCAACAAATCTCTCCCTATCTTTTTTCATTCCAACTATACAACCCTGTGTTGGCAGTTCGAAACCACTGGCGGTGCAGGTATGCTAACAAAGAGTTCGGGATTACTTCTGATACTTGTTGCTGTAGCATGGTTTTACCAATCAGCACTCGTCCCTCCACCACACACACCCTGTGGTTCGAACAACGGGCCTGCCATTACCGCTCCTAGAATACAGCTCAGAGATGGGAGACACTTGGCTTATAAAGAGAATGGAGTGTTAAAGGAGAATGCCCGTTTCAAGATCATTTTTGTCCATGGCTTCGATAGCTGCAGGCATGATGTTGTAGTTGCAACTCATCTCCCCCAGGTGATGGTTTTTAAAAATAATTACCACTTCCTTATTGATCAAGGTCATTTTTATAGTATCAATGTTTGATTATAATTCCTCTTACTGATGATACTTACTCAGGAAGTTGCTGAGGAATTGGGGGTTTATTTAGTGTCGTTTGACAGGCCAGGGTATGGTGAGAGTGATCCACACCCTGGAAGAACACCAAAGAGTATGGCTTTAGATGTTGAAGAACTGGCTGATCACCTGAAACTTGGAGATAAATTCTATCTGATCGGTTACTCCATGGGTGGACAGACTGTTGGAGCTGCCTCAAATACATTCCTCACAGGTATGTACTCTTCTTCAATATAAGAGCTACTCCTCTTATCTTCCTACTGAATTGAAGTAGAGCTAGTTTTTAATTCTCTGCAACCATCGGACTTGTCGTCTCATTTGCAACCCTTTTTCTAGATTGGCTGGGGTTACTCTACTAGCTCCGGTGGTGAATTACTGGTGGACTGGCTTCCCTGCCAACTTATCAAGAGAAGCATTCAATCGACAGCTACCTCAGGACCAATGGACTCAGAGAGTTGCACACCATACTCCTTGGCTTAGCTACTGGTGGAACACCCAGAAGTTCTTCCCCGCTTCAAGTGTCGCGACCAAGAAGCTGGACATGTTCAACAAGCAAGATCTTGAGCTTATCCCCAAGATCCTTCCAGTAACAATGCCTCACAAGGTAATTAAAACTAGCTACATCTTGTTTCATGTAAAATCTCACAGCTTATGTAATTACCAGAAAGAATCACATATATGGGCCATGATTTCTCTGTGGTTAATTATTTGAGTTGTATTGCATCATCATCAGCAACAAGTGAGACAGCAGGGAGAGTATGAGTCCATTCACCGTGACATGATGGTCGGATTTGGGAAATGGGGATTAGTCCTTTAGACATTGTGAACCCATTTCCGGAAAACGAAGGATCGTTTCATCTATGGCAAGGGAATGAGGACGGACTCGTTCCAGTCACCATGCAACGACACATTGCCCAGTCTTCCCTGGATTCAGTACCACGAGATAGGGGGTGCGGGGCACCTCTTCCTTATGCAGACGGGATGGATGGCTGAACTGATTCTCAGATCACTTCTTCCCATCCAGAAGAAGTGAAAGTAGGCAAGCAACCAGGAGTGGGCATTCATTGCGTATCTAACTTTTTTTAGTTTACTTAAATCTGTTTTCATCAGACATGAATGTTGTGTCCACTTTCAAGGTTATCACCTCGGGGCATTGCCGAATTCTGTAAACACGATCGGTCATTAATACTGTACTTTTGAGATTTGGGGTTGAGCAATACGTAAAGGGTTTTGATTGCAGGCAAGGCAGCTGTGTGCGGGAAATGAATTGTTGTCTCTTTTACAGGGGGGGATCAGTCTCTGAATCTTCTTGCGCTATCTGTTATCAGAAGTCATGAACATCTCCCTCAGATTGAGCTTTCTGTTATCAGATGAAGTGCCCATCCCTATGGAGAAAGAAAATACACCGAGTTTCATTCAGAAAATGCTCTGTATATACGTAGCTAGCAGGCACATAAGAAACCTCTAACTAAATCTGGTGAAGCAATAGCATTGCAAATATTGAAGATGTGAACCCGCTGACTTCACACAGAAGAAAATTTAATAAAGCTAATTAACCTGGGAGAACAACTCCTCCTTGTTGGAATGTTCATCGAACTTACTAAGTCAAAAGAAAAGAAAATCATCATTACGAGTTCACCAGACTTAAAACATTTTCATTCCTTAGACAATTCAAGCATATAACACCAGACAGACGTAGATATTGCAGCCCTAACAAGGAGAAGTAGAAAGAAGTTCAAACCAAAATATCCCTTCTGTAAAACTGAAATTGCAACTCCTAACAATGCAATGATGAATACATTTAACTATAATCCATCACTTGAGGTGGGAACACTCGATTAATCACTGACTCCAGCCACTCTCCATTTACCTATTCGCTCAAGCAGATGAAAGTTAGAACTCACCGATTGTGATACCGAGGAAGAAAAGAAATGGAAATATGTCAACGCAAAATACATATAGAAGTTACTCGCATACAGATATTTTAAGTAATCCGACCGACTTATGACAACATCCATGAAAGGTCAGAATTAGGGTTTCGACCCCTGATTGATCAAAACATGAACAAATGCAAATCAATGACCAACAAGGGTTAGTTACGCACAAAAAGGACAGACATGAAGAGCATCTCACTTCTGTCTTCTAAATGCAACTTATTATACCCCTGTCGAGTACTTCCTTCACCCACGATTGAGTTCTTAGATTATACCATGAATTCTTAAGAAATTATGATGATTACAGATAACTCGTGAAGAATTAACCCTAACAACATTACGGCAAGACTCCCCCGCATTTGGATTCAGTTTTGTGCTCTTTATTTCGAAATCATTGTCCCTGAAAATTAACCGCGTGTGAGATCAAATAATTACCTCGGGGTCAAAGAAGTCGCATAGCTTTCCAGGATTGCCATCGATATCATCTTCACAATGCATGTAGACTGCTTGCAGTGAGGAATTGCATAGTAGTATCTCTTTATCTTCAGACACAATCATATCAATCCTCCCCCGCCAACGTCCTCTCAATTTACCCAAAGAAAACCCAGACCCCACCACCCATCGTCTCTCGGGTTTCCTTTAATCAGCCATAGGCCCTGGATTGATGGCGAAAAGAGATGAAAAAATGGCAGTCTGATAGTGAAAAATATGTTAGAACTCGTAAAGTGGATGGGAAAGGAAAAGACCTTCAAAAAAGTCATTGCTTTTGCTGGGCCAGCAGAACAGAAGTATGACTGCAATTCCACCGCAATATAAGGCGATAAACACAATGCACTTTTCTCAATCAAGAGTTCACAAGCTCACTTGGGGTGGGTATAATATTTATGATCCAACAACCTTAATTTGTCCCATTGTGCCTCCGTAATTGTCCCGGCTCTCATTTTACCCACAGCGAAGAGAAGATGGTGATAGCTACAGCTCAAACGGCTCGTTTTCTCATCTCCTTCCTCTTCTTACCCTCTTCTTCTTTACCTTCACCTCTTCGTCTCTCTCAATCCGGAATCCTTTGATTCTGATGACGAGGAGGATGTTATCGCGTGGTTAAATAAGGAGGAGGATGACAGTGAAGCTAATAACAAGGTGCGGCAGGAGAGAGGGAAGTGGCAGTAGGGGAGAAAAACAGAGTAATAAAACCTGTGATTTCTCAAAAGGGAAATGGGGTGTACGACGAATCCTATCCTCTCTACGATCCCAACTGTCCTTATCTCAGCACCGCAGTTAGTTGTGGGAAGAATGGACGGCCTGAGATCTCGACTTTGAGAAGTGGAGGTGGAAAGCCCACTGGGTGCTCTCTTCCAAGGTATATAGTTCCATCTCCGTGTCATGTTAACGCCAGTGATCCTTTTGCTATGTGTTCGAAACTGTCCTGAAAATATGAATTGTTCAGGTCAATGCCCTTGACTTCTTGGGCAAAATGAGAGAAAAAAGAATAATGCTAGTTGGTGATTCCATCATGAGGAACCAATGGGAGTCACTCGTTTGCCTAGTTCAAGGAGTCATTCCAACAAGCAGAAAGAGGGTTACTTACCACGGTCCATCAATGGCTTTCCATGCCTTGGTGATTCTTAAATTTGGAATCTCTTCTAAATTTTAATTTATCCCGTCCTCAAGATTTATGTTTTTGCTCCAAAAATGCAATTGAAGAGTATAATTTCATTAATGAATAGGATTTTGGGACCTCAATTGAGTTCTGCTGGGCTCCGTTGTTGGTTGACCTGAGAAGGGATATTCACAACAAGATGATTGTTCAGTTGGACTCAGTTGAAGCAAATGCACAGTACTGGAGAACAGGGGTTGATGTCCTGCTGTTTGGTCTGCTCATTGGTGGACTCACTCAATTGGCATAAACTCGTAATGGCATTCTTTCATTTCTGTCCGTATTAACTTACTGGGTTACTAACCAAAGCGAATTGCTTAGAAATTTATGTACTGAGTTCAGGTGGGACTACTACATGGAAGGAACAGGGTCTTTAAAGACTTGAACCCAATGGTTGCCTACCAGAAGGGGTTAACCACTTGGGCTAAGTGGGTTGATCTGAATTTGGATCCTCTCAAGACCAGAGTTATATTCAGGACCATGTCGCCTAGCCACAACAGGTATATTTAATATTAATCACCCTCAGCTTCACACTGAAAATTAAGTAGATTAACTAAGTTTGGTGATTCATATAATAAAGTAGACTAATTTTGACCTAATTAACTCATGTTCCTGGAGTAATTAAACACATCACTCTAGCTAAGCTAACCAAATGTCGATCTCCTTTTGTTCTACAAGGCAAAATGGTTGGGGATGCTACAAGCAGAGAGAGCCACTAGAGCAAATTAGCCAACCCCGTGTAGCTGAGCCGAACGTAATAGCTGAAGAAGTGATAACGAGGATGAGATTTCGAGTCTCCTTGCAGGACATCACGGACATGTCTTCCCTCCGAAGGGATGGTCATCCATCAGTGTACCGTAGTGGCCCGGGTCACGAAGAGAAGCATTATGGTGTTTCTGATTGCAGCCATTGTGCCTCCCAGGCGTGCCTGATACTTGGAATGAGATTTAAGTGTTGTTCTTAATGTGTTGTATGATGCATGTGGTGCATGTAGATGCTTCAATTTGTTTCATATTACTACATAGATAATGATGGAAAAAAGAGAGGTGTTGTGGGAAAGATGATCTGGGTTTCTTATTATGAGGTAGTAGACCAGGATGATCATGACTAAATCAAGAATTAATTATCGATGTTTGTCTTTCTGTTTCCTTTCAAATTGTGGATGCATCTGGTACAATCAACATCCACATTATACATAATTAATTGACCATAATCCGGTGAGGCTTTTCAAGAAGTTTTTATTAGTTTTACCAGAGAGTATCTCCATTGAAAGATCATGATTAGTAGAGGTGTAGTTAGAAGAAGTTTCTCCATTAATACACATCTATAGACCGGCGGCTCAAACCAGCGACGATAAATCAAAGTCATCCATCTTCCATCCTCATCGGCCTAGGTTTATCTTTTAACAAGAAATAGAATGGTGACAAAACATCGTTAACTCTACGTCTCACGGAAGACCGCACATCCAACAGGAGATCACAACCACATTGTGACTAGCGGATGAGGGTTTTTCCTTATGGTTGTCAGATCAATTACTACGGGTTATGAAAGTTGGACTATTTTCGTGGAGATGGAGATACAGAAAGGGGGAAACAAAATTTGGGGCTTTGATTTTGAAGATAGAGTGAGACAGATGATGGTCATGGATTGGTGGGGGTGGGAAAAATACCATGCCTTAAGTAGGCGAGGAGATAATTAAGCAGTGTTGACGGGAATGCTCTTTTTCTTTAAGATAAAAGAGTTCTTTTGTTTTATGACTCTATAATTACATATACTTAGTTCGGTCTTATTGACTTATAACATGTTTTTTCATTATACGAAAGGAAGTAGTACTATTTTAGGAATTCTAATTATATGTTTTAACGTTTCTTATAATTATAAAAAGAAATCATAGTATTGTACGAAAGGAATTACTTATCATCCCAGCGTTTTGTAGGCCACTTGGTGGGCCTTAACCAACTTTTTCAGACGACAACCCTCTCCTATCTCAAGACCTGTGATTACCAAAAAAACCCAAAAAGAGAAACAATCAGTGCCACACAGCCGGGAATCGAACCCGGGTCTGTACCGTGGCAGGGTACTATTCTACCACTAGACCACTGGTGCTTCGCTGGTAATGTATGTTCACGGGCGTATTGAAGTAACGAAAGAGTAGGGAAAAAGAAAAAACGCCGTTGCCGGGGATCGAACCCGGGTCACCCGCGTGACCAGGCGGGAATACTCACACTATACTACAACGACTTGGTTGAAATGTTACGTCCACAATACTTTTTTTGGATGAAGCGTCTCGTGTTAGTGCTTCCTATCTCTCTGTCTACAGTACAAAGTACATGCACTAGGTCTCTGTGTACTGTAGTCGACGATGTATTTAGGAATAAACTTTCCTCCACAGTTAATTCAAGGCACAACTTTAATTGATTATATTCAGGAACAATTTTGGTTGTTTTTTTTTTTCAAAGAGACGACAATCGATGTATTATTAAAAGAACGGATGTAGATACAATCTACTAAGATAAGATTTTATCAACATAACACCATTTTGTTTAATCAATAGTATAATTTAAAAATGGTGCTTTTTAGCTAAAACAATTTAGAACTCCAATCTTTCAGCTTTCGCTTATTATCCTTCCCCTTATGTCTTACTTCTCTTCTAGAATACATGTCAATCCAACCCAAGCCTCCTTGTGCCAAACGTTCTCCCAAATCCTCTTTGCTCTCTGCAGCTTCCTTATATAGCAATAAGTCTATTGTTTCCACTTTTTATTCAAGTGATTCCGAATTGATGTTAACCATAATGTTGACTATAAATGTAGCTAATTGTTTATTTATTTTTTATTTGGGGCAGACTGAAACTTAGGAGTTGGGAATTGAGTTTGCGTGAGTTTCAAAGAATGCATATTTGACGACTCGAGTTAGCTGCTCATCTATTGTTTTTTAGTGGGCATACTAAAATTAAGATTCCATATCCAATAAGTATGTTTGATGCTTCAATTATGCAAAAGTAATCCAATATTAAACTACTATCGATTAGAAACTTGATGTTGAGTTTCGTATTAAGCTGAAGGTGTTTGTGTACTGATCATCAATTTAAATAGTTGACGAATTTGATTGTGGTTTATATGAATACTTTTTTTGATAATTGCTGGAAAAATCCAGTTACAATGGCAATACTATGGCATAGAGCATTTCTCGCCTAATTGACAAGTAGGGGCACTTGGCCCCAATTGTCACACGGATAAAACAAAATGAAAGGAGAACCCAACATAAGAGCACCATACCTTTCTACCCCTTACAAAACTTACAGCTAAGAGTGACTCTAATTCTATTTGGCTTCTTCTTGCCCCGCATGGCCACCTTACTAACTCGAGAAAATTTACTAAAACCGAGGGGCCTAGTCCCACGGGCTCTCTTCCCTTTATCGATGGTGTACTCCTAGAGCATCTGTCGGACTCTTCTATTGACTCATCAGTCTCGACTTGATCTGTCCTGTTGAGGTTCGATCTCTGTTTTCGAATGATCTCCTCATAATTGGATAGGGCAAGCTTCTCGTTAGGGACGGTGCATCCGAGCCGCTTGGCAAAGATGAGAGTTTTCCTTGCTTCCTCTTTAACAGCTTTCTCCTCAGGGTCAGCATCGGGTTCATCTTCTGTATAGAGGGTTCAGAGGCTCGAAACCAGGGGGAAATTCTGGCTCTTCGAAGAGGCTCCTAAGACCAACATCCTACAGGTCCTCCTCCAACGCATGTGCCTGAGGGACCGCTATATTCTGACCCGGGCCGCAGCCCAAAGTCACCAGACCCGTTCTCATTGTGTCCAGGACCGAGCCCCACATGTACACGTCATTGCCGAGCTTATCGAAATATTGGGGCATCTGCCTCCATCCCTCCCATCGATTTATTAACAATATACCTCCAACTGGATCGGGGCCCGAAACCTTACCATTAAATGGTTGGCGAATTGAAACTGGGCAGCCCGAACATCAGCCCCCATAGGCCTCTGACCCGGCTTCCTATTGACATCATCATTTGAGAGATCGGACATTGGGAGGCGTGGGAGGGGGGCTGCTGCACGTTTGTATCATGGTAGCTTGTACTGGAATAAAATGGCCATTACACCCCATCCCTGTGGGTTGGCTCCACCATCCAGGTTGGTCACAGCAAGAGTCGGGTAACCAATCCAATAACCTGCAAACTGGGTACCACAAACAATTGGCACACTGCTCCAAAAAAGTATTAGCCGGCCCACCCCCCCAAAAATCCTCATTGATGTCGCTGACCAGATTTGAGGTTTTCCACTTTTGGAATTTTCTTTTCCCTCTTTGGAAATTGGTGAGACTTTTCCTCACTGGAACAAGGGACATGCTTCTCGGGCAAGGGGTAACGCACGGGGCTGCCACAACGACACAAAGAAAATCCTTTTGGTCGTCCGAGTCAGGCACTTGCGTACCATCCTCTTCCATGGAAGCGCCGCCGGTGAGCCCGTCACCACAATCGCCGACGACCCCATCTTTTCCATTGATTGGAGTTTGCGTCTTTTTCACATCGTCCTCTAAAGAATCGACGCAGATGTTGTCGCCACCCCCAGGACCACCTCCAACCTTGTCAGCAGCTGGAGCCTGGGACAGACACACGTTGCCATTGCCGGTAACAGTGTGCTCATTCTTACCACCGGTCTCCGCCGACATCTGTTCTCGACATTCTTTGGAGCTTTGCGCCTCGTACTTGGCCTGGCGTACAAAGATTTTGTTCCCCATGAAGGTCCTCCCGTGAAGTCTTCCCACCGCCTTCTTTATTTGTGGGATCGAAGCCAGCTTGACAATAGCAAAGGCCAGTCCATTGTTGGCACGTCGTTTCTGCGAGATGCGAATACCACCTATTCTGCCCATCCCACGCAGAAGCCACCGCATCGCTTTAACATCAACCTCTCTGTGGAGGTTGTCGATAAACAGAGACAAGCCTACACCGTCTACCATTCTCGCCTCCCTGTTCCGCATCTGAATCGCCAGCGCTCGAGAGCCATCCATCTCTGGCTGGAAAGAGCGATCCCGACAACGCGCTGGCCACTGCAAATCTTTCCGACCTGGCTTTCGCTGGTAGGCTCTCCCGGAGAAGGCATTCTGCTCCGACCACCACCCATGTTGGCAAGTGCACCTCCTTCTCCTCCTACGAAGTTGCTCATTCCCCTTCCGAGACTTACGAGAAGGCCTACCGTCTTGGCTTCCTCGAAACCTTCGGCCGCTCCACCTCTCTTGGCTGCGCAGGCGGCCCTGCCCTCGCCGTTCCACCTCACTATCTTCTCTTCGTTTCTCTCTCACGCAGCCCCGCCGCTTCCTCTTTTCTCGCCACTCAAATCTCTCCATTTAAATGAACGGCGTAGTGGAATTGGTGGCGGAGTTGTTTGCGGTGCTAGCAGCGGAGGGCAGGTGGCGAACATGGTGACTGTATGGAGAGGGAAGAAGTCGAGGGGTAGGCTTTAGGAGAGAGGTGGGAGCGTCCCATGTTGTTGTTTCTTCTCGGATATATGACCGCCCCTATAGAGCGAGGAGGTATGTCGTACACAATGTTGAACCAGGAAGCCGTCGTACAAGAGAAGGAGATACCATTACCAAGTCTGTTCATCCCTCATAAGATGGGAAATTATAATCTCTCTCATAGGTGAAAATCGGCAAACCAACTAAATTTGATTTATATGAATACTAATACCAAGTTTCTCCCAAACCAAAAACTCAGTTATCATATTACACTAATATACGCTTTATAAGAAACTTTTTACTTCCGTTAAAATATCAAATTGCATTCAATGAGCTTGAGGTTCTTTTTTATCTAACTTAGTTTAAAATATCAAATTGTGTCATTGTGTGGCACCGATGGTAACATCTAGGAGAGGGTCCTTATTGCGTTAATGAGAGACGTTTCCGTATCAATTTGTCTACTCCTCGAGTGGTTCATACAACATTACAACTTTGCAACATTTCCACACAATATATGATCTAGTTTCAGCGACAACTATTTTCTTACAACCATAGCAGCAACTGACATGACATCTCTATCGCAAGTCGTTTCCTTTCACAGAGATGATAAAGTTCTTGCGCACTACGCAAATAATTCGATGCTGTAAGGTGAGGGTGAATCACTACAATCGAAGATGAAACGTAAAGGAGATCAAAATTAGAATTCCATTATGAAGTATATCTGCAGTTTAGTCATCATAACCTACCATCACAGGCCCACGTTTTACACCCCACAGAGGACTTCAGAATGGTATGAGTTTTACAACAGGAGAGTATTATGCACCAGTAGCTGAAATCCACGCAGAATAAACATCGCTGTTAACCCTGCAAAATGAGTTTTCAATCAAGATTCACAAACCACTGCTCTCTTAATCAACATCAAAGTCTTGATCCAAATCCAAATTATGAGCAGCTAGCTTAATGCTGCAACTGATACATTAGATTACCTGAAATAATCCTGTGGATTTATCTCTCTGAAAAGGTTTATAAAGAAACGGAAACCATCGGGACTGATATCCCTGCACAGTAGGCCTGCAAAAGAAGGAAGGCGGTAGTAACGCATAAGCTTTATACAGTATACAAAGGAAAGAAACTGAAAGAGAAGGGATACGGAGAGCGGTTTTATAGTGAATCTCTAGATCTCTCCGGAACATATACTCGGATCATGGTTGGTAGGCAGGATAAGAATAGTACCGTTATTCTCGGCATTCAACAGATGCTCCTTGGCCATAGCTGGGGCTATCCCTAGCATCATTGCAGCATCACTAGCACTGATTCCAGCTCGAAGGGTGTCTGGCTTTAGAGCCAGGGACTTTATCCTTGCAAATACCTATATTTAAGAAGGAAATGCGGAAGAACTAAGAAAATTTTAATAGTACATGATGCGATTCGAGGTGCATCACCCTCCCAAAATCCTCTAAGAGGCCTATTTTCATTAACAAACTTCCCAATATCATTTACACTCTAGAAACTCTACTTAAGTAGACTGCTAATCCTAAACTAACTAAACAGTAACTCATTACTAAACTGCCCTTGTAAAACCAACTAATGACAAAGCAGCCTAACATTACCACCCCCTAAAAGCAACCTTGTCCTCAAGGTTGGAGATGAAAAACTGCTTTGAGGAAGAAGAAACAGTTGCAGGAGTTGTGAAATAGGCATGCTGATAAGTGGCAGCAGAGCTCAGAAGTCTGACAACAGAAATGACTAAATCTTTCATTTTTCACCGACGTGTCACAGATAGCATTTGCAGCACAGCACCCTAGTTGCAGAATCTGCTTGATACGAACAGCAAAGGTAGCATTTATGTACATATATGAGTGAGAAGGATCAGCAATGGCACAAAGTATGGAGAGTACGCGCACTGCACCCTCTTGAATTTCAGGATTAAGGGAGAATGACGCCGATGAATTCAGTGCCGCAACAACTGATATAGGCTTCTTGCCAGGAGACAGCACTGTCCGAATTAACAATGATGGACTAGATGCAGCTTCATCTTCTCCCGTGAATCTCACTAAATCCTCAACTCTGAATGTGCCACTTGTGTTGGTCCTCTTCCTCCCTCTTTTTCTTTTGCTTAAATCTTTTTTTTTCCTCTTCCTCTTCCGAGAGTTTTCTCTCTGTCTCCTTCCCGTGATGACATCCCCAAATCCAATGAGTAATCTCAGTGACTTACCCTTCGGCATTCTCTCCGCAAGACTTCTTCTAAATCGAATATAAGCCGCTGACAAATCATAAGAAATCATTGCAGGCGAAGATGTCCGCAAGTTAGGGTTGGGAATTTCTGTAATTTGGTCAATTCTACTGGAATTACTCAGCGACCCGGACGGTTTCTTCTCAGCGAGCTCAAGCGCACGAGAATTAGTGATTGCGACCTCCCTAATTGGATCCACGCGACAGGAAGAATCAATCGACCACTCTGGTTTCTTGAGATAGCAACGATGCTGGTGGCTGGGACTAAGTAGCACAGACGCTACTTCAAGAGCAGGAGGTGGAGGAGACTGCTCTGACAACATCAATGGTGTCGACGACGAAAAATTAGGAATTTGGATACCCCCATGTGTCATGGTTTTCATCGCATCCGTGTTCACAGTAGCACGGGAATGCATCTCCTCTTCAAAAATCCTCCTTAATCGGCACACAGCAGCAGAAGTGCCGCCGGACGAATTAGATGACCGAGACGACAAATTAGGAGTTGTCGCTTCTTTATTTTGGACCAGGCGATCAACAGTCTCAGTAGTCCTAGCGGATTCTTTCGGCGCAAGAACATTCCCTCGTGATAGATTGCTCGCGCTCCCTAGATTAAGGTTTTCCGCAATTTCCCCAAAAGTTCCAGTTCTAGTGCGCCCAAATTCCTTACGCTCTTCAATCTCTTTTGCCGCTTGAATAATACCACGAAGGTCATTTACCTCAAAAAGAATCAAATCCCTCTTGATTTCCTCTTTTAGCCCACTCCTAAAAATTCCCTTCAATACTGCATCGGAAATGTCCGACAGATTCGCGGAGTAGAACTCAAACCGCCTTCGGAAATCTTCCACACTTGATTCTTGGCGCAGACCGTAGAGAATGTCTAATCGATCTTCACCAAATTCAGTACTTACTCCCGCTTCTTGAGACGATTGACACAGGAGGATCTGCAAATCTTTTTGCATATGGAATACAGCCGCAGTAAGATTGTCAATCTTTCCGCCAATACTATCTAGCCTTGCCTTGATAACCGTTTGTCCCTTCGCCAATGCATCCATGGTGGTGTCATTCCCGCTCCTGGTTGTTGCCATGGACGAGACTCCCACTGCCCAAGAGAAAAAGCTCTGATACCAATTGATGCAATTCGAGGTGCATCACCCTCCCAAAATCCTCTAAGAGGCCTATTTTCATTAACAAACTTCCCAATATCATTTACACTCTAGAAACTCTACTTAAGTAGACTGCTAATCCTAAACTAACTAAACAGTAACTCATTACTAAACTGCCCTTGTAAAACCAACTAATGACAAAGCAGCCTAACAGTACATGAGCAAAGCCTCTTCTTTAACCAGCAGGCAGGAAAAATTGCTTGTTCCTAGGACTGATGTACTTTCTAGCTAACAGCCTAACATAAATCGTATCAACAGAGTGTTAGAACCCCATTAGTTGAGGAGCTTATTCATGTAAGAAGGCATTGAGACATTAGACTAATAAGAAAGTTGGCCATTTTGGCAGAATTTGGGAGGGTTTAGCCCTAATTTTGAAGGATTTCCAACGCTAATCGAATCACAGAGTAAAGGTTAATCCAATAACAGAGGTTACAGATTGAGGATAAATTATTATAGTAGATTTATGATCCGTAAGGTTCTGAAGTGTATATGAGCTGGACAAGTAAGGAGAATATGCCATATGAAAGTGTTACAGACAACATACCTCCTCATCACTGTGTGATTTACTCTGGATCACCATCACTCCGCTATCAAATTTGCGCAGCATTACTGGACTGTTCAAAGAAAGTATCATCAATCCATAGAGGCCTAAAATGTGACTATGATCATTTAAGAAAATAGTGTTCAAATTTGCAACAATTTTGACCACAAACAACTAAGCTTACACGTCAAACTTTTCCCAGAGAGCACATGCTTGTTTTAAATCGTCTGGTGAGATCAATTCTGGAAAGAACCAAAAACCAAAGTCACTTCCAGAGAGCTCTCCTCCAAACGACATAAATCTAAATCTTGTTTCTACAAAATTTAAAATATCGTTTATCCCAGAATTGGAAAAAATTAGCCTATGCTGGATATGAACCTGTTCCACGAGCACGATTGAAGAGACAGTAGATGTCGATGAGATTAATCACTCCTCCAGCTCTCTCAAGTGGAATCTTGACAAAATCTGCTAACTATGAAAATTTGCTTTTAGAATTAACCGGAGGGGTATCCTTATGATGATGAAAGACTTGGATGATATTTTACATATTGCATGTTTTAAGACCAATGAAGTAGATAAACATTTATATAGGAGAAAAAGGTTTCACATAAATGCAACGCTTGAACTCATAATGCAACATCGCAGGAACACAACACTGGAAGTGTAATGGCAAGAAGCAGAAATTTCATGTCAATAGTTGATTTTACCCCTTGAACTATCGACACAGTCTATGACATAATGAATTGACAAGGCAATGACGACCCAAAATGGACATTTCTCAATTTATGTTTTCGACAAAGGAGCTGCAGTGTCAGATCCAACGGCATGAATAATCTCAAATCTAATTTACGAACCAAATGAGCACTGAGCAAAACACCACTGCTCATCGATGAAACTTCAAGAATACCTACGAGTAATCACAGTGCATGCTTGACTGTGTGCAAAAGAAACCAGTAACTCAAGCATCAACTAGACCATTTAGATGAAGTTGGCTTTGACAGTCAAATGCAAGTAAAATAACATTGAAACAGTATCTACTGCATTGACCATGGTCAAAATAAATAAATAAAAGCCAACCCTATGTTTGAAAAATTAGAAACTCACGAATTCCCATTATATTATATATAAAAAAAAAACATCGCCTCTGGTGACAGATTGGATTGAGTTTCCCCCTATAGGCTTCAGAATCTTTTTAATGTCCTTTGGAAGGTCCACGTCATTGACATACTACAAAATGAATTACCTCTAAACAGATAATGGAGTTGGAGAAGCATCAGCTGGCCATGTAAGACCTAATGCCTTCCGAGAAGTAAGCCTAATATGGTATGAGAAAGATTAAAAAAAAAGTTCAGTTTTACCTGGCGTGATAGCTGTTGATGGTACATTGCACCAGCAGATTCTTTTGTGACAGGGGATATGATACCAACACTGAGCAACCAATCTTGCATCTCCTCCTTGGAGCTCATCCCTTCATCATTCCCATCACTGGTCTGGTTGCTTGACCCTGACAAGAGCTTCTGTCTCATCTTCTCTGCCAGTATCACCATTTCTTTAGCTTTGCTCTGCATAAGATCCATAAAAACCCAATTATCCGTATATAATTCAAACATGATCAACCATGGAATCCATCGGAAAATCTAGCAAGATATCATCACACATTAATGTTTATTACACTTCAAACTCTCATGCAACCAAGAGCTAGCGTCATTAATTAACTCATTCGGTCATCCTTGCCCAAATTTTAGACGCAGCATGTAACACATGATTACGCAAATCAATTGACCTGTGACGTGGATGACTGTCAAACATTGTTGTGATATGGCACGTTGCACCAAATCTAAGAGTAACAATGATATATAAAACAGCCATCCTCCTGATATGAGCAAGATCTTACAGCAAAAAGTCAATCCATGATCACTCTTATCTAGATATTATCAATAGAGAGATATACAAACACAAAAATAATCTCGTTGATCAATCGTAAAGACTGAACAAGAACTCAACAGGATGAACAATATACGTACCATGAGTGCATTCAGGTCCTGAAATGCTTCCTGCAAACTCTTATCAGTGTTTTCCCACGCTTCCTGCTCTCTCCTCAATATCCCCGCCACCCCAACAACTGGCACTCTAAATACCGGTTCGCTGCTTCTTTGAGCAACCGATCCAGAACTACCATCATCCAAAGCGGGACCTGAATTCTCCCAGGCCCTTGCCCTCCAAGCCTCCCAGAGCCTCGTGAAGAACAGCTCGTGATTATCAGCTTTACCTCTCATCACAAGCGTCACCACCACCGACCTCGATCCGGTCACGGTTCGAGACCCCTCCAATTCGACCCGACCCGATTGAGAAACAGATAGCTGAAACCGAACCCTAGGGCTCGCAAACATCGATTTGAGAGACTTCTTCATGCTGAAGATGTGGGTGATGATAGATAGAGGGACGAATACTGCAGCATCGTTCGGAGAGTCGGAGATCCAAATTAGACGATGGGTTGTGAGGATGAGAAGACCGGATTTGTAGAACGTAAGGTCAGAGTTGGAGGAGGCGTCGGGCTCGGGTTCGATATCGACAGCGGAAAGGCTGAAGCACTCCACTTCGCCGGAGAAAAGGATGGGCCGCCGGCTCTCAGTGAGGTTCGCCGGCGGAAGCCATTTCCCAGCCATCCACAGACGAGTTTGCTTGCTAATGGGTCATTGCAAATCTGTAGGGTGATCTGGGGGATGGAATTGATAATTGACTGGGGGATACTGAGACCAGTTTCACGTCTCTACTCTGGTAAGAACGAAGAGGAGAAACAGGGGATAGGAAGAATAGCTATTATAACTGGCACCCCAGAATTATCAACGTCTGATGATATATTGTACACGCTGGGACATTTCTTGTACTTCTAGTTAGCTGCCTGTTTGGCGAGGTTTCCTTCACCGATTATCTAGTTTGGTTGATTTGTGGTTAGCCTCATTTGAATCTGATTGAACTAGGTGGAATCATGGGTCCTTTTTCAGGTTTTTTCTTTCCCTCAGGCTCTTTGTTCTCTTTTCCGTTTTGTTTTGGGTTTCTTGGTTTTCTATGCTTTGTAAAACAATTCTGCTTGTATGTCTTGTTTTTCATCATCTTTCATCTAAGGAGGCTTTCCTCTTAGAGTGCGGTAGAAGATCACAGAGAGTCACGATCGGAAAATCACTGTTGTATTGTATTGATCGTGAGGTAAAAGTTACAGTAAGAGTGATTTTTATATGACCCTAGTTACGTGTCTATGTGTGTAAAGGGACGGGATATTACAAGGCCAGATATGTAAAAAATGTATTGGGCTTATATTTATACAAATATTAAGTGGGCTGCGTAATTATTATGTTGGGCTTCTACCCCCGCAAGTCCAAACGGGGTGACACACAAGGGAAGTTTGGACTTGTTGTCAGAGAACTTAGTTGAAGTCAAACACTTCGTGAAAATGTCGGCAACCTGGAGAGTGGAGGGTAAAAACTCGATCTTTAGGGTTCCATTCCGAACGCGTTCCCTGACGAAGAAGAAATCAATTTCTATATGTTTTGCTCTACTATAGAGCACAGGGTTAGACGAGATGTATAAAGCTCCCAAATTGTCACAATATAGAGTCGGGGGAGTCGGGAGAAAAATTCCCAATTCGCTGAGAGTTTGGAGAAGCCATAAAGCTTCGGAGGTAGCAGTGGCGACAGACTTGAATTCTGCTTCTGTCGACGAACGGGAGACGGTGCGTTGCTTCTGGGAGGACCAAGAGATGAGGTGGTCACCAAGAGAAATGCAGAAGCCGGTGGTTGATTTCCTATCAGTAGAAGAACCTGCCCAGTCGGCATCGGCATAGATGCGGAGATCGCCCACCGGTTTGGCAGCAAAGAACAGACCGACAGTAGAGGTAAATCGAAGGTAACGAAGAATTCTCTTAACGCCCTTACAGTGGATAATTTTCGGATTATGCATATACTGGCTAAGTCTGTTCACTGCGAAATGTATGTCGGGTCTGGTGAATGCGAGATAATGAAGACTACCCACAACACTTCTGTATAGTGTTTTGTCTGGGAATAGATTTGAATATGTAGTATCCAGTTTGTTACTGTCAACCATAAGCGTAGGACTGGGTTTACAATTGTGCGTACGAACCAGCAGTTGTTGGATGTATCTAGTCTGATTTAGATGCAACCCCTTATTAGTGTGATGAGCAGTTATTCCCAAAAACTGATGCAAGTTACCTAGGTCTTTAATTGGAAACTCGTTAGAGATAGCGGTAACAAGTTGATCCAATAATAGAGAGGTAGACCCTGTAATTATAATGTCATCAACGTACACTAAGATGTAGACTCTTTGAGTTCACTGTCTGTAGACGAAAAGAGATGGATCAGATTGAGTAGCTGTGAATCCCAGTTGGACTAGGAAACCACTTAGTCGGGCAAACCAGGCCCTGGGAGATTGCTTGAGCCCATATAGGGCTCTGTTTAAACGACACACATGATTGGGGTGGTTTTTGTCAATAAAACCAGTAGGTTGCCGTAGGTAGACCTCTTCCTCCAAAAATCCATGGAGGAAGGCATTATCCACGTCTATCTGACTAATAGGCCAATTACTTGACACATCAAGGCAAAGAACTAGACGTATAGTTGAGACCTTCACCACAGGGCTGAAGGTCTCAGTATAATCAATGCCCTCAGACTGTTTGTACCCTAGGGCCACTAGTCTTGCTTTCCTCTGTTCTAGAGTTCCATCTGCCCTCCTTTTTGTCTTTAAAACCCACTTGGTGCCGAGAAGATTCATAGATGGTTTATAGGGGACAAGGTCACATGTATGGTTCTGGATGAGAGCATTATATTCATCTTGTATGGCATCACGCCATTCTGGAAACTGAATAGCTTTAGAGAAAGAGGGTTCCTCTGGTATGACTGTGGAGAGAGTTGTAGAGCGAAGATGAGGAGGTTGACACCAGTTAATAGTCCCATCAGTGCGAACAAGTGGTTTTAGGGAATTAGTGTGTGATCTGGTCACCATGTGATGATGGGGTTGGGGGTGGGGTAGGGGAAGGCGGAGAATTAGTTTGTTGCTGTTCTTGGCTGGAGGATTCTGTTGGAGTTGTGGATATAACAGGAGATGGAGGGTGAAGTGAAGGTTCTGATGTGGAGTTAGTGGGCAGAGTAGTTGCTGGGGAGGATGAGTTTGTATGTGGTGGAGAGGATTGTAATTGTGGTGTTGGAGAGGGAATCTGGAGGTGGAAAATCTGAGGGGTGGATGGGGGCTTGGGCAAGGGATATTGGTGAGCAAAAGGAAAAGAGGTCTCTTGAAATTGGACATCACGAGAGATAAAAACTCTCTTAGAAGCAATGTGATAGCACAAGTAGCTAGTAGAATGTGAATCATAGCCAAGGAGAGCACATTCTTTTGTTCTAAAGGCTAGCTTATGTTGATTGAAGGGTCTGAGGTTTGGAAAGCAAGAGCAACCAAACACCTGCGTGTAGATTTGGGTGATTTTTGTGTAGAAGATAGTAAGGAGTGAGAGAGGAGTGGCTTTTGGTAGCTGTTCTGTTTGTCAAGTAGGTGGCAGTGCAGAAGGCATAAGACCAGAAGGATAAAGGCATAGAAGCCTGAGAGAGAAGGCATAAACCTTTGTTAACCAAGTGTTTTATCCTACCCTCAACAGATCCATTCTGTTGATGTGAATGTGGGCAGGTGAACCGGTGCATAATTCCTTGTTGCTGAACAAAAGAGGAAAGCCCAATAAATTCACCCCCTCTGTCAGTCTGAATCGACTTAATTCGAACTTGAAACATAGTATAAACCAAATTGTAGAAGGTAGTAAATACAGTTAGAACCTCTGACTTCAATTTCAAAGGAAACAACCACATAAAACCAGAGTAGTCATCCACAATTAATAGAAAATAACTGAAACCATCAACTGAAACATGATGAGCTGGTCCCTAAAGGTCCATAAACATAAGGTCAAAACAGTGTTGAGATCTAGAAGGGGAGGGATAGTGAGGAAAGGGCTTGAGATTTCCCTGCACAACAGGCTGTGCAGAGCTCAGTAGTCACATGTTTAGTCACAGGCAAACCAAATTTATTTAAAGTGAAATTTGTAACAGAAAAAGAAGGATGTCCCAGCCTTTGATGCCAAATGTCACTAGGAGCAGCAACTGTGTAATGAAGTTGAGGAGTGTACCGAATTTGTTCTTTAGGAAAGCAGTAAATCCCTTCCTTAACCTCCCCTTTGAGAATGACCTTATTGGTCTCCATATCCTTGAGAATAAAACAGTCATGATAAAACTCAAAATATACCGAATTGTCATGACAGAATTGATTTAAAGAAATAAGCTGCTTCTGCAAAGATGGACTATGAATAACATTTCTGAGAACAAAATTATGATCTACAATAGAGATAGAGGCAGTACCCTGGTGAGTGATAGGAAGACTTGAGCCATCCCCTAGGGCTATAGTATTAGTTCCTGAATAATCAGATGCTGACACATTTAATTTAGAAAAATCATGACATAAATGATTAGTAGCAGCAGTGTCAGGTAACCAGTCAGAGGTGGTTATTCTACCTGTAGCATTAGCACTGATATTGGGTGGTGGTTTAGACTGGTATGCCTGGTTAAACCGGTGATAGCATTCCTTAGCCACATGACCACGTTTGTCACAGATCTGACATGTTGGTCTATTATTAGGAACTCCAGAAAAATACTGTGAATTGTTGCTAGTATTTGTGTTCTGATAATTAGATGATCTGCCTCTTCCTCTGGTAGAAGAATTTCCTCGAGCACCTGTGGTGCGAGAAGTGTTTTGAGTTCCCTTTCCTCTGCCTCACTCACTGTTGAATGTGGCATTAATTGAAACAGAGGTCGAATTCTGTTTCTGCTGTTGTTGTATCCAGTTTTCACTGGACAGAAGGTAGTGACGAAGTTGGCTAGGACTGCACACTTATGTTCTAGTAAGGATATTTTGAGCTGTGGCTGCATACTCACTGGGAAGGCCCTTAAGAAGGTAGCATTGGAGTTCATGATCTGAAACCTTATGACCAACAATAGCCAGAGAATCGGGAAGGAACTTGGCTCTATTAAAATAGGAATTAATATCCTCGGTTCCCTTTTTCTTTATGGTGGCTATTTGAAGTAGTAGATTACTAATCTGGGCGTTATTTTGTGCAGCGAAGGTGTCATGTATGTATGACCAAACTTTAGGAGATGACTCCAGATTAATTACTTGGGGAACAATGTCTTCGCTCAAGGAGGTAAGAAGAATAACACGAACTATATGGTCTTGCTGAACCCAACGTTGATATTCTGGGTTTGGTTTCCCATCGAGATGAGTTTCAGGTTGTTAGAAACTTCCATCAACAAACTTATATAAGTCTTTTCCGATCAGAAAGTGTTTGAGCATGCCTTTCCAAATCATGAAATTATCCTTTCTAAGTTTTACCAGATTAGTTGCTGCCGTGATGATGGATTGAGTGCTGGTTGTTGTTGTTGAAGGCCGATTCTCCACATTTTGGTTCACGCCTGAGCCACCTCCAGAATTTACCAACATTGGAGTTACAATTATGTCCGGGTCCATTGGTGAAGAAGAAAGAGCGGCTTGTCAGGCCTAGATGAGCTCTGATACCATAGAAGATTATAGAGAGTGACGATCGGAAAATCACTGTTGTATTGTATTGATCGTGAGGAAAAAGTTACAGTAAGAGTAATATTTATACAACCCTAGTTACTTGTCTGTGTGTGTAAAGGGACTGGACATTACAAGGCCAGATATGTAAAAAATGTATTGGGCTTATATCTATACAAATATCAAGTGGCCTGCGTAATTATTATGTTGGGCTTCTATGCGGCTCAAATGCTATAGTGCTGCAGTAGTAAAATCCAATACGTACCTATATTACTATAAGCAAAGTTAATATAGTTCTTGACTAGTTAATCCAGGGTCTTTTATTTTGTATGTGGACAAATAATCATTATTGTTTTATTTGTTTTATGTAATTCCTAATTGACTTTTTTTTTCAATTTTCTTATCTTAGCATATATTGTCTTTGTTTAAAATAAAAATATTAGATACATTTAAAACAAATAGATTTATTTATAATTTAGATTTGTTTTATTTTTAAAATTCAAAAATTATTTTAATTTTATAACAATTTTAATAATGTACACTTATATATTATAAGCAATAAACTAATTGTAATCTTACTTTCATTGATTTTTCAGATAATACTTCTTATTAAAGTATTATAAGAATTTATTGACAATATTATAAAACTAGTGTTGGTTTGACAATATTATTGTTGATGTAAAATTATATGATGTGAATAGTAAAGTAAGTTGAATTTTATACCACAAATGCCTTAATAATACTTCTAAAAAAAACTGTAAAACTATATTAGAATATTTCACTTGTATTATAGTTTTCTCATAAATATATTATTGATTATTATACACAAACTAAATCAATAGTTTCATAACAAAAACACACCAAATTATGGACTAAACAAAAAACTATCGCCTTCATTTTTTTCGCAAGGGGAAATATATCAGTTTCTTTCTTTTCATTTTTTACACTCTAGGTAGGTTCACTGCACTCAATCCAATTCTTCTCTTACTTTGTCACTCTTTTCAAGATTTTGACACCAACTCCTTTCCGTCATCAAATTAATTTGGAGTTAACTTTGTCTCTTTTTTTATCAACTTGCTAATCGACATAGTCCAAAGTTTAGTTTCGGCTCTTCACCAATATCTATCTGTGAGTTGCTATTCATTCAAGTGAAACTAAAGATGATTATGCACTCCTTAGTTCTTTTCCTTTGAGAAATAATAATTAGCTCTTGCTTTATGTGTTCTTATCAACGTTTATAATGGTACATATTATGTTGTGTAATCATGATTAATAGTTGTATCATAATTTTAGTGTGGTGCCCTTTGAATTAACAGGGCCAGTTTATGGTGTTTTGCTAATGCATTTTAAGTTGTATATGAAAGCCGATATGTAAATTTGAAAAGAAGAAATGTTTTCTGTCAATCTCAAATGCTGGTAAATGTTGCTTGAAGATCGTTAACCCGTCGCATGTAAATGTCAATCATAAATGGTTAACCTGTCACATGTAAATGGTTAACCTGTCACATATAAATGGTTAACCTGTCAATCATAAATGGTTAACCTGTAGCATGTAAATGGTTAACCTATTGCATGTAAATGGTTAACTTGTCGCATGTAAATGGTTAACCTGACAATCAAATAGTTAACTTGTCGCTTGTAAATAGTTAAACAGTCGCATGTAAATGGTTAACATGTCGCATGTAAATGGTTAACATGTCACATGTAAATGGTTAACATGTCGCATGTAAATGGTTAACCTGACAATCATAAATGGTTAACTTGTCGCATGTAAATGGTTAACTTGTCGCATGTAAATGGTTAACCTATCGCATGTAAATGGTTAACTTGTCGCATGTACATGGTTAACCTGTTAATCATAAATGGTTAACCAGTCGCTGATAAGTGGTGAAATAGTGCTCTCCCAAGGTCATTATTCACCGTCATTTTATTTGGCGCTTGACTTATTTCACCACTTTATGAAGTATTTTTGTGTTTATTAGTGATCTTATACTTTTGGCATGTTCGAATAGGTAATTACTCATTTGAGTACATTTTGAGAGCTTAATATGAGGATGCATCAATGTTCGAGCACCTCGGGAAGGATGCCTAGCCAACGGGAAGCATCGGGA
This sequence comes from Limonium bicolor, assembly GCA_023374045.1. NCBI lineage: Eukaryota > Viridiplantae > Streptophyta > Magnoliopsida > Caryophyllales > Plumbaginaceae > Limonium > Limonium bicolor. The sequence continues at coordinate 378,069,163 of CM041776.1, forward strand.
GAATTCCGGCACAGGAAAAATGACATTCTGGGGCCAACCGAACTTGCGACCGAACTTGCAAGTCCGGTCCGGCTCTGTTCAAGTCATCCCAAAACTCACTGGAATCGACCGAACTTGCGACCGAACTTGCAAGTTCGGTCGAGCTTTAAAACCCGTCACGTGTTTCCGCCTAAAAGAGTCCGACCGGACTTGCGACCGGACTTGCAAGGTCGGTCGGACGAGAATTTTTGCCCAGAAATTGCTGTTAAAAAACTACATTTTAGGGCTTCCTTCCCCATTATCAAACACCCACGACTTCAACCCTAAATAGACGAGAGAGAGGCGAAAATAGAGGAGAAAAGAAGAGGATAAGAGAAGAGAAGAAAGGAGGAAGAAGAAAGTGAAGATTTCTACCTCCATTGAAGCTTGGAAGCTCCTCTAATGGCTAATTCTTCCTTTTCTTTGCTCTTTCCTTTAGCTATGTCTGAGTAGTTCTATTTGTATCCTAGGATGAGGGTTTGAACCCATTTTGCTCATTGAATGCTAGAAACCTAACTCATTAATTACTCTCGTTTTATTCCCTTCAATATCAATTAATGCACTAAACTGATCTCTTATTGCATTTATGGTGGTTTCATTCAATATTTGAGCTTGAGTTTGGAACTAGACCAAGAAGGGAGTAAACCCTAACTTTTGCTTTCTTGATTCTGGAAGTGAATGCTTGGGGCTATTGTTTAAGGGTGCTTGCTTAATGCTACTTGATGACTTGAACCTCCTTTAATTAAGGGGTTTGATTATTTAGGTAAGAATTGGACTTCCCATGATTTGAGGATTCATGAGCTAAACTCTAATAGGCACTGAGGTGATGAGTTATGGTTTTGAAGTTCTTTGAGTGAATTGGGTGATTCCCACTATCCTAGGGTACTCTCACATCCATTCCATACACAAACACTTTACTGTTTTTGTTGCATTTCAATTAACAAACAACCAAGCTTGCCTCTGGCTAAACCCCCATTTTACTGCTTATTCGCACTAAACTATATTACCGAAGCTCGGGATTTAGAATCCAATTTCCTTGTGGATACGACACTTGTTTTATTACAACGAATAGGGTGCACTTACCCATTTTGGCTAGGTTTAATTACTATGTATGTATTTTGCCCAACAGTCGCATGTAAATAGTTAACCAGTCGCATGTAATGGTTAACCTGACAATCATAAATGAGTAACCTGACGCATGTAAATGGTTAACCTGTCACATGTAAATGGTTAACCTATCAATCATAAATGGTTAACCTGTCACATGTAAATGGTTAACCTGTTGCGTGTAAATGGTTAACTTGTCATTCGTAATTAGTTAACTGGTCAATCGTAAATGGTTAACCTGTTATTTGGAAAGTTAAAAATGAATTGAGTATTTTTTACATATTAATGATAAGAAATCATGGCTAGTATTATGTAAACTTATGACATATTTATAACCGTATGAATGACATATAAGTTTGAAACTAATAAATAATAGATTGTAACTCATACATATCCAAAAATATTACTCATTATATGCTGAATTTTTATGTACTTAGTGCCATTCAAGGCAATTCATTTAATAATTTAAACAATTGATATCAAGTAGCTTTTATATACTATAAATATATGGCCATGACTAATATTATCTACACCACAAATCCGCCCTAAAAACCATCCTAGGAAATATGAAAATATCGAAGGCTTATTGTCGAGTCAGTTGCGACATTATAAAGTATAGACTTAGTTAAAAAAGCTTACCCTACACAATAAACCCACCCCAAAATCCACCCTAGAAAATATTAAAACGTCGAAGGCATTTATAAGGTTTGTAGTGAAAGATTAGGGTCGTGAACCATAAACCCAAAAAACCTGTCGAGTCAGTGTCAACATTATCAAGAATAGAATGAATAAAAAAAGATTACTCCACACCACAAATCCACCCCAAAACCATCATAAGAAATCTTAAAACGTCGAAGTCTTATTGCAGAGTGTGTTGGGATATTATAAAGTATAGCCTTAGTTAAAAAAGATTACCCTACACCACAAACCCACCCCAAAATCCACCCTAGAAAATATTAAAACGTCGAAGACATTTTTAGGGTTTGTAGTGAAGGGATTAAGGTCTAACGATCTAATCCCTGAACCATAAACCCTAAAAACCTGTCGAGTCAGTGTCGACATCATAAAGAATAGAATGAATAAAAAAAGATTACCCTACACCACAAACCCACCCCAAAAACCACCCTAGGAAATCTTAAAACGTCGAAGGCATATTGCCGAGTCAGTTGCGACATTATAAAGTATAGATTTAGTTAAAAAAACTACCCTACACTACAAACCCACCCCAAAATCACCCTATGAAATATTAAAATGTCGAAGGCATTTCTAGGGTTTGTAGTGAAGGGATTAGGATCGACCCTAATCCCTGAACCACAAACCCTAAAAACCTGTCGAGTCAGTGTCGACATTATAAAGAATAGAATGAATAAAAAAGATTACCCTACAAACCCACCCCAAAATCCACCCTAGAAAACATTAAAACGTTGAAAGTATTTCTAGGGTTTGTAGTGAAGGGATTAGGGTCGATCGACCCTAATCCCTGAGCCACAAACCCTAAAAACTCGAGTCAGTGTCGACATTATAAAGAATATAATGAATAAAAAAGATTACCCTACACGGCTACACCACAAACCCACCCCCAAAACCACCCTAGGAAATCTTAAAATGTCGAAGGCATATTGCCGATTTAGTTGCGACATTATAAAGTATAGACTTAGTTTAAAAAAGTTACCCTACACCACAAACGCACCCCAAAATTCACCCTAGAAAATATTAAAACGTCGAAGGTATTTTTAGGGTATGTAGTGAAGAGATTAGCCAGAACCACAAACCCTAAAAACTGTTGAGTCAATGTCGACATTATAAAGAATATAATGAACAAAAAAATATTACCCTACACCACAAACCCGCCTCAAAAACCACCCTAGGAAATCTTAAAATGTCGAAGGCTTATTGCCAAGTCAGTGTCGACATTATAAAGAATAGAATGAACAAAAAAATATTACCCTACACCACAAACCCACCTCAAAAACCACCCTAGGAAATCTTAAAACGTCGAAGGCTTATTGCCAAGTTAGTGTCGACATTATAAAGAATATAATGAATTAAAAAATATTACCCTACACCACAAACCCACCCCAAAGTCCACCCTAGAAATATTAAAATGCCAAAAACATTTTTAGGGTTTTTAGTGAAGGGATTAAGGGCCTGAACCAAAAACCCTAAAAACTCAAGTCAGTGTCGACATTATAAAGAATATAATGAATAAAAAAGATTACCCTACACGGCTACACCACAAACCCACCCAAAAACCACCCTGGGAAATCTTAAAACGTCAAAGGCTTATTGTTGAGTTAGTTGCGACATTATAAAGTATAGACTTAGATCACAAGCCCTAAAAATATGCCAAGTCGGTGGCGACATTATAAAGTATAGAATGAGTAAAAAAATGCCCTATACAGACACCCTAAGAACCACCCTACAAAAATTACATTGGAGACGGTAATACATACATATGCTAACACTATCAAATAAGACATACGCCATCGAAGACGGTAACAAGGTTTAAAATTACATTAGATACACTCTTTTGAAACATGTAATACATACATATGTGAATATTGTAATATTTTAAGTTTGTAGCATATGTATGATGCATCTTAATTTAAAGAGTACAAATTATTATAAACAAACATATAATTTTAGTTTTGGGAAAATTACATTCCCAGCCCATGATGTTTTGTGAAATTACGCACTCCACCCATGAGGTATCAAAAATTACTTTGTCCACCCATGTGGTTTCCTCTATTTTACATCCGAAAACTTTTATAATATTTGATCAACTTGAAAGATGCTTAAATGTTGTCCAAAATTGATGAAACTTACATGAATGATGCTAAGGTGTTATATTTTGGTCAAGCGTGAAATCTAAAGCTTTTGAAGCTCATATGTGATCCATGGGACCCAATGAAACATGTGACACATTGGACAAAAATATAACACCTTAGCATCATCCTTGTAAAGTTTTATCAATTTTGGACAACATTTAAGCATCTTTTAAGTTGATTAAATATTAGAAAAGTTACCGGATGTAAAATAGAGGAAACCACATTGGTGGACAAAGTAATTTTTGAAACCTCGTGGGTGGGGTGTGTAGTTTCACCAAACGTCATGGGTGAGGGATGTAACTTTCCCTAAAACTTTACATGGATGATGTTAAGGTGTTATATTTTTGTCCAATGCAAAACTCAAAGTTTTTAAAACTCATATATGACCACCAAATGAAAACACATTGACATGTCACATGTTTCATTGGGTCCCATGGATCGCATATGAGCTTAAAAAACTTTGGATTTCACGCTAGACCAAAATATAACACCTTAGCATCGTTCATGTAAAGTTTCATCAATTTTGAACAACATTTAAGCATCTTTTAAGTTGATCAAATATTAGAAAAGTTGTCAGATGTAAAATAGAGGAAACCACATGGGTGGGCAAAGTAATTTTTGAAAGGTAAAATTACATCCCCCCACCCATGACGTTTGGTGAAATTACACAACAGACCCACGAGGTTTCAAAGATTAATTTGCCCACCCATGAGGTTTCCTCTATTTTACATCCGACAACTTTTCTAATATTGGATCAACTTAAAAGATGCTTAAATATTGTCCAAAATTGTTGAAACTTTACATGAACGATGCTAAGGTGTTATATTTTGGTCTAGCGTGAAATCCAAAGTTTTTTAAGCTCATATGTGATCCGTGAGACCCAATGAAACATATGACATGTCAACGTGTTTATATTGGGTCCCACGGGTCATATATGAGCTTTAAACACTTTGAGGAAAAATTACACCCCCCACCCATGACGTTTAGTGAAATTACACACCCCACCCACGAGGTTTCAAAAAGGGAAAATTACATCTCCCACCCATGACGTTTGATGAAACTACACACCCCACCCACGAGGTTTCAAAAATTACTTTGTCCACCAATGTGGTTTCCTCTATTTTACATCCGGTAACTTTCCTAATATTTAATGGAAAAATTACATCCCCACCCATGATGTTTGGTGAAACTACACACCCCACCCATGAGGTTTCAAAAATTACTTTGCCCACCAATGTGGTTTCCTCTATTTTAAATCTGACAACATTTCTAATATTTAATCAACTTAAAAGATGCTTAAATGTTGTTCAAAATTGATAAAAATTTACATGGATGATGCTAAGGTGTTATATTTTTGTCCAATGCCAAATTCAAAGTTTTTAAAGCTCACATATAGCCCGTGGAACCCAATGAAAACACGTTGACATGTCACATGTTTCATTAGGTCCCACGGATCACATATGAGCTTAAAAAACTTTGAATTTCACGCTAGACCAAAATATAACACCTTAGCATCATTCATGTAAAGTTTCATCAATTTGGACAACATTTAAGCATCTTTTAAGTTGATCAAATATTAGAAAAGTTGTCGGATGTAAAATAGAGGAAACCACATGGGTGGGCAAAGTAATTTTTGAAACCTCATGGGAGGGGTGTGTAATTTCACCAAATGTCCTGGTTGGGGATGTAATTTTCCCAAAGTGTTATCAATTTTGGACAACATTTAAGCATCTTTTAAGTTGATTAAATATTAGAAAAGTTGCCAGATGTAAAATAGAGGAAACCACATTGGTGGACAAAGTAATTTTTGAAACCTCGTGGGTAGGGTGTGTAGTTTCACCAAACATCACGGGTGGGAATGTAATTTTCCCTTTAGTTTTTAATTTTTGTTTATAAATTATATCGCTTTGAAAAATGTAGTACATATATGTAAAAAAACTTGGAACAGAGATTATTGGGCGCTTTCAATTTCCTCCATCTTCTTATTATGAGTCAATTAAATTTTTGTTAAAAAAAGTCAATTTTAATTTAGATAAGTGTCACTTACACACTTTAGTTATTAGATTCAACATCAACCTTTATAATACTATAAAATTAGTTATACAAATATTAACTACTTTTATAGATAAAACATCTTTTATTTACACATATTTTCTTAAAACTCTATAATATAATTGTACTGCTTTTAATTTTTCAGATTTTAGAAATAATATAATACTGAAACTAATAAAATAATTTAAAACTTATTTTATTCCCGTTCACATGACTATAAGTTTTTGTGTAAACTAATTTAAGGATTATTGTAAAAAAAGAAAATGAATACAAGGTGTATACCAAACGTGTGCGGTTCATATGATTCACCTGACATATATAGCACAGAGGACACACACCTTGTCTCTCTTTGCAGCACTCCTGCATCAGATGTACTGCAGCAGGGCAGCCACTTCCTTCCTCTTACTGGTTTTTATGGTTTTGATTAAAATTTTGAAACAAGTACGGTGGGTAGTGTGAAATTGACTATGACCGTCTACAGACGGTAGATGCTGGCTTGTCCGCGTGCAAGTTGGTGCAGCCCTGTCCACTTGACAGTTCAGTCAACTGCTGACTGGATTGTCTTGCTGACTGAACTGTATTTTTACTATATTAATTTCAATTGGTTGTAACTTTTAAAATATAAGTCCAAAATGAAAAAAATTATATCATTGTTCATCTAAATTCAAGTTCTTCAAACAAGACCAGACATGGATATGTTTTGACAACTTTAAAATTTTAGATTTTTTATAGATAACATATCAATCATACTTGATTCACCATATACATTTTAAAATACTCCTTACAACAATAATAATACACTACAAAATAATTATGATTCATTATCTGTTTTGAAATCAGTATGTTAAAAAAAATATGATTCACAATATAAGACTTAAAATACATCATATAAATAATAATACGCCAAAAACAACAACAACAACAATAACAACAACAACAATAATAATAATAATAATATAATAATAATAATAATAATGCATTACAATAATGATCCATTATTAGTTTTGAAGTTTGTTATCTAATTCATCACTTGTCAATTAATGAATCATAATATAAGTTATGAATCAAAATATCAAAATTAATGAATCATATCTTCATTTTAGTGTATCATCACAAACATATAAAAATAAAAAAATTAAACAATAATGCAATACAAAACAATGATTGGTATGTATGAAAAATACATGATTCACCTATAAAAGATTTAAATTGCACCATACAATAATAATAATACGCTACAAAACAATAATGATTATTTATCGGTTTTGAAGTTTGCTTGGGTGTTATCAATTACCGTCTGCAACCCGATTTGCTTGGGTGTTATCAAGTGGAAGAAATTAAACGGATGACAGTAGATGATTTAGCGCATCTGGATTGGGATTTGTACGGGGCTTAATTTTGCCGTTATTGGGTGTTATAACGCTATCTAGTTTTGGTCTGGCAGAAGTTGATGTGGTCGGATGATGTCGGTGCGAGTGCATGCGGCTAAGGAGCAGATGGTGTTTAACTGTCTTTGTGTAGAGATCTTGGACTCTATCCTTGCTGTGAAGTTTGGCTTTCATTCAGTGGGAAAACAAGGAGAAGAGTGTCATGTTGTTGATTCTGCCAAGTTGCTATCCACGGTGTCGATGATTTTGAAGGGTACGAATTTGTTGATGGAAGTAGTCTTTATAGATGACTTTGATGGGATTTATGTGTACATAATATGTGGTAGCCCCACCTGTTGGTCAACCTCAGAAAATCCCGATGGCATCCTCCATCTCTCTTCGTTGCTCTTGCACCTACAGAAACAGCCTCCTAATTTGCCTCCAGCCACTAGTCTTCCTATTCACATCAGCCTCATTCATACCTATAGATAGCGTTCGATTCCAATAAAAGCAGCACAAATGGACTTGTGGCATATGTTACTTTAGCCTCCTTTATTTCTTTTGTTGTTCGGTTAAAAGAGCATAATGTCAGAATAAATACCCGCAACAAATGCTACTTTTTTGTTTCCGCGCTTTCAGTTCCGCTTCTTTTCTCCCTTCATAATGCAATTACCGTGACTATTGATTAAAAAAGCTACTTATATTATGACATTTTTACTAGTTACTTTATTTGTTGAAATTACACAATGCTTCAAATAATTTATAAAAAATAGTACTACTTCTTTAGCCATTTTTTTAAAAAACCACATTAATAATACTAATTTACAATATATTATTTGTAATACCACATAGATTGATAAAATAAAAAAAACCAATAAATATACACACTTGTTGATATATAAATTAAAAATATTAAAAAAGTATATAGAAATATGAGTGTATATAAATTTATTAACATACAAAGTTACAATATATTGTTTAGTAGTTATAATTTTTTACTTAAATAATAAAAATTAAAATTTTATTGATTATATAAATATTTTTATTTTTTTTTGGTTTCTCAGGTTTTTTATTGTAAGTTAAATATTCATAGTAATATATTGTTTGTGAATATTTCTATTTATATTTACTAACAAAATAAAGTTACGTAGTGTAATATAATAAATTGTAATTGTAATATAGAAGGGTAAACGCACTACATATAACTAACTTAACCAAATATGCTGCATATATGCCGCACTGCCAAACAACAGTTTCCAAAACAGCTACAAATATGCCAGCGCAAACCTGCCAGCAAATATGCTGCAAATATGTCAGCGCAAACTTGCTACCAAATATGCTGCAAATATGTTGTCAAAGCATGTAAAATTTGAATAGATCGTATACTATTATGCAGAAGAAAGCGACTAGAGAGCCCAGTCGAGAGAAGAAGTTCTCGAGAGAATTAGGAGAGCTTTCCATTATGAAAAAGAGGATTCTGATTACAATGAAAGAAAGAAAGAAAGGAAGAGTAAATATATAAAAGAATGAAAACCAGACAAAACGTCGCAGTATAAGGAAACTAATGAGAACTAGGAAACTAATAAAGGAGAATTAAAAACTAGAAAGCTAATAAGGAAACTAATTAAAAACTAGGAAACTAATAAAAAGGCTATATACTGTAACACCCCCCCGCAAGACGAGAATGGTGATAACCATTCTTGTCTTGAGATAAACATCTAGAAATGAGAAATGCCCATTGGCAGATACTGGGTTTTGTACTGTCTTCCTGTTAAGCTTTTGGTTAACATGTCGGCCAATTGAAAGGAGCTTGGGATATGAGAGATCTCAGTTAGGCCTTTCTGGAGCTGATCCCTCACGTAATGACAGTCTATCTCTATGTGCTTTGTTCGTTCATGAAGAACCGGATTTCGGGCGATGAAAACAGCAGCACGATTGTCACATTTGACTGGAATGGGGATGTTGTCTGTGACACCCAACTCGTGAAGAAGACGACTTAACCAAGCAAGTTCAGCAGTGACTTTGCGTAAAGCTCTATACTCAGCCTCGGCGGATGACAAAGAGACGCATGCCTGTTTCTTGGATTTCCAGGAAATTGGGGAACCACCAAGCTGGATGTAAAAGCCACTGACTGATCGTCTGGATATGGGACATGACGCCCAGTCCGAGTCGCAGTAGGCAACAAGTTGTTGAGATTTAGAATTGTTGAGAAAGATTCCAGTATTAATAGTCCCATTTACATATCGTAAAACATGTAAGGCAGCACCGAAATGACTCACACAAGGAGCATTAAGAAATTGACTCAATAATTGAACACTGAAGCATAAGTCGGGTCTGGTGTGAGTCAAGTAATTCAGTTTGCCAATTAATCTTCGATACTGCTCAATGTCTTGAAGAGGTGGACTATCTTGTGGTAATAATTTTAAACCTGATTCCAGAGGACTAGCAGCCACTTTACTGCTATCAATATTGAATTCACGAAGGAGTTGTTTAGAATATTGCCTTTGTGTGATGACTAAACCGGTGGAAGTTTTCAAAAACTCCATCCCGAGAAAATAACAAAGACCACCCAAATCTTTAATTTTAAATTCTGCATCTAGGCTTTTCTTTAAACAATGAATTTCATCCAGATTATCTCCACATATTAATAAATCGTCAACGTAAACTCCAACGTGGACAACTGAATTATTAGCATGCTTGGAAAAAAGGGAATAATCGTTATAGGAACTCAAACCCTTTTTTTCGAAGAAAGGTAGCCAATTTGGCATACCACTGCCTTGAGGCTTGTTTAAGGCCATAAAGGGAACGTTTGAGATGGCAAACCATGTTCTCACCTTCCACGTCCAATCCATCTGGTAACTTCATGTAAATGTCCTCATGTAAATCTCCATGAAGAAACGCATTGTTGATGTCCAACTGATGAATCTCCCATCCTCTCTTAACTGCAACGGCCAGCAAGCGCGAATAGTGGTCATCTTCACAACTGGGGAAAAGGTTTCAGAGTAATCTATCCCATACTTTTGGGTGAATCCCCGCACAACTAATCTGGCCTTGTACCGTTCCAAAGTACCATCTGCTTTTAGTTTAACCTTGTAAACCCATTTACAACTGATTGCCTTCTTTCCTTTTGGTAAAGGAACTATGTCCCAAGTATGATTACACTCCAAGGCATTTATTTCAAGCTGCATGGCAAGGCGCCATTCAGGATGAAGGTTGGCTTCTGTAAAAGAATTGGGTTCTGGTAAAATGACAGGTCTAGGCTGAGCAGAGGTGACATTGAAACTATATGAAGAGTTAGTGACATACTGTTGTGGTGCAGCAGATGTCTGTTAGAGAACAGAGGGCTAAAACATTATTTGAAATTTGCTCATTATTCTTCAAGCGATCAGTCAAAAGGTCTGTAAAAACTCATCTTCAAGAGACTGAACAGATGAGTTTCCCACAAGATAATCACGCAAGTGAGATGGTTGTGTGTGAACCCTGGAAGATCGCCGAAGGGATGATGTTTCTGGAATAGCTGTATCAATAGGAAACACATTTCCTGAATGTTCAACTTCGTCAATATCTGCAGCTGTTTCTGTAGCAACTACATCATTTGAGTTCCTAATGTCTTGAGCTTCTATTACATTTTGTCTAGTGGAGGAAGCAGGTGATCCAACCGAATCAGGTAAGATAGACTATCTTGATTTGTAGAGACAAACAGTCTTGGAGAATTATCACTGACGGGATGTATGAAATCCAAATTGGTGGGAAATATATATCTTGAGAATCTGTCTGTTTTCCTTGAAAAGGAAAAACATTTTCATAAAATTTAACATCACGACTTTGTATGATGACTTTGTCTGAGAGCCTCAATAACTTGTGACCTTTGCTAACTAAACTTGGCCCTAGATAGACACACTTACTAGCTCTTTCTTCAAATTTTTTTTATGTGGTTTAACAACAGCAGCATAAGCTAGACACCCAAACATTCTTAAGGAATCAAACTTAGGTTGCTTGTTATATAAAATCTCATAAGGTGTCTTTCCTGCTAAAACACTAGACGGAAGTCTATTAATAACATAAGTGGTGAATAGTATTGCCTCACCCCAATACTCTATAGGTATCCCACTCTGAAAATATAAAGCGCGAGCTGTCTCGAGGATATAACGATGTTTTCTTTCCACAATACCATTCTGTTGAGGGGTATGTGGACAAGACCGCTGATGAATTATTCCTTGTGATTGAAGAATTGAATTCCCTCTTTTGAAGCACCTAATTCATACGCATTATCTGACCTAAGGATTTTAATTTTCTTTGAAAATTGTCGCTCTATCATGGCAATAAAATCCTTGATATAAGAAAAGAATCAGATTTCTTCCTTATTAATTTGACCCAAAGACATCTGCTTTTGTCATCAACTAGACTGAGAAAATAGTCAAATCCATCATGTGTGGTATGAGAACATGGGCCCCAAACATCCACATGAACAATATCAAAACATTCATTACTACTACTTTGGGAATTAGGGAAAGGGAGCGATGTCCCTTTGCCCTATTACAAGCATCGCAGATGAAATGAAAGGAATATCCTTGTTGTCTAAAATTCCTAGATGTACTAGTTTTTGAGGGGGAACATGTCCTAAGCGACGATGCCAATACAAGGCTTTTATTCTCTATCGAACATTGCAAACCAGACCGATCTGTTGTTGCTCTTCTGACTCCAGCTTCTGTTTGTTTTGGAAGAACTGTCCAAGGGCTTTTGCATCTAGCCAATACAGACCCTTGTCCACCGTGCCAATTACTATCTCAGTCCTCGATTTCAGGTCCTGTAAGATGCAACAATTTTCATCAAAAAGAATCTTACAACCAGTCTGCCGTGCAAGCTTGTGAACAGATAACAAGTTATATTGAAAGCTTGGAACCAGGAGAACATCTGGAAGGAAAAAACTACTCCCTAAATGAATTTCTCCCACTTTCTGCACATCTCGTGATCTACCATCAGGCAGGACAACAGCATGACTATTCTGCAGATTGACAATCTTAGAGAAGAAATCTTTTCTTCCACTTAAGTGCTCAGAGGCTCCCGTGTCAATGATCCATTTATCTATCTTACTAACTCCGCTATAATTAGCACTAAGACAATAAGTTGTTTGTTTAGTGATAGGCATTACCTGCAAAGTTACAAGTAGTGCTTCTGTCATTAGTGCTTATTTTCTGCAAGCAATCGATCAGGAGATTTATCTGCTCTTGGCTGAAGCTAGGGTTGCTGTGTGTTGCTTTGTCTGGCTTATACCTTGATCACTGTCACTCATGGCAGCACCAATTACTTTCTTATTCTTGCCAAATTTCCAACCTGCTGGGAAACCATGCTTACCATAGCATGTGTCTTCAGTATGCCCAACTTTTGACAATGTTTGCAGAAGGGCCTTCCAGGAAATCCATGTTTTGAGTAGCAATTGTCCTCTATGTGGCCTAGTTTCCCGTAGTGGTTACAAGACTCTTTCCCTTTCTTCCCCTTTTTATCATTGTTTTGCCACCTGATGAATTGCTGCGGTTTATGAGCCCCATCCACTATATTAGCGAAGGTTTTGAATTGATCACCCTTTTACGTTTTCCCGTTTCTCTTTGCCTTTCCTCGGAGAGAATTAGAGAATATGCAGATTCCAGATTTGGCAGAGGTTGCATCATGAGAATATTTCCCCGAATATTCAGATATTGACTGCTCAAGCCCATAAAAATCCAAAACCTTATCCTCTTCTAGCATTTTATCAAGTTTCTCAGAACGACCACATTTGCAGCAATCACAAGCACTAATATTAACAACAGCAGTTAATTCGTCCCAAATACGTTTGAATCTGTTGAAATATACACTTACAGAGTCGGTACCTTGCTCAAGACTATACAGATCCTTCTTCAGGTTGAAGCGACGAGTGCCGTCAATGTTATCATAACCGAGCGAGAAGGCCTTTCCAGATTTCTCTAGCCGTCGAATGGAAAATGAAAGTCTCGCATATGTCTGTGTCTAAAGCGTTCAATAACCAAGCCATGACTAAACCATTGCATCTGTCCCAGGCAGAGTCTTGACAGAATCATCAGTCGGCCTCTTGATAGAACCATCGATCATCCCGATCTTGTTCTTTGACGACAACGAAATCAAGACAGTTCGTTTCCAGGTTTGAAAACCATTCCCATTGAATTTGGACGCAATTATCATTCCGGGATGTTCCGCGCTGTGAGTATATAACGGATCTCCTGGATCGATGGTTGAATCCTTACTTTAGTAAGCGATTCGATGTTTCTCAAAGTTTGATATAGCTTCTCCTGCCATCTTGAATCGAGAAGCGAAGGATAAAAAGGGGAAAAAAACGGGAGAGCAGTCGACCTAGCAGGATTGACGCTCCGATACCATGTAAAGTTTGAATAGATTGTATATATTATGCAGAAGAAAGTGACTAGAGAGCCCAGTCGAGAGAAGAGTTCTCGAGAGAATTGGAGAGCTTTTCCATTATGAAAAAGAGGATTCATTACAATGAAAGAAAGAGGAGAGTAATATATAAAAGAGAAACCAGACAAAAGTCGTATAAGGAAACTAATGAGAACTAGGAAACTAATAAAGGAGAATTAAAAACTAGAAAGCTAATAAGGAAACTAATTAAAAACTAGGAAACTAATAAAAAGGCTATATACTGTAACAAAGCAGTCATGCCGAACAGAGCCATAATTCTCCTTCGTACTCACCTGACCCACTCGGGGCACTTCTCTTCCACATTCTCTTTCTCCTCTACTTTGCTTGGCTTCTTTTATCAACTCGGCCACATCTGTTTCATGACCCACATCTCCTACTCACTCATTTCGCAAACCAAGGACTCAACTTATATGTTTTGTTTTTAAGAGAGATATTAAGACTCTCATTTCTTACCTTGTTGTGGTGGTGGGACTGATGGGTCAATTTTTTGGTGGTGATCTCAAAGGAGCATTGCCTACGGTGCAGTGTCAATTCGATGTAAAGATGCAGACTTCGGCAACAGAAATTCAGCAATTGGAGGTGGTGTGCCTTAAAGCAAGTATGTGCAGTGGTGACTTTTTGGATTCGGTGGGCTGAAGCAGCAGGTTGCGTTGGAGGCAACCATGTGGAAGACATTATGGTTTTGTAGGAAAACTCGATGATGTGCTATGATGAAAGCAGTGAGCAGTTGTTATATGCACTGCCACTTTTAAGTTGTCTATTAGAGAGGGATCTCGTAGTAGTAGTACTATTTTACTAATTAATTTAATTTGGTTTTATGATAATCCATCTTATGGAGTAGGTCAACATTTATTGCTTATGGATTTCAAAGTCAACAAGGATAGCATCATTTTCACTAGATGTCTTTTAGACAATGATAGTTTGTCATCTGTTTGATTTGGGATAGTTTGTCATCTGTTTGATTTGGGGTGGGAGGTTTGAAAGTAGAAAGTGTAATGTAACTGTTGTTTAATAGTTAATATGTTGGTTTATTTTCAGAATAAAAAATGGCACCCCATAATCCAAGACCTCTACACGGGATCACAATCACAAACAATGGTTGATGTCGTTGTATAATGAGTGCCCAGTGTAGAGAAATGGTTGAATTTCCTAGGAATGTGAGTAAAATTGGTGGAATGATGGATTCTTTGTCTTGGTGTTAGGTAAGGGGACTTTCACTAGTTTTGGAAATGTACACATTGGTACATTGAATATTACAACTTGCGATGTGATCACTATATCGTAGTTTAAACCACTATGTTCTACTTCTACTGGTCAAAAGTACCTTTAGGGGGTGTGTGTTGGGCAAAATAGTAGTTAAACTATCTTGCTAACTATGGGCAGTGAACCCAATCTTTATAGTACAACAATGTCGTATCCACAGAGACTTCGCAACTGTCTAATTAATTATCCAGTTTAGTAAATGTACAAAAAGATAAATAAAAGTGCATAAAATATAAATTGGGGTTTAGCCGGAGGCAAGCTTGATTTTTAGGATCAGTGCAGAAATAATAAAAACAGTAAAATAAAGTAAATTGATGGAAAAATGTATCCTAGGATAGTGGGGGAATTTCCTAAATTACTTAAACAATTTTATAATCCTGTCTTAATTATTTATTGTCTATTAGAGTTAATAATTGTCAGTTACGAACTCTTATTAATAGCCTTAGTATTTTCCTGCTCAATCCGGAGTGTAAATACCAAGGTTAATTCCTTTGTGGTACCTTGACTATCTCAAAATCATATGTTGATAGTTACCAAATAAATGCAGTAGTTTGTCACGCTAAGCATTTAACAATATTTGCTGAAAGGAATTAAAACAAGTTTAATAAGTGAAACAGGTAATAAATATTTATTTAAGTATAGACATTAATTATAATCCTAATTTGCTCTTATTTGTCTGTTTAAGAATTTACCTTGTGGCCTTCCTAAATCATAGATAAGGATAACTCTTAATTAAATCAATAGACTTTTTGCAATCAGAAAAAGTCTAAATCATTAATTAGCATTAAGCAAGAATTCTTTTTATAACAGCGATGGATTTTATCTGCTAATCAAGGAGATAATATCTAACGTTTGTCTTTCTTTGTGGTCTATTCTCAGATTTACAAAATCATTGAAATAAGAGAAACCGTAAATGCATAAAAATGATCAGTTCTTAAGCATTTAATAATTTAGAGAGACAAAACAAATATTTATAAACAAACTTGGTATTAATAATAAGTCTGAATTATTTGGGGTCAAACCCCATCCTAGGATACGAGTAAAATCACTCAGACATTAATAGTAATAAAAAGAAAGCAGAGATAACCATTAATTTGGAGACTGTCGGCGGAGACTGGACTGCGATTCGCTTCTGCTCCAGCTCCCTTTTCTTCTCTTCTTCTTATCGTGCTTCTGCTGTGTGGTGGAATGAAGAATTAAAATAAAATGGAGAAGTGGGAGATAGGAGGATGGAATGGATCGTAGTCTGATGGAGAGCTTTGGATTATGAGGAAGGGATGATTTATTTGAGCAGAGTAGCGTGGGTTTTATAGAAGAAAGGAAGGGGAAGAAGACAGAGGGAACACCGCGTGAGCAATTTCAGTAATGGATTGGGGGCGGCAGAATGCGTGAGTAACTGTCGGCAGGCGCCTGATATTGCTGAAGAAGTAGACGGATAAGTTGCAGGCGCCGCGGAGAAGATAAACAGCTGTCGCGTTAATTATCTGGACATTTACACGCGTCCTCGTAGATGTCCGCCTGTTATTATGCGGTCATCACCATGTCCGCCTGTGTGTCCGCCTAGTTTTATGCGGACACACCCATGTCCTCGCTTGTGTCCTCGCTTATGTCCGCCTAATATCACGCGGACGTGTCTTGTCCTCCCTTCTGTCCGCCTAATTCTACGCGGACAACACTAGTCCTTACGCGGATACATTCCTGTCCGCCTGTGTGTCCTCGCTTGTGTCCTCGTTGTTTTGGGCGGACGCTCATGCGGACACCATGCGGACACCATGCGGACACAAACTTTGACCGGCTCTAGATTCTTCGTTTGGACTCCGTTTTTCAAGCCGTCTGCGCCTATGCGTTCGTCTCTTCGTGTACTTTGCTCCTAGCTTGGTTTTTCCTCATGTTTAAACCAATAAATTTGTGAGATAATCAATAAAACATAAACTAGAGGAAAACATATGATAAGTGAGAAATGAGCAGAAAAGTGCTGATATAATATATGAAATACACCCATAAAACATGCTCATTTAGACACTTATCACACCCCCACACTTAACTTTTTCTTGTCCTCAAGCAAAACCATGTACCCAAGCAAGTAGTGAATGCTCAATATTAACAAATACTATTATGAAGGGTAGGATAAAGAAGTCAATAGTACATGATCTTAAACTTTTTAGAGGAGTGTGATCCATCACCTACTGGTGGCATAGGTGTACTCAGGGTAAAAATAAAATATAGAGTTTCGGGGTATGATCCGGAGTACTTCAATGCTTCTTAGTTAAGGTGACTTTGAGAACTTTTACCATGGCCAACTTCTCTCAAGAATGGGCATTGAGGAGAAAACAAAAGGAAAAATAGAATTATGCATTTGTTTCACTTTTGCATAAGAGATGAGAAGATAATATGTAGGCATCAAGCCCTTGTATTTAAGAACACTCAACTCTCTTTGTTGGTTACCAATGATGTCTCGCAAGTCCCTTATTTATTTTTGTATATATATGTATTTTTTTGACAGAGAAGCACCCCTTAGCAATCCCTAAGAAAGAAGACAGAAAGAACCCCTGAGCAATAAAAATCCAACCATTGCAGATCATTTGGTCACACCGCATAAAAATGCTCCTCAAAAGCAATCAAAATTTTAAATTTTTTGAATTTGTACCATTTATCCCACAATTCATAACAGTATTTATTCTTAAAGAGAACAACCCACATATAAAGGGTCCATGATATTGAATTTGGACAAACGCAAGATTAGCAGAGAGATTAAGCATTTAAGCATAAAATGTCACCGAAAAGGGCACACTCCCCCACACTTAAATTGAACAATGTCCTCATTGTTCACCAAAAAAAACAAGGGAAAGGTTTCAGAAGACCTTTTTGGTAAGTAGATAAAATAGAGAGAACACAAAGGTCACAAATAAACATTTAAGCACATAAACGCTCCTCTGCATATTTTATTTAAATAAAAGCATAATTAAAGAAACTGGTACTCCCCTGAGATTATTTTCGCTAGCGTTATAGGAGTTCCCCAACACTTGAGCTTCAGCCTCAAGTAGCGTAGCTTGGTTACGGTGTAGACATGAAATTGTACCTGCTTAAGACACTAGAAGCAACCGACTACAAACGGGGTTAAGAGTTTAGCAAAAACAAAATTTAAAGAGAACCTGAAAATTAAAATAGCATAAAAGCAAATAAAAGAAAAGTTCATCCGGGTTGCCTCCCGGGAAGCTGCCCTTCTTTTTAGTCTTTGGCCAGACTCCCGCTTCGTTATCCTGGATCAAAAATATAAGTAGACAACAGCTCTGCCAGGAAAACGAAGTTGGCAGTAATTAAAAGCAAACCACCTGGATCAAAACAAAACGTTACTTCGGCAAATATAATAGGAAAATGAATACTCCACAAAACCTGGTGTTTGAGGAGGTACTGCCGGTAGCGTAGTTCTAACAGGAGACCAGGTGTGATTGGCTTTGCTTCCTCAAATTGGAAGATGTAAAAATCTTCCTCTTGTTGTTGAGGCTTATGGTAAGAGCCTTGATGGTAATCAACGTCAGCGGGAAGTGGCTCCTTGAAATTGAGTATAACACTCTC
This sequence comes from Limonium bicolor, assembly GCA_023374045.1. Lineage (NCBI taxonomy): Eukaryota > Viridiplantae > Streptophyta > Magnoliopsida > Caryophyllales > Plumbaginaceae > Limonium > Limonium bicolor. Next base: position 378,087,821 of record CM041776.1, read on the forward strand.
TTCTGATGGCTCGGAGGGAGGTGGCATGTCCTCCTTCTCAAGGTTGAGGATGTATCCACCATCTTCTGGGTAAAGCACGGAGAAGGAGGGGAAAAAGTAGTTGACTTCAGAGGGAGGAGACCCCATGAAGTCCAAGGAGAAACTCTCTTCTGAGGGGTTGTCTCCATAATCAAGCTGATAGTTGTTTGGTGATGGATTCTCTAATTCGAATAGGGGAGGAGGTGGAAAGTATCTTAAGTCCTTAGCAGGTTGTTCTTCCTCGTGAACCACTTCATTCAGTTGTTGAACCGGTTGTTCCATGTGTTCGACATGATCTAGCGTTCTTTGCCGGATCATTTCAGAGGTTGAGGTAAAATTTGCCATCATTTCCCTTAAAATGGCGTTGTCTCTCTCTATTGCAACCATAGGACAATGGGAACTTTCATGGTCTCCTCCACACTTGGCACACAAAGATGGGGATAGGCTTGAGAGATGACTTGTAATCCTCCAAGAGAGCTCTCAATTCAGCATTTGGGTCTGAACATTGGGGGCTTTCATGGTACTCTCCGCACCTTTGACAGACACTCCATTGATTGTAGTCCTCTGCGCCATAGGGGTAACCATACCAATCTCCTGCTTGATCGTAGTGATCATCCATCAGCATTAAGTACCTTTAAAAAGAAACAAAAATTTATACACAAAAGGGGCAAATACGGAAATAAAAGAAAAACTAAACAGATAATAAACTAGATAGTTGGACCGAAGTCCCCGGCAACGGCGCCAAAAACTTGTTGGGCAAAATAGTAGTTAAACTATCTTGCTAACGGGCAGTGAACCCAATCTTTGTAGTACAACAAGGTCGTATCCACAGAGACTTCGCAACTGTCTAATTAATTATCCAGTTTAGTAAATGTACAAAAAGATAAATAAAAGTGCATAAAATGTAAATTGGGGTTTAGCCGGAGGCAAGCTTGATTTTTAGGATCAGTGCAGAAATAATAAAAACAGTAAAATAAAGTAAATGGATGGAAAAAGGTATCCTAGGATAGCGGGGGAATTTCCTAAATTACTTAAACAATTTTATAATCCTGTCTCAAATATTTATTGTCTATTAGAGTTAATAAGTGTCAGTTACGAACTCTTATTAATAGCCTTAGTATTTTCCTGCTCAATCCGGAGTGTAAATACCAAGGTTAATTCCTTTGTGGTACCTTGACTATCTCAAAATCATATGTTGATAGTTACCAAATAAATGCAGTAGTTTGTCACGCTAAGCATTTAACAATATTTGCTGAAAGGAATTAAAACAAGTTTAATAAGTGAAACAGGTAATAAATATTTATTTAAGTATAGACATTAATTATAATCCTAATTTGCTCTTATTTGTCTGTTTAAGAATTTACCTTGTGGCCTTCCTAAATCATAGATAAGGACAACTCTTAATTAAATCAATAGACTTTTTGCAATCAGAAAAAGTCTAAATCATTAATTAGCATTAAGCAAGAATTCTTTTTATAACAGCAAAGGATTTTATCTGCTAATCAAGGAGAATATCTAACGTTTGTCTTTCTTTGTGGTCTATTCTCAGATTTACAAAACCATTGAAATAAGAGAAACCGTAAATGCATAAAAATGATCAGTTCTTAAGCATTTAATAATTTAGAGAGACAAAACAAATATTTATAAACAAACTTGGTATTAATAATAAGTCTGAATTATTTGGGGTCAAACCCCATCCTAGGATACGAGTAAAATCACTCAGACATTAACAGTAATAAAAAGAAAGCAGAGATAGCCATTAATTTGGAGACTGCCGGCGGAGACTGGACTGCGATTCGCTTCTGCTCCAGCTCCCTTTTCTTCTCTTCTTCTTATCGTGCTTCTGCTGTGTGGTGAAATGAAGAATTAAAATAAAATGGAGAAGTGGGAGATAAGAGGATGGAATGGATCGTAGTCTGATGGAGAGCTTTGGATTATGAGGAAGGGATGATTTATTTGAGCAGAGCAGCGTGGGTTTTATAGAAGAAAGGAAGGGGAAGAAGACAGAGGGAACACCGCGTGAGCAATTTCAGTAATGGATTGGGGGCGGCAGAACGCGTGAGTAACTGTCGGCAGGCGCCTGATATTGCTGAAGAAGTAGACGGATAAGTTGCAGGCGCCGCGAAGAAGATAAACAGCTGTTGCGTTAATTATCTGGACATTTACACGCGTCCTCGTAGATGTCCGCCTGTTATTATGCGGACATCACCATGTCCGCCTGTGTGTCCACCTAGTTTTATGCGGACACACCCATGTCCTCGCTTGTGTCCTCGCTTGTGTCCGCCTAATATCACGCGGACGTGTCTTGTCCTCCCTTCTGTCCGCCTAGTTCTACGCGGACAACACTAGTCCTTACGCGGATACATTCCTGTCCGCCTGTGTGTCCTCGCTTGTGTCCTCGTTGTTTTGGGCGGACGCTCATGCGGACACCATGCGGACACCATGCGGACACAAACTTTGACCGGCTCTAGATTCTTCGTTTGGACTCCATTTTTCAAGCCGTCTGCGCCTATGCGTTCGTCTCTTCGTGTACTTTGCTCCTAGCTTAGTTTTTCCTCATGTTTAAACCAATAAATTTGTGAGATAATCAATAAAACATAAACTAGAGGAAAAACATACGATAAGTGAGAAATGAGCAGAAAAGTGCTGATATAATATATGAAATACACCCATAAAACATGCTCATTTAGACACTTATCAGTGTGCACACTTAAGGACATAGGATGAGGTGGAAAGGTTTATAACCCTCTAATGGGTATTCTGGTCTATGAATTTGTGGCCTCGATTGCTAGATAATCATTGACTAAAGCCCTTTGGGGTGGTTGATTGAATGTTCCTACCCTTACTGTGGTTGTTGTAGGTGTTAGAAATACTTGGATGATTCTGATGGATTATCCTTGAAGACTGGTTGATGAATAGTCGAAGTTGCATGCCTTATGATGTTATGTGTAAATCTTGAAAAAGAATTCCAAATAAAATGAATTTTACAAGGTGAGACAACGACTTACTCAATTTCCTGATTTGTGCAGTCTTTCCTTGTGTTGATATGACTTCCTAACTGCAGGTGGATAAGGACTAGCTTTTGGGAATGGAGAATGCGCTATAACTTGGATTAGTTGTTAGTTACTCATGTAATTTGTTCCACTAGAATGTTGTATGTTGGATTAAACTATCTTCCAGAAGTTTGACCAGAAATATGTGAGTGTATTAAGATGTAATTTGTTAAGACCGTCCTTACATGTTTTAGTAAATGGATTATAACTTTTGGATGGTTAAATTGATGAAAAGAATTTCGGCTTATGAGTTAGCCTTAGCACTCACTCGTGTGAGTGAGACGGTAAATGTCGTATTAGTATTGTTTTTATTTTCACTGTGAGTTTGTTTTTTCGTACTAGGATGTTAGTGGTAAAGCGGGGTGTTACAAAATCATATTAGAGCGGTAGGTTTAAGTAACTAGAAGAAAGGATTTAGACTAAGTTAGGACATTAAAATTGGATAAGCCGTATGATGAGTGCCCAAATGAGCATGTTTTAGGGGTGTATTTAGTGTGTTTTATCAACACTTTTCATGCTCATTTCTTCACGCTAGCTAGTTTTCCTCTAGTTTGGTGTTTTATTGATGTTCTACTCATTTATTGCTTAAACAGGAAGAATAACACACCTAGGAATCAAGTAAACGAAGAGAGGAACACATGGGTGCAAACGGATTCAAAATCATAGCTAGAACGAAGGAGTTAGGCCATAATGAAGATTGATCTGGGTATATAACCCAAACCATAATAAGATCAACCTTCTGTCGAGTTTTGAGTGTTGGTCCGGGTTTGTGTCTGGAGAAACAAACCCGGACCAAAGCAGCGGCCACTTTTTGTTGATTTTTGAGGGTGGTCCATGTTTGTCCAAAGCAGAGCGCGAGATACTGACAATTTTAGAGAGTGGTCTGGGTCTTTTCCACGGACGGAAACCTGTACTCGAAAAATGAAGGGCAAAACTAGAAGAAGAAGAAGAAGGAGGAGAAGAAGAAAAAGGAGAAGGAGAAAAAGAAGAAAAAGAAAAGAAGGAGAAAGAGAAGAAGATCAAATATAGCGTGATTAATTATTAGAATTATCTTAAAAGTTACCCATAAAATATCTCCACCAATAAACCCAAATACCCCTATATTTTCATTAAAAATATCAAATATAGTGTGATTAATTATAACAAAACTACTAAAAATGTACTTTAATTATTATTTCTATATGAGGATGATTTTTGTTGAATTTATATAAACGAATTTGTATTAGTTTGATCTTTTCTTCTATACGTAACTTTAACCTACAATCTGCTTAAAAAAAAAAAAACTTTAACCTACAATGAATATCATCTAGTCATATTTTAAACTACAACTATATATAGTTAAAGATAACTACATTTTTTATACATCTAACAAATGAACTATTATATTGAAGTATTTTTATATATAATATTTGTTATATTATATTATGTACTATACATTGGTACATATGTAATGTGCAGTTTTCTTTTAGTATGTGCAACAACACTTATAGTATCAGCTATCCAGCTGAAGACTAAGAATTTGTGCAAGTAATTTACCCTAAATGATCCAGCTGGGCTAGGAGCCTGGGACCCTTAGCTGTATTTGCCCCCTTTCCCCTTAAACCCTAACCTTCTGTCTAAAACCTTCTCTCCGAAATCGGAGGTTTACGCGGTCTATATCGATCCGTCTCAGTTTACTAACCTGTTCCTTTCCTGGGTTCTTGAGATGCATCCGTTTTACCCCGGTATTCCGAGTCAGAATATCATAGCTGCCCTTTTGCAACAGGTGCTATTCTCTCTGCTCTCCACAAATTTGTGTTTACAATTATGTGTTTGAGTGACCTAGCTTGAGAAGTTCTTTTCTTGTTTTTTTTTTTTTTTTTTTTTAAATTTGTCTTTGATACCAATTGTTCGACGATTCTCCAGGGTAGTGGTAACTTCAACGCTGGAGTGCCTAATTCGAGTCAAGCGCAAATGCAGTCCCCAGCAGGATTTACTCCATACCCTCAAAATCAGCTTCCTTTCAACAACCTCATGCAGAACAATGGTTTTGTAAATCGGCCTGCTCCGCCAGATTACCGTCAGGGAAACTCCATTCCGGGGTCAGCTCCTATGTCCCACTTTCCTCAGCAGTCTCATGGTGGGTTCAACCTACCAGTCCCGAGTCCAGTTTCTGGACCATTGATGAGTGGGCCTTTCGGTGGTGTGGTTGCTCAGAATTCTAATCCCGGGCAATGGCAGGCAAATTCTTCCATGACTGGAATGAACCCGAATCCTGGCTTTGTGAACGGGCAATTTGAAACACAAAATCTGCTGCAGAATGTTGTTAACCTGTTGCTGCAAAATCCGTCTCAACTAAACAGCTTGGCTCAGATGGCTGGGTGTGGGAATCAGTTTAATCAGGCGGTAATTCCTCAGAACATGACCTTAGTTGGAAATCCCCAAGTTGATCTTTTACAGCAAATAGGTGCTATTCAACAACAAGCTAACCTGGGTCAGCTTAACTTGCCTCCGTCCATGCCAGGTGTGAATCAACCTATTCCACCAACTTCTGGATCATTGGTGCCTCAACAAACTCTGCCCGTGAGCTCGCAGGCGAGGCTTCAGTATAATACTCTTAATATTGCTTGCAAGTTCTCCTATCTTGGCATCATAATAATCTTTTCACCAATTTAACTCTTTTTCTTTTTCTAATCTCCCCGCATATTTTCTCAGTTATATGCAATATGCAATTTTAATCTGCAGGCAGCGTACAAGCTCTTCCTAATATTGCTTGCTAATTCTCCTAACGTGGCATGATTTTCGTATTTCAATTTGACCCCCTTTCCTATATTCTATTAAACCTTATATTCTTCTTGCTCTACAAAAATGTAATGTTAAAATACATTATACAAGCTTCCCTTTTTTCTTTTACATTCTGGGTGAGATAGAGACCTAGTAGCTTGTAGCCTGGGTGGCATTTGCATTGTCCATCTTATGTATTTTTTATATGCTCAACGTAATAAGCAATTGATAGTTTGTATCAATGTGTGAACTTATTGGTTTGAGTTTAGTTGAAGCACCCCAACCAGGGCTCAGCTTATATATTGCAGGGTTCATAGCATTTATGAATAACTTGCACATTTTATATTGTTTTTGGACTTTGTTTATGAATAACTTGCACAATGAAAATGCTTCAATTTCTGAACCAAGTACTTCAGTACTGCACACCATGATTGGTGTTAAAATAGTGTCATTATGTTAAAACATTATTGTACATTTCAGGCAAATGCGGGGAATCAAGGTGAAGCCAATGTTTCAAATCCAAACCACAGGCAAAATAGACCCTTCAAAAGGGAGCCTAATGAAAGTAAATTTAACTCAAGGTATGCTGAATCCATGTATGCTCTGGTTTAGAACGTTATTATAGCTGCTCTAAGAGACAACTGAATTGTTTCGATGATGATGCATACCTACAGAAACAAGTTTCAGAAGACCCAGAATCAGCTTGTTCATGAAACTAATGGTAAGACAAACTTTTCCATGTGTAGTGTTATATACTGCACTGATTGGTCTGAATTTAGATCTATATCTATTTTACATCATGGCACATCTAGAATAAGGAAAATTCTGCTAGTGAAATGTGCATAAACTCTTGAGCTATGTCTTGGAATTATTAGTCATTATTCTAATTGCAGTAATGCATTAATCCTTGTTATAGATGAGGTAGTCTGGAAGATCAATGTTTTTCATTCTTAATGAAATTAATTTCTTTTCTCGAGTAGCCAATTGGAACCCTGAAAGAAATCATGGCCCTCAAAAATCACCCAATGAATCCAAGGGAAGTAAACGCAGGTAACCATATTTTGCACCTGCGATTACGTGTTATGTTTTTGGTGCAGTGTTCTAGCTGTTTTGTGTTTTCTTTTTCTATCAGTATGGCTTGACAACATTTTGTGATTATGTGCTTGCATATTTTTTCCTGGCTTTCAAATAAAAGGTCTCTTGCTTCACTATATACACCACAAGAAATTCAGCAATGGTGTGAGGAACGGAAGAAGAACTATCCAACAAAAGCCAATGTGGAAAAGGTCTGCATGAATTTGTTTGTAACACTATTAGAATTAGGCGTTATCCTGGTACTGATGCGTGATTGATCCTGTGGCATTCAGAGGCTGGTGTCAAATGCAAAAAGCTCTGAAGATGCTAGGAATGAAGCTAAGTTGCGACGTGAGGTACATATGCTGAGAATTAGCATCTCGGTGTTACATTACATTGAATATATTTGTTTCTTGTGTTTTGATCTTGATTGTTATTTATTTTTGAAGGAAGTCCTTGTTGAGCTGTTAGGTTGTTGAATGATAGCTCTAAGATTTATTATCATTTTCTAAAGTAGGAGAAATCTATGAGATGTTCTCTAATGAGACTGACCTGACAACTATGTTACTTGGTTTCTGTAGATGAGATGTACTATGTCGAGCTAAAAATCTGATCTCATTGCATTTTAAAGTATCTAACTTTTCTTATATTCAGTCCATTCAACCAGAACTTTAAAAATGAAGCTATGCTTTTGTTTTTTTTTTCTTCTTGATTTTATGCAGCGACTCAAGGAGATTCTGGCAAAACAAGCTGAGTTGGGTTTTCAAGTGCCAGAGATCCCATCACATTACCTCTCCAGTCCAGATCCCAAAGGAAATGGAAGAGGAGGGACAAGGCCTAACAACAGAAATGACAGATTTCAGAAAAGGCCTTTCAACAAGAATGGCAAATTTCAGAGCAGGTATAACAACAAAAGAAAAGGGTATAATAATCAACATGAGAAAAATGAATGCTCCACTGAGTCTAGGGAAGGAAATCAGAATTCCTTCAGAAAAGATTTGCCCAATAATGCTTCTTCTAGGAACCGCGGTCACGAAGAGGGTAATTTGTCAAAGAAGAATTCAAGGAAGCCGAGTCTACTAGAGAAGCTTCTCGAGACAGATGTGAAAAGGGATAAGAGCCATCTTCTGCAGGCGTTTAGGTTCATGGTGATGAATTCGTTCTTTGATGACCGCTCTTTAGAGAATTCAAGTGAGCTGAAATTCCCACAGGTTATAGCGAAGGAAGATGCTCATGCTGTTGAAGGTAAAGAAAGCATATCTGAGGTAGTAGGCTGTGAAGCGATGGTTGATGGATTCGGTGATGATACTTGTGATTTTCATGAGAATGCCGGAGCTGGGAAATTGGATTTTGCTAGGGGGGAGCAATCAAAGAAATATGAGGCAGAGGAAGGGGAGCTCACCGAGTAGAAAATCATTTTTGTTGGGCTATAAGTTTGAAACCCTTTTTTTGGTTGAATTGTATGTAATCCACATTTTGGTGGAATCCCATTTCTTCAGAATTAGAACAGTCTTTTGCTGCTAATGTATCTATGGTTGCAATAATGTGTTTATTGATGTATATAGATTTCTAGTTATTATTATACATCGTTGCATGGATGAAACCATTGATTACATTACAATCTAGGTCTTACACGCATAAAAGACAGTGATGCGGTTTTAGAACTTAAACTGCATCTCTGGAGTGTAACCTAGCTCGTCGAGGTGAGCTTTCATAGCGTTGTTCATAGCTGGAGGGCCGCACATGAGAATCTGATCCATGAAAAGAATCTATAGAAATTAGGAAATGACAAACAACAGAAGGCCTGATGAGTTTTAGTCTGTAGAAAAAGGGTTTCCAATTAGATTGAGTTCTGACCATGATGTCAGATGCTGGTGGTGGACAATGTTCCTGGATCATCTCCTTGTTTATATGCCCAGCTCCGCCCTTCCACTCTTGAGGAGGCTGCTAAACACGGAAACAGATGAAAAAGAAGATGGAGGAAACTATTATTTTTTATTTTCTTACTGTTAATATGGGAAATTTCTGTAACTCACCTGAGTAAGAACATAATAAACCTTGAACTGATCTGGATACTTCCCGACTAAGCCATCTAATTCCTCCTGTATGCAAGCGGTATTCAAAACGATTACACAGCTTTGTCTTTCAAAGAATATAGAAGAATTGCTTAACACAATACCTTCAGCAGAATGTCATGAGCAGTTGTGTTGGCATAAAGAAGATGGATTTTTGTGTTGTCCTTAGGATTCTCTAGGATCGCTCTTGTTACCTGCAGAAACGGTAGCCAAATGACCACCAATCCGTCCACGAAAACAGAATGAAAATTTGCGTCTGTAAGTTCCCAGAAATGAACATTTTCATTTGTGAATTTGACGCTGCTGAAACTGTGCTTAATTTGAAGACCGCAGGGATGGATTACCTGAAACATAGGTGTAATTCCAGTGCCCCCACGATCATACCGAAAGATTAACTTGACCCAGCTTATACTTGAACTTCCCCTGCATTATCAAACCGTCTGTTACAGTTGATTACAAAATCGAGCACTTCTCTGGCAATATCTGATAAATAAGAAGCCAGCGAGATGTCTGTATTTACCTCTGGTCCTCTAACAGGCAATTAATCTCCCTCCCGCATCTCTCTGAATGGTGTGACATTCGGCCTTTGGTACATCTACAGTACAACCCACATAGAAAGGAAGTAGTAAAACCACATCAAAATGATTTTTAAAGCAAGCAGAACTTTCCCAGAGTGAGTGTTTAATTACCTTGACGACAAGCTCAAGTATCCACGATCAGAGTCCAGGGTACTGGGGTATAGGGCTTCGTTATCTCATTGCCCTGGCTATCGTTTCCCTCAAATACATCATCATGCCCATTTGTTATAGAAAGGTTCATCAGTGTTTTAAACCTGCAGATGATTACATTAAAAGAAAAGCATTATACCTGCATCTGACATGTTGACCGATAGGAAGACCCAAACAGAGTCAGGGGCCGAAGTGCCAAATCTGAACTTAGCAGTGTTGTGGGTAAGTTGAGTCCTTTTAACCAACTTAAAATCCTTGTATCTCTCTGGGTCTAGGCACCCTGCTGTCAATCAACAACATATTATTACAACATAAGGTTAGCAATTGGGCAGAATCATAACAGCAATAATGTTGTTTGATGCTGTTATTACTGCAAGACATAAGAAGAAGAAAAGTAGGCAGGCCTTTGGGACTGTATCTGGGACGAAGCCAGAAGAATCCGATGAGAAAGACTACAAGGGCTGGTAATATATCTTCATAGCCGAGATACCCATAAGTACTTTTGAAGGCATTTTCCACCCATAGAGACAATTTCGCAAAGGGATCATCAAGTATGTGCTGCATACTGACTGAGAGCAAAGACAAGTATTCCTGTGAAGACGATCTGGAGCTAAAACTGGAATGATGAGTGAATGTATATAAGCACACACTTGACGGAATGGTGGGATAAAAACAGGGAATTTCATGATCTTTCTGACATGACAACACACCACCATCTGCGGGAGGTGAGAAGGGGATATTCTTTACTTGTGACATGTGGGTATGCGCTGCTGCAATAACACGCTATGCCTCTCGTCTCAGAATCACCCTTTTATGACTAAATTATACCAAGTTTTCTGTCATGATATTTTTATTCGTATAGTTAATCTGCAGTTTTACAAATGTGATTAATAAAATCATAAAGAAAGAACATAATCTGATCTCATCAATGGAAAAATTGCAAGGTTAATGAATGAGTTCACCTTTCGAATCAAGTACTCGAATCCAAGACAACCAGCTTTCGCGTTACGAGATTACATTGGAATTGGATAACCCACTGTCAGTGTAACGTTGAATTCGTCTACTGGGAAGTTGGAACCTCGATTTAAAACGAGCGCGGGTAGCAGTTGGTAGTCAGTCTTCCATGTTAGAACTTAGAAATAGTGTTACTATGATTCAAACAACTCTCTTCTCTTTCTTTCACCATTTGTTCTATTAGCAGAAAAGATGGACATGGTTCATAATTCAACACCAAACTGGAAATGCAGATAGTAGGAGAGGATTCTGATTGTCGATGTATGGGTCTCCCTCCTGTTAATTTGTACTTATAAGTAATTTGAGTTATTGATGAGGTTAATTAGATTGACATGGAATCCAACTTTCGGACATTTTTTTTTCGAACTCAACTTTCGGACTTGGTCAGATAAAAGGATACCAAAACCAGTATGTGTAAAAGCGTTGATGTGTCATGTGTGTGATAGGGTGAGAATCGAGAAAACCAAATGAGGAAAGTTTTGTATTGTATTGATTGTATACATGTGCGGCTACAGTATTATATAAATAGTAGGGTTTTCCGGTTCACAATGTAATGGACTTTTACACAATGGGCTTATTTTATTCTGTTGGGCTAGGCGCTTGTTATGTGCCTTATTATCCTCCTGAGATTAAGATGAATCTTAGGCCTGGTAAGAGTTTGGTGAGCACTGAGCATGTCCGCAGTCTGGTCAGTTGTGTGAATAAATTGAATTTGTAGAGTTTTGTTTGCAACCTTCTCCCATACGAAATGAAAATCTAAGGTCACATGCTTAACTCTAGAGTGCAGAACTGGATTTGCAGCCAAGTACGTTGCTCCAAGGTTATCACACCACAATACGGGAGGTGAGTGAAGAAATACCCCTAGATTCGCCATCAATTGCTGAATCCAAATCAACTCGCAAGTCCCGTGAGCTAAGGAACGGTACTCTGCCTCTGTCATTGAGCAAGCGATGGTTGGTTGTTTCTTGGACTTCCAAGACACAAAATTTTTGTCGTGGAAAACACAGAAGCCGATGGTGGAGCGACAGTTCTCAACATTTCCAGCCAGTCGGCATTAGCATATGCCGATAGTTGCAAACCGGAGAGAGCAGAGATGAAGAATTTGAAGGTGCTTGTCGAGTTCAGGTAATGTAATATTCTCTTTAAAGCTTTCCAATCATGCTCCTTAGGATTATGCATCTGTTGACATAGACAATTTACTGAATATGAAACCTATGGCCGGGTTAGGGTTACATATTGTAGCTCACCAATTAAACTATGAAAAAGAGTTCGATCTGTGAATATAGGGCTATTAGGGTCAGAAGAGCTGATCAAACGGGTGGGCAGGCCGGGTTCGGGCCGGGCCAACGTTAAATTTTAGGCCCTAACGGGCCTATATATTTGTCTAAGCCCGGTTTTAATTTTTTTTCGGGCCGGGCCGGGCAAGGCCCGGATTTATTTTAATAGTTGCCATTGCCCGGCCCAGTTTTATATTTTTTTTGAAAAAATATAGATTAGTTATAATATTAATATATTAATTATAATATGTTATATGTTGTATATAATATTAATAGATATTATATATAATTTAAATAAATAGTAAAAGGTATTATATAAAGTTAAATTAAATATATACTCCCTTATGTTATCAATACTTGATTTTCTAGCTATAAGCACAAGAATTAAAGACGAAAAAGTTAGACTATTTTGCCCTTAATTTTTGCATTGGGAATTGAAATATTTTGAAAAGTAGAGTTGTGAAATAAAAGATGAGGGATAGAATTGAAAAGTAGATGACAAAAAAGATTAGAATACGTTATATTTTGAAAATAGTGAAATGACCCAAATAATCATATATTGAGAACAAGAGAGAGTATAATATTATATTGATAAAACTATATAAAATAATAAACTGGGCCGGGCCGGGCTTAGTTGCGGGCCTAAAATTTTGCCAAAGCCCGGCTGAGTTTTTCGTTTGGGCCTGATTTATTGTCCAAGCCCGCCCGAATTTTTTTTCAAACGGGCTTTTCGGGCTTTATTTTCGGGCTGGGCCGGATTAGGCCACTGGGCCGGGTCAGTCCATTTCTGTTGTATTCCACCTGAATACCCAAAAGATAGTGAATGGATCCAAGATCCTTCATTGGAAAGGTAGATGATAGACAAGAGATAAATATGTGAACAATAGTGGAGGAGTTCCCCGCCAAAATAATGTCATCCACATATATTAAAGCAAGGAGAGTCTCTATTCCATACTTGTAGAAAACAATGAGGAATCAACCTTTGAATTTGAATCCCATAGACACCAAAGCATCACTTAACTTAGCAAACCAAGCCCCAGGGGCTTGTTTCAACCCATAAATGCTCTTCTTGAGCTTGTATACATGGTCAGGGTAGAGGGGGTGGATAAATCCAGGGGTTGGGACATAAAACACATTCTTTTAGATCTCATTGTAAGAATTCATTCTGAATGTCTATCTGGTGTATAGGCCAAGATTGAGTGACTGCCAAATCTAGGACTGTACAAATGGTAGTTGGCTTCACCACCGGACTGAATGTGTGTGTAATCAATGCCTTCAGCTTGACTATAACCCCTAACACCCAAACATGCCTTTCTTCTTTCAAATGTACCATCAGATTTATTTTTTTCAAAATCCACTTCACTCCTAGGACATTAGCACCCGTAGGTTTTGGCACCAGCTCCCAAGTGTTTGTTTTAAGTAAGGCTCAAACTCAGAAAGCATAGCTTGTATCCATTGGGGGTAGTGAAGAGCTTTTTTAAACGTGGGTTCATCAGGAATATTAGTGGGATCAATTTGAGTGTTGCGTAGCTGGAGCCAATGAATGGTGCCATCTTGACACGCCAAAGGTTTTCTTATATTTTGTTTCCCTTCAGTAATCATGGGGTGAAGGTTTCGAATTGAGGTAGAGGGTGAGGAATCAGAGATAGGGGGGATGATTGAGAGGAAGGGAGAGAATTATTTGTGGAGGTAGGAGGATGAGTATGCACAGGGCTGAATTTTGTGAAAGATATATGGGGAGAAGGTGAATCTGTTGGCTCATATATTGGATTTTTGGTTGAGGAGTAGAGGGTTGAGGAGAGTCATAGTTGGGCAGGGAGAATTAATAGAGGGGATGTGGCAATATATGTGATTGGGGCAAGATCTGTGGGCTTAGGATTTGGTGGAGCTAGAGAAGGATAGGGACAAATGGATTAATTGAATAGGACATCACATGAAAGGAAGATTTTTCTCCTTGGGTTCATAACAGAGATACCTTGTGGAGTTAGGGCCATAACCCAAAAATATACACTGAGTGGATATGAAGCATAGCTTGTGCTTGTTGAAGGATTTCAGGTTTAGCCAGCAACTGCACCCATAGACCCTTAATTTAGAGTAATCAGGAACCTTGCCAAATAACATTTCATAGGGACTTTTCATATGTAAAACAATAGAGGGAGTTATGTTGATTAGGTAAACAATGGTAGTGAAGGTTGTCCCCTAAAATTCATAGGGTAGAAAAGCATGGGCTAGCATGGCAAGGCCTTGATCCACAATTCTTCTATGTCTGGTTTCAATCAAACCATTCTAGGCATGGGAGTAAGGGCAGGTGAGTCAGGGTAGGATTCCTTTTTCTTTAAAAACCTTAATCATTGGCTGAAATTCACCACCCCTATCACTCTGTATGACCTAAACAATGGCTGAGAACTGTGTAGAAACATAGGCTAAAAAATTTGTAATCACCTTAGTGACACTAGATTTCAGAGGAATCACAAAGAGCCATGTGTATTTAGTGTATGCATCAACAACTGATAAGTAATACCTTCCTCCATTAATAGTCAAAACTGGAGCAGGTCCCTAAACATCAACAACAAGAAGTTCTAAGGGTTTAGAGTAAGAGGTATTTCTCAGGGGGGGGGGGGGGCATTTTCCCCTTATAACATCCTAGACAACTCTCAACATCTAAAACAGTGCTACTAACAGGGAGTTTAAACTTATTCAAAGTGTAACTAGTCACCCTTAAGAAGGGATGACGTAAACGTAAATGCCAAATGATAGAAGTGGTCTTGCTTATGGTGTGAGCTTGAGGTGGAGACTGGGAATGAGTGGTGGTGTGAGGTTAAAGTGAAAGGTGATAGAGCCCATGTTTAACTCCTCCCGTGACCAGAGTTCTCCCCGTGTCATTGTCCTTGATAAGAAAATAAAGGGATGAAATTCAAAATACACATTATTGTCAATGGCAAACGACCTAACAAAGAGCATATTTTTTGTAAGTTCAGGAACATAGAAAATTTTGGACAAGGTAAAGTGTGGTGAGAGTGTGGTGAGGTGAAATTTGCCTGAACCAGTATTGTGAAGGAAGAGTAGTACCGTTACCAAGAAGAATGTCATCTGAACCTGTGTAAGGTTGTGTTTCCTGGTTTAGATTGCTCAGTTGGTTTGTGAAGTTATCAGTAGCTGCAGTGTCTGGGAATCAGTTCATGTCTTGGGTAGTAGTTGAGGTGTAGTTAGCATTGAAGGTGTTAGGGGGAATGGTTGAAAGGAATGATTAAACCTGTGGTAGCAAACAACTACTGTATGACCCATTTTGTTACAGACGTGACAACAAGGTCTAGTGTTTGTCTTGCCACTGAAAGTAGTATTTGAGTTGTTGTTTCTATTGTAGCCACCTCCTCTGTTGTATCCCCGACCCTAGCTAGAACCTCCTCTGTTGTTTCTACAAGTGCTCTTGGAGGTTTGATTTAGGGAAGGGTTTTGAGTGGTTGTGGTGTTTGCTAATAACTGGACATAGGAGTTATTTGAGGCCTGAATAAAGTCATGGTTTAGTAGGTGACTGTAAATCTGTTGGGAGGAAAGAGGATCAGGGCGCATAGAAAAGGATGTCTGAACAACCTCATATTCAGGGTCAAGCCATGAAATGATGTAGGAGCATAACTGGCCATCAGTAAGGGGTTCTCATGTAGCTGATAAACTGCTATCCAACCTTCTCTTTTTCTTAAAATATTATGTGACAGTCGCTACCTTTCCTGGTATTCCCCAACTGAACTCTAACTTGCATAGCTGTAGCAGCCGATTATGCTGAAACATTTCTTTAAGAACTTTCCATGTTTCAGCAGTGGTAGAACAATCAACAACATTTCCTATTATTGATTCAGACAGAGATGTATTTATCACTGACATTACCAGTTGGTCGTATTGCTCCCAGGTTGCCAGCTCTGAATTTGGCTGATTGTTCACCATAACAGCCGGTTTTGGCTTAGATCCATCAATCTATCCAAATAAGCCATGTCCCCGTAAGTAAGGCTCAACTTGTTTGCGCCATGTGGGGTAGTTTTCTGAACTTAGTTTGATGAAATTGGACATGGGATATTAAAGAAGGCATGGATAACGAAGTATTCGTCAATGTTTTACTAGATGATGCTTCGTTGTGTGTGACGCCCAATGTAGATCCTATTGATCCAGGTGAAGACGTCATTGAAGCTAACAATGAAACAAAAATTTGGAAGAAAAACGCCTGGGTAGCTCGGATACCATAAAAGCGTTGATGTGTGTGATAGTGTGAGAATCGAGAGAACCAAATGAGGAAAGTTTTGTATTGTATTGATTTCTGATGTATACATGTGCGGCTACAGTATTACCTACTTATAGTAGGGTTTTTCAGTTTATAATGTAATGGACTTTTACAGAGATATGTAAAGAATGAGCTTATTTTATTCTGTTGGGCTAGGCCCACTGTTATGCGTCTTATTAATGTGTTGGAGTATTATCTTCATCTTTTTCTTTCTAAAATTTATTTATTTGTTTCCCAAATCCGCTAAAAATCACATCATTAATACTTCTTAAATTCGATTTTAAGGCCCTGTTTAGATAACTCTTTGATAATCTATGTTTAAAGAAATAAAGAGTAAAAATCAGAAAAACAAACAAACCTGATATAGGGGATCGCATATTCGAGGATACGGGCTCACACCAACCATTGTGGCTTGTTACGGCAGTCGACCTAACATATTAATGATAAGAAATTTTTTATTAATTTTAAATAGTTGTACTTTTTAATATATAGATCTAAACTGAAAAAAAATTATGTTATTGTTCAACTAAATTCAAACTATTTGAAACAAGATCAATTATGGTAATGTTTTTAGGGATTTGCTTCCCTCTTTGCGTTAATATAAAAATACATTTTTAGAATGTTTTTCAGAAATATTATTATTTTAATTCTATCAGCGTTAATATGTACTACATAGTGAGGTTTTCTGATGTTCATAGGAGACAAATGAGGAACAACATCTAAATTAACTGAAAAGTACGATGGGTTTGTAGCTTGCTTTAATAGGAGGGATCTTACTTAATTTATCTTAGATAAAATCATTAGGAAGGGATCAATATAATATCTTAGACAACTAAAAAGCAACAAACATTGTATTCCACATAAAAAATTTATATCTCAAAATTATAATTTCTAAGACAAAAACCTTAATCACAATATTCTTAAATCCTTAAACTATTAATATGGTGCTTTTTAATTTATACAATTCTAGACTTTAAATCTTAAAATTTAAGTTCAAAACATTACATTATATAACCTAAATATTTATCTTAAAATCTAAACTTTTAGGACTTGTATGCTATTTGGAGTATTAACTACAACTAATTTAGAATTATTTGATGTTATTTCTAGTTTCTTAATTAAATTTTAATTTTTAAATATAAAAATTCATAAAAATAATAACATATATTTTTATACATATTTTGATTAAAAATAAGTAATTATATTTTAATTGAAATAAAATAAAATAAAGTATACACATGTAAAGTATTTCTATTAAAGGATATTTAGTAACATGTTTAAAATTTAATAAAAAATTAAAATTTACTTTAGAAAAATACAAAATAAATAGATAATTTTTTGTTTTGTTTTGTTTTGGAAAAGAGGTGAAAACCGAAAAAAAAGTAACCAAATAAATGTTGATTAATTAAAAAAGAGTGTATAGAGGGAATCTTTGGTAATCAATTTAGGCAAATAGGTAGCATTTGCTTGTCATCCCCTTCCCTCTTTAAGTTTCTATGTCATTTTATCAAGCATGAGAATAGAAGACGTTTTACTGTCATTGCCCATATTCATTCTCATTCCTCAAACCAAGCACCCCTTTCACATAACAGTAGAATAGCCATGAAGTGTCCAAAGAATATATAAGGTTGATATCTTATTCAATATGTGTATACTAGTACATTTTATAGACATACTATATAATATTATATTGAAAATCTCAGTTACATCTTATAATGTTACTGTTTAAAAAATGTACCTTGAGAATCGAACAAATTCCTTCCCTTATAATTCTATCCAATCACAGTTGTCTAGCTGATATCTTACTACTAACTATGATGAAGCTTGGTGATTGCTTCATTATGCATACAAATTTAATTTATCAATGATTACTGAATGGTCTAGCAAGAAGAAATGTTTCACTAAATGATTACAGTTTACAGAACTGTACTATAATCTTACAGCTACCTAGGATGAAACTCAGTGATTGATTCATCAATTATTGATTGGTCTTTTGATTGACCAGAACGCTCTGAACTGGTTTGTTTGGAGGTGGATGAGTATAACACTAAAGCTGGTCTACTAGTCGTCACAAACTAGGTTGCACAGAAACGGCTGGGTTTAGGAGTTTCCCGTTTCTGAAACGTTTCGGAAACGAGAAACGGTATGAAACGCGTTTGAAACGTTTCAGAAGGTAACTGTTCAAAATCTGAGACATTTCGGTAAAAGTGAAACGTTTCATCTAGTGTTTTGAAACGTTTGGAGAGTCAAAATCGTTGACTACCGCGTTTCCTAACCAACACACTGAGATTTGCGGTATATTTGAAGCAAATTTAAAAGAAAAAACAGAAGTCTAATTAAACCTACTTTCCCAATTCGCTGATTTGTGGTCTGCCTAGCCCTAACTTGCGTTGTTGATGAAAACGAGAGCTTTGGAGATTTTTTTTGCTGTCGTGTAGAGAACAAGGCTGCTGCTGCCGCTAAAGACTAGAGCATTAGCTGTTGCGGCTGACAGGGATACCGGCGGTGACTGGATATCGACGAGGACGGGGACTTTGGTATCAATTTTGACCTCTGCCTATTATTGTTACGGTTGTAGACGAGAGCAACAGGATTGTACTGCTTAGAGCCTGAGATTAGCTGTTACAGCAATGTAACAGTGCAACAGAAGAGTAATGAGATAGAAGATCAGACAGAAAAGAACCATGGAAGGAAAACTAGTGTTCTTGAAACACCAATTTCACTAACCTTGCAAGCTGCCGAAGATAGCCAGCTTGGCAAAGGGAGACGAGACCGAGAGAGAAAGGAATAGAATGTGATTTGTATTATGAATGTATTATTGTTACAATCAGTCATAGCTATTTATAGTATTGTGCCAGCTAGGACAGCAACTAATTATTAACATCTTGTAACAGAATACTATCTTGCAATGTAACAGTGTTATTCCCATAACAGATCTCCCCTCCTTAAGAACCTTGTCCTCAAGGTTCAAAGTCAGTGAATCGACGAAGTAAATCGTAGTAAAATTCCCAAGTTGCCTCTTCCACTGGTAAGTCAGTCCATTTGACTAGAACCTGAGTAGCAGCTTGACCATGTCGATTCACCATTCTGCGTTCTAGGATGCGTTCTGGTTCATGGACCAATGCATCAGATATAGAATCTGGTAACATTGTTGAAGTAGAGCTAGTGCCAACCTGTGCTTTGAGTTGGGAAACATGAAAAACTGGGTGTATAGAAGAAGAAGGAGGTAAGTCCACCTTGTATGCTAGCGTACCACATTTGTCAAGAATCTGGAAAGGCCCAAAATATTTGGGTGCTAATTTCTGATTAGGGCGATGGATAACAGTATGTTGTCGATATGGTTGCAATTTAACAAACACCCAATCTCCAATCTCAAACTCACGATCAGTGCGATGGCGATTGGCCTGCTGCACCATTCTATGTTGAGCCCTCATCAGATGGAATTTTAACACTAGTAACATATTCTCCCTCTCCTGTAAACATCTGTTTACAGTGGCCACTTTCGATTCACCCGGTAGATAGGGTAAATGTTGAGGAGGTGTCTGAGAATAAACCACTTCGTAAGGGGACATTTGAGTAGCTGAGTGAAATAAGGTGTTATACCAAAATTCGGCTAAGGGTAAGAATTTACTCCATAGACGCGGTTTGTCACTACACATACAGCGTAAATATGTTTCCAAACATCGATTCACCACCTTAGTCTGCCCATCAGATTGAGGGTGGTATGAACTGGAAAAATTTAGCTCAACTCCTTGAGTAGCAAACAGCTCTTTCCAAAACTCACTTAAGAAAACCGTGTCTCGATCACTTATAATAGATCGAGGAAACCCATGGAGTTTGAAGATGTTATCCAGGTAAGCTTGCGCCACTGAGAGTGCTGTATAAGGGTGTTGGAGGGCAATAAAATGCACAGCTTTACTGAATCTGTCAACCACCACTAGTATTACTGATTTCCCAAATGATTTAGGCAATCCATTAATAAAATTGAGAGACATGTCTTGCCAAACTTCATTTGGAATAGGTAAGGGCTGTAGTAGGCCAGGTGAGGCTGTAGTGTCGTACTTACAGCGCTGGCAAACATCACAAGCACGAACGAAAGCTTGAATCTCCTTACTCATACCTTTCCAGTAAAAGAGATCCTTTGTTCTTTGATGTGTCACATCACGACCAGAATGTCCACCCATACCTGAACTGTGCATCCACTGTAATACCTTTGTTCTGATATTTCCATGAGCAGGTAGAACAATTTTACTCTTGCGTCTCAAAATTCCATGAGCCCAAGAATAATGTTTGTGAGAATCTTTCTGAGCTTCCAAATCTGTAATAATTGCTTGTGTAGCAGCATCTGAAGCATAAGCATCCTTTATCTGTTGCAACATATCAGATTCTATGACAGATAGAGACATAGAAAGAATTTCGGATCCTTCTACTCGAGACAGCGCATCAGCTGCTAAGTTCTCCTTTCCTGCTCTGTATTGTATTTCATAATCAAATTTTAACAACTTTGGAAGCCACTGTTGTTGAATTGGGGTGTTAAGCCTTTGCTCCAGTAAGTACTTAAGGCTTCTATCAGTTTTAATCACAAAGTGATTGTGTAACAGGTAATGTCGCCATTTAGAAACTGCAAACACAACAGCTAACAACTCCTTCTCATATATGGACATAAGTAACTGCTTCCCTTGTAGATGGCGACTAATAAAATCCAATGGGTGACCTTCTTGCATAAGAACTGCACTTATACCAGACCCGTAAGCATCTGTCTCAACCACAAAAAGCTTATCAAACCTTGGCAGTGCTAGCATAGGAGCTTGACAGAGAGCTGCTTTCAGTTTATTAAAAGCATCAGTAGCTTCGTCTGTCCAAATAAAAGCATCTTTCTTGGTAAGGACTGTAAGAGGGCGTGCAATGGTACCAAAATTTTGCACAAACCTGCGGTAATAACCAGCTAACCCTAGAAACCCTCTTAACTGCTTAAGATTCTTGGGAAGTGGCCAATCTTCCACTGCCTGAACCTTCTTAGGATCTGTGGTAATACCATCTGAAGAAATGTAATGCCCTAGGTATTCCACCTTATCAGTAGCGAAGGAACATTTACTGAGTTTAGCAAATAGCTGATGCTGCCTCATAGTGTCAAAGAGTTGTTGTAGATGCAATAGATGAGTCTCAAGGGATGCACTGTATATCAGAATATCATCAAAGAAACCCAACACAAACTTCCTCAAATATTCTCTGAAAACAGCATTCATAAGGCCTTGAAAAATGGCTGGAGCATTAGTTAGCCCAAAGGGCATGACTAAATATTCAAAGTGCCCAGAATGAGTTTTAAATGCCGTTTTAAATGCATCATCGGTATGCATCCGAACCTGGTGATAACCAGCTCTAAGATCGATCTTAGAGTATACTGCAGACCCACCAAGCTCATCCATGAGATCTCCCATTAAGGGAATAGGAAATCTGTCCTTGACTGTCACGGTGTCAAGCTTCCTGTAATCAACATAAAGTCTCCATGTTCCGTCTTTCTTTTTAACTAACACCACGGGTGAAGCATAGGGACTTGAGCTGGTCCTGATTATACCTTGAATCAACATCTCCTTGACAATCTTGTCAATCTCATTTTTATGATGAACATAATAGCGATATGGCCGTTGATTGACAGGATTGGCTTCAGCAAGGAAAGGAATGGTGTGATCATGCCCAGGACGAAAAGGAGGTAAACTTGTGGGTTCTTGGAATATATCAGCATACTCTTTTAATAATAGTGCGAGGCCAGGATGGAGGTGGTTGTTTTCTGTTGTGACAGAATAAACCTGAACTGGAGTCTCAAGCACAAAATCTGTAATATACAGCATTGATAACTGAATTCCACTGTCGAGCTTACGGCAAAGCTTCCTAGCTTTGATTTCTCGTACAGAACCAGAATGAATTCCGTTTAAGATCAACTTCCTATTTCCCACCTGGAATTCCATCACCAACTTGCGAAAATCCCAAGTAATAGCCCCCAATTTCTCAAGCCACTGAATTCCCAATACCATGTCACAGCATCCCAATGGAATTACCATGAAATCTGCCTCAAACTCCACATCCTGAAACTTCCAGTGAAACTTATCCACCTTACCATCCACCTGAAGGGTAGTACCATCTGCAACCGAAACTTTGATATCACTCACAGGTTGCAAATGATATCCTAGCTTTTGAGCCACAGATTTGTCCAAGAAGTTGTGCGTACTGCCCGAATCGACTAAGATGAATAAAGGACGCTTAGCATGAAATCCTTTTACCCGCATAATACGGTAAGTAGATGCTCCTGCTAGTGCGTGAACAGAGATGTGCAGTTCTTCCTCCTGAACATCTTCTTGAGGAATTTCCTCCAAACTCTCATCTTCCTCTTCACATTCAAGAAGGTAGAGTTGAGCTTTTTTATGTTTCAAATGGTGGCCTGGGGTATACTTCTCATCGCAGTAGAAACAAAGACCCTTAGCTCGACGGTCATTCATTTGCTCCGTCGTCAAGAACTTTTTAGGAGCAAAGATTTCTTTACCTTTCTTCGCTTGAGTCTTTCGAACGTCGAACTCCTTCGGAGTAGGCAACAGCCCTTTCGCAGATGGATTGGTCGCCGGATTCCTTACCGACTGCCAACTTGGAACACCAGCACGACACTGATGTGCTTTTTCATAAAGGCGACCTAATAACAAGCACTGCTGAATCGTACGGGGTTGAAACATGCGAACATGCATTTGCGTATTGTTACGCAGTCCGGCCAGGTAAGCACTCACCAGGTAGTCTTCTGGCAGAGAAACTCGAGTACGTATGAGCTCGAATTGGCTGTGGTACTCCAAAATCCCTTCTGTCTCCTGTAGAGCTTTGAGCTCCGCAATCGGATCGTCCAAGATTTCACCGAAGCGTTCTTTAACAGCTTCCTTGTATAATGACCAGTCGCGACTCAATGCTTGCCCGCTACAGATTGAACCATCGACTGATGCCAGGAGGCCGCAACGGAGTCGAAATGGATTGACGCAATACCGACTTTCGATTCCTCCGGCGTATGATCTATAGCAAAGAACTGTTCAACCTTGAACAGCCATTCTTTCACCTTTTCCTCATTGAATCGAGGGAAATCTAGTTTTGCCAGACGTGTTACACCGGAATAGGAGTTACGACGACTGGACGTCTCACCAGAAGAGCGATCAGACTCCACTGGATGCCGATTGGTTCCCGACGTGTGCACGTGCAATGCCTCAAAAAGTTCAGCGATGCTTCTGTCCATCTTAGCATTTTGCTCCGTAATGCTCTGTTCCATCTTAGCATGTTGCTCCGTAATCAAGGCCTAGATCTGAGGCTGGAACGTTGCTTCCAATTCCTTGACTGCCTCTCGGATCAATTGGCTGTTACGTGTCTCCGCCATTTGTCACAGAATCACTAGATTCTGATACCTATGTTACAGCAATGTAACAGTGCAGCAGAAGAGTAAATGAGATAGAAGATCAGACAGAAGAAGAACCATGGAAGGAAGAAACTAGTGTTCTTGAAACACCAATTTCACTAACCTTGTAAGCTGCCGAAGATAGCCAGCTTGGCAAAGGGAGACGAGACCGAGAGAGAAAGGAATAGAATGTGATTTGCATTATAAATGTATTATTGTTACAATCAGTCATAGCTATTTATAGTATTGTGCCAGCTAGGACAACAACTAATTATTAACATCTTGTAACAGAATACTATCTTACAATGTAACAGTGTTATTCCCATAACATTAGCTTGAGTATAACGTTGGTGTCCGACAGAATACAAGAAAAGTAGAAACATTGAATTGTTTTACTATGAAGTATGCGCGGCTCTCTTTCTATTTGATAAAATACAAGGCTTAAGGATGAGTGGATCTAATTGCCGGTTGGTATATCCGTATATATGTGCAGAGTGAAACATATGCAGAATAAACAAGACAAGAAAGATAGAGTATGCTGCTTGTGGTTTATTCTCAATTCCATGGCAAGTCAGTGCAAAAATATGGAGTACATTAATGTTTGTTAACTTTATTTTGGCTGTATATATGCTTATTATATTTTTATTGCCGTTTCCGTTTCGGATGTATTTTAGGGCGTGGATTAGGTGACGGAACTCCATTCTCCGTCCGCACGACGGAAAGTTTTTTTTTTCATTTTTTTTGTTTACACGGAGAAACAACCTTTATGTAAATTTTATTTTCTTTTACTATTCATGGGTATATCCCATCAATTTTTTTGTTTGTTATTGACGTCTCATCTTTTATACAAATTTGTTTTTGTTTTTTATTTAAAAAATGTTAAGTGTAATCATTTTGTCCTTTTAATAATACATTCCGTAATAATATAGTTGTTAATAAAATAATTCACTAATTATATAAAAACATTATTTGACTATATTCATATATGTATGATTATTAAATATTATTTATTTAATTTGATAATATTTGTTGATGTACATATATCCTGATTGAATTTTTTAAAAAGTTGAATTAATGCAAAAACACCAAGTTAAATATTTATACTTTTTTAAAGAAAAATACTAATGACACCGCTATTGTATTATAGTTTTCTAATCTTAAAATATTTGTTGTCGATACATATATGTAAAAAATGGAGTATAACAATTCAAAATACACCAATTAACTGTTTAAAATTAAGAAAGTTGCTAATATAGAAAATACCAAACAAATATTTATATTATTTTCACAATTAAAAAAAAGTGATGCATAATATTTTTTTAAAATATTGCACGTTAATTTTTTAACCTTCATGTTATAAGTTATCGTGTAGTGCATATATAAAAATTAAATGTTAATAAGTACGTAAAGTCGACTCCAACAATTCAGTTTATGTATAATGTTGGAAATGTTATGTATAATCATGGTGTGGAAACGTTTATATATAATAATAGAATCGTAGAAACGTGGAAACATTTATATAAACATGTGGAAACGTTTATATAAAACATGGAAACGTTTATATAAACTCGTGGATACGTTTATGCATAACGGTGGAAACGTTATACTTGATTGTGGCATTGGAAATGTGTCGTAGAAACGTTATATTTAATTGTGGCATGGAATATATAATTATGTAAACGTATATATGTAATCATGGCGTGTTTACGTTTATATTAAATCGTGGAAACGTATTGTGGCAGGGAAACATTCATATATAATTACTGAAATGTTTATATGTAATCATGTCATGGAAACGTTATATATAATCATGAAATTGTAGAAACGGGGAAACGTTTAAAAAAACGTGGAAACGTATATATAACAACATGAAAATGTTTAAATAAAAAGGTGGAAATGTTATCTAAACTCGTGGAGTCCTTTATGCATAACGGTGGAAACATTATATAATTGTGTCATGAAAACATCACATATAATTATAAAAATGTTTATATATAATCATGCAGTGGAAACGTTTATATGTAACTGTGGCGTGGAAACGTTATAGATAATCATGAAATTTTAGAAACGTGGAAACGTTTAGATTAACACGTGGAAATGTTTATCTAAATTTGTGGACACCTTTATGTAAAACATTAGAAACGTTATTTATAATTGTGGTGTGGAAATTTATCGAGTTAGGGTTTGCAGTGGCGGGTTTAGGGTCAACCCTAAACCCGCTACCACAAACCCTAAAAACCTGTCGAGTTAGTTGCTACCATATAAAGTACAAAACAAATTTCAAATAGATTACCCTACCCCCCCCCCCCCCCCCAAAAACCCCAAAACCCACCCTAAGATAGCTATAAACGTCGAAGACATTTTTAGGGTTGTAGTGACGGGTTTAGGGTCGCTACTACAAACCCTATAAATATGTCGAGTTAGTTGCTACAATATAAAATACTTAACAAATTCCAAATAGATTACCCTACCCCCCAAAACACCCAAAAACCCACCCTAGGATAGCTAAAACGTCAAAGGTATTTGTAGGGTTTGCAGTGGCGGGTTTAGGGACCCTAAACCCGCTACCACAAACCCTAAAACCTGTCGAGTTAGTTGCTTCAATATAAAGTACAAAACAAATTCCAAATAGATTACCTTCCCCCAAAACACCCCAAAACCCACCCTAGGAAAGTTAAAAACGTCGAATTCACCACTTATTACTTAATGAATCATAATATCAATTTTAATGATTCATAATACAAATTAATGAATCATATTATCAATTTAGTTTATCATCGTATACATGTAAAAATATTTTTCTTTTTTAAGTTGTCAAAACATATCCATGGCTGGTCTAGTTTGAATAACTTGAATTTAGGTGAACAATGATATAATTTTTTTTCATTTTGGACTTATATATTAAAAGTTATAACAATATAAAGTTTTTATAATAAAGAATGAAAAAGAATAAATTTTTTTAAAAAAAAGACAAGAAAAGAATTTTAAAATTAAAATTAAAATCATAAAACATAAAGTGATTCAATTGTGTCGTACTCTACATAATATTTGTTTCTTTGTCAAAGTGTCGCTTCACATCAACCCTCTAATCAAGTCAAAGCATGGTTGTAAAAAACGGTGCGGTACGGCCGTTTATATGTCGTATCGCCCGTTTGTGCAATTAAACGTATTGATACGGCCGTATGAAATCCGTTTTATCGAACACACCGTCTTGTGGTGGCGTACTACCGTATAATCATCTGTATTTCCGTATTTACCTTATATTTAAAGAATACGGTATAAATTATTGAAGTTAACGATTTGACTAGAGCAAAAAGAAGACTATTTTTTCTATTAAATCTCTAATAAAATAATGTTGACCTAATATAAACACCACCACTATTAACTATAGATTGAATATTTGTGAGAGTAAAATTACAATTATACCAATAACTATTCTATCCTACTATTTTTTATTTTTTTTACTTAGTAATAGTGTGACATTTTCTTAAAATTCACTTATGTAACTTATCTCACATCACTCAATAAAACTTCTACAAAATTCTTATAGTTTAAGAATATGATAAATTTATAATATATAAATATACAATTGGAAGGTATTAATAACAAAATACTAATATTATCTACAAAGTGGAAAATATTTTATACTTATAAATATTTATTATATGTTGTTTATTATTATTTAAATATTAATATTTCATCTGTACTGGTTCCCGTTTTATGCGTATTGATACTTCCGTATCACGTACTTTCAATAATCCGTATTGGACTCCCGTGCCGTTTTTTACACCTTTGAGTCAAAGTAAAAAAAAACTAAAATAATGGACAGTCCAGATTTTGTCCGTCGGTGACGGAAATCTGTCGTCCGTCACAATACAGGTTGCCGTTCAGGTTGCCGTTGTTTCGGAAACGTCTGCGTCTCCGACGGGCAAAATCTGTCGTCCGTCACAATACAGGGTGCCGTTCAGGTTGCCGTTGTTTCGGAAACGTCTGCGTCTCAGAAACCCGAACCATCTCCGTGCAACATAGGTCACAAATGCTGGTTGGGAAGGTGCTGGAAGAGACATTGATCGACTGCTGAGCATGAGTAGTACCGAAGACATGGTTGGTCTGTCTGCAGCCTCTTTTTGAACGCAGAGCAACCCTATGTGTATGCACCGCAATATTTGAGTTCTTGAAACTGAAGGCATCCTCGAATCAATGACTCTTAAAACTGTACCACCGCTCCAGTGTTTCCATACCTATCAAGTTTTTTTTCAATAGTTTGCCGCATAAGTCAAAACAGAGTAACAATCACACACTGAGAATGAAAGAAGCAAAGTATATATAGTTCCAAAAATCAACCAGTAAACAATCAAAATAGGTAAATACGAACCAAACCAGTAAAACCCACAAAAAGAGAGATAATTAATGTGATGTATGAGATCCAAGGATATAAATGAAAATTAATAATTCATTTACTTACAGATGTGATGAGGTCTTCAACATCTTGTTCATATCGGGGTGCAGCATTCTTGCGGCCACTAATGATTTCCAAAACCAGAACACCGAAGCTATACACATCCGACTTAATTGAGAGAAACCCGCGCAATGCATATTCTGGAGCCATGTACCCACTGCAGAGTGCAAGCAATTCAGTGCTAAGATGTTCAATGTGAAGTAGTTATCTATTTGACAAGGATTCACACTTACTAGGTGCCAGCAATTCTTTAGTATCTGCATGAGTTTGGTCCAACTGACATAGTGTCGCCAGACCAAAATCTGCAATCTTTGGATTCATTTGTTCATCAAGGAGGATGTTACTGGCTTTAATATCACGGTGGATGATTCTAAGACGAGAATCTTCGTGCAAGTAAACCATTCCTCGAACAATTCCTATAATGATCTTGTACCGAGTTGACCAATCAAGTGACTCACGCCTATTTGCATCTACAACATTCTATATATATAGTAAGATTATAATCCATTATCCAATATTGACCTCGAAGCCATAGAAATGACCGACCCTGTAGTAGTTATTTATATAAGGGAAATCATGCTACATACCGAATAAGAAGTGATCGAGGCTCGCATTGGGCAAAATTCATAAATCAAAAGTCTTTCTTCTCCTTCCAGACTATAGCCAACAATCCTGACTAGATTCCTGTGCTGAAGTTTAGTAACTAACATTATCTCATTCTTGAATTCACCTTCACCTTGAAATGAATTTAATTCCAGCCTTTTGACTGCTATATTCTGCCCATTTGCTAGCACACCCTGCGTTATACACAAGCAAATCAAATCAAATTTAAATCATATGATGAACTGATCGAATACAGGTACATGATGATCTGGTAATTGCAGTATCAACGCATGAATATGAAGTAAAGAGTACCTTGTACACTGCACCAAAGCCTCCCTCCCAAGTTTATTAGCCTCAGAAAAGTTATCTGTTGCAACTTTGATAGTGCCAAAATCATAATACAAAGATTCTACGCTACTAATGTTATCTTCAGCTTGAGACCTACTACCAACCAGCTGCCACCCTGTCTTCTTCTTTCTTCTCCTTACCACCCAGAAAATGATAAGAGCAGCTAGTAGTAGTAAAGATGCAACAACAATGGCAATGATTTTCACAACTTTTATTAAAATACTACCGTTTCCTGCATTTAATTACATATAGAAACAGCGCCTGATCAGTAACTATAGTACTTGAAACCACCAGCAGCAGCAGCGGCATGATCTATAATCATATTAAGTTAAGTGTAACTCACCAGATGTAGATGTTGGTGGCGGTGATGATGGAGGTGGTGGCGGAGGAGAACACGGTAGAAGGTGATGATGAACTGGGTAATTCTGTAAACGGGTATAAATCAAACCTGGAATTACAGCTGGGATAGAATACTACCCCTCCCTGTTTTCCGTGAAAAAATTCCCGAATTGGCTGATGGTACCATCCAAACAATTATAGCAATCTGTCGTGCTTAAATCAGGAGAACACTGCATAAGCCCGTATATAGTCTGAAACGGGTTTGTGCCGGTGGTCTGATTGACGGCGAACTTGAGAGTTGAATTTCCGTACGCAGCCGTTGTTTGTAGATTCCTGAGAAGAGGTCCAAGTTTGCTATCGAATTGGTTAGCATCAGACACATTCCCTGTATTGATTAGAATGACTGGGTGTTCATATTCATCCTTCCCAAATATGTTTCTGCTGGAGTACCTTAGCATACAGACTGAATACCGCCGCCGAGAGCCTCCTTTTGCGTGGGACACTTCTGGAGAAGATCAAGGGTGGCATTTTTAAGGCAGCTACGGCACTCAGAGACACTAATATCACCCCTACACAGAGCAATACCGTAGACTCTGTCAGTATCCTGCCCAGATGTGAAGTTGTAGAACCCATAATCGATTTTGGTATCTGAAGATATTTTATGGAGCAGGTCGTCCAGATTTGCCTTGTAGGTGCTTTCACTGGTGTAATTGCCGTAAGTATCGATACAAAAAGTCTGGTCGGCCACACAGACGCTCAACAAGCAGCACAGATTGACTAGCACAAGTACCTTCGCCGTGGTAGTCATTCTCTCTATCTTCTGCAACCAAGCTCAAGTAAGGCTATAACTTCTCTCGCGCCTATTTTACAGAATATGAGTAAAATGCCTGCAGAGGTGGAAGAAGTTGGAAACGACCTTCTGAACCAACAGAAGGAAAGCACAGAAGAAAAAACAACGTATATATCAGTGTACAGGAAAATAGTAAACTGGTGGACAGGACCACCGCCCTCCATCATTGACTATATCTTTCCTGGTTAAATTTGTGTCTAATTGATAAGCTAGAGAAGCAATATAATGATAATTGATTTTCTTCTCCAGGCTATTTATGCTTACCGCGTGAACGACCGACTGTCGTCAAACTCAAACTGAAAATTCCACTAACCAACTGCTCAATGCTGACTATTAGAGCTTGAGCATCAAAGGACCATGATCCTAATTAAGTGAATAAAAAAATGTGAAAATATAGTGATCTGGAGGTATTGGGGGCGAACTTTTTGTTAGGATTATTCCTTTTACATATTTGTCCTTGCTCCTTCCCGTTAGTCTCATTACCGTTTCTTTCTTGTAGTATATATATCTTTAGCAGTGTTAAGTAGTCACTTAACAACTCTAATACACGACATATCTTTTTACCAGTTTTATGTCTCGCTCTCCCTTTCCTCTCTCGATCTCGCGTTCTCACTCAACATGGTATCAGAGCGGTTAATCCGCAATTGAATCTGGTCTTGCTATGGCTGCCAAAAACGGTGATAGCGACTACGAACAATCGATGGATGAAGATGGTGAATCTTTCGACGTCGCCGAAGAAGACGATGAAGAACAGAAGCCAAGGTGGCGAGTGCTGCGCCTCAATCCATCAGATCCACTCACCGTCTCTAGTTCCGATCAGCCAGGCGTGTCCCTTACCGTCAAAAGGTTCGACGGAAATGGATTCCAGATTTGGAAGAAGAAAATTGAGATTTCACTCCTTGCCAAAAACAAAATCAAGATGATCGATGGAACCTTGCCTCGATCGAAAGTTTCCAGAAGTCATCGCGACGCTTGGGACCGCTGCGACGGTCTGATTAGGTCGTGGATCATTTCAAGTGTTGATCCATCGATTGCAGATGGCCTTATGTCACGAAATTCATCTCATGAGATGTGGAAAGCTCTCTGCAAAAGATACGACCATTCAGACGGGACACGCCTCTTCGAATTGAGAAGAGAATTGTCACAAATGGAGCAGGGATCTTCCAGTGTAGCCGACTACTTCGCTCGCCTCGAGAAGCTGTGGGATGAGATTGCAAGCGTTGCTGATGTAGATTCCTGCGTCTGCGGTTACGGGGATAAGGTTGCCAAGATGATTGAGAATCAGAAGCTCTTCGAGTTCCTTCTAGGTCTACGCGAAGAGTTTATCAACATCAGAGGTAACCTCCTTATGAAATCTCCCTTGCCTAGTCTGGACTTAGCATATTCTGTTCTTCATGAAGAGAGGCAACGTAGCACAGGCAAGACTGGTAGGAACTCTGCTGAAACTTCTTTTGCTAATAATGTGAGCAAGAATGAATCAAATCGTGCTGATCGATTCAAAAACAAACGTGAAAACGTCAATAAGAAAAATGATAGCATATGTACTCACTGCGGGAAGGTTGGTCACCTTAAGAAGGACTGTTTTGAAATAAAAGGTTACCCGGATTGGTGGAAAGGGTACCAAAGTTTCTTCAGTCAACATTGCCCAACGTGGGGAAGGTAATTCTAACCTTCAAGGTTTGAACGTAGAAAGGTTCAATCGTCTGTGTGATATGCTTGAACAAACAGGTGGCTTCTCTGTTAAGGCTAAGGATACCGTGACTGGCAAAGGCAAAGCCGATTCTGCAGGTTTCGCAGGTAATATCCTTAAGTACTCTACTGATGACAACTCGGTTATTAACCAACAGCGCTGGCTGATTGATTCGGGTGCCAGTGATCATTTAGTTGGTAATGATAGTCTTTTGAGAAACAAAAGAAAACTGTCTTGTTCCCGTTGTGTTGTTATGCCCAATGGTAATACTGAAATCATCGATACTATAGGCACTAAACATCTGACTGATAATTTCAAACTAGAAGATGTACTCTACGTGCCTAGTTTCAATCTTGCTCTTGTTTCGGTAAGTAAGTTGGTTGCTCAAACTGGTCTGGATATTATTTTTGATCAGGATTTTTGCTATGTGCAGCAGCCTACTTGGACGAGTAGGATGTGCATAGGTCATAAGAGAGATGGGCTTTACATTCTGGATAGTCTTTCACTAAAGAAAACTGCTGATAATATTCATGTTGTTTCTGATGGATGTAATAGCATTTATGTTGCTTCTGATAACTGCAATAACGTTCATGTTGCTTCTGATAGCAGTAATGACATTCATGTTGTTCCTCATAAACATAATATCAATAAAGTTTCTTTTGGCATAGAAAGATGGGACATCCTCCTCTGAATAAAATGCTTAAGATGGGTGTTGTTAGTAGAAAAGATGTTCCGTTCAATTTCGCTTGTGACATCTGTTTTCGTGCTAAAGGACATCGTTTGTTTTTCCTCATTCTATTCATAAATCTGAAACATGTTTTGAAATCATCCACCTTGATGTGTGGGGTCCTTGTTCACATGTTAACCACGATGGTAGTAGGTATTTTTTGACTATCGTGGACGATGCCAGCAGGTGTACTTGGACTATTCTCATGAAACAAAAATCAGAGGCTGCTGTGCATATTCAAAACTTCATTCTTATGGCTGAAAGACAGTTTAGCAAATGTGTTAAGATTGTGCACTCTGATAATGCGTATGAATTAGGATCATCCACTGTTCTAAAGCAATTTTTTCAGAGCAAGGTATTCTTCATCACACTACGTGTGTTCACACCCCGCAGCAAAACGGTATAGTGGAACGCAAACACCGTTATCTGTTGGAAACAGCCCGAGCTTTGTTCTTTCAGTCCGGATTAGACATGGACTATTGGGGAGAAAGTATTTTGATGGCAACTCACCTCATTAATCGACTCCCTTCTTCTACTCTTAATGGGGTCTCTCCATATGAATTTTTCCTTGGCGCTCCTCCAAATTTTTCCACCTTTCACACCTTTGGATGTCTTGCGTATCACACCGGCCCGCATTTGCCTCGTACAAAGTTTGACGATCGAGGATCCAAAGCTGTCTACATTGGGCCTGGTTTGTCTAAGAAAGGCCACAGATTGTTGCTTCTTGACACACGTAATATAATCACCAGTCGAGATGTAACTTTCTTTGATAACAATTTTCCACTTGTAAATGCAGGACATGGTGATGCTCTTCCTACTTTTCCCATCGCTTTGGATGATGATGATATCATCGAACATCCTTCTAGTGATACTGCTACAAGACCTGAACAGATTGTTCAGCAAACTGAAGTTTCTCCTTCCAGCAGCACTGATATAGTCGACAATCAGGAGACCATTCTTGAAGAAGATAGCGCATCAGATTACAGAGATCAAAATAGTTCTGTCCATTCTGATTTTTCTGTCGAACCCTCCAACATCCCAGAATTAGAAGACCAAGTTTTTCACAACCAAACTGACGGTCATCTGCGACGATCTCTGCGTCAACGACAACCACCAGTCAAACTTCTTGATTACGAATGCAATCAAGTCTCTTCTGATTACTTTTCCCAGATTCTAACCACGCGTCTTGCTGCACCTCAGTTACAGTACATTACTGATGTTAGCTCTTTAACTGATCTTACACCCTCACGTGTTACTTGTTGCCAGGTTTCCAGCCACCATTCTGATGAACCAAAGTCATATAAAGCAGCATGTCTGCACCAGAAGTGGAGGGAAGCCATGGCCATCGAATTAAAGGCTCTTGAAGACAATGATACATGGAGTCTTGTCAAACTTCCCAAAGGAAAGAAGTGCATTTCTTGTAGATGGGTCTATCGGATTAAGTATCAAACTAATGGGGACGTTGAAAGATACAAAGCCCGGTTAGTCGTTCGGGGCTTCACTCAGAGGCATGGAGTTGATTTTTGATGAGACCTTTTCCCCAGTAGTCAAGATGACCACCGTTCGAGCTCTTGTCACCATTGCTGTCAAGCGACATTGGGTTATACATCAGCTCGATGTCAACAACGCATTCATTCATGGTGACCTTCACGAAGATATTTACATGCAACCTCCTGAAGGGCTAGAGATCGAATCAAAGGGATTGGTTTGCAAGCTTCGAAAATCGTTATACGGCTTAAAACAAGCCTCCCGGCAATGGTACTCCAAGCTGTCAACCACACCCATTCATCTTGGATTCACCGTATCCGATAATGATCATTCCCTCTTTAAGTGGAACGAAGGAGACTCCATCCTTTTCCTTGGAGTCTACGTCGACGATATACTCTTGTGCGGAAATGATCAGTCCAAGATTCAGCATGTCAAGAAAACTCTTCACCATCAATTCAAGATCAAGGACTTAGGCATTCTAAGTCGATTTCTTGGCATGGAATACCATCATACAGCTGATGGCATTGGCATAACCCAACATAAATTTGCCACTAATCTTCTTCGTGATTACAACATCGAGTCAAAGCACCCCGTGGCTACTCCCTTGGCACCAAACACCAAGCTTCATCTTCATGACGGTCAGCCACTCCCAAATGCTACTGATTACCGGCGGCTTATGGGGAAACTCAATTACCTCATTAACACCCGTCCTGATTTGAACTTCAGCATTCAGCTTTTAAGCCAATTCAATCACCATCCTCATCAACACCATTGGGATGATGCCATCCATCTCCTTCGATACATCAAAGGAACTCTAGGATATGGCATCTTTCTTAATAATTCTGATAATTTTTCTCTTACCGCCTATTGTGATTCTGATTGGGCTACTTGCCCCATTTCTCGCAGATCGGTAAGCGGATATTATATTCTTCTCGGCGGTGCTCCTATTTCATGGAAGTCCAAGAAGCAGACCTGCGTTTCTCTTTCTTCCGCCGAAGCAGAATATCGAGCTCTCCGCCGCGTCACCACTGAATTAGCATGGCTCTCTCGCCTCCTCCACGAAATGGGGGTCCCTCACATCACACCCATTCCTCTTCGGTGTGATAATCTCTCCGCAGTCTACATCGCCAAGAACCCCGTTCTTCATGAACGTACGAAGCACATCGAGATTGATGTGCACTATGTCCGTGACCAGATCAAAGCTGGCCTTATTAATGTCACTCATATTTCAAATCATCATCAGAAAGCTGATATGTTGACTAAGACTCTCACCGGGAAGGATTATCGACGTCAACTCGATTCTATGGGGATGATCAATACTTTGACAAATCGTTGAAATTTTCCTTTCTTCGATTTGAGGGGGGGGGGGGGGGGGTGTTAGGATTATTCCTTTTACATATTTGTCTTTGCTCCTTCCCGTTAGTCTTATTACCGTTTATTTCTTGTAGTATATATATTATTTGGCATTGTTAAGTTGTCACTTAACAACTCTAATACACGACATATCTTTTTACCAGTTTTATGTCTCGCTCTCCCTTTCATCTCTCGATCTCGCGTTCTCTCATCTTCTTCACATCCGATTCTTTCTCACTCAACACTTTTAAGGAACTTAAATGTGGAGTCTATTAATTTATCAAATTACAAATGTAAGAAAGAGAAAAAAAAGTACAAGTTAAATCCCGAGTTCTTGGGTAAAAAATTGATAAAGTTTTTCTTAATGATGTGACAAAGAAATAAAAGAAGATAGATGAGGTTAAGAATCCCACATGGGTTTCTTCATTAACATGCTTATACTAGTACTTCTTTTTTCCGTACAATTAAAGCATGTATGATAATGGAAAGTGTGTTTACTGAAATGTGACCTTGGTTCTTACCATTCATTGGCCTCGACATATCTTCAAATGAGATGCATTACTTTAATTAATCGTGTAGGTAAAGCTTCAATATTTTGACCAGTTATCTGCTTCTTAAACATATTTGTGCTCTCACTACAACTTCACGACATAAATAACAGTGCTCACAATTTTAACAATTGAAGAATTTTCCAGGATGACTTTGATCAAAACAAAAGTTTTCTAGTCAATCATGAGTATTCATAGACATGACAATACACGAGCCACACTAGCTTTTTGTTTTTGTTCATACAGAGGGTATTTTTCTTCAGCTATTAGGTCGAATATAAAACTTATTGAACCGTGTTAGCATATATAATTACATTGTTATATTCCTATTCTGTTATTTTTACAGCTGGCATTAGTTTTTCCAGATTGTTCTATCTGTCCTTATATAAGGACCTCTTCCCGCCTAGTCTTTTGATGAACTGGACATTCTCGGTAATACAATAAAAACATCAGTCGATTCTTCCTTCTCTGTTCTCTCTCATAGCTCATTCTCGATCTCCCCCAGTTCTTATTATCGTAGCAAATCTATATGGTATTAGAGCAGGAAATCTAGTTCCTGTCTCTTCCGCTTTCTCCATTCTCGTTTTTGTTCTGGTATCGATCAAGAATGACAGTCAGCACAAACAACTCTCTGGAGGATTTAGTGCGATCTCTCACTGAATCAAGATCACAAAACAACAATACTGTAGATCCAGCCGATCCGCTTTACATTCACGCCTCAGATCATCGTGGAATGATCATCGCATCCAAGTTCAATGGGACAGGCTTCCAGACATGAAAAAGGTCAGTTCTCATTGCTCTAATGGTGAAAAATAAAGTTGGAATAATAGACTGACACTACAAACTAAGTGGTATTTAGTAACATCCATTTATACTAACACTCATAATAATGTTACTATTATTCTTCTTTAGTAACAAATAAACTAATGTTAGTAAAAATTGAAGGACTATTCAAACAATTAAATATATATATAAGTATAGCCTCCAACTATACAAATACAAAACCTTTTCTGTTAATATATGTTAGCTTTACTAACTTATACGTAAAAGATAAGTGTTAGTAAATCTAATAAGTAAACAGTCGGTAAAAAAACTTATACTTATCCTGTTGAGCGAGGAGAAGTGCTGGCCGCTACCTTCACTTCACCCCGGCGAAACCTTTTAGCGATTCCAGCGACGTTCTTCACTCCCAGAAGAGCTTCTCGAATGATCTCCATCGCTGCTATGAACTCATCTATGGTCTTCGACATTTGACAAGCTCATCTTCGTCAGTTTGACGTGTGAATCTTCGATAGTTCGACAGTTTGAACTCATATCTATTCTTCGACTGCCGAAATCGGGTGCGAATTTCTTCACTCTAAGGTAAACATCTCTTAGACACTAGTTTCCGCTTCATCTTCATTTGAAACAACTATAAATAACAATCGACTAGGGTTAGCAGTCTTCACTAATTTTCCGCTTCATCCCCGACTCTGCCTCACAATTTCCCCCTTATATTCCACAATATGTAACCTAAGAGTACACCTGCAACTTCGATAATCCCCTATGACTGAAATATTAACTTCGAATCAATATAGGTGGATTAGCTGCCATGGTATTGTGATTGGCTAGCAGATTTGGTCGTTGTTCTCTGAATATATAAATGTATTTGAACGTATTAAGTTACAACTAGCTATGTTGAAATGGAAATTTGGAAAGAAGGAATTGTATATTCCAGTATATTGACAAAGTTTTCTATTGTTTTGAGTAAAGTACAACCTCAGTAATCTCGAATATATGTGTGTTACTCTCAGATTATAGCGCAGCTCTGTATTTATAAAGTATACAGAGAGGGTTTATACAGAGGGCTGATATTAAGGACAACTAACTAAGTAGTTATCTGTTACATATGACAACTATATTTCTCAACAGTAAATTAATTAAACCATGTAGTTAATCAATATTCTAAAGGAACAAAAACTTGCCAAACCTTAACATCAGTCTATTTCATCAAATTTCTAGGCTCGTGACTTGTCATTATATCATCTACTTGTTTTGGTGGATTTTCATTTTCCAGTTGTTGTGAGATCTAGCAGAAATGATGTTCAAGTGAATTATATATTGTCAATCTGAATTCTACTTTCCTCTGTAAACTTTAGTAAAAACATATCAAGACCTATCAGTATTTATTCTGTATAACCTTTCTTGCACCCAGATACTGTCCGGGGCAAGAATAAACTATGATGAACACTTGGTCATGTGAAAAATCTGTATCCATAACTACAAGGTTGCCAAAGTGGCTTGGGTAGTTGTTTGTCCCCATTTTGTTTCAGTTAAGCGGTGGAGTTTTCATTTCAGTTTCTTGGAATCTTATAGTATGTAAATAACCCTAAATTTATGTTAGTTTTACGCTTTTGCTAGTTATTCTATATTTTGTTTCTTCTCTTTGTAGTAAGATTAATATTGGATTCCTCTACTTAATGGGTTCAATTGGTAAGGTACATGAGCTTTTAGTGATACTAAACACATTTCAACACGGCTCATACAATTGAATTCCAAGTTATGTTTAGAAAATATCCTTTTTCTTTGTTAAAATTATGTTTTTAGTATTTTTAACTTCAATTCCTGTTGTAGGTGGGTAAGATGGTGGTAATATGCATAATTTGTATTCATTTTTACTAACTCTTTGTTGTGTATATTGTATTTTTGTCCTGTTGTGCAGATACAACACTTTTCGCTCGCTTTTATTTTTTTATATTATTATCATCATCATCAAATTAAAGCTGATGCTCTTGTAAATAGTAATGATGCATATGTGATTCAATGAATTTGATGGGACCTTTGTGTTAATTATTCTCTTGTATTACCCGTGTTGCAATCAGGCAAACTCATCAATGCAAGAGAATCATAGCCGCCATCTTCAGCACCATCTTGAAGGAGGAGGAGGATACTGGCAGCAACAACAATAACTTTCTTGCCTAATTCAGCTGAACCTAGTAGTGAGTTGTTTGATGTCTTCTTCATTCAGCAACAACAATAACTTTCTTGCCTAATTCTGCAGTTGATTGAGAAGTGATCAATTTTAACCCTTTTATAATGGTATATTGTGCAGGTTGGTTTCGAAGTATCATTGCAGATTACGGTGTTCCACTTGCAGTTTTGCTTTGGACCGCAATATCTTACTCTGTCCCTGGGAAAGTCCCTTCAGGAGTACCAAGGAGGCTTTTTGTCCCACTTCCTTGGGCGAAAGAGTCCCATTATCATTGGACTATGGTTAAGGTAGTTGTCCTAATTCATGTGGTTTTAGTAATTTATTTTTCAATTTTAGGTTGGATTAAATTTTTTATGCTCATGTCATGGCTTGAAAACTGACCGCTTTCTCGACTATATACTGAATTTTTCTTTGTTTGTGTGCCTCCTTCCACCAAACCGCCTGGTTCTAGGATATGCTGAAAGTGCCCATACTGTACATCTTCGGTGCATTTGTACCAGCCATACTCATAGCTGGTCTCTACTTCTTTGACCATAATGTAGCTTCCCAGATGGCTCAACAGAAGGAGTTTAATCTGAAGAAGCCTACAGCTTACCATTATGATATGTTCTTACTCGGCTTCATGGTAATCATCTTTATATTCTTCTGTTTTTTTTATCCGTATAGTAAACCTTTTGACCAATTTGTGTTAATCAGACTCTAATTTGCGGGTTGCTTGGACTTCCTCCAAGTAATGGGGTTATTCCTCAATCTCCGATGCATACAAAGAGCCTAGCAATTTTAAGGAGGCAGGTGGGTTGATGTGAACTATTGGAGATGTGTTGAAGATGTATTTACAATTTTACTTACTATATCTTATTTTTATTGAACAATGCAAGATGCTTTTCTTAGTCTTAATTGCATACATATACATTTTCTTGCATGAGTTCAGATGATAAAGACAAAGATGGTCAAGACTGCAAAAGAGGGCATGAAAGAGCATGCAACTTGTTCTGAGTTGTATGGAAGGATGCAACAAGTTTTCCTAAAGTTGGAACGCACTCACACAGTAATGTTTCATCTTTCTTGTAGTTTTTTTTTTCACACTGTAGGTGTAGTGTGTTGAAGCCTACCTCCATACCTGATCTTAAAAAGTAATAAAATATGTATGTATAATATATTCTTTAGTTCAGTAAGGCTACAAGAGAATTGGAGGGTTTAAAGGATGCAGTGACGAGCGATAATGAAGACGCTGATGGCAACAAGAAAAAGTTTGACCCAGAACAGCATCTCAATGCTCATTTGCCTGTTCGAGTCAATGAACAAAGGCTACATTCGTTGTATTGGAAAGATTCCAAAGGCAAAAAGGAAACTCAACTTATTCTTCTAGTCTACAAGTCCCTCATCTGCAAGTAAAAATTGATCAACTTGAAGCAAATCTTGCAAATACACATTCTGTCTTGAGCAGCTTGTTGGGGATTATGAAAGAGCATGCGTCAAATGCTGATTTGGCTAGGGTGGTCTCTCAACTCAGCATGCAAGTAAGTATCATTTGACTCTGAACATTCTGTCTGCCTATCATTTGAAGTCTATTTGTCTGCTTGTCATTTGGAATCTGTCTGTCCAGCTGTCATTTGAAATTTGTATGTCTGCCTGTCATTTGAATATGTATGTCTACCTGTCTGGATGTGGAGTTAAGAGGATGGGACGAGGAGGAAGTTCATTTACTTCAATCCTTCATTTTCATGTGATAATCTGATATGCATGACAACAATGAGGGCTGATCTAGTCTGTTTTTCTTGCTTATACTATGAAACAGAAAGGTAGAAATTGATCTAGTATGTTTTGCCTGCATTATTGCTCGTTCTCATAGCTAGCAATTTCTGTGAAACAAGAACTAAAAATGCTGCTGCTGCTGCTATACAATCATGTGTATTTGTAGATGTAAGAAAAATAAGTTTTGTTTTAAGTTAGAGCTACTGCTGCTCGTTCTCATTTGCACCCTTTCTAGCAATTTCTGAATGAAACAAGAACTAAAAATGTTGCTGCTGCTGCTATACAATGATGTGTATTTGTAGATGTAAGAAAAATAAGTTTTGTTTTAAGTTAGAGCTACTGCTGCTCGTTCTCATTTGCACCCTTTCTAGCAATTTCTGAATGAAACAAGAACTAAAAATGCTGCTGCTGCTGCTATACAATCATGTGTATTTGTAGATGTAAGAAAAATAAGTTTGTTTTAAGTTAGAGCTACTGCTGCTCGTTCTCATTTGCACCCTTTCTAGCAATTTCTGAATGAAACAAGAACTAAAAATGTTGTTGCTGCTGCTATACAATGATGTGTATTTGTAGATGTAAGAAAAATCGGTTTTGTTTTAAGTTAGAGATGCTACTGCTCGTTCTCATTTGCACCCTTGCTGCTAATTTTGTTTTAAGTTAGAGCTGTTGTGTGGTGACCTCCTCCTCCCCTCTAATCTGCTTAAACTTTTATGTAGATTCCTACTGATGCAAACAGTAGCAGCAAATCTTTGATGAGAAAAAACTGTGCAGAAATTCACTCTTGAAGCAAATTGACTCACCTTTTCTCTAATAGTTGTCTCGGTGAATAACTTTTATAACATTTACGTTTCCACTAAGCTTTTGATTAGCAATTGATGACAATGTTGTATTTAGCATTGAATAATTGGTTACTCAGATTGTAAAGATGTAATTGGTTGGTCAGATTGTAAAGCACATTCTTGCTGATTTCTGTCAAACACACATTTGGATTATAAATGACGATATGAGCTGCTTCAATATGATGCTCTGGGTTGCTACTTTTAGTAGCAAATCCATCATTTTTTTTATTTTGTGCTTTGTTTTTAGTATCACATTTGTATGTGTTAGTATACATGATCTATACTTACACTAAAATTGTTACTAAAGCTTTTAGAAACACATCATATAAGTGTTGGTATACACTAAAGAGAGGTACACATTGTCTTTAGCAACATACAATTATGTGTTAGTATATGACTATAATTTTTACTAACATATAAAAAAATAATACTAAAACCTTATAGCGACACGATCTATACTAACATAAAAATAAAATGATGGAATAGGTCTTAGGGTTTTTACCGACACATGTTTCATTTTTACTAACACTTATTGTGTGTTATTAAAAGTGAGTTTGTTTGTAGTGTGAAAGGTTGAACGATTTGAGAGTGACGAAGCCAAAGCCCTTGCATGGGACAGATGTAACAGTCTTGTCATGGCCTGGCTCCTCAACGCTCTGGATTAGCGAATAAGTGACATCATCATATACAATTCTACAGCCAAAGGTATGTGGGATAACCTGTTGGCAAGATATGACATAATCGACGACACTAGGTGTTTCAATCTTAAGAAGGAGCTCTGTGGTTTAGAGCAAGGAAATGACTCGGTGAGTACGTACCTATTTTACTAAATTTAAAGCTGTCTGGGATGAACTTACATCAGTAGTTGATTTACGGTTTACACAGTAGTGTATTTATAACAGAAATTAGAGCATGTAATGGCCAGATCTATCATGGGCCTTATTTATAATATAAGACCTCAGCCCAATATAACTACTGGGCTTTTACCCTCCCGCGGTCTAAACTTTCAGCTAATGGAAGTTGAGACCGAAAATTTGCAAAGAGTGGTCCATTCAGTGCCTTCGTGAGTAGATCAGCGAGCTGATCGCTAGAGGGAATATGGCGCACCTGCAGAGTTCCACGCAGCACTTTCTCTCGAACAAAGTAGAAATCCACCTCGACATGTTTCATCCGCCCGTGAAAGATGGGGTTCTTCGCCAGGTAAGAGACCCCTATGTTATCACAAAGCATTGTTGTTGGTTTCTTGATTTCTTGACCTAATTCGCGAAGCAACTGGAGAATCCAGATGGATTCGACTGTGGCTGTAGCGAGGGCTCGAAATTCTGCCTCAGTTGAGGACTTAGCCACCGTCTTCTGTTTTTTTGAACTCCAGGAGATCAAATGTTGGCCGAGAAACACGCAGAACCCGGTGGTGGAGCGACGGTCAAGCACGGACCCAGCCCAGTCGGAGTCGACAAACACCGTGAGAGACCCGCAAGGAGCAATGGGATAGAAAACCCCAAGGGTACGACTATTGTTCAGGTAACGAAGAATTCTCTTTACCGCAACCCAGTGTATATCCAGTGGAGCATGCATGTATTGACAGACGCGATTGACCGCGAATTGTATGTCTGGCCGTGTGATAGCTAGGTATTGGAGAGAGCCAACGATACTTCTGTATTTTGTGATGTCTGTAAATGGGGGTGAATCGATGTTATCAAGGGAAATGGTAGGAGACATGGGTGTGGGGCTGGGTTTGGATTGTAGCATATTTGCACGCTTTAGGATATCTGTGATATATTTTTCCTGAGATAGTAGTAGGCCTTTTGGGGAGCGAGCAACAGATATACCCAGAAAGTAGTGTAAGTCTCCTAGGTCTTTAACTGGGAACTTCTGTTGTAGACGAGACTTTAGCTTATTTAGGAGGAAAACAGAGGAGCCTGTCAACAGAATATCATCAACATATAGAAGTATATAAACTGTATCACCACCCTGTCTGAAAACAAAGAGAGAAGGGTCTGTTTTTGAAGATATAAATCCCAACTCCAAAAGATAAGAACTCAGAGTAGAAAACCATGCCCTTGGAGACTGTCGTAGGCCATATAAAGCTTTCTCTAACTTGCAAACATGTGTAGGAAATGTAGGATTCACAAATCCAGGAGGTTGTTTGACATAAACATCCTCTTCTATCTCACCATTCAGAAAAGCATTCTGAATGTCCAGCTGCTGAAGGGGCCGGCCATGGGAAGTTGCTAGGGAAATAACAGTCCGTATAGTAGTTATCTTAACAACTGGACTATAGGTCTCAAAATAATCAACCCCTTCTGTTTGTTTGAAACCCTGAGCCACTAACCGTGCCTTCCGTCTTTCTATAGAACCATCTGCTCTGTATTTTGTTTTCAAGAGCCATTTAACTCCCAGAACATTGATATTTGGAGTAGTAGGAACCACTTCCCATGTACCTGTGTGTAGTAGAGCCTCATACTCTCTCTGGATGGCCTCCTGCCATTCAGGGAACTTCTTAGCCTGAGTAAAAGTGGGTTCATCTGGGACTGCAGAAGCAGAGGTACAAGCTGTAGAGGTATGTCCACACCATGGAACTGTGCCATCAGTCCTCACAAGAGGCTGATGTATATTATTTTTCCCGCGGGTAATCATAGGATGTGTAGGAAGGATAGGAGTAGGAACATTAGAGGGTGCAGAAGAAACGGTTACAGTATCTTGTGTAGTGG
Organism: Limonium bicolor; assembly: GCA_023374045.1. Taxonomy (NCBI): domain Eukaryota; kingdom Viridiplantae; phylum Streptophyta; class Magnoliopsida; order Caryophyllales; family Plumbaginaceae; genus Limonium; species Limonium bicolor. Next base: position 378,132,194 of record CM041776.1, read on the forward strand.
AGGGAGCTTGTGGGGATGAGGGTGGTGGTGGTGAATTTGGTGGGGGTAAGGCAGTATTTGGTGGAGGGAAGGCAGTATTTGGGATTACTAAAGGAACAACCTTAGAGGAAGGAAGGGGTAGAATGGGGGGTTTGGATGAGTGTGTAGAGTAAGGAAATGTTTCCTCATTAAAGATCACATCCCTGCTCACATAAGTTTTCTGAGTTTTGGGACAAAAGCACAAGTATCCCAGATGTTTAGGAGAGTAACTCAAAAATACACAAAGCTCTGAGCGGAAAGCCAACTTATGAGAGTTATGAGGTCTAAGGTTGGGCCAACATGCACAGCCAAACACCCTTAAGACAGAGAAATCAGGAGGTCTGCCATGGAGAAGTTCAAATGGTGTTTTGTATGAAATGATTTTTGTGGGGGTTCTGTTGAGAAGGAACACAGTAGTTCGAACTGCATAGGTCTAGAAAGTAAATGGTAACTGTGAGTGTGAAAGAAGGGTCAAGGCTTTATCTAGGACAAAATGGTTTCTGACCTTTATGGCCCCATTTTGTTGGTGTGAATACGGACAGGAAAAACGGTGGTTAATGCCATAGGTTTCTGTCAATGTTTTGAGAGCAAGAAACTCTCCACCACCATCTGTCTGAATGTTCTTCACTTTTGAATCGAACTGATTCATAACTAACTTTAGAAAAACTTCAAAGATTTTACACACCTCAGATTTGGCAGTCATTGGGAAAAGCCAAATGTACTTAGACATGTCATCAACAATCAGCAAAAAATATTTGTATCCATCCCTAGATGTAACATAGGCAGGCCCCCATACATCTAAGTACAATAGATCCAAAACTCTAGTGGAAACAGAATCTCTCAAATAGTGAGGAAAGGCATGGTGTTTGCCCTGACAGCAGGCATTACAAAATTGTTTATAACTAGAACAAGAAGAAGGTAGACTGTAGTCACTAATGACTTTATTTGTGATAGTTTGAGAGGGATGGCCAAGTCTATGATGCCATATGGTGGGACTGGTCTTGACTCCAGGAAGCAATTTTGTGGTGTTGACAGAAAACTGGGGCTGATCAGGTAGGACATAGACTCCATCCTTAACCCTGCCTTGAGCCAAAACCTTCTTAGATGCTAGATCCTTTAAGACAAAGTAATCAGCAAAAAACTCAAAGTAAGTATGTTATCCTTACAAAATTGACTGACAGATATCAGGTTTTTTGTTTAGAAGAGGAGAGTGATATAGATTCTTAAGGATAAATTCACCAGAGAATGACAATAGAACCTGATCCCTGATGAGAGATAGGAATAGAGGATCCATCTCCTAAAGATACTGAGTCATGTCCGACATAGTCAGATGCTCCCAGATTCATCCGTGCCATCTCACCATAAAATGGTGAGTGGCTGCTGTATCAGGCAACCACTCATTAGCTGAAGCAGAACCAGTAGCATTTGCAGCAAAGGATGTAGGTATAGGAGCCTGATAAGTTTGACTGAATCTGTGAAAGCAGTGGCTAGCAACATGTCCTCTCTTTTGACAGATTTGGCACACAGGACGAGTATCCTGTTGTCCATTAAAGTACTGGAAACCACGTCCTGAGTAAGATCCACCTCTTCCAGTTGTGCTGTTGTTTTTGCCACCTCTTCCACCATTGTTTTTATTACCATTTCCTGAGTAAGATCCACCTCTTCCTCTTCCTGAATGTTGCTTGTATTTAGTATTTGCTCCTATGAAATTAGCCTCAGTGGCATTGAGACTAATACCTTCTGTCATTTTAACATCAGACTGTTTCAAAATATCCTCATACATCAGAAGATAGTTATAGATTTGTTGAGGTGTACAGCTCAGAGTCGAGGTAATGATATTTGTTGTGAGGGGGGCATAATCTTTAGGTAGACCACGAAAGAAGATAGGATTGAAATGCACAATTTGTAACTTTGTGGTGACCGACCACAGCAAGGGATGAGGCTAAGTTTTTGGCTCTGTTGAAATAGGTAGTTACATCTTCTTCTGGCTGTTTAGTGAGGCTAGCAATTTGAAGGTGAAGCTGACCTAGATGTGCAGCTGTTTGAGCAGAGAAAGAGTCATGTAGATCGGTCCAAATTTCAGAAGAGGTTCTAGATCTAGAACTTGACCAACTATAGATTCATAGAGTGAAAGAAGGAGAATTGACACAAGGAGTTGATCCTGTTGCTTCCATTTTATGTAAGCTGAATTCAGTGATCCATTGAGCATTGCTTCAGGACATGTGTGTGATCCATCCAGAAATTTGTATAGATCATTCCCCCTAAGAAATGGGAGTAACATACCTTTCCACAATCTAAAATTAGATTGAGTAAGTTTGACTAAATTTGTTGCACCGATAGGATTGACTGATTGCTTGGTGTTTGACATTTGCAAGTGATGAAGCTTGTGTTTCAGTTTGAGAGATGGAAGAGACGTCATCAGCCATGAGAATGAGATTTGGAGAAGATGTGACAGAAAGCAAAAAAAGAAAGATTTAGATCTAGATCTAGATCTAGATCTTAGTTGATTTCCCAGGCATATGGCTCTGATACCATGAAAGATGATAGAAAATGTAATACAAAGACTGTATTGTATTGATTGATGATTTACGGTTTACACAGTAGTGTATTTATAACAGAAATTAGAGCATGTAATGGCCAGATCTATCATGGGCCTTATTTATAATATAAGACCTCAGCCCAATATAACTACTGGGCTTTTAAGTGTGGCTATGTAGAGAAAGTGAAGAAACTCTTGGATGAAGATAAGGTTTTGGATTTCTTAATGGGGGGATTAAATGACTGTTATATCAATGTAAGAGGCAACAAACTGATGCTAAGTTCACTACCAGTCTTGAGAATGCTTATTCTTTAGTTTTATCAGAGGAAGGACAAAAAGAGCGCAATAAAAGAAGAAGAAATGATTCTGAAAGTGGAGGTTTTGTGAACAATGCTCATAAAGGAAATAAACCGCAACAGATTGTCAAGTGGCAATCTAACAAGGTGAAGAAGAAAGAGAACTGTACTTTCTGTGATAAGTACGGACACAATGAAGAAATTTGTTTTGAAAAACATGGATTTCCAAATGGATGGAAGAATGGAAAGAATAGAAAATCCAATGTTTCAGCCAATTCTATCAATCGAGGCTCCAGTTCTGAAACAAGCAATGATAGTTCATCTGTCTCTAGTTTATCTCATGAGCATTTAGGCCTCCTTGTTGGCTACTTATAGAAGATCAATCTCGGTCACAAAGATGAAAATTCCTCATGCAGTTTTGCAGGTAAAATTCTCACTCGAACTTCACATTTCGAATTGTAATTAAAAGTTTCAAAAGAGATTACAGGAATGGTTGTTGGGTTATAGATAGTGGTGCCACGGACCACTTGACTATAAGAAGTGATGTTATGTGTGAGGAAATATCGTTAAGACACAATCATTCTGTTTTTTTACCAGATGGAAGTGTGAAAAATATCAATAAATGGTTGCCTCGCTTATTTGTTCTAGATTTCAAATGTGATTTGTTATCTGGTAAGTTTATACATCAAATGGTTGCACTATGCTCTTTCATAGAAATCTCTGCACTGTGCAGGACCCGACATTGATGCTTGAGAAGGTTATTGGAAGAGAACAACATGCACACTACTACATATAAAGGCTATAAAGGCAACTTTTATTGTCTCTGTAAACCAAAAAATTGCCTCTGTAGATTTTTAGAGGCGATAAAACGGTTGCCTCTAAAGGGTCGTCTCAGTTGATTAGGGGGACTAAAACATTTGCCTTTGTTGATTTTAGCTACAGGGGCAACTTCACTCGCCTCCATTGACCTTAAGCAATTAAGGCAAGCAACAACTAGCCTCCGTTGCTCTTAAACTACAAGCAAGCGAGGCAACCATTTTTACTCGCCTCTGTTGACATACCACAAGCGAGGAAAGGGTTAAATCTCTCATCCATTGGTCTATTTAAAGAATAAGCAACGGAGGCAACCAGAGCGCCCCGCCTTGCTGATGTCTCACAAACGAGACAAGCCTTGAAACTCGCCCCCATTGCTTGTGTAAAGAATAAACAACAGAGGCAACCTTCATTTCCTTGCCTCCGTTAATGTTTAACAAACGAGGCAAGGCTTTTAACTCGCCCCTGTTGTTTGTGTAGAGAATAAACAACAGAGGCAACCTCCGTCTCCTCGCCTCCATTGATGTCCAACAAGCGAGGCAATCGGAGAGTTACCCCGTTGATCTTTTATTTTGAAAAAAAAAAAATTCATACAGGGCATTCTTGCTCCCATCACAGATTAGGTATAACTTATTCCCAATACATTTTCATCATTAAAAATTGCTCCCATCATAGATTACAAGTATTACTTTTTCCGAATACATCTTCGGTTCCGTTCGGCATGGTTGTTTTGTGGTTGTTTTGGTCTGGCTGTTTTATGGTTGTTTTATATGTGACAGTATATTATTGGAATAGAGTGTAGGGCCCACGTGGGACCCACGCGGGGACCACCACATTTATACCACATTTATACTAACAAAAAGACATCACCGAAGGATGCCTTCATCATTAAAAATTGTCTACAACACCGAGTATAAATAAGGAGATTTCCACTCTTAATTTTTTACAAAAAAAAAAAAAAGAGCAACATGGCTATAAAGATTAACTAGATTCATATTCGATCATTGTATGATCCTAGGGTAAAAGAACATTAGTTTTCTTATTGAAAAAAAAGGAACATACGTCAAACACATAATCATACAAGCTGGTGAACTGTCCCTTCGGGGACATCTGATAAAATACAAGCTGGTGAACTTTGTAGCAGTACAGTCATGAAAAGAATAAGGTGTCACAACGGTTACATGTTTGTTAAGCTTGCTCACCTAAACAATGCGGCAAACATAGTATTTACACTTCCTAATATGAAAGGTCTAGGTCTAGCTCCAGCTCTTGGCTTTCAATTTCAACAGCCTAATAAAAAATATAATCTTCAGTAAGAAACATAAGAACTTAGGCAGGCAATGAGCACACATGGAAAACCACAGATTTCAACAATATTAGAAGTTTCTTGTAATTAATACCTGCTCATCTGAAAGCCTGCAGAATCATATAGGCGCCTTTTCTGAGGAACTGATATTATGTTATTAGAAAAAGTGATTTCTTTGAACATGTCAGCAGCCTTAGGATCATTTGCATTCTTATCAGGATGGTACCTGAACAATACAGGTAATAGAGGTTTGGGGAACATGTGGAAATGCAAAACAGTAAATACTACGAAGTAAGAAAAACATCTGAGATAAACATACATTGAACACCAGCTCAAATCTTTGGAAGATAATTAATCATATAGGTCTACTTTTGACCGCTGGTTAAAACATCAATTCAGCTATATACCACTACCAGCTCGTTGCAACCATGACAACCATCATAAACTACAGCCCGTCGACAAGAAAAAAGACAATCAAAGCCAGGAAGGGAGACAAATTTTTGGTACCTGAATCATATTTTCCATTTGTTTAATTCTGCGTCCAAATAGAGACAAGACTATCAATAATCCAAGAGGAAAATTTTGTTTTCCAAAAGTGAGAAGAACCTGTAAATGCAAGTTTCGCAGATATGTAAACAAACTGAAAAACGCAGAAGCACAAGATGAGAGGTTGAACTGGCTGTATGTAAACTTACATCAAACAGATTTTCCTTTTCTTTCTCTGCCACGAAAAGAAGAATTATGTGCAGCACCTGCAAAGTTGAGGTTCAAAACCGTGCTAGTGAGTAGATTATACAACCAAAAGCTTTCTTCTCTGCCATGGAATTAAGGAAAAACACATTATTAATGTCAAACTGACTTTTAATGGACTATGACAATATAAACTTGAAGCATATAGGGATATTATCAAAATTGATGCAATAGAAAAACAAGAATACATGTACATCTATAATTGAATTTGAGCAGGAAAGTGAAAGGAACAACTTATGTCTCATATGAATACAATAGTACAGGAACCCTAATTGACTGACAATGAAAGAACTTAAAACTCAACAATCTTTGAAAAACATAATTAGTATCACAAGGTCAATGTCAAAAATATAGAAAAGAGATCTTCATAGACTTACTACAGCAGACAGAGGACACAAAAATTCTCAACATCAGCTTGAAAAAGTTGAATGGAGTGATCCCCACACCTGTTTTGCCGCAAAATTCAAGCAGATGCTCCAGCTGCTCAAGCTCCTTCAATCTCAACGGACCCAACTCTTCTCCTAGCAAGTGAAGCAGAGGAAGCAGAGAAATCAGAGACAAAAACAGCAGTGTGCTGAGACAAAGGCAGCTATAACTCATACAAAGGAAATGATCTCTAGTGTAACTAGACTTAACAATTTCAAAAATAGATACATCCCCACAACTTGTTTTATATTGCTTCGGATCCTCTAGGAATCGTGCCATACCATCCTGTTGATAAATCATCGCATATATCTCACCATCCTGAATCTGAATAAAAGGTTAAAAACAAATAAAAAAGATATGTCAGATCTCTACAACAACGCTCACGGGATTAAAGTAGTTTTCACATTCATAAACCTTGCATACAATTATTAAAAAAAACTGGCATATACAAGTCACGGCAGGTCCTCTTCACCAATTAAAGCAAATTGTGAACACGGCAGGTCCTCTACTCGAGCACAGAAGTTTCACAATGTACTCAGTCTCGGTCTCTAATCAGTACACTACATACTTTTGTGAGCAAGTCAGCTGATGAAGGAAATTCTGCAATCATACTTTGGGTATATAAGCAAGCACTCAGGAAGTTTGTTGATAAACAACTTCTTTTCTTCAGAGTGTACCTGAGTAAAGTTCTTCAAACTCTTTTGAGCTACAGAAGAGGTGTATTTTGGGGATGTATTTGAAAACTGCCACAAATATAATCTCATATATATTTAAATACCCAGCAGAAACGTAGAGATAAATGAAAAAGGACGGTAATCACAGTTCTACTATCTTAAAAAAGCGAAGGGCCAGAAACAGTCAAGATTATGCTTATAACAGTCACAATTTAAAGAAGCAAATGACATATGATAATAGCGGAAAAAATAGCATATTTTCTAGCAAATCAAATACAAATTAAGTTTTAACTTTATTTATGACATTGGCTCATATAAGTCGGAACATTTACAAACTTTGAGATGAAAATTAAGAGATAGGACGACAGCTTGAGTTACTGTTTTGCCTAAGATGGGCATAAGCTACCATTCCTAAACTTTGTCTAAATCTAATACGAAAATTAAGAGATAGGACTACAACCTGAGTTACTGTAAGCACTTGAGCAGAAATATAAAAGCTTTCGGGCACAGGCTCACCAGGCTAGTAGAATGCTTCAAGTGATCCACCGCAAACTGATATTGATTGTTAGTGGAAGTCTCAACACCTAGCAGCTGAAGCTCAGTGTTGTAGTCAAGTATCTCCTCTCCCTAGTACAGATTATCAATTAATGCAATATTACTTACCAGAGAGGTAGCTTTCCATCCTTCATCATACAAAACGCAGTCCTCTGATGACTTATTACCATGAGATGTTCTGAACCGTCCAATTTGTGCATTGAAAATGAGACTATCAAGAGACAACTCTTCTGTCTCATATACCATACTAGAATCAACTTAACAAGTCTACTGACAAACCTAACGTTGCCTCTTACCTCTGGTTTTTAATATGCAGTAGTCAAACTCAATAACTGTTGCATGAGCCCCTGCTACTATCTGCTGCTGCTCGTAACAATTAGAGCAATAAACCATTAAAAAAAGAACAGAATTCTTCTAATCCAGCAGCAAGCTATATATATATTATTATAAATAAGATATAAGTAAAGCAAACAGCTGGATGAATACAAAATCTTAATTCACCATTGACACTTCATGGTACTTAGACTTGTTTCCTATTTCTATTTTGGGGGGAAACCATGTTTCCTATTACAAATTCATGTACGGGTTTTTAAAATCATGCTAACTATATTTCTTGATGGACTTAGTATTGAGCTTCAAGCAACTCGATAAATCAAGCTAGCTTACTCGAAAAGTAGCATTACCTTTAATTCTAGAGGGGGTATTGATGTTTTCTTACTCTTTGCTAGATAATTCCAGAGGGGCATAGAGAGAAGAATGAGAGGCATGAGCTAAACATAATTATAAGATTTGAAATGCTTACAAAGTACATTGGAGTAATCGAATTATAGATAGTAAGTAGTTAAAGTAACCAAAAAAGGAAGTTGAAAACAACACAAAAGTGCTAACCTTTAACCCAGTTGCATTTGTATCGACTACAAGAATGTTAAAACAATTAAGAAGTTTCCAGCAAATTTTAAAGTCACATACCTATCTGTGTCCTTGTTTGGCCATGTGATATACAATTGCTGCAGATACAAGAATTGCAATCTGTTTACAATAACTAGAGACTTATCACATCTCACTATAACCAGATTCAAATTAAAAGGGCATGTATCATATCATTTGTCAACATAAATGACTTAATGTAGAGAAGCCTAACAACACAAACAGGACTCAAGGTTAAAGAAAGCAAAGGAACATGTCCAGCATAATTATCAAGGAAAACGCTTTGGGATTAAATGAACAGACAATATATAGATAGCAAGTAATAAAAGAACATAGTGTCTACCTGATTGGAATTGATGGCCTGCTCTTGGTTAGAAGAGAACATATGGAGTTAGTGAGGGGTCTACAAAGAATGCATGAATTCATACAGGGCAAAGCTAAAAGTATTCAAACACATTACAGGGAGCATCTATGTTCATATATGACCTTCACCTGTAGCATTCCAGAAGAAATTTACTAACTTTAACTTAACAAATCACTACCTAAAACAAAGATGAACCCAACACATGGTAATTTCAGACTAGGATCGACGCAATCTCCTGGAAGCATGAAACAAATAACGCAGGTGAAAAGAATAAGAGATGTTGTATGCAATTCTGAAGCAATTTTATGCATTTTCAAAGATCAAATTAAATGAGAAGCTCAAGGCCTACAAAAAAACGGAAAATGATATTCAGGAAATAAATATATATTAAAACCCTATCAATTCCAATCAACAAAAGGGGGAGAATGAATGCCTCACAAAATGAGTTGAATCGACTTCTAGAGTAAGAAAATCCTTCTTTATCGATCGTTTGTTCCGATCTCAGTCTGATACATTGAAGCTCCACTAATCTCTCCCAAACCGGACATTCCTCACCATCGTCGCGTCCGGGTGAAAAAATGTAACACACATGAGTGAGACTATCAAAAACTTGACGAGGGGCAGAAGTTTAAGCAAAAGCAAAACGTTCGTCTTCTTCAACCTATAATAAAGGAGCATTACAATAATAATGGAGGTGAGGCCTAAATATAAGGAGAGTGGGGCGGTTGTAGCCGGAGGTTCACGAAGGCATAAACTATTCTGGAATTCGTTAAATAGGGCGGATGGGAGACCTTTGGTCATGATATCCGCAAACTGGCTAGAAGTGGGAACGTGAAGGACACGAGCGTATCCTGGGGCAACCCGTTCGCGGACGAAGTGTATGTCGATCTCGATGTGCTTTGTGCGTTGATGTTGGACCGGATTTGCTGACATATACAGAGTTGACATTGTCACAAAAAATGATGGTGGCTTTAGTTGTGGGTGTGTGAAGTTCGGCGAGTAGTTGTCGTAGCCAGCATGATTCTGCAACAGTGTTGGCTATGGCACGATATTCAGCCTCTGCGCTGGAGCGGGAGACAGTCGGCTGTCGCTTTGAGGACCAGGATATGATATTGGAACCTAATTAGGTACAGTATCCGGAGGTGGAGCGGCGGGTGTCTGGGCATCCGGCCCAGTCAGCATCGGTGTAGATGACGAGCTGATGTGAAAAATCTCGTTGAAGATGAAGACCGAGCGAGGAGGTGCCTTTGAGGTAGCGGAGGATACGCTTGAGAGCAGTGAAGTGGGCTTCACGTGGATCATGCATGTGGAGACAGCATTGCTGAACTGCATAGCTGATATCTGGGCGGGTGAAAGTGAGGTATTGGAGTGCACCGGCGAGAGAGCGGTAGTTGGTTGGATCAACAACAGGTGGACCGGCATCGACACTGAGTTTGGCATTGGTGTCGACTGGTGTTTTTGATGGATTGCAGTTGGACATTCCACTGCGAGTAAGGATGTCTTTGGTGTATATGGCTTGACTGAGATGGAGACCGGTGGTGGTGCGTGTGACAGCAATACCAAGGAAGTAGTGGAGAGGTCCGAGGTCAGTCATGGCGAACTCGAGGCTTAGTGCATGGATGATGTGCCGGAGAAGTGTGGGGGTAGAGGCAGTGAGGATGATGTCGTCGACATAGACAAGTAGATGAGCCCGTGCATTGCCCCGGTGGTATACGAACAGGGAGGGGTCGGATTTACAGCTTGTGAATCCAAGGGTGGTGATATGGGTAGCAAAACGATGATACCACGCACGGGGGGCTTGCTTCAGCCCGTACAGAGCTTTGCGAAGTTTGCAGACATGGGTGGGGTGTTTTGTGTCGACAAAGCAGGTGGTTGTTGGCAGTAGACAGTTTTGGTGAGAGTGTCATGAAGGAAGGCATCTTTTACATCAAGTTGATGTATGGGCCAATTGTTGGTGATGGCGAGGGTGAGGATTGTGGTGGGTTTAACCACTAGGGAGAAGGTTTCGTCGAAGTCGAGACCAGGTTGTTGAGAGAACCCTCGTGCAACCCAGCGTGCTTTGTAGCGGGAAAGGTTACCAGTTGTGTCATATTTGTGACGAAAGAGCCACTTCCCAGTAACAATGTTGGCATGTGGGGTCGTGGAACAAGGTCCCACGTGTTGTTGGAGATGAGTGCGTCATATTCCTCTTTCATGGAAGCATACCAGTGTGGGTCACGAAGGGCTTGTTTGTAGGAGGTGGGAAGAGGAGAGGTGGTGGCGGAGAGGCTAAAAATTTGTTTAGGTTTTGTTATACCAGATTTGGAGCGGGTGGTCATCACAGGTGGTGGGTTTGGGGAGGTGTGGTGATGGGTGTGGTGTCTCTGTATATGGAAAGATTTGCTCGTTAAATATTACGTGTCGGGAGGTAATGACCTTGTGTGTAGTGAGGGTAAGACAACGATAGCCTTTGTGTTCTGGAGCATAGCCGAGGAAGACACAAGGTGTGGTGTGGGGTTGTAGTTTGTGTGTGGTGGTAGCAGTGAGGTTGGGATAGCAGAGACAACCAAACGGGCGAAGATGGTGATAAGTGGGCTGCTGTTTAAAGAGTATTTCATGTGGGGTACGATAATGTATGGTAGAGGTAGGGGTGATATTGAGGAGGTAGGTGGCAGTGGCTAGTGCTTCAGCCCAGTATTTTAGTGGCATGTGACTGTGAAACAGAAGGGTACGAACGGCGTTTGTGAGGGTACGTATCATGCGCTCAGCTTTGCCATTTTGCTGAGAGGTATGAGGGCAAGAGAATCGCATTAGTGTGCCTTGAGAGGCCATAAAAGAACGCATATGTTGGTTATCAAATTCACCCTCATGGTCACACTGAATATTTTTTATTGTACAATTAAAATGAGTGCGATCAAAAGCATGAAAGTGTTGTATGACGGTGGTCGTTTGTGATTTATTTTTGAGGGGAAACGTCCAAATATAATGCGTAAAATCATAAAGAATAAGGAGATAATAATGACAACCACTAATACTTAAAACTGGTGATGTCCATAAATCACAATGCAGTAAATCAAAAGCATTCAATGTAGTTGTTTGAGAATTAAAAAATGGTAGTCGAGATTGCTTTCCCAACTAGCACGATTGACAAAGGGATGCATTATTGAGGAAATTAAGATATTGTAAAATGTTTGGAGCAGGATGAACGAGCCTGGCGTGCCAATTTATTGGTGAAGTGGTGGTATGAAGTGCGGATGGTGGTGGTGATGGGGTGCCGCATGATGTGGAGTTGTGGAAAGGATATAAGTCCCCATGACTGTCACATCGGTGGATCACGTTCCTGTTGATGAGATCCTTAATAGAAAAACCATAAGGGTCAAATTCTATAGAACAATTATTGTCAGTACTAAATTTGCGAACAAAGATTAGCTTTTTAATGAGGTGTGGGGAAACGAGAATATTTCGGAGTGTAAAGAAAGAAAGAGTGGTATTACCGACTGATGTGACAGGAATAATGTGACCATTACCGACAATAATATTAGAGGGTATGTTTGATGAGGGAGTGACAGAGGTTAAAGTACCTGACGTAGGGGACATGTGCGTGAATGCACCGGTGTCCATGTACCACTGGTTATCCTGGGTGCGGGTTGGAGTAGCAAGGTTATTCATCGCCTGTATAAGGCTTTGTTGGTACCAGTTGGGGGCGGCCTGCTGAGTATAATAGGATTGGGCCGGTGGGTATGGGCGAGGTCCAAGAAGACCTGGGGCGGACCAACCAGTATTCCACGTGGGTTGAGATGTGAGAAGGTTTAGTAGTTGCTGTTGTAAGGTGGGCCGATTGGAGTTGGAGCCGCGACCACGTCCACGATTTTTGCCACGCCTGTTGGAAGTGCGGGCGCCTGCAGTTCGAGAACCTGATGCAGCAGTGGTTGTCGGTTCGCTAGAGGAGGGCAGTGCATCAGAGGCGCCGACAGAAGCAGATTGCGGCGCGACGGTGGATGTGGCGAGGGCTGTGGCAGGACCAGCGGTGTGAGTGCGGCAAGTCTCCTCAAGAATCAGAGAGCTGCGGACCTGCTGGAAGGAGGGAAAGGGTCTCTGGAATTGAATTATACTGCGTATATTGGAGAATGCGTCATTGAGTCCGCTTATTGTTTGCAGAAAGAGATTTTCTTTCGATATTGGACTGTCGGCATCGACCAACGCATCAGCCAATGTTTTGAGGCGGGAGCAATAGTCGTGGATTGTCATGGACCTCTGCCGCAGGCCACGAAATTCGGCCTCTAATTGTATCGCTCTTGCCTTCTTGTTATCACGGAACAAGTCTTCAATGGCAGTCCACACATCAAAGGCTGTGGCGTTGTTTTTCATGATGAGGGCGAAGATGTCGGGGGATATAGTGGCGTAGATCCACGAAAGGACTGTAAAATCCAGCAAGGTCCAGCTTTCGTCGTTACTCGGGGGAGTTCCATTGACGTGGTTAAGAAGATTAAACTTACCGAGTGTGACGAGGAAGAGGTGCCTCCACATCGTATAGTTGGGGGGAGATTGGCTTAATTCGATGCGCACGTGGTTGGTAATGGAACTAATGTGCAGAGCTTAGTGGACTGCGATCGCGGCGGGGGTTTGGGTAGGATGGGACGAGGAGTTAGGATGTGGATGTGAGCGATGCGGTGGAGATGCCAACACGGTATTTTCAGAGGGGGGGGGGGGGAGAATGTTCAGAGGCGGCAGGGCTACCTGGCGCAGACATTGTCGTCGAAAAATGGAAGAGAGAGGCGGAGCGTTTGGGAGAGAGGGGAAGATCAGGATTTTAGGATCAGGAGAGGAATAATAGGGAGTTAGGCTGATACCATGTGAGAAGTAAATATGATCAACCGTATCTGTCATTACTGATATGGTAAATATATACAGTCATAGTTACAAGATTGTTAGGCCTATAATAAAGGAGCATTACAATAATAATGGAGGTGAGGCCTAAATATAAGGAGAGTGGGATTATTATTCTAACACAACCCACCGTTTTTGCTTGCAAATTAAGTTCAAAATACTCTTCGCGAAGGTCCCCGACGCTATTGCTGGAAATGATGAGGAGCGAACTCATTACTTGTTGAATGAGGAATACGGTGGTGGTAGAGCGAGAAAACTCGGCATGGAGAAGGTAAAGTAAATGAAGCTCGTGGTGGTGGCCAAGGGTAGAGAAGTTTTCGCGAGTACAGTAGAAGGTCAAGGATATGGTAGCTGCGTACAAGATTAGTGAAAAATAGAAGAGGAAACAGAGGCGAGCAAACAAAACCGCCTCCAAAAAAATTAAATGGAGGCAACTATTATCAGTAGCCTCGATTAATACTAGTAATCCGTGGACAAAGGAGGCAACAGGGAAAAAGACGCCTCTGTTGTGACAGATCATCAGAGGCAACTAATATAACTCGCCTAAATTATCCTATCAATGGAGGCAACTTTAAAGTCGCCTCCAATAATTTATGTGGTGACACACCTAAAAGACCAAAGGAGGTACATGTAAAATATCGCCTCCATTGCTCATATAAACAAAGGCAACATTTTGGTCACCTCCATTGACTAGACCATTAGAGCCGCCTATGTTACTCGCCTCTGTTGATCGATCATCAGAGGCAACACTATTGCTCGCCTCCTTTGATTAGATAAAATGAGACAAGTTTTTGGTTGCCTCCATTGATCTCATACAAATTGCCTCCCATGAACAACATTGTTGTAGTGATGGTCTATACATTCTAGATACAAATGCTTTCAAACAGTTTTACGAAGAAAGGAATTCCAAGAAGAATAACAACAATAGTTGTAATTCTGTGACGAATAAATCGGTTTTGTATTGACATTGCAAGTTAGGGCATGCCTCGTTAGAAAATTGGTACCTCTTGGTTTGATTATAAGGAAAGATGTATCTGAGAATTTTGTCTGTGAAGCATGTAATAAAGCCAAAGGGCACAAACTACCTTTTCATATCTCTTCTAAGAGCAGTACTGAATGCTTTGAACTGCTACACATAGATGTCTGGGGACCATGCACAAAAGAAAACTATGACAGAAATAGATAATTTTTAAGCATAGTTGAAGACAAGAGTACAACTTTATGGGTGAAACTGATGAGAACAAAATGACAAGCATTCTGTTACATTAAAGACTTTCTATCTTTTGTTGAAAGACAATTCTCAAAGAAAGTCAAGATAATAAGAACAGATAATGCTTTCAAACTTGGAGCATCTTTAGAAGGAACAAAATTATTTCAATAAATGGGAATCATTCATCATAGAAGTTGTCCTCATTCTCCACAGCAGAATGGAATAGTAGAGAGGAAGCATCAATTTCTCTTAGAAACAGCACGTGATATTTATTTTCAATCACAACTTCCTTTAAAATACTGGGGTGAAAGTGTGATGTTTGCTACTATTGTCATTAACAGATTACCATCCACTGTTCTTGAAGGGAAAAGCCCTTATCAGATTTTATACAACAAGGATCCTGATCTTAAGATTCTCAAAACCTTTGGCTGCTTGGCGTTTGCTACCAATGTGAAAACACATAAGCAGAAGTTTGAGGAAAGGGCATTCAAATGTGTTTACTTAGGTCCTATTCTAATCAGCAAAGGCTACAAATTGCTAAGGCTTAAGGACATCACAATCATTCACAATAGAGATGTGAAGTTTTATGAAGAAGTTTTTCCTTTCATTGAGAAAGATGAATCCGTGACTGAACCAGAAAGATTTCCTGGTTTTGGAGCATCTGAAGTCCTCAATAATGATTATGAAGATATCCCGCACATTCCACCTGTTTCGGCTATCTATGAGCAGAACACTACTAATCAAAGAACATTAAAATCAGACCTGAATCAGGAAGGTTCTGTTGAATCTGTTCCAGTTTGTAGAAGGTCTATCAGAAACAGACAACAACCTTCTTACCTGCAAGATTACTTTGTAGGGCAAAGCACCATTCAAGGAAATGATGCCTTCACAAATGTTCTTTCTCATCACATTATCAGAAACAACAAAGAATACAATTACAACACTCTGGCCTTGTATTCGTTAACAGAGATTGTTCCTGATCAGCACGTTGTTGCTTCTAGCATGAGCTTTATTACCCACAGTAATATGTCTGAAACCACAGACCTCACGGAACCTAAGAACTTAGCAGAAGCTAACACCAACACCAAACGGAGATTAGCTATGAATGATGAGCTGGCTGCTCTGAATCGCAACAACACTTGGGAAATCGTTGACCTTCCCAAAGGCAAGCGTGCTATAAGTTGCAAGTGGGTTTTCAGAATTAAACAAAAGGCTAATGGCTCCATAGAGTGTTACAAGGCAAGGCTGGTAGTAAGGGGGTTTACTCAAAAGCATGGTATTGATTATACTGAGACATTTTCCCCAGTTGTCAAGATGACAACTATTCGAGCCCTCCTTGCTGTTGCTATCAAAAGAAACTGGTCGATTACTCAACTAGATGTGAATAATGCGTTTCTTCATGGCAAATTACATGAAGAAATCTATATGAAATTACGTGAAGGAGTACATGTTGACATACCTAATAAGGTATGCAAATTGTTGAAGTCCTTATATGGTCTAAAACAGGTTAACAGACAGTGGTATTCAAAGCTGACTTCCTTTCTCATTTCATAAGGCTTCACAAGTTCAGAGAATGATTATTCTCTTTTCCACAAATCTCGTAAAAACTATGTTATTTTATTGGTGTTTATGTTGATGATCTGTTAATTTGTGGTAATGATGAAGACACAATTCTGCACCTCAAACTGAGCCTTGACAAAACTTTCAAGATCAAAGACCTTGGCCACTTACATTTTTTCTTGGGAATGGAGTTCATGAGCACCAGTTAAGGGATGATAATTACCCACGAAAAATTTGCTCGAGAATTAGTAGAGGAGTTTGATGTGAGTAATTGTAGGTCAGTTGGCAATCCTTTAGAAGTTGGTCTTAAGCTTCTACCTGACGACATGGATCCTTTGGATAATCCTGAATTATACCGAAGGTTAATTGGAAAACTTAACTACCTCATAAACACTCACCCAGATCTCAGTTTTAGTGTTCAATTACTCAACCAATTTATGCAGAATCCTAGCACACATCATTTTTCTACAGCTTTACATGTTTTGAGGTATGTTAAGGGGACTTTATCTAATGGAATTCTTCTTAACGACAGACCTACCTATGATTTGATCTCTTACTGCGATTCAGATTGGGCATCTTGCCCAATCTCTAGGTGATCTATCAGCAAGTTCTATGTTATGTTTGGCGGATCTCCTTTGTCATGGAAATCAAAGAAGTAGGTGTGTGTTTCTTTGTCTTCAGCCGAGGCTAAATACCACGCAATACGTAAGGTGACTTTGGAGCTTGCCTGGCCTACTCGATTAATGCATGATTTGGGGTTAACTGATATTGCTCCCATACCTGTTAAATGTGACAATCGCTCTGCTGTTTTTTATTGCTACCAATCCAGCTCTTAATGAAAGAACTAAACATGCTGAATTGGACTGTCACTATGTCCGAGAACAAATTCAACAAGGCTTGATTTCTAATGCTCACATTCGAAATTCTACTCAGATGGAGGATATGTTTACAAAAACTTTACTCGGGAAGGATTACACAAAGCAATTTACACAGATGGGAATATCTTCTGCTCTCACCTGCAAGACTAGCCAGACATTTTATCTGCCTACTCTTGAGGGGGGGGGGGGGTGTTAGCATATATAGTTACATTGTTAAATTCCTATTCAGTTATTTTTACACCTAGCATTAGGTTTTCCAGATTGTTCTATCTGTCCTTATATAAGGACCTCTTCCCGCCTAG
Organism: Limonium bicolor; assembly: GCA_023374045.1. NCBI lineage: Eukaryota > Viridiplantae > Streptophyta > Magnoliopsida > Caryophyllales > Plumbaginaceae > Limonium > Limonium bicolor. Next base: position 378,149,678 of record CM041776.1, read on the forward strand.
TCTTTTAATGTAACTGAACATTCTCAGTAATACAATAAAAACATCAGTCGATTCTTCCTTCTCTATTCTCTCTCGTAGCTCATTCTCAATCTCCTCCAGTTCTTATTACTATAGCAAATCTTCAAACTGACTATTCATTTATATTGTTTGTCTATGCTCGAGGCTCAAAGTTGATATACTTGTAGAGATTGAAAGATCACCCCATAGACTATACTTTTGAATGAAATTCCCTCAAGGTTTTTTAAAACTTATCTTCTAGTATAATAAAACTAAACCTTGTGATATAACCTACAATGAAAAAGATAAAATAAAATGTATCATATATAAATTATTCAACTTCAAAGGAGAATCACAATGATTGACAATCTTTATTACCCATAGTCTCAACTTCATTAAAATCAGAAAAATAAAATCAAGCTCACTCGTCTTTGCTTTGCAGATTATTTGATTATGTAATGTAAAGCTAAGGGTAACATTTTGGAGGATTTGAAGATCACAAGGTTAACATGAACAACCCAAGATCTATATAGTTGGGGCTGGTGATGACTTTGGGCAGTCCATGCTTCACAAATTTCACATGTAGAACGGGGGCGTCCAATGCATTACTTGGGTGCAAATAATTATATGACAAGCTTGTGGATAAAATTAGAAGTTGGTTATCTAGGATTCATAGTTATGGATGCAGACTCCAACTTGAGAAAGTTGTTAAAATACTTTCCAAGCATGTAAGTTTTTTCGGATCTCTATGTTTTATATGTCCAAAAAAGCTATCAATAATAGTAGAGTTGTGAGTTGATCCTATTTTGGTGAAGAATGATAACTATCCTACACACTCTTATCACTTGGTTAATAGTAGGGGCGATAATTTCAACACGACCCGTTTGACCAACACGAACCCGACACGAAGTTAGCGGGTTTGGGTTTTAAAATTTGACACGATTAAATAAACGAGTCAACCCGAACACGACTCTTTTAATAACCGTGTCGGGTTCGAGTTTAACATATGTAAGCCGCTAACCCGACACGAAGTTAGCGGGTTGAGTTTTAAAATTTGACACAATTAAATAAACGAGTCAACCCGAACATGACTCTTTTAATAACCGTGTCGGGTTCGGGTTTAACATATGTAACCCGCTAACCCGTTTAAATAATTTATATTAAATAAAATATATATTATAAATTATAGATTAATTATTTATCAAATTTTAATATAAAGGACACAAATATTAAAAATAAGTATTTTAATTTAAAGTAAAGTTAATAATATCATAGAATAATAAAACTAATGTTAATTAGTCAAATTATTTTCTTACATATAACTAAATAGGTTAGGTTTGAGTTGAATATATACGGATTTGAGTTTCAAATTTAGACAAGATTAATAAATTGGGTCAGACGGGTCAACCCATTTAATAAACAGGTTAACCCGTTTAATAAACGGGTTGGGTTTCATATTTGGACACGATTAATTAAACGAATTGGATCGGGTCAATCTGTTTAATAAATGGGTTGGATTTGGGTTTAGCCTAACACGATCCGTGAACCCGTTTTGCCACCCCTAGTTAATAGCGTAGGCCATACTCGCTAGAAAAGATAAATTATGTACGGATGTGGTACTTTAAAATCCAACTGGTTTTAGTTTTTTGTAATGTGGGCAGTCAAACCATCTAAAACCAAAATTGTGGAGAGATGTTTGGAATCCTTTACTTGGCTAACAACTTATTTAGGTTAAACATATCACTAGTAGAAAAAAGGCCTATTTCGGCGGTTCTAAAGGGCCTATTTCGACGGTTGTAAACAGCCGAAATGAGCACCGCCGAAATAGGTGTTAGCATCTATTTCGGCGGTTGTAACCGCCGAAATAGGTGGGCGCCAAAATCGTATTCCGACACGTCTATCTCGGCGGTTCTTAGCTCACAACCGCCGAGATAGACGCATGGTCAATCTCAGTATCGGTCAATTCCAGAAGGCACCATGAGTCTATCTCGACGGTTGTTAGCTAAGAACCGCCGAGATAGGCCTATTTTTGTATCTATTTCGGCGGTTCTAAGCTAAGAACCGCCGAAATAGCCCCCCCTTTTTTGTTTTTTTCCATCCCAGCACATATATATTCACCGCATTGGTTCATAAGACCTGTAATAAAGCTTCATCCACACAGGGAGCTCCAGCACACATTTAAAAAGTTATAAAAGCTCCCAATTAATATCAACGACGCGCCACAATTTGAGAGTTAAAAAACCAATGCAATTACACTTAATTACACACTTTCATTACAAATAAAAAACCACATTACAATTCAAATCTACCATTACACCATCCACAAGTGTACAGAGTTACAATTACATACTCGAAAAAGTTCACAAAACATCTTCATGATCATCAATTCATTAAACTTGTGCAGACGAACTCCGACCATTCCTCAAGCATCTCAACAATTTGAGCATCATCATACTGACCACCTTTGAACACTTCTTCGTAAGCCTTGAAAAAAAATGAACATTAATCTAAAACGTACAAGTCTAACAACATGTAAAGAGCATAACTGAAACTTTCAAAGAATGTTACCTTGTCTAACGAGTGCTCTGGTAAAAGGTTCGGCGCTCCTACTATGTCACTCATGAATCTCATGACATAGTATCCACATTCCGAACCCCCAGGCTGCACCGGACACTATACAAACACACATATTGACAGTTATAAACAAGTTTAAACATTATCACACAATTAATAGAGTACCTTGACAATGTTCCAAGGGATGTTACTCTTCATTTGTTTATTCTGGAGAGATAATGCAGCTCTCATGGAACTATATACATCAGCAATATATATGTTTTAAGCATCAGTAGCAGTTTGAAATAGTTAATGTTAAGTAATAATAATTGTTGTTTACGATAACAAACTAATTACCTCAGTATTGCGGTGGGGATCTTCAGTCTCTTGGCACCCTTACCAAGTGAGTCAAATTGCAAGATTCGTGGGTGCTTCAACATCACCAGCACAAGCATGACCAATGTCGACCGTCCACAAATTACACAATGTGTTGAAATGTAACACCCCAACCCCCGAAATCCAGTAACCTGAACGATGATAGCTCCCAAAAATAACTGGAAATGCAGCGGAAAAATTATACAACAACGGGTGGTGCTACAACGCCGCTAGTCACCCATGTGACTAACAAGGCTAACTCCAATACAACTTACAAATGCTACGGTCTGAGCGCTGAATACAAACCTCCTAAAACAACAAAAGATAATAATAAAAATACAATACTGTAAGATGACACCGGTGGTAATAACCCCTGTCTAATTCTACCCCACCTACACTCGGTCGGGCAATCTCTTCATTCTTCAGGTATCTGGAATTGTTTAGCCATGAAACGGCTCAGCAAAATAATTTGCCGGTATGAAATCGTGCAGCCCATCGGCTACTGGGCCACACCAACTAATTGTCGAATACATGCAGTTCATTTATAAAGCTGTAAATAAGCATGTCATGATTATTTCAAGCATCCACACAAGGACAATAATGTCACATAGAACAAGACTGCAGAAGGTCAAGTTAGATGAACTGTAATCCTTTAATGATAGTCGAGTCCACCAATGGGACTGACAGGTATAAATGTATATCTCAAATAGTGAAGGTATAGTGACCTCGTTAAGATTGAAAGGTTGGGTAACTAGACCCTCAGAAGATACGTAGTTAACTCCTGTACTGAGAAATGTGGGAATCGAACCCTAGAGGAATGAAGTCTTCCCTCCACTGAACTGTTGGGAATTGAACCCTCGAGAGGAATAAGTCTTCCTCTCCACTGAAATGTTCCGTCGCGACGTAGACTGAATAGGAGACGACCTGAGACAGGTACAACTCCTGTAGCATGCCGGCCAGATCCAACTGGGCTCCTCGTTCTCGTAGTATAGAATTGTTAGGAGTCATATAAGGACGTTAAAAGAACACAATGTGTATTGTCGATTATCACTTTTAAGATAACGACGTTTGTTATAAAGTGAAGTTAGTGAGACTTGAGTACAAGTTCTCGGTATAAATAAAACGTAGGTATTTAATCCACTGGTATTGTAGTGTTGTATGCGTGGGACATACACGTCGTAGTTATCAACATTCACGCATATAAAATAACACAGTAGTGCACAAGAGTAAAACAACATTTTACATTAATTATCTTGGTCGTTAATTCAAACAACAGATAGCACACAAGCTGGTGTAATCCGGTAGCAAACAGGTTGCAAGAATTCCATACCGTTCACCGTAGACTGTACTTGTTTTAGTTCCCGGTCAACGTCTGGTCAAACAATGTCCTAGAATAGGATTAATCTGAGAGTGTTAATTTATGTAACTCTCGTATAATAATTTTATTGATTCATGAAACGATTTCATATTCGTTTTTCATATGAGGTTTACTTTCTTTATACTTAGGTAGTTTCTTACTTCTTTCCCTTATTATTAATTAAGGTATTTATATATTTCCAAAACATGTAGTCTTAATTTATAAGACTTATATTGCGTGGTAATTTCTTTAATTACCTTATGATTTGATGTATAACTTATTTGTTATTTCTTTTGATTTATCTAATTGGATCCTTTAATGTATATAACTATATATTCATGTACCATTTATGTTACATGCTTTACCATTGTCCAAATGACATAGTAATTTATAATTTTATCAATGACATTTATTGGTCTATGTTAGTTAATCATCCTCTTAGCTTTATTTTAAAATATAACTATAGCTCCAAATATTATTTGGTGTTTCCACATTAAATTCATTATATTTTTTTTCCTTTTGATTTACTTGAAAATCTAAAATATATATATTTCATACACATGTATTATTTATGATACATATATATAATTGTCTAAATAACATAACCACTTCATAAGTTCTCAAATTATTTTTACATGTCACACATGGGCATACTTTTCCCATATCTTTTATTAATTATAAACTAACCCCAAATAATATTATTTCTTTTACAAGTAAATTACTTGTACTTGCATATCATATAGTTTTAATTTCATAAATCCTTAAATCATAATTATCTTTTCTAAACTTCTTAAATATCCATATAGGACCTACAAATATTTTAATCCCATAAATACTCATACTTTTCGGTTATTATGTTATAACCTCATTTATTTCATAAACTTTACTTTATACTCCAAAATACATTATAATACATAGTTTCATTCCCTTAATTAATTAATTCACTAAACAACCACTATAATTTAGTAATTATTATTTGAACACCATAACTTTAATAAATCACCAATTAGCCACATTCATTTTGGCTTTGCCATATTTTTCTTATAATTACATTTCAACTCTAATCTCATTATATTATATAGTTTTAAATTCCTTATTTAATTATATTACAAGACCACCTTTAATATTTTGGTATATGACTTTTGAACATTATAACGTTTTGAAAATTACAATTTGGCCCCTCAAACTTTCGGCCATAATATAATATTTTCAATAATTGCAATTAGCCACAAAATCTTATAACCTTTACATAAAGTCTTATAAAACTATAGTTTAATTTTAGTTCTTCTTAATTGCTGAATATATACACATAAATTCTTAAATCACAAAACTAGCCCAAGTAATTCGGCTTTGGTCATGTATTTTCCATTAATTGCATTTTCACCCAAAAACTTTATAATTGTTATTTAATAACTTATAAACTATAGTTTAAATATTTAATTCCTCAAAATTCGAAAGTGAACTTCATGATTCTCTTAATTATGAATTCACCCCATATTAAATTCCAAACTTTCATAATAACTTTTATAAATTACATAATAGCCCAAAACTTTATAAATTGTCATTTTAACACTTGTTTAAATTATCTAAAATTCATAAACTTAATTCCTAACCTTATATTATATCATGTTTATCCCAAGGACACCCTTAACTCTCGGTTTTTATAGTATATGCACCAAACTTTGTAAAAATTACATTTTAGCCACATAACTTAATTAATTAGCCATTTAAGCACTAATAAAATATTTTTAACTCTCCAAACTTTATAATATAAGTTTATATACCTAAGTAGGTCATTAATACCGATTTATCACTTAGACCATTCGGCCATAATTAATTAGTGACCATATAGTATATAAAAGTGGATTTATATGTCAAAATAATTATACATAAATTCATAGGAGTTGTATAACTCATGTAAAAATTATTGTAATGTCTTATATTGATTCTTAGCTCAAAATAGAACATTTTTACCCTTGGTAATTCGGTTTGAATTTGTACCTACCATAGCTAAATTTTGTGACACACAAATGTGTCTTAAGGTAAATATTTTCCATATAGGTTATAGATTATATTTTTGGTATATTATACCATGTAGTTTCGGTTTTATATAACCTAGGAGATGTACATAATTTTTGTATAATTTTTAGGAGCTTAACAAAGCTTCATAAAGATTAACTTAGTAAACTTACTTCTTAACAAAGGTGGTTAAGTGCTTGAACTCTTGAATCTCCAAGCTTTCTCCAAGGTAATCTTGATGCTCCACTTCGGTTATATGTAAGTGGTGAAGGAGTTTAGGAGTTAGATCTTCAATAAAGATCTTAAGTAGATTTGTATGTAGTTTACAAGGATTTACCTTAAGCTTTTTCTCCTTATAAATTCGGCTCACTAATGGTGGATGAAGAACAAACTTTCCTCTCATGAAAATGAAGAAGAAAAGAACTTTAGAAGAAGTAGGATTTGGTTACACATAAAAATGTGCTTTAAGGATTTACAAGCATTAAAACTACCTTAAGATAACTTTGAGATGCTCCTTGGTTTAATGTTGGTTTGGAAAACCTCCTTGGAACATTAGTTGATGCCGAAATGCTATGGTGTGCTAGGAAGAGTTTTGCTTCAAGGCTTGACAAGAAATGCTAGGAAATTACCTTAAAGATAAAGATAGAAGTTAAAACTCCATTAATGGACTTAAGAGCTTCAAAGGAAGATTGAAGCAAGAAGAGAGAGGAGGGAGCCTTACCAATTGGAAGTGAAGTGTGCAAAGGAGAGAATGAGACTAAGCTCACGTAAGAAGAGAATGCAATTTGGAATTTGATTTTTGTTTTGTTAATTTTTAATGTCAATTGACCATTCTTTTCTTCAGTTTATTCAATGAGTTATTGGCTCAATAAATGCCCATCTTTCCAGCATGTGTTCGGCCATAATGCAAGACAAGGCAATGTGGAGGGAAATAATGGTGAGCTAAATGACAAGGTAAGAAAAGTAAGGTTTGTTCTTTTGATTTTTCAATGTTTGTAACTTGTCTTCTTCTTCATTGTAGGTGCACGATTTCAAGCTCAAATGGGGGGTCTCAATCGGTAATGAAGAGCCAAGGACAAGCATGTTAGGTCACTTGAATTATAAGGAATAAAAAAAGGTGGAATAAGAATCCACTTTTTACTTTTTGCATTTTGTTTTTGTCTAGCTCACATGGCCTTGTTCCATGACATTATTTCGACAGCTTGATGGTCAAATGAGACCTACATACTTTTACATTAAGTATTCTAACACATGGGAAGGTGAGTCACCATGTCTTATGCCTTTTATAAATTTTTAATGCAAGTTTTTACTAGTTTTTGGACATAAAATCGCCCCTATAGAGCACCTGGTTTGACACTGCCTCCAACTGATTTAGAGGGTCAATTTAACCCTATTTAATATTCTTAATTCGTGGCATGTCAAAAACTACAAGGTAATTGCGTAGAACGCGTTTTAGTGACACCCGAAGGTGTGTTTTGTGCTCTAAGGAATTTTTGGAAAGTAAATTGTCTTGATGAGTTCCAAGTGTTTATAAACACTTATTATAGTAAATAATTATATTAAGATGTTACATTGAGTTATATGGGGTTACATCAACCCGTGACATAATTTACGGGCCATCGGGACACTCCCGGGCAAAAAGGAGCGCTAAGAAATCCTCCTGTGGTTTTGTTGAATTTTGAGAAACCACTTCGTGGGTTCTCTTTAGAATGGTTAATAATGATGTTAGGAACTCTAGGAATTGATTTTATAGGAGTTCGTGCCACCTCGGCACTCCTCCGGGCTTTTCGTGCTTTAAGGGGCGTGCGTGAGCACTCCCGAGCGTTTTGCGTTTTTGACTGAATATATCCTAGGGAATATGTTTATATATTCATATAATGAGTGTATGACCATTTGGTTTGAGTTTTATAAGGTCATACAAGGTCATGCTTAATCGCATGTTTCTAAGGCGTTTTACGAACGTTCTTCTTGTCAAGATGTTCAGTGCGCATCTTTGACCTTTGATGAGTTATTAAATCTTCATAATATATACAATAGGTGTAACATAAGTTGTTACATTTATCTAAGTGTGTATTTCAATTTATTGTAGCATTTATAGATGCTTAGGCATTCGTAAAGTATTTACGTTGCTCGTTTGTATACACGTTGGTATTGTTCTTTTCTTGTTGACGCTCTTTATATCGAGCTAGTTATGCAAGAAGTTTAGTACTTGTTAATAATTGTACATGAACGTTTGTACGAATATGTTTAGTAAAATTACGCTAGTTAGCGTTTATGGTAAAACGACTGTTTTTCGTGTCGTTTGCATGTGTGAGTTTGCATGCGCACGTGTAATAACATTAATTCACGTAACGTTTGCATGTATAGATTAGCATGCGTAAATAAAATGATCTGTTTCTAGATCAATTCTCCATTATTTAATAGTTTAAGGTATTAATTAGATTTGGGGTATTTCATGAATCATTAAACAACTAACACAAACTATATGTTTTAGATAATACTAAGAGAAATAGTCAAATATCATACCCTGAATGATATGGCAGCATAATAAATGACTTGTTAGAACATTCAAAGATGGCATTCGTCATATATTGCATAAGGCCTTCCATATGACTTGTCATCTGGACTTCACTGTACATAGCAGGACACAGGAATCCGAATCTGTGATCTTCATAGACATTGATCGCCTTATTATGCACCCACCTATGAGGCAATATCATTAGTCATTAACTTTTTATTCAAACATCTAATTCATCACCGATCAATGAATTCAAAATATAAAAGGTAGAAGTCACTCACATGGCGGCTGACTTGATAATCAACACATTCAACCAATCCCTCCTGAAACACTCCTCGAAGTCGGACATATACATCCCAAATCGATGTATATCTTCTCCTTGAACTTGATAGTGAAATATCCGCTCGGGATCTTCCACAGTGAGGGAATCACAATGAGGTGGTAGCAGCAACAACGATGAGTGCAAAATCTGCATATTAGTCAACAAGCCGACCAATATTCTTTTCTCCACCAAATTAGGTCTAAGCACGAAATTTGTGGATGCCTTTGATTGCACAGGTGCAGCAATTCTTTTTCCTTTTCCCTTATCAGTCTTTGGTCGGCTCATATCCTATGATATTAACTAATTAAGTATATGGATGCAAGGTGGTACATCAATAGTTTTATAGCAACGGTTAAGAGTAAATACCTGCCCAGGGAGTTTGACCAATCGTGCTGGCCACTGCACTGTCGCAGTTTGTGCGGAACGCAAGGTACGTCTTTGTGGGATCGGCACCGGTAAACAGACGTCACCATGCTCTGCAACAAATTCGTCCAGAAGCACTCGTGCATGGTAATGTCGGAGTGGTTCACCGTGCACAATATCACTTGGAACTGAAGGGGTTTTCCCCATGCCACCATGACCTCTTCTACTCCAATTTGTAAAAACAGATGGCACTCAGTGGGTGCCTGAGTGTTATGTGGAACTTGTTTAGATAAAAATTGTGAATTCCTCTATGATGATATTAGTGATCAAGTGAAAAATCTTAATCGTCATGTACTCAATTGAAATGTTAGTCTAACCTTTAGAGATGCATAGGGAAACGGCTCAACCGACTGGACACTACTTCCCACTACCGGTGAACTCTGATGATGAATGGGTGACTCAACTGGTGGTCGAGAAACCTCTTGGCTGCTATGCTTCTGTGTCTCAAGCCTTGACATAGCCTGAGCGATCCTCTCGTCGACGCTCTGATTAATCCTCTGCTCCATCTCAGCCATCTCTCTCAGGTGCTCCTCGTAGCTAATCATCCTTCCCTGTGCACTTCTGGACCCGGGTACGCCAAATGCCTGGTGGATACCAACGTGCCCACCAAACCCAATGGCACGACCTGGATGATCCTTCTTACCAAGAGCGCGTGTAAGAGGATCATCATTCCTCTGTGAGGTCCAGGTGCCCTGGGTGAGCTGAGAGCTTAATTCACCCTAATACAACACACAAATACAGTTATTAGTTTAACATAAGTTCATATACAAATGAAATGAACAGTTCGACTAAAAATGAAATGATATCACTTACCATTTGAGCAATAACTGCTCTCGTGGCATCATCGTATTGAGGATTTTCGGGAGTAGAGTTCTTCGGAATGTGGCTTAACTCCCACACTTTCATTCTTCTGCCACTGGCATCCAATGAGCCATCCGTGGGCAGATATCCCTTTTGCTCCCATTCTGGTACCCTTTGAGCAATACTTTTTCCACCTAAGTGGTGAGGGTACAGATTCTTCTTAGCATTTGCTTGTTGTTTGCACGGAGAGCCTGCATAAATTAATATGATCATGTTTAGTGAAATTGAACACAAAAGACATAAGAAATTAAGATTATATGTATGTATGACAATAAAGTGCACCTGGAACTCCGGTGTGTGACGTGACTCAACAAATTGTACCCATTGCTCTTCGGTGATTCCCTCGTAAACCTCCCATGGTGGTCTCTCACCGCCGAAACCATGATCTGGATCATCTGGATCTTCTGGATCAGGCATCTTGTAGATGAACTTGTCAGCCAACTTATTCTTGTGGTCCCGGAACTGTTTCGACATCGATGATAGCACATCCTTTTTAAGTGCGGGATCCACGGAGAAACGAGACTACATACATGATCATTCAGTTAGTAAAGTAAACATAAATATTCTATTATTTCACAATAGATCATAGTAATAATGTAGAGATTTACCTGGAGACGCTAAAACATAGTATCCTTCAACGATTGAGGCACTTGCTTCCAGGTGTGGTTTATGTTACAAAATGTCTTCACCAAATGGCTACCGTAAGCGGTGAAGTCATTCTTCCAATTTCCATGAGGTTGGTTGAACTGATTGAATTCCACCGGTTTTGTAGGAGGGCCCTTTAAAGCCTTCAGCCCACGTGTGGCACCTCTCTTCTTTTGCTTTTTGGCCTCTGGTGGGACAACTGACGGCTCTTCGGTCTGCTGTGAAGGGCCAGCCTCAGTCTCATCACGTACAGCTACCTGGTCTTTCTTTTTCTTTCCTCCTCTTGTGACCCGCTTATTTGGTCTACCCTGCTGTGGCTCAGCTTCTCCAGTCAAGAGAAGCTGTCCAACGGGGTCATCCATAGGGTGATCATCCACTGCAAAAAAAAAAACATTTTCATCAGATAAAGTCATTATAAATTAACATAAATACTATGAAGCATAACAATAACAGTTAAGATGACATTACAGTCTACATTCTACTAACAACATTACCTGACACGAAAACATAAATCATTTCATATTGTCTACCCAAACACCCTCATCATGGTCTGATCGTGCGTAGAGCAAATCGTTTTCGGTAACATCAATCGAATCCGGTAATCCAGTAGGAAACAAGGATGTTTCCTCTACCGTTTCATTATCATCGTTATCCTCATTCTCATTTTCGATTACAACCGGCCTTCTTCCTGGAAGAACAACAGACCATCTGCAGTCTTTCGGATCCTCAACATACCACACTTGTTCGCAATCCTTTCCCAGAACAAATTGATCATCCGTATAACCGGCACGTGAAAGATCAACCAAGGTAAGCCCTCCATCATTTTGGTACCCGCGTCGGTTGTCCACCCACTTGCACCGGAACAACAGAAAGGAATCAATGTCGTAGTCTAGTTCCCAGATGTCCTCGATGACACCATAATACCAACTAGAGTTACTAACTGGTTGAGATCGGTTACCGCTGTGGTACTCAGTGGCAGCAGCTTCAATTTTTACCCCACTATTCTGGTTTATCGATTTGGCATCTTGGCGTGCAGTGTAGTATGTATACCCACTAATATCATACCCCTCAAATGATGTAATATTAGTTTCAGGTCCGATTGCCAAACATCTGATCTCTTCACTTACAGCTTCTGGATCTGATGATGCTAATGTCAACACATGATCTTTGAACCATTGGATAAAAACTCGGTTTTGTTCCTTTGTCAGCCAAATGTGGCTTTCAAAGGATTTTGATGCCTTAACTCAACCATATGGGTTTCAAATAAGGTTCAACAACCTCAAGATGTTGTAAGACAAACAAATGTGCTTGATGAATAAGTTGACGCGAAACTTGCACGATCTTTCTACCAATGACACCTTTACCCTTAAACCTGCCATAGTGTCGTGGTTTTGGGATACCAATAGACTCTGCCTCACTCAAATAATCGGTCACAAATTCCGTGACTTCCTCAGTCACTGTTGCTTCAACAATGCTCCCCTCTGGTCGATACCTATTCTTCATTCTACTTTTCAGAATACCCATGTACCGTTCAAAAGGGTACATGTACCGTAAGTATACCGGACCACAGAACTGTATCTCTCGAACGATGTGCACAATTAGATGCACCATTATGTCAAAGAAAGATGGTGGGAAATACATCTCAAGTTGACATAATGTGACAACAATTTCACGTTGTAGATCATCTAGAGAGGTTACGTCAATTGCCTTGGAGCAAACAGTGTTGAAAAAGAAACATAACCGAGTTAAAGCATTTCTGACATCAGATGGCAATATCCCTCGAATTGCGACCGGAAGAAGATGTAACATCAGTACATGATAATCGTGAGATTTCATGCCTAAAAGTTTTAAATCCTTCATCGATACAATGTTCTTCCAGTTTGAAGAGTACCCAGACGGTACTTTTACCGAGTGCAGACATTTGCAGAAACTAATCTTTTCAGCCTTTGAGAGCGTGTAGCATGCAGGAGGTAGGTATATTCGTTTCCCATTCTCTTGTGGGTGTAACTCCTTTCGTATACCCATGGTTTGCATGTCCTTTCTGACTTTCAATCCGTCTTTTGTTTTGCCGGGTATATTGAGTAAAGTCCCACTCACTGCCTCACCAACGTTCTTCACAATGTGCATGATGTCTAAGCAGTGTCTCACAGGAAGATGACGCCAATAAGGTAGATCCCAAAAGATAGAACACTTTTTCCAAATGTTTTTCGCCGGTTTTGATGTGTTTCCAAATACATTTGTAATGTCCTTAACCTTTTCGTACACTTCCTCAGAGCTTAGAGGTAAACGGGCCACACGAGTTTCGGCTTGACCATTGAACAACTTTCTCTTCGTTACTCGATAAGGGTGATCTTCGGGGAGAAGACGTCGATGACACATATAAACATTCTTCCCACAATGTTTTAAACGGTCCGAACAAGTGTCTTCCTCGCATATGGGACATGCAAATGTTCCTTTAACCGTGTAACCGGACAAGTTCCATACGCAGGGAAGTCATTGACGGTACAGAACAACAAAGCCTTGAGCGTGAAATTCTCTCTTGCATAAGCATCATATACCACGGTCCCCTCATTCCACAATAGCTTCAGATCATCTATCAGAGGGGCAAGATACACATCAATGCTATTACCTGGCTGCTTGGGACCAGATATCAGGAGAGATAACATGATGTACTTTCGTTTCATACACAACCATGAGGGCAAATTGTAGATCACTAGCAGAACAGGCCATGTACTGTGTTGACTACTCAATGTGCCGTACGGGTTCATTCCATCAGTACATAACCCAAGCCTCAGATTCCTATCTTCATGTCCGAAATGTTCTTTGTACCGTCTGTTGATGTTTCTCCACTGAGGCCATCTGCTGGATGTCTTAATTTCTCATCATCTCTACCCTCCGCATGCCATCGTAAGTTCTTTGCATCTTTCGGATTCGCAAACAACCGTTTGAATCTGGGTATAATCGGCAAATACCAAAGTAGTTTTGCTGGAGGGTTTTTTTTCTGAACGGAGGAGTACTCACCATCTTTATGCTTATACCGGGACAACGAACATTTCGGGCAATTGTCCAGATGTTCGTATTCACCCCTGTACAACACACAGTTGTTTGGACACGCGTGAATTTTTTTGTACTCTACTCCCATTGGACACACCCATTTCTTTGCCTCATAGTGGTGGTAGGGAGACCGTTCTCATCCGGTAGCATATCATGAATCAGCTCGAGGAATGCCGTGAAACCTTTGTCACTCAATCCATATCTTCCTTTCAGGTTGAACAAATTCAATATAGCTGTCAATTTCGTGTACTTAGTGCACGTAGGATACAACGCCGTCTTGGATGCGTCCAACAACCTTTGATACTCATCCGGCCGGTCGACAAAATTATCCTCAACGTTATCAAGCATCTCGTCCATTTGATCATCATGATAAGTCGACTCACTGTCAACATTGACTCCGGAAGCGCTTGGGAGTTCTGACTCGTTAGTAGTATTGAATGTCTGCTCGGTTCTAGAGTTACACCGATCGTGACTGTAGGAAGCTGAAGCATTATCTTCAACAGGTTCTCCATGAAAAGTCCATCTTTTATAATGTGGCATGAAACCACGGGTCTTCAGATGGAATTGTACGACGTTGATGCTTTCATATTGTCTCACCACACCACAATCAACACAAGGACATGGAATTTTCTCCGCCTTTGTCCTGTCCTTGTGTTGCACTGCAGCTTTGCAAAACTCTTTCAGCATCTTGTCAAAATGTTCCCCTCTATCACCATACATCCAGTCACGCTCCATACTATATGTGCAACAGATCACAGGTGTGAGTTATAGCCTTTGTGAAACTAAAATCTTTATAGAATATGGTCTGTATTAAGTTGCACATGTTTATTTCTTAATGGTGATGTCAAGTAGTCTAGCCTAACTCTAAGGTTGCAAACACAAAATAAACTAGCATTTTAAATTTAACAAATTGTCGCACTTCTAAAACAGAAACCGGTGTTTAAAACAATATTACGAATACTTTTTCTACAAAAAATTCGGCATGACCTTTGCATAATTGTACACATCCCGTGCTTATTATTCAGCACTCACCAAAGTCATCACAACCACAAACATTCCAACAATGGCAGCAACCAACAATTAAAATAAATCAATTCTTTACTAGCTAACTGAAAACCAATTGCAAATTCAGATCATCAAACCAACATTTTCAATTCTCCACTGTATAAGTTCAAACCGGTTTAGAGATTAAAACAGAATCCAGAGTTAAAATACGTACTTGTTTTTTAAGGATTTATGGAGAGGGGAGACTGGTGCCTGAGAGGTAGGCTACTGTGCGAGAGATGCAGCAATACCACTTCTGATACGTCTCTGCAAGGGAGCAACAAAAAAAAATTACAAAAGAAATGCATCAACAAATATGGAATGAAGCTAAATTATGTACTAGCACTTATATTTAAATACATAATTGCATTTATTAAACAAAAAATAAGGCTTAGTTACTTACTTATGCACAGAGGAGGAAAGTGCAACAGTAATGGAAGAAGGCGGGAAACAAGAGAGGTGATTCACGGACTTGAATGTAGTGAGACCTGAAAAAAAAATTAGATATTGTTAGACATATACACATAGATGTATAAATGTAATAAAAATAAGTCTACAAGGACACAACCATGCTTATTATTAAGCATTCACCAATCATTCAACAACACAAATTTCTATCATAAACCAAACTAATATATACCAAATTTATTCATTAAACAAATTCCAATAATTTGTGGAAATCAAATACAAAGTAAAAAAGAGAAAAATGATAAGTTAGATTATATTACCGGTTCGTAATTGAATTGTTCTCCGCTCCGCTTTCAATCTACCATGAAATGGTTAAGAAGCTTCTTAAGTATTTATCTGTAGAGACACAAATACATATAGATACAAGAGAAAACTCAGTAGTATGTACGTTCCTTGTTCGTAAATATAGGATTGTAATTATAATGGACTGAAAAATGAAGACATAAGTTGACTATATTACGTGTTCACAAGTGAACTGTTTTCAGCCCCGTACGAGTTCAATCAACAACAGCAGCTTAGTAATTACTCCCTACAAAGGCACAAACACACAAAATGAGTAAAAAAAATCAAAATTTTCATTTAAACATTTCATCGAACACCTTATGAGCACATGTATTTTCACTTATTTTAAACTGAATATATACATAAATCTTATACACACCACAAACTTAGACATCCACATACACATTTACAATCTTAATATCAACATACAACACAACAAATACAAGATTGGAACCCTAAAAATCGAGTTACCTTCCTCTCTGATTCGCCACTCTTGCTGCTGCTGATGTTGGAGTCGAACTGGGGGCGGCGACGGCGAACAGCACGGCGGCACCACGGGCGGCGAGGCGGCGAAGCGGCGAGGACGGCGGCACCCACGGCCGGCGAGGTCGACGGTTGCGAGGTTGGTTTCGCCGGTCGCCGTTCGCAACAGAGAGGAGGGAGCAGTAGTGTTATCGGTGAGAAAATACGATGAATTGGGTTCGGGGGGTTTTAAAAGGACCTATTTTGGCGGTTCTTAGTTAGGAACCGCCGAAATAGGTGATAAAATAAAAAAAAGAAAAAAAAATAAAACACCTATTTCGGCGGTTTCTAATGAGGAACCGCCGAAATAGGTCTATTTTATTTTTTTTATAATTAAAGTGGGCCTATTTCGGCGGTTGCTTATTAGGAACCGCCGAAATAGGTTCCCGACCTTTTCAGAAACCAACCTATTTCGGCGGTTTGTTAACAACCGCCGAAATAGGGGCGCCGAAACAGGCCATTTTTGTACTAGTGTATTAAGTGAGGTGGGTGACAATAAAAACAAAGCATCTTTACCACTCTTCCATAATTCCCACCAGAATTCGAATCAAACAGGTGCAAAGCATAAGTGAATATGAAAACCCGGGAATGGAAGCATTTGATTCCTGGCAACCAAATACATTCTGATGAAATGAAGACAAAGTTGGAAACCAATGTGAAAGATGAGACAATTGAAACGCCTAGCTAGTACGCAAAGAAGTTAAGGGTGCAAAATTATAGACAACAAGAAGCTTCTAGCTAGTCCCAAGAAGATGATTGTGGACACAATAAGATCTCCAGAGGAAGCTCGAAAGGATAGTCCAAGGGTACTATTTTTAATTCTATCAGCATTAATATATACTACATAGTGAGGTTTTCTGATGTTCATAGCAGACAGATGAGGAGCAGCATCTAAATTAACTAAAAAGTACGATGGGGTTCGTAGCTTGCATCAATAGGAGGGATCTTACTTAATTTATCTTAGAAAAATCATTAGGAAGGGATCAATATAATACTTAGCACCTAAAAACAACAAATATTGTATTACCACATAAAAACATTAAAATCTCAAAATTATAGTAATTTCTAATTAAGACGAAAAGCTTAATCACAATGTTCTTAAATCCTTAACTATTAATGTGTTACTTTTTAATTTATAAATTCTAGACTCTAAAGCTTAAAATTTAAGTTCAAAACACTACATTGTAAAAACCTAAACCTTTATCTTACACTAAATTTTTTTAGAGCTTGTTTAGTAAGCGGCAATAGAAACGAGAATAAGAATATCCGGCATAAGAAGAGAATATATTGCCATACTCTTATTTCAGTTATAACATATTTTTTAATTAAAATTTATAGTTTCACTATTGTTTACACATTTTTTATGTTAAAACACAAAAGTTCAAATCTGTTATAAATGTACGTAGGAAGACAAAATTATATTTCTATAAGACTTTTTTAATGTCACTATCTTAATAAAATTAATATCGTTTAGACGTAATGTTTCGAGAAATAAAATATAGTTTATTAGGCTGACAATATTGTGTTACAAAGTACGCTATTTTCAGTATTAAGTACAACTAATTTAGAATTTTTAATGTTATTTTTAATTTATCAATTCAATTTAATTTGTTAAATATAAAACTTCAAACAAATAAAAATATATATGTTTATACATATTTTGATTATATATAAGTAATAATATTTTAATTGAAATAATATAAAATATACACATTTAAAGTATTTCTATTATAGGATATTAAGTAATATGTTTTAATAAAAATATTCAAAATTTAGTTTAGAAATATACAAAGTACAAAATAAATAGAATTTTTTTTTGTGTTTTGGAAAAGAGGTGAAAACCTAAAAAAATAAGTAACCAAATAAGACTCTGTTCAGTATAGCTGTTTTGCAACTGCGTTGATCCTGCTGTTTTGCAACTGTGTTGATCCGACTGTTTTGTAGCTGTTTTATACGTGACAGTATATTATTGATGAAGCAGGATGTAGGACCCACGTGAGACCCTGTAAAACCCACCCATTTATGCCATATATGTGCCAAGACCGAATGAAGCCTAAATGCCTGATTAATTACAAAAAAGTGTATAGATGAAATATAAAACTTATTCATAGAACATAGGCCCATAAGGCCGATAGTGGTATAATCCAACTCTAGAATGTTCTCTAGAACCTCTATCTACCTTATATATAGTGTGTTCTAAGATTGTAGTAATCTTCAGACAACCTAATACAATATTTTATATCTTTTTGTCTCATTATGATATAAGTAGGCCTGTCAAACGGGTTATACGTTTGGGTTTTGGGTCATATCATTTCGGGTCAATATTCGTTCGGGTTATTAAATTTTCGGGTCATTTCGAGTTCGGGTCATTTCGGGTTCGGGTCATTTCGGGTTCGGGTTGTAATAGTTACAGATAGAATCGGGTTTCGGCTATTTCGGGTCTTAGTTAATATTTTTTGAAAAATTATAATATAAATATATACCTAATTTCTATAAGAAAACTTATAGCTTACAGAACTTTCAATACAATGCCTATTCGGAATTTTATTCAGATATACTAAGTTTGATTCAAGTTTTTTTTTCATATTTATTTGGGTCATTCAAGTTTGGGACAACTTATGGTCACTATTATTTTGTTATTCGAGTTTGGCTAATTTTTAATTACTATTATTTCGGGTCATTTCGGGTTCGGGTAAGTTTCGGGTTATAAATTTTTCGGGTCATTTAGGGTTCGGGTCATTTCGGGTTTTACCCAATCGGGTTTCGGGTTTATTATATTTAAACATTTTCGGGTTTCGATCGGGTTTCGGGTTCAGATAAAACGGACGGGTTTTCAGGTTGGGTCAAATTTTGACAGCTCTAGATATAAGGCTAACGCCTAAAAAAGAGGTGAAAACCCTAAAAAATAAGTAGCCAAATAAATGTTGATTTATTAAAAAAAAAAGTGTATAGAGGGAACTTATAACCACTTCTCCTTTAGTAATCAATTTATAAGAATATGTAGCATTTGCTTGTCACACCCTCCTTCTTTAAGTTTCTATTTCATTTTCTTAAGCATGAGAATAGAATTTTTTTTACTCTTATTCCCCATATTCATTCTCTTCCTCAAACCAAGCACACCCTTCACATAACAGTAAAATAGCCATGATGTGTTCAAAGGTTGATATGTTATTTAGTATTATAAGTACACTTTATAGACATACTATAATATATTAAAAATCTCAGTTGCATCTTATAATGTTTCTGTTTAAAAAATGTACCTTAAGAATCGAACAAAATTCGAACAAATTCCTTCCCTTATAATTCTATCCAATCACAGTTAGCTAATATCTTACTACTAACTATGATGAAGCTTGGCGATTGATTATGCATACAAATTCAGTTTATCAATGATTACTGACTGGTCTAGCAAGAATAATACTAGTTTCACTGAATAATCTTACAGCTACCTAGGATGAAACTCATCAGTGATTGATTCATCAATTATTGACTGGTCTTTTGATTGACCTGAACACTCTGAACTGGTTTCTTTGGAGGATGAGTATAACACTAAAGCTGGTCTACTAGTAGTCACAAATGCTGGTTGGGAAGGTGCTGGAAGAGACATTGATCGACTGCTGAGCATGAGTAGTACCGAAGACATGGCGGGTCTGTCTGCAGCCTCTTTTTGAACGCAGAGCAACCCTATGTGTATGCATCGCAATATTTGAGTTCTAGAAACTGAAGGCAGCCTCGCATCAATGACTCCTAAAACTGTACCACTGCTCCAATGTTTCCATACCTATCAGGTTTGCAGCATAAACCGAAACAAAGTAACAATTACACATTGAGAAGGAAGAAAGCAGAGTATAGTTCAAAAATCACTCAGTAAACTATCAAAAATAGGTACTATAAAGTAACTAACCAAACCAGTAAAACCCACAAAAAGAGAGATAATTAATGTGATGTATAGAGATCTAAGGATGAAAATGAAAATTAATAATACCAGTTCATTGAATCTCCCTAAAGATTCATTTACTTACAGATGTGACGAGGTCTTCAACATCTTGTTCATGTCGGGGTGCAGCATTCTTGCGGCCACTAATGATTTCCAAAACCAGAACACCGAAGCTATACACATCCGACTTAATTGAGAGAAACCCATGCAATGCATATTCTGGAGCCATGTACCCACTGCAGAGTGCAAGCAATTCAGTGCTATGATGTTTAATGTGAAGTAGTTATCTATTTGACAAGGATTCACACTTACTAGGTGCCAGCAATTCTTTCAGTATCTGCATGAGTTTGGTCCAACTGAAATAGTCTCGCCATACCAAAATCTGCAATCTTTGGATTCATTTCTTCATCAAGGAGGATGTTACTGGCTTTAAGATCACGGTGGATGATTCTAAGACGAGAATCTTCGTGCAAGTAAACCATTCCTCGAACAATTCCTATTATGATCTTGTACCGAGTTGACCAATCAAGTGACTCACGCCTATTTGCATCTACAACATTCATATATATATAGTAAGATTATAATCCATTGTCTAATATTGACCACGAAGCCATAGAAATGACCGGCCCTGTTGTAGTTATTTATATAAGGGAAATCATGATACATACCGAATAAGAAGTGATCGAGGCTTGCATTGGGCAAAAATTCATAAATCAAAAGTCTTTCTTCTCCTTCCAAACAATAGCCAACAATCCTGACTAGATTCCTGTGCTGAAGCTTAGCAACTAACATTATCTCATTCTTGAATTCACCTTCACCTTGTAATGAATTTTTTTCCAGCCTTTTGACTGCTATATTCTGCCCATTTGCTAGCTCACCCTGCGTTATACACAAGCAAATCAAGTCAAATGTAAATCATATGATGAATTGATGACAGGTACATGATGATCTGGTTTCTCCCAATTAATTGCAATATCAACGCATGAATATGAAGTAAAGAGTACCTTGTACACTGCACCAAAGCCTCCTCTCCCAAGTTTATAGCCTCAGAAAAGTTATCTGTTGCGACTTTGATAGTGCCAAAATCATAATACAAAGATTCTACGCTACTAATGTGATCTTCATCACGAGAACTACTACTAACCAGCTGCCTCCCTGTCTTCTTCTTTCTTCTCCTAACCACCCAGAAAATGATAAGAGCAGCTAGTAGTAGTAAAGATGCAACAATGATGGCAATGATTTTCACAACCTTTTTAATAACATTACCATTTCCTGCATTTAATTACATATAGAAACAGCGCCTGATCAGTAACTATTGTACTTGAAAGTTGAAACCACCACCACCACCAGCAGCGGCAAGATATATATCATCAGATTATGTAAAGTTTAGTCGTATAACTCACCAGATGTGGATGTTGGTGGCGGTGATGTTGGAGGTGGTGGCGGAGGAGACAACACGGTAGAAGGCGATGATGAACTGGGTAATTCTGCAAACGGGGATATTTCAAACCTGGAATAACAGCTGGTATAAACTACTTGCGCACCCTGTTTTCCGTGAGCTGAAGTCCCGAATTGGCTGATGGTACCATCCAAACAACGATTGCAATCTGTCGTGCTTAAATCAGGAGTACACTGCATAAGCCCGTATATAGTCTGAAACGGGCTTATGCCGGTGGTCTGATTGACGGAGAACTTGAGAGTTGAATTTCCGTACGCAGCCGTCTTCTGTAGGCTCCGCAGAAGAGGTCCAAGTTTGCTGTCGAATTTGTCAGCATCAGACACATTCTCTGTATTGACTAGGATGAGCTTGGGATCATTTTCTTCCAATCCAAATATGTTTCGGCTGGAGTACCTTAGCATACAGACCGAATTATACCACCCGAAAGCCTCCTTTTGCGTGGGGCACTTTTGGGGAAGGTCAAGGGACGAACTTTTAATGCAGCCACGGCACTTAGAGACAGTAATATCACCCCTACAGAGAGCAATGCCGTAGACTCTGTCAGTATCCTGCCCAGATGTGAAGTTGTAGAACCCATAATCGATTTTGGTATCTGAAGATATTTTATGGAGCAGGTCGTCCAGATTTGCCTTATAGGTGCTTTCAGTGGTGTAATTGCCGTAAGTGTCGTAACAATATGTGTTATCGGCGGAACAGACGCTCAACAAGCAGCACAGATTGACTAGCAATAGTACCTTTATCGTGGTAGTCATTCTCTCTATCTTCTGCAACCAAGCTCAAGTAAGGCTATAACTTCTCTCGCGCCTCTTTTACAGAATATGAGTAAAATGCCTGAGGTGGAAGAAGTTGGAAACGACCTTCCCTGAACCAACAGATTGGTGGACATGACCACCGCCCTCCATCATTGACCATATCTTTCCTGGTTAAATTTTGTGTCTAATTGGTAAGCTAGAGAAGCAATATATTGATAATTGATTTTAATAATTTTAGCTTACCGCATGAACGGCCGACTGTCATCAAACTCAAACCGAAAATTCCACAAACCACCTGCTCAATGCTGACTATTAGAGCATGAGCATCAAATGACCATTATCCTTATTTGAATAAAAAATAAAGAAAAAAAATGTGAAATATAGGCCTAATTTAATTAAAGATTATTTTGAAACTGATGTTAGTCAGCTCAAATTAAAATAAATAGAGAAAAAAAATAGATAAAAATATATATAAAAAATTGATATGATAATTGACATATAAAAAAATTAAAAAAATACTACATATTTGAGTTCTTTTCATAGGTAAAAAATTGATAAAGTTTCGACAAGAAGATTGAGGAGATTAAGTTTCTTTATTGAACATGCCCTTAAATGTCAAATGGTGCATTACATTAATTAATATGTAGATAAGCTTCAATATTTTGACCAGCTCCGCTCACAATTTTGACATTGAAGAATTTTCCAAGATGACTTTGATCAAAACAAAAGTTTTCTCGAAGAATATAGTCAACACTACAAAAACATCATTAAATTCATTTCAGTTATTTGGATCTCGCGTTGTAATTATACAAACTAATTTTGACATTATTTCAACGTCGTCGAAAGTTTTAGTATTGTTTCAAATAACTCTTAAAAGATAGTAATTAAAACTCTATGCCGCTCAAAACTTCTCAGCCGTCTCCCTTCACCTCTCAAAAGTAACACTTAGTGACATGCTTCATAAAGAGCACCGCAGATTTTGTGACGGAAGCCTTTTTTCCGTCCCGGACGGATTGCATCTCAGTTCTTCTTTGATTTTAACAACTTCTAATCTTAGCCGTTTATCTCTTCCACGTTTTTTTCACTGTTATTCACCGTCTTCGTTCTTCTACGTTTTAGTTACACAATTTCCCCTTTCCAGTCTTCTTTTCTCACGCCCTGTAACTTCTTCTCAATCCACCACGACACCCACCATGCCTCTTCACCATTATTCTTCCACGTTTTGCTTAATCCAGTCTTCTTTCTTCTGCTCAATCCAATCTTCTTTCTCACGTAAGTTCTGCTCAATCCACCATGAAAGGAGTGATGGTTGTTCTCCCTCAATCTGATTGCGTTTGAATGGTAATGCGCCCTCTAAACACTTTGATTGTAGTTTAGTTCTTTTCTTCTAATCTTAGATTCATTTTGTTGATGTTTTATCTTACCACGTTTAATTTAGGATTTCAGCATTAAATCTGAATTTTGCCACAGTTCATATCATTTCACTTTTCTAATTAGTTATGTATAATTTAGGGATTTAGCTATGTTGATTGAAGATCATACTTCAGAGTTTGTTGAATGTTTTGAAGAACTTAAATTAACAGAAAACTATTCACCAGCTGAAGTTGATCTTAATAAGGTCATATCCACTTTTGAAGTTGATTTACATTATGAGAAAGATGTTACTGAGAGGGAACTGGCTGAGAATAAAGATCAACTATCTCTCCCTGATCAAGATGCTTCTGATAATTTTGCTTCTAATCCCTTTGTTGAAGTTCATGATGGTAAGTTTTTCTGTTTTATAAGTTTATCATAATAAGGCCATATCTACTTCCAAAGTTGATTTACATCATGAGAAAGATGTTATTGAAGGTGGACTGGCTAAGAATGAAGATCAACTATCTCTTCCTAATCAAGCGGCTTCAGATAATTTTGCTTCTAATCCCATTGTTGAAGTTCTTGATGGTAAGTTTTTCTGTTTTATTGCTTATTCTTTTCTGCTACGTCTGTACACGTTTTTAAATGGTTGTGGATAATATTTTTGTGTATGATGGACTCGTTTTTTAACGGCTTAGGATACATATTATTTTAGTTTATTTTAGTTCTATTCATTCATTGCTTTCTTATTATCACTATCGTAGGCTCCTTATATGATCCTAAAAATAGAAGTTCATGGGAAAAATTGGAGTTCAATTCTGTTCAGGATTGTAGATCATTTTACGATAAGTATGCTTGCAAGGTTGGTTTTGATACTAGAGTTCGTTTCTCAAATAAGTGCAAGAAAACTGGGATTTTGAAGTATTTTGCATTCTCCTGTGTTGAATATGGATTCAAAACGACAAGTTCCTCCAATCCAAATATCAGGAGGTGTTACCTGATGATGTTTTGCCTAATCAATCAATAAATCCAAGGTCAGACACTAGAGTTAATTGTCAAGCTCATATATATCTTAGGTTGAATACTCATAACCATGTGTACTATATTGAGCGTTGGACTGATGAACATTCTCACTCGCTGCAACCTCAATGTCATTCTCATTTGTTGAAGATAAATAGGCGTATCACTAAATCTCAGAGTTCGCTTGCATTATGTCTTGAGAACGCTAGAATTTCTCTCCATTCATCTCATGATATAATGGGTATGTGTGCCGGAGGAAAAGATGCTCTTGGATTTGAGAAGTTGGACTTGAAAAATCATTTAAGTAGGCCGAGACAGAAGACAATGGAGCATGGTGAGAGAACATTTCTAATGGAGTATTTTAGAAGTCAACAATTTCTCTCTCCCATGTTCTACTATAATGTTAGCGTGGATACCAAAGAGCAGATTGCTAATGTTTTCTGGTCGGATGATAGAATGTGTATGGATTATTATCATTTTGGGATGTGGTATCCTCTGATACCACCTTCAACACCAACAAAGCTTCCCGACCTCTAGGTATGTGTTCCTTCAGTCAATTTTACATTTTTGTGTTACCTTTTATTTTATTTTATTTTTCTTTTATTAATCTGTTCTTATTATTTACATTGTTCAAATATGGATAATGTTTACAAAGACATTATAGACTCATTTTTCAGTTTATGGCAAACAGATTGTATATTTTATATGCAGCTGTATTAGAACAGATTTTATATTGAACATATTGTATATTTCATATGTAGTTGTATTTGTTGGTCTGAATCATCACCAGAAGTCATGCATATTCGGTGTTGCTTTGTTATATGATGGAGTCATTTGTTTGGCTGTTCAAAACTTTTTTGACATGCATGAATGATAAGAGTCCGTTGACAATATTGACTGATCAGGATGTTGCTATGGCTGGTGCAATAAAGCTTGTATTCCCTACTAGCTTTCATGGGTTATGCACTTGGCATTTGATACAGAATGGAATGAAGAATCTTGGTCCTATTGTCTATAAAGGATTGAAGGATGATATTAAAAATTTAATGTATCATGTTTCTTCAGAAGATGATTTTGAACAAGTATGGATTTCAATGATTAAATATCATTTTCCAAGCAAAGAGCCTTACGTCATAGTTGGCTTCAGAGAATACATGACAAGAGGCATCAATGGTCAAGTGCTTGGACAAGATTGCACTTTAGTGGTGGGATGAGATCTACTCAACTTTCTGAATCATTCAACTCATATTTAAAGTCATATTTGAAGCTTGGATACAAGCTTAATTGATAAATTTTTTGCTCAATTTGATGAGCTAGTGAATACCAAGAGGCGTAATGAACTAAAGTGTCAGTTGGATAATCTTTGATATGCTCCTTTGAATGAATTCTCATACATTCCACTTGTTTGCCAAGCTGCTGAAATCTATACTAGAAATATGTTCAGGACATTCCAATAACAATTTTCAAAGAGTTTTTCTTATGTCTTGCAACCTTTGGAAGGGGCTTCCACTTCATCTTAGAGGCGATTTCAAGTTCAACGTGATCTTAAGGATGTAAAGTTGGATAAGTGGGAGATGTTTGTTGATATTGACAAGACTATTCGTGAATGTTCTTGTCATCTATTTGATTCTCTTGGAGTTTTATGTTGTCATCTATTGTGTGTCATGCACTTTCTTGGTGTCTCTGGTTTTTCAATTCTGAGGCGCATTCCAGAGCAGTATATCTTGTCACGTTGGACTAAGAAGGCAAAGACTATTGATGATTACTTATTTCCACGTACATCCATTGATGTTCATATTCCTTTGGAGGATCGTGTCTCATTCAGTTGTATGGAATTTTACAAAATTGCACGCTCAGTTTGTTATTATAATGACACTTTCAAGATTCTACAGGAAGATCTCAAGAACATGTCATCAAAGTATCATAATCTTTAATGGAGAGAAGTGTAATTGAAGCAACCTCTTCATCTGCTTCTGTTAATGGTAAAGTTATATTTGTTTGTTGTTAGTGTTTTTATACTTAATTTTACTTCTTTAATATGATATTTTTTACTTTTATGTTGTTTACAACAACATCTAGCAACTTTGTTGTAGCAACTCACACTCTAAAGGTGAAAGAAAATCCTGTTAGGTTGGGGTCAAGATTGAAAAGCAGTCTGGAGCTGAATTTGAGCCACCAAGCAAGAAAAGGAAAACGAAAGAGAAAGATTCAACTCAACATGGAAATGACTTCACTGAATTCTTATAGTTTTACACATTTTTCTCTTTGAGGAACATATCTGTATAGTTTGCATAATTTCATTCAAATTTGTGAAAACAATGTAAATGATACTAAAATGTTTTTCATTTTTTATAGTTTGAAATTGTCTTTCAAGACTGTTGCTAAACCATTCATTCTTAACCAAAAATACATCACTAACCTTTGCGTTTAGCGTATCCATGTCAACTTATTAGCGTTTCTGCGATTATATAAATATGTTTCCACGAATATTTATGAATGTTTCCATGCCATGATTATATCCAAACGTATCCAGAATTATATATAAACGTTTCCACAATTATATATAAACGTTTCCCGGTCATAAAAATGTTTCCACAATTATATATAAACATTTCCAGGTCATAAAAACTTTTCCACAATTCCATATTAATGTTTCCTCGTGTTAAATATAAACGTTTCCACGTGTTAAATATAAACGTTTCCACGTGTTAAATATAAACATTTCCACGTGTTAAATATAAACGTTTCCACGTGTTAAATATAAACGTTTCCACGTGTTAAATATAAACGTTTCCACGTGTTAAATATAAACGTTTCCACGTGTTAAATATAAACGTTTCCACGTGTTAAATATAAACGTTTCCATGATTTTATATTAACTCGTTCTATACTTTATATTGCCGTCATTGACTCGACAGATTTCCACGTCACAAATATACGTTTCCACGATCTATATATAAAGGTGTCCAAGAGTTTGTATAAACGTTTCCACCTTTGTAATAAAATGTTTCCACCTTTGTAATAAAACGTTTCCAGTTTATTTTATATATGTTTCCACATTTATATGGACGTTTCTACGGTTTCATGACTATCTATAACGTTTCCACGCCACGAATTATATATGAATGTTTCGACGTCACAATTATATATAACATTTCCATAATTTGTATAAAAAGGTGTCCACGAGTTTAGATAATCGTTTCCACCTAATATTATAAACATTTCCACTTTGTTTTATATATGTTTCCACATTTTTATAGAAATATCAATGATTCCATGATTATATATAGTGCTTCCACGCCACGATTACATACAAACATTTCCACGCCACAATTAAGTATAATGTTTATACCGTTATGCCTTAATGTTTCCATGTTTTAATATATATGTTTCCAAGTTTATATATATATATATGTATGTTTCCATGTTTTCATATAAATGTTTCCACATTTCTACAATTCCACACTACTGATTATATAACGTATCCAACATTGTATATAAACGAGTTTATACAGCTAGTAGTAGCATCTAGTTTACAAAGCTTGAGTGACAAACCCATGGAAACAATAAAGTGAGTTTCTGGAGTTGACTATTAGTGGAGATGGAAACGATGTTTAAAAGCAATGGAGTGCTTCAATATGAAAACTGAATAATTGCTACTTCTTGCTGAAATCAGTCAGAAGCGTATAATGGCATTCATATTCAAAATTTCATATTTTTGAGTTCCTGCACATTGTATTTCTACCCAAAAAAATGTAAGCACTTTTCTACGCAAAAAAAATATAAGCACCTTTCTACCCAAAAAATATAAGCACCACTAATATTCAAGATGGTTTAGCTTTCATTTTCTTTTCCTGTTTGCAAAAAAACTCAACTAGGCTCAATTCTGCAACACCATAACAAGGTCAAATTACAAAGAACAAACAATCTAAATGCTATCAAAAGTGCCAAATCTCCATCTACTCAGCAGCCTTCATTTCTTTCTTCTCTTTGAAATCCTATGACTTTTCTTTTGATACCGATCTGCAGCTTTCTCAATTTCTTCAGCAAGGATATTGTTTTCTTGTTTAAGAAGCTGGCCACATATTTGTAGTATGAAGAGTTCAATGTCTTCAAGTTGGGGCCGACTAGATAGCCATCTCTTATTTGTTTGCCCCTCCCAAAACTCCTCCATCTTGCACATTAGAATACCACAACTAGTAGTATCATTTTGCCTTGTTGCTTCCTCTGCTGTCCATTTTTATCTCTGATATTAAGTTTTATGAAAGTATTGATGAACTCTTGCATAATTTCAACCTGCATAAAACAGCAGTATAAAATAGAAAGGAAACATGGTCCAAATTCAACACCAAAACCAACTGAACCATATTCAGTTTAATCCGCCTAAAACAGAACACACACATCTTCAATGAACTAGCATAAAACAAAATAGAAACATTGCACTAAATACAAGACAAATACAAACAGAAAATTGATCACAGTAATTGAACTACAGTGGTCCAAATTCAGCATGATCCAAATTCAACACCAAAACCAACTGAACCATATTCAGTTTAATCCGCCTATAATAGAACACAAACATCTTCAATGAACTAGCATAAAACCACAGAAAGGAAACATTGTCCAAATTCAACACCAAAACCAACTGAACCATATTTAATTTAATCTGCCTAAAACAGAACACAAACATATTCAATGAACTAGCATAAAACAAAACAGAAACATTGGACTAAATACAAGACAAATACAAACAGAAAACTGATCACAGTAATTGAACTACAGTGGTCCCCTCACCCGGGTGCCCACAATGAACCAGCGTTATAAAATTAAACAAACAAAAAACTGTTGTACAAGTTTGGTGTATCTTACCATAATTTTTTTTTACAGAATCAACTTCGTGCATATGAGATTTCCCTATGGTGTCAAAATAGTGCAGTGTGCAATTCTTGATGTCTACTACAAAGAATGTCCAATGTCTGCTCTTGATGCACGGGAAGAAAAACTGTTTTGAAATTCAGTAAAACTCTTAATTAACTATAACTATAAAATTTACAAATTATATTTGAAATTTAATGTGTTGAACAAAACATACCATGTTGCAGGATTTTATTTCTTCAATCCTCTTCCCTAGAGTGGATGTCTTTCAATAAATCTGAGCAATGTTTTCTTTCCTTTGTACGCTTTTCTTGACAAATTCTCTACAAATAGTCAAGCATATGAAAATTTGTTATCTTTTAGAAAACAAAAATAGTTTACAATGTCAATAAAAGTTAAAGAATTTAATCTTACAATGATGTTGCTAGGAAACCAAAACCTTTTTCGTTCATCGAGGTGAGTGTGGTTTAAGTAGTTGATGAATGCGTCAACTACGAGGTCAGATGTCTCGTTCTCCTCTTCAAGGCTCATCAACTCTTCTTTTCGAAGTCTTATCTCATCATCAACAACCATCACCCGTCCCCTTTTCAATTACACATTTGTGTAAAATAATAGAACATGCAAAACAGATTTGAAAGCTTAATAATTCAAAAAACTATAGATGCAAATTACAAAATAAGAAGATAAATAAATAATTTTATTTCATAAAGTTTTAAAATACTTACAAGTTCTCCTTCCCATAGAATGTATAATGTCCTAAATCGAGCTCTTCTTCTCGTGCATGCGGGGATATCTCTCTAGTGCAGTATTGAAATTTGTCTTTTTGTTTTGCTTTACGTTTTCTCTTGGACCTGTCTGTTACACCTCTTATTGGATATGCAACCACAATATCTTCATCCACCCTCTTTTTCTTCTTTTATCTTTTTCATAATCCTCAGTTTTTGAAGGAGTGTACCTTTGAACAGCAAATTTATTTCTTGTTAATTTTCTCCTTTTTTTCTCCTTCTGCAACTATTTCTACATCTTTCTCCCACTCAACATCTTCAGTTCCTCCCTGCAGCTCTGATACATCATCTTTTTCATCTTCAACCTTTGTTTCATCCACATCCACAAACTCTTCATCCTCATCCATCACTTCAGCCCCAACCCTTGGCCATTTTTCCTCTTCCTCCGCTTCAGCCCCAACACTCACCCCATCTTCCTCTTCCTCATTTTCAGCCCCAACCCTCTGTCTTTTTTCCTCTGCCCCCGCTTCAGCCACATCCTCCATTTAGCCACATCCCCCGTTTCAGCCACATCCTCCGTTTCAGCCACATCCCTCACCCCTTCTTCCTCTTCATCCGCTTCAGCCACGTCCCTCTGCCGTTGTTCCTCTTCCCCCGCTTCAGCCACATCCCTCATCCCTTCTTCCTCTTCCCCCATTTCAGCCACTTCCCTCACCTCTTCTTCCTCAGCCTCCTCTTTAGCCCCAACCCTCACCCCTTCCCCTTCTTCCTCATCCTCATTTTCAGCTTGATTGTTATCTCTTACTTCACCATCTTCACCTTCCTTTTCCTTCATATCTTTAAAATACTTCACTAACTTGTCTTTGACTTCTTTAAATTTTTGAACATTCTCTTTAATTGACTCTACAACATCATGACTTTCCTTTAGCAACTACAATCAAACAAATGATTTATATGTCAAATCGAATCATAGAGATGGTTAAAATCAATTAAATGAATAGAAAAAATGCAAACTTTAAAATTACCTGATCAAGAAATTCAACTCCAGTTTGATTTGTAGAATTCACTTGCACATCAACCAGCTGAGCATTCTCAATTCCACCATTTTCTGTCAGCCATCTTATTTTCTTGAGACATCTTGTCTTTGTCCACCATGTAATAGTTGGTGGTATCAACTCACAAATGTCATTTGGACCTCCAACTAAACTGTCCAACAAGTGTGTCTAGAAATAATAATAACAACTTAATATTTAGTATGTCTAACTAATAAATTTTGAATGTATTTTTCTATTTTAAAAGAAAATTACCTGTAGAAAATGGAAATCTCCATCAAACGACCCATTAGATTTCTCAAATCCACTGAAGATCTTTTCAACAACAAATTCACACCAATCATATTGCTTGATGGTGTTCAAATTTCTTAAAGCATTACATAAATGTTTGATATTAACTCTACTGCTTGAAGAAGGATGTAGCAAACTACCAACAACAATCAGCACAAAAATCTTAACATAAGGAACAACCGTCTTAGTAGTCAATATTCTACTAGAAAGATTAGATAATGTCACTCCACCTTTAGCACCTATTATAATTCGCATCTCCTCTTCAAGAGCACTTATTTGCTCATTTGAGACACTGCTGCCATCAATCTTACTGCCACCAATGGGCAATTCATAGACTCGATTCACATCTTCCTTGGTGATGTGCAACCGTCTATCACCCGAAAACATGAACCCTTTTCTTTGATGGTCATAGTTCTCATACATCCAATTCTTAGTCGATTGATTCAAAACCAGCTGATCGGCATGTAAGAATGCACCAAATCCTACATCTACAATTGCTTTCCTTTTCCGCCACCATAACTTGTCAGTTTTAAGTGTTTCAATAATCGGCACAATTCTAGACGTTGTCCCTCTAAAGCGTGATAGTTGTTGTTCTTTCATCATGAAACTGTATTCAAATATGCATACAACTTTCATGTATTAATGATTCAATTTTGGAAGAAGATGGACACATATAAGCAACAATATTGTAAATTAAATTATGAAGACAGAAAAAAAAAACAAGCAATTCATCATCTGATTATAAGAGTCGGCTGATTTTCATGATAAACTGCAACTTTTACAGAATCTCTAGTTTTTTCATTTGTTAAAGCCCAAACACACAAATTGAACCTAGAACAATCAAAACCATTGGGAGCTTGATCAACAATGCACATATTCGGCAAACCCCAAAATCCAAATATATTATCAATGAAAGGACCAACCAAGCAAGAAAACAAGTAATTAAGAGTCTAGAAAGAAGGCTCACTGATGCAGTGCGCAAGCATGTTCCAGGAACAATAATTTTCCCTAGCTTCAAACAAGTAATTACTTCGTAAATGGTTTTTTTTATCATCTGATAATAAGATATGGCGTAGGCTAAGATTTCAATCATGATACAGAATCATGATACAAACAATCTAATGTACAATGCTTCATCCTTTTCGAACACTTACTGTGATCTGGACCAAAATCTATGCAAGAGAGAACAAAATTTTTATGGATTTCAGAAATTAGGGTTGTACCTGAGTCGTGGCTTGGGCAGATCGTGAATCTTTTCTAGCTAATTCAATCGACAGAGAAGAGATAGAGAAGGAAGAATACGAGGTAGAACTCATTACCTAACTCACGGTGGTGGGTAGTTTCTCCACCTCCAATCCTTTCTGTTTCGTAATCTATCTTCTTGGTGGCGGCAATTAGCTAACATCGATGCTCAAGAGGAGAATGAAAGAAGAAGAAGGAAAACTCAGGGGAGAGAAGCCAAGCGTGCGATGGCTGGCGATTAGGTCATGTCGGTGCCTGTTCGCCGAGGAGGAGAACGAGAGAAGAGGAGAAGAATGAAGGGCGAGAAGCTCGTCCAGTCCAGAGCAATTTTTGGTCAAACTAATCTTGACCTTTCATTTTTATCAACGGTGGAGATTGAGTCCGTCAATCTCACGGAAATAATATTTCCGTCCCAGGATCCGAGGGCTTTGGATTCCTAACTTAGCAATTTTCTCCTTCAATTTTTCTACTTGCAATTTTTTTCTCATTTCACTGTTGATTGTTGAAAACTTGTTCGCGAAATTCATTGACATTTTGGATTCCTAGCTCGAGCCATGACTCCGCAAACAGTGGAAGTGTCTAGATCGAAGCTTTAACACCCAATGCACTCTCATATCGTAAGGTTTTTTTCTTTTTAGTTTCAAATTTCCACTACAATCTTCTTTTCATGTTTCTGAAATGAATAACGGAGAGGCTCAAAGAATCAACGTAGATATGGCATATACGTGCTACTGTAGTTTTTTTTTGTTCATACAAAGGGTATCTTTCTCTGGCTATTACATTGAATATAAAACTTGAACTTACTGTTCATTTATATTGTTTGTCTATGCTCAAGACTCAAAGTTGATCTACTTGTAGAGATTGAATGATGCATCGATCATTCCATATTCTATACTTTTGAATGAAATTCCTTCAATGATTTTTGAATACTTATCTTCTATTATTGAAAACTAAACCTTGTGATATAACCTACAAGGAAAAATATAAAATAAAATGTATCACATATAACTTCTTCAACTTCAATGGACAATCACAATGATCACTACAACATATTTGGTCGGCAATCTGTATACTGTCAAAGAGGGCAACATTATATTGCCCTGAAAGATTAAATCAAACAAGGCACCCTGTTGTTGCTTCCTTTGTTTAAGTCAAAGAGGGTGACCTAACTATTTGTTGCCATTGGTAAATTCAAAGAGGGTGACCTGTATACTTGTTGTCATTGGACTACTTAAAGAGGGAGATAACATTAGTTGCCTCGGTTGTTATTTTAACATAGGTACACCACAAACATTAGTAAACTTTAAAAGGGCAACCTAAATATTTTGTTGCCATTGGTGATCTCAAATAGGGCGACTTGTATAATTGTTGTCATTGAGCTATTTAAAAAGGACAGATTCAATTGTACGAGCTGACCGCTCCTTGTTAGGAGTGGGACAGTGATTTGGCAGTCCCAGTCAGCTGCTGACTGGACTGTTTTGCTGATTGGGCTGCTTTTTTACTATATTAACTTTAAATGGTTGTAACTTTCTATATATAAGTCCAAAATGAAAAAAAAATTATATCACTGTTCATCTAAATTCAAGCTCTTCAAAACAAGACCAGTCATGAATATGTTTTGACAACTTTGAAAAAACATCTATTTTTATATGTGTATGATAATACACTAAAATAATAATATGATTCATTAATTTTGACATTATGATTCATTAAAATTGATATTATTATTCATTAATTAATAAGTGGTGAATTAGATTACAAATTTCATAACCGATAAAAAATCATTATTGCTTTGTATTGTACTATTATTGTTGTATGGTGTTTTTTAAATCTTATATGGTGAATCATGTATTTTTCATACATACCAAATATTTTTTTGTGTTATATTATTGTTTAATTTTTTTATTTTTATATGTTTATGTTGATACACTAAAATGATGATATGATTCATTAAATTTGATAATATGATTCATTGAAATTGATATTATGATTCATTAATTAATAAGTGGTGAATTAGATTACAAATTTCATAACCGATAAAAAATCATTATTGTTTGTATTGTACTATTATTGTTGTATGGTGTATTTTAGATCATCTATGGTGAATCATGTATTTTTCATACATATCAAATATTATTTTGTGTTGTATTATTGTTTAAATTGTTTTTATTTTTATATGTTTATGATGATACACTAAAATGAAAATATGATTCATTAATTTTGATATTATGATTCATTAAAATAGAGATTATGATACACTAAATGATGTCATGAATCATAAGTCTCATTGATATATATGAATATATACATGTAATTAATATAAATTTTAAAATTTCTTAAAACATATCCATGACTGGTCTTGTTTTAAAGAGTTTGAATTTAGATGAACAATGGTATAATTTTTTTGTTTTTTGGACTTATATTGTAAAAACTATAACCAATTAAAGTTAATATAATAAAAAATAGACCAGTCAGCAGCTGACTAGACTGCTGACTGTGTGCCACCTCAATAGGCCGTGTAATGTTACGTACGACCGTCCCGCAGCATCTCGCATCTGTTAAAAAGGGCGACTTTATTAGTTGCTCTAGTTACTATTTTCACCTAAACTATGCTGACGAACTCAAAGAGGGCAACCAAAATATTTTGTTGTCATCGGTGTACTAAAAAAGGGTGACTACTTTTGTTGCCCTGGTTGTCATTTGACATAATACAGGCGTTCTAATCTCGGCAGACAAAGAGGGTGACCAAAACCTTTGTTGTCATTGGCGCAATCAAATAGGGTGACCCGGTAAAAAATAAAGCAAACCTATTCATATGTTTAGTGAGATTTGAACACCAGATCTCAGACTATTAGACTTGGGACTTAGGGGCCGTTCTAAGTTTGTTCATAAAGCTTGGTTTACAAGCTTTATGATTAATCTTACTATAGTTAAGGATAAAATTTGATAAGTGTACCATGGTTTGATGTGTAGCAAATATTTATTTGACATGTGGTAGTGAGAGGAATACAAAATGAGATTATCTACAAAAAGCTATCAAAAGAACAGGGCCTTAACCATTGCATTCAATATAATCAGGAACTACAAAAATATTATTCTCCAAGCTAGTCAAAGAAAACTCTAACCATTTCAGAATAGACGCTGACGTTTGCGAACTCAGTTTCCCACTTCACATTTTCTTCTTCTCTAGCGAATTGAACAGAGGCTACTCCAGGCGAACTCAAGTTCCTTCTTCTCTAGCGAATCAAACAGACTCCAGACGTTACTCAATCAGGTATGTAATCTTTGTCTCTGATTTAATCATATTTAGATATTTTTATTTCGTTTGGGATAGAAATTTTTTGCTTGGATGTAACCTATGTCTCTGAATTTTCTTTCCAATTCACGAATAGGACAGACTCAACTCGAGTAGGTAGGTGACCTCTGTCTCTGATTTCACTCTAATCTCTCTGATCTTTATCGCTCTGTTGTTTGAGAGTAGCTTAGACATTTAATATTACCTCAAATGAGTCGGCAATCTGCAATAGGGATAGCTCAAATATTTTGTATAATATTACCTCAAATGAATCGGGCCATATTCCTGTTTACAGAAAAGGAACGAACTGAATTCTCAAAATTTGTAGTCAATTTCATATCAATACTGCTGCTGCACTGAAAAATTGGTGGCAATAGGGATAGTTCTTACCAAACTGTCAACACTACTACCTTACCAAAATGTTGCTTTGCTTCTGTATTTTGCGCATTACCTCACTTCTGTATTATGTGCATTACCCACCTATACTGTGGTTTCTATATCAATCATTGTAGTACAACAAGGTCGTATCCACAGGGACTTCGTAACTATCTAGTTAATTATAAGCTTAGTTTAATGTGCAAGAAGATAAATAGAAGTGCATAAACTTAAATTGGGGGTTTTGGGGTTTTTGGTTGTAATTGGAGAAAAAAAGGAAAGCAATAAAATTAATCTAACTAAACTAGGATAGGTGTACTCCGGAATGAAGGGAATCGCCCAAATACACCTAAATGTACTCATAAACTTACCTCACTTTAGTTGTCTATTAGAGCTAATGTAATGATTCTCCAAATCTTGGACTAATCAAATCTTACCTAATTAATCACACCCCTTAATTCAAAGAAGGTTAGAGTCACTAGATAGCTTTAATTTCAAGCTCCTAACAATAGCCCTAAGGTTCTACTTCCTAATTTAGAGAAATGAAATTTAGGGTTTGTCCCCAATTTGTCTAATTCCAAGCTCAAGACATAATTTTGCAAGGAACCGCAACAAATGCAATACAAGACATTCATGAAGCATTTAAGAGACAAAATCAACTATTATATAGAGGTAAGTATTACAAGCAACATTTAGGGATTTGGGGTCAAACCCCCATCCTAGAGCACATATGAAACTACACAACCATTAGAGAGTGGAGGAGGGAGAAAGAGAAAGAAATAGCCATGGGATTTGGGGTCAAAACTCATCGTTTTTGTGTTTGTGGTAGAATACCCCTCTCTCTCCTCCTTTTTTCTGCTTTTAAAAAACGTAGATCTGGGCAAAATTTCAACCTGACCGACCCACCTAGGGTCGGTCAAAGTCGGTAGCAATTTCAGGCGTGTTTTTAAGTCCGACCGACCCACCTAGGGTCGTTCTGGACCAGAAGCCTTTTCGTCCCCCGGAACGAGTGTTTCCGGCCTCCGGAACTGCCAACCGACCCACCTAGGGTTGGTCCTATGGGCAGGCTAATCTTCAAAACGTTGTATCTTCTTCGTTTTATCTCCGATTTTGGATCCGTTTGCGTCCACGTGTTTGTCTTTTCGTCTAATTTAATCCTAGCTATGTTATTCCTCATGTTTCAATAATAATTGTAAAAACCAATACAACACAAAAGTAGAGGCAAACTAGCTAGAGTGAAGAAATAAGTATGAAAAGTGTTGATAAACATATGAAATACATCTCTAAAACATGCTCATTTGGACACTCATCACTTAGGGAAAAGATATTATATGCTTATGACAGAAAATGTGATTAATCCTATTAGAGCAACTATTAATCTAAACTATGAAATTCGGGATAATTAACCCTGTTGTTTGTCCACTAGCAGTTGTTATAGTATATAGGCTATGATTAAATACATTTTGCTATATCTAAAGTTAAGTATAAAAAGTAACGTTTGAACCTTTTTTTATGACGTTTGGGATGTACATCAAAATCTGCACAGATTATCTATCTATCTAGTAGTAGTAAATTCAATGTTTAAGCCCATGCATGAAGATACATACATACATACGTTGAATTAAATTTACCAGCCTGAAAGTAAGGGGGCAAAAAGCGGTAGCTTAGGGATATAATATAGGTAGGGTTCATCTTCTTCATCATTGATTACAATTTACACGTAAGGTAAGTAGTAGTAGTAAATTCATCACGCTTGCAGTTTAGAAATCATATTTGTTTCTTTTTAGGTGATGAATCAGAATTCAGAAGTGTTAGGTTACTTCTATTAACCTTGCATAAATTTGATTGAAGTGGTTTACCACAACATGATAATTTTACTTCTTGTGTTGTTACCAGTGGAAGTGTGGCCCAGTTATGTCTTTTGGAAGTAGTTATTAAAGTAGTATCATGTTTGGGAGAAGGCAAGCAGGTATGTACCAGAAGTCACATAGAGTAAAATATTTAGAGTAATTTGACCCACAGTAATGCTCAGTAGGGGTAAAATTAAACATGAATTGTATATGTCTTAAATCCTTGGGAGGTCACTGGCGCCACTGATTTAATCCTCTGCTATTCTATTGTTGGTTTTCTTTTTATCAAATTATGATATTATTACTTCGTCTTGGGTTAGGGATTTTTCTTTCCAAGTTGTGCATGCTTGTAACGTCCAGAACTGTGGACAAAGTAATGAAGTTTATAGGTAGCTATGTGATGGTAATGGATGCGTACGTCTTGTAAATTTACATCTTGTCTCTCTGTAGGACAAGAAAGTTTTGTCTCATTCATGTAAGCTTTATACCAGTACTTGGTGTTGTCGGAGAACAAGTAATCTTCCATCTCATACATGTCATTCATCATTCATGTCAGCCTTATACCAATATTTGGTATCTTTTTCTCCTACTGGAGTTAGATAGATATGTTGTAGGTGGTAGTTGATTTATGATTCTTGCAATGTTACTCTTGTTTTTCTCTACTTAATCGTCTCTTTTCATCTTTTAGTTAGCAGAAATATGATTGCATGATGATGATGATGATGAGACTTTGGTGTACAAATCTAGTAGGTAAGGCTCTCGTTGTATTCTTCCATAGTTAATGTAATTAAGTGTTAAATCAATCAACATATTTACTGACTACCATGAAAACAACTGCTGAATAGTGTTCTATAAGCATACCATCAGTGTTATACTGGAAAACAGTTTCATTTTATTTTTTAGGTTTCCTATTGTCGAACCTGGTCCAGGCAGGGGCAGATCAAGGGGGTTCCGGTGGGGTACCAGACCTCATAGCTTTTCTGACAATAAAAAGATATTTTTTTAAAGTATAGTTTTAATAATATAAAATTGAGTCAAATACTAAAAGTTTGATAATAATTTAGTGATAGAAACATGTTCCTATATGTAAGGTTGTAATGCTTAATAAATTTATAACCACACATTTATATTTAATATATATTACTGTAAAAAAAAATTGGACCCCATAAGATTTAGCTTCTGTATCCGCCACTGGATCCAGGTCATACAAGCTGGAAAGAGTTATCGTCTACGGTGGATCAACTACCTTCATCTAATCGTCTTGATCTTATTATAGTAGGTCTTCTACATTATTAGGGAACAATAGCAAGTCCCTTGTCCTAATGTTTGCATCACAATATGAATGCAAATATCAGATCATGAATACAAAATACCAATATGTATAGAGATTTGTAGAGATACAAATATTATGTTTGTTATCTCGTTTGTTATTTTTGTTTCTTTAATAACTTTGTCAGCTGTATCTTCTTGACAGCTGGACTTCTAGTTTGTTCCTCCCACCTGTCTTGTACTGTTCTCTTTAAATACGTCTCCTCTGAATAATGAAATACAAGTCCTGATGTTCATTTTTCACTCCTCGTAAACTCTCGTTCTCGGTTCTCTCTTTCACCATCCAAATCCAGATCTAGATCAGGCACATAGCACATTCACATGGTATCAGAGCACGTTACAACAATTTGATCCCTTCTCTTTTCCGTTTAATCTTTCATGGCGGAGAATACTGGAGTGTCGCTGGAGCAGCTGCTCGGAAGTTTCTCTGGTGCCAAGGCGAAGGAAGGAGGGATCGATCCTGTAGATCCTCTATATGTGCATACTACCAATCATCCAGGTATGATCTTGGCTCCTAAGTTTGACGGTAGCGGGTTTCAAACATGGAAAAGAACAGTTCTAATTGCCTTGATGACGAAAAACAAGTTAGGCTTGATAGATGGTAAGATAACTAAGCCGGTCGATGAAGATGATAAACAACAAGCTTGGCTTAGATGCAATGGTCTAGTCATGTCTTGGATTTGAATGCCTTAAGCAAAGATATCTGTGAGAGTCTGGTTTTAGTAGTAACAAGAGAGAGATGTGGGAGAGTCTCTTGGCTAGGTTCGATCAAGTTGATGGGACACGAAGGTTCAACTTGAAGAAGGAGGTCTGTGTTTTAGAACAGGGAAGTGATATACAGTAAGTGTGTATTTTACCAGATTTAAAAAACTTTGGGATGAGTTGAATTCTGTCGCTAGTTCGACAGGATGTAAGTGTTGTAAATGCGGTGAAGCTGAAAAAATGAGGAAGATGCTGGAAGAGGATAAGCTTTTCAGTTTTCTGATGGGGCTGAATGATGTGTATGTGAATATTAGAGGGAATATATTGATGATGAGTTCTCTTCCTTCCTTAGAAGTTGCTTATTCTCTAATCTTGTTTGAGGAACGACAGAGAGATAGTAACAAGAAAAGGAGGAATGAGAATGATGGCAATAGCTTTGCTAATGTAGTTGATGGAAGATCTGGTCCGCAACAGCAGTTAAAGTGGCAACAAAGAGACAAAACTAAGAGGAATAAGGATACGTGTTCCTACTGTGGAAAGACAGGACATGTTGAAGAAACCTACTATGCTAAACATGGATATCCAAATGGTTGGAGATTTGGAAAGAATAAGAAAATGGCGAATCAGATTGTTACATAAAAGAAAGAGGACTGTTTTGAAGAAAAAAATTCAGCTTTAGGTTTTTCTCGAGAGCAGATTGATCTTTTGATCGGCTGTCTTCAGAAGATGAACAACAGTCAAGAGAATTCTCATTCCTGTAATTTTGCAGGTATGAATATTATAGATCACAACAATGTTGTTTATTCTTTTAACACTATTGTTGATAGACAGAAGGAATCTGGTGGATGGATTGTTGATACTGGAGCAACAGATCACCTCACTGGGGAAGGAAATCTTTTCCTGCATAAGGAACTTCTTTCAAATAAGCATACTGTTTCCATGCCAGATGGAAGAACTCAGAATGTTAACACCAAATTAACACCAAAGCAGACATACCTCTGGGAGAGGGATTTCAGTTACATGATGTGTTATATGTGCCAAGTTTCGAACACAATTTGTTATTTGTTAACAGATTTGTTAAACAGATTAAAGGAAGATTGTTGTTTGATGATCAGTCTTGTGTTTTGCAAGACCCAGCCTTGAATATTGAAAGCAAGATTGGATATGTGCAGCAAGGCACTATCTTGATATTGAAGGATTAAAGAGTTTTTTACAGAAAAGAAAACAGGTCACTCAACAGTCTG
Source organism: Limonium bicolor (assembly GCA_023374045.1). Lineage (NCBI taxonomy): Eukaryota > Viridiplantae > Streptophyta > Magnoliopsida > Caryophyllales > Plumbaginaceae > Limonium > Limonium bicolor. Next base: position 378,191,622 of record CM041776.1, read on the forward strand.
TTTGTAATAAAGTAGAGAGGAATAAAGGTGTATATTGGCATTGTAGACTTGGCCATGTGCCTCCTCTTAAGCTTCTACGTTTAGGATTGATTGAGAAGAATGAATTAGAAGAAAGTTTTATTTGTATCTCTACAAAAAATTCCACTTTCCTCTGGCCATGCTTAGATAAATTTGTTGCTTATCTAGGCTGATTCATTTTGTCGAGGTTGTAGGTATGCTAGTTTATACTTCTGCTCATGTGCATTGATCAAGATGACAATGAACTGAGATCCTCGAAGCAGTTCATCATTTTGTTGAGTTCCTTGACCGATACTTTGGCAGTGTGAGTTATTATATTACCTTTTGAGTGCAAAATAGGCTATCTGCATTAGGTTCGTGCTTTGCTTGTTATATAAGTCTTGAAATTTATTTTCTGGTGTGTGAGTTGGACTTGATTTTATCTATTCTCATTTCCAATTGTTTCACTTTATTCTTGAACAAAAAAACTATTTGGGGCATCATTACTTGAATACCCAGCTTGTTGCGCCCATGTTATACTATCTGCTTCCATTTTGTATCACTGGTAAAGCTTGGTTTTGGATACTTTTTTTCTATATAAACCGTTAAAGGCATATTATATACCTGATGAGATTGTAATTGCTAACGAGTTGCAAGAGACAAGCAAGAAGACAGTTGCTCGGCTGATAGCTGCACCTGTTGAAATATGATCTTATGAGCCACTTCAAGTCTCTACCTTTTTAAACAGATAATGTTTATTTCCTTCATTTAAGAATATAAGTTCATGTTTGCTGCAGGATTCATTGGTAGAGGCTGCTAAAGAGCAAGAAAGTTCAATTAGCAACATTATTGCACAAGCTACATTATGAAGCCCTTGATTTGCTACCGCTATTTCTTTCCCTCAAAAGGGGTTTTGTGAAATATTTTTGTTTGGATATATTTGAGATTTGGTTATATATATATATATATATATATATATTCGCTTTTTCCTTGACCGATACTTTGACTTCTTGATGTTTAGTACCTTCAAGTAATAAAGCTTCTTTTTACCAAACAACAATATTGTTTATCATCAGTTGTTACTTATATAAATTTGGAGCCAATTAATAGTAATTTATAATGCAGATGGCTGAAGATCTTGGAGCAGAGCCAGTGTGGATGTTTAACAATGGTAATTATGTAATTGAATTAAATTAATCAATCCCCTCTTATATTTGAGAAAAGCTACATTGACGTTTAAATTATTTAAGTTGTATGATCATTTTATGTAGTGCGCTCTTTGATCATATCATTTTTTTTTGATGAGAGTTAATCTTGACAGCCACAGCTGTAAAAATGCTAATCTAGAAATATGAAAGCTAGTTCCACTCTGATAGTTAATTCCTCTGTGAGGTTCCATTTTGCTGGCCCGCTTTGTCTTAAGAATGTGGCCGTGCAGCTTCAAAAGGCTCTCCAGGCTTTACTATTCGAACTATCTTCTCTTTACTCTATGGGTGGTGTTAAAAGATGCCTTGAATTCTTTATTAATTATGGTGGAGAGTCCAAGGGATGGAGTTTTGCTTCAACATATGGGAGTTAAGTTATTCCATTTACTAGCACTAAGTATCATGCTTTAAGTGCGTATTTAATGAGAAGTTTTATACGGTTTATTATTGTAACTCATGACCGTTTGAAGACTCCAGGGATTAGTGATCAGTCACGACCATACCTATATATAGGGGTCTTTGTGTTGGCATTTTCATTCATCCAAGCATCAAGTAATATTCTCCCTTTTGAAGAGTCAACGAGTTTCCTTTTGAGAGAAAAATATAGAGAGTTTGTATATCACTTTTCTAAGTGATTTGTGAGGTTTAAGAGAGCTATCTCACTTGTGAGATTTTGAGTGCCTCATTCTCTCCTTTGTAATTTGTACTCTCTACACATATAGTGAATATTCTCCTCACCGCCCGTGGAGTAGGCATAGCCGAACCACGTAAAAATTTTGTGTCCCGCTTCTCGCTTTACTTTTATTTCATTATCAACGCTTATATCTACCAACTTGTTTCTGCGCTATATCCTAACAAGTGGTATCAGAGCTTTTGTCCGTTGGTAGTTGTGTCAAGATGGTTACAAATTCGATATTGAGAAGTTTGACCGGAATGTGAATTTTGGTCTATGGAAGATCAAGATGCAAGCCATCCTACGCCAGCATGATTGGCATCAAGCTTGGGCCAAAGGCCAGCAAGCATGGCGGATGAGGATTGGGAGACAATCGACCAAAAGACGTTGACTGCTATACAACTTTGCCTTTCAAATGAAGTTCTAAGAGAGGTTGCTCAGGAGAGATCTACTGCAGCTTTGTGGTTAAAATTGGAGTCACTTTATATGACGAAGAGCGTTACAAATCGTCTCTACCTAAAGAGGAGACTTCAAGACCTCCGTCTCGCAGAAGGTAAATCCATTAAATCTCATCTCGATGAATTCTTCTCTATCGTTATGGATCTTGAAAATATCGATGTGAAGATTAATGATGAAGATTTAGCCATTACCTTAATTTGTCTTTGCCCAAATCTTACAAAAGTTTTACTGAAACTTTGTTGTATGAGCATGATGAAATAACGGCGGACGAGGTTAAACAAGCTCTTCTTCAACGAGAGCTCATTGACAACCAACTAACCAAGACTGAAGAATCTCCAAGTGAAGGCTTGGTTGCTCGAGGAAGGACCCATGAGAAAGGCTTCAAAGGAAATCGAGACAAGTCCCGATCGAAGTCTAGGCCCCACAAAAATATGACGTGCAATTATTGTAAAAAGAAGGGTCACATCAAAGCGGATTGCTGGAAGTTGAAAAACAAGATGAAAAAGCAAGAGCCAAGCAATAATGCTAGCACCTCCGATCAAACTAGTAATCAAGCTAGCGTTGCCAACGATGGAGGAGATGTGCTCACCGCGAGTCATGATGGTGATAGAGATTCATCACGCTGGATCATGGACTCTGCGTGTTCTTACCACATGACGCCTCACAAAGATTTCTTTTATACCTTGGATGCTTTTGAAGGTGGAGTTGTGCTGATGGGAAACAATGCTCCATGCAAAGTTCAAGGTATTGGTAGTGTGAGGATTAAGATGTTTGACGGTATGGTAAGAACTCTCTCCAATGTCCGTTATGTTCCAAAATTAAAAAAGAATCTTATCTCGTTGAGTTCCCTTGATAAAATTGGGTGCAAGTACACCGGAAGGTGGAGTTCTTAAGGTTTCTCGTGGTGGTCTTGTAATGATGAAAGCAGAGTTAAATAATACTTTATATCTCTTGCATGGTTTTACTATTCTTGGATCAGTTTCTGTTTCTTCCAGCTTGTCAGATCCTGATTCTACCAAGTTATGGCATATGAGGTTGGGCCATATGAGTGAGAAGGGCATGACAGAGTTGAGTAAAAGAGGTCTTCTTGGAACTCAGAAGATGGTTGACTTGGAGTTTTGCGAGCATTGTGTCTATGGAAAACACAAACGTGTTAGCTGTGGCTCGGGGACCCATTCTACAAAAGGTATCCTTGATTACATTCACTCTGATTTGTGGGGTCCTTCGTAGGTTCCATCCCTCAGTGGTGCTCGGTACATGTTAACTATCACTGATGATTATTCGAGGAAGAATTGGGTCTTCTTCCTCAAGACCAAAGATCAAGCCTTTGAGACTTTCAAAGATTGGAAGACCATAATCGAGAAGTAGACAGGAAAGCACATAAAGTATTTGAGGACCGACAATGGTCTTGAATATGTGGGAAGTGATTTCAACAACTTTTGTAAGAAAGAAGGAATTATACGACATCGTACTTGTGTTGGTCGTCCTCAACAAAATGGCGTTGCTGAACGCCTAAATCGGACTCTGCTTGAGAGAGCTCGTTGCATGCTCTCAAATGTTAGTTTGGGAAAAGAGTTTTGGGCAGAAGCTACTTCCACTGCCAGCTATTTGGTAAACCGTTCTCCTCATTCATCTTTGAAGTTAAAGACACCAGAAGAGATGTGGTCTGGTAACTCTTCTGATTATTCTTCTCTAAGAGTTTTGGCTGTCCATGTTATGCTTATATGAATGATGGAAAATTAGAACCTAGAGCCGTGAAATGTTTGTTTATTGGATATGGCTCTGGAGTTAAGGGTTACAAGGTGTGAAATCCTGCTACTAAGAAATCTTTTCTAAGTCGTGATGTTACTTTTGACGAATCTTTCATGCTTAATCGGGGAAGGAGGATTCTTGTAATGATACAGGTGCTCAAGAAAAATCACCTGATAAGGTGGAGGTAGAGGTTGAGATTCCAAAGTCATCTTCTCCAAGTTCTTCCTTCCCACTCGTTGAAGAGGCTCAACCTGAACAGGAGCAGACACCTCCTATTGCAGTTCGAAGAGGAAGGAGGCAGTCTAGACCACCCGCAAGATATGCAGACTCAGTGTCTTATGCATTATCCATTGCTAGCGAGGTGGATTCATCAGATGAACCAAGCTCCTACTCCGAAGCAGTTAGTCGGAATGATGCTGAGAAATGGATGGTGGCTATGCAAGAGGAGTTAGAATCGTTGCATCGAAATAAGACCTGGAACCTTGTAAAGCCACCCAAAAATAAGAAGATCATTGGTTGCAAGTGGGTGTTCAAGAGAAAGAAGGCATTCCAGGTGTTGAGGATGCTCGCTATAAGGCGAGATTGGTTGCTCAGGGATTTAGTCAGGTTGCTGGTATTGATTACCAAGATGTCTTTTCTCCTGTCGTGAAGCACTCCACTATCCCATTCTACTAGCTCAAGTTGCTCAAGATGATATGGGGCTAGACCAACTCGATGAAGACTGCATTTTTGTATGGTGAGTTGGAAGAAGAATATATATTCGACAACCACCTGGATTTGAAGTTAAAGGTAAGAAGGACCATGTTTGCCTACTAAAGAAGTCTTTGTATGGCCTAAAGCTGAAATACCCCAAATTAATAAAACATGGATTAAATATTTAATCATATTAATTAAGGCCTAAACATGCCTTAAAAGTCAACTGAGAACAACAGTGGTCAACATAAAACAAGATGTTGCACCTTTTGACTGTTAAGGGTAAATAAATACCCAAATAAACTTCTTAGGACCTAAAAATTTTTCCTAAGCATATTAAAATACTACTAAACATATTATAACCGTTGGACAACACTCCAACACAAAGAAAAGCATTTACATGCTTCAAGGTCAAAAAGGGCAAAAGGTGCTCTAGGAAAACCTTAAAAATCAAATGACCTCTAAATGATATAAAATTGAATTTACATGATCAAATATCATGTAAGGAACACAACAACACCATTGTCAAAGAAAACAGAGCTCAGAAACATCAGGCAACACAAAATGTGCGCTAAACTCCTCAAAGCACGTTTTTGTGAAATTGTCTTTTAAATTGGTTTTAAATGGGCTAAAGGTTACAATTACCTTTTATAATAAAATATCATATTATATGATATTAGGAATTTAATTCCAGAAATTTACGAATTTTTACAAATTTAATATTAAATATTAATAAAACCCTAATGTGGGGCCCGTTTGGGTCAACATTGACTAAGTTGGTCAATGTTGACCATTGACCACAAATGGACTACAAGAAATCAGATAATTAAGTCTCCTAACAGACCAAGAGACAAGAGACATGTGACAATTAAATATATGCTCTTACTTTTACATAAAATAACAAAAAAAGACAAACTTTACCTTATAAAACAAAACAAGTGGGCTCCACTTACCTTACCCATGTGAGCCAACTGATTTGGAGTCTCCATTTGTTCCTCTTCCCCCTTGTATTTCGTGGCTCCCAAGCAGTACAAGACAAGAGATGAGTCACACATTCATACCCTACCTTCTCAATCAAGGACGGCTGCCTTTACCACTGTCTCCTTGTCTCCACCGAATTCTCCATCAATTAGCAGCTCCAATCAGACTTGATGAGTCATCAAACCAATAATGACCTAAAATATTCAAAAAAGTGCTTTAAGCTTAATAATAGGTCATTTCCTCTCATTTCTCCTCTTGAGCCGATTTGCTCTGTCCATGAGCTCTCTTTGGCTCCCCTCCAACCGTGGGTAAGTTCCCAAGCACCATTGATGAGGTTCCAAGCTCTAGGTAAGCTCTTAAGGCATAAAAATGCCCATTTTCTTCATCTTTCTTTCCCTTTTTCGATTGATCTACACTCCAACCTTTTCTATACATCTATGTAGAGTGATTTGGAGGTTATAGGAAGTGTTGTTTCGTACATAACCAGATCTAAGGAGGAAAGTGCAAGTCTTGACCATTTAAGGTAAAAATGTGCTTTAAGCTCATAATTTTTGATCCCTTCAGTTCCCTTCAAATTCGGCTGTGAAATTTTGGTCATAGCCTAATCTTCTTCTCCTTTTCATGTGGAATATGTTGGTTAGCCATTTGGAGCAAGGATGGCCGAGATCCAAAGGAAATACCCTCTTTTAAGGCATTTTTTCAAGGTAAAACCTAATAACAAGGCAGCTTGTTGAGATCTAGCTATTTTCTATGTCAATATGGTGGATCTAACACTTTGTGGTGTGTTTGATTCAGGTCGAAACCATCTTGAACTCTCCTTGCATTTTTAAGGTGATTTTTGCCTTAAATCTTACATTAAATTACTTCTTATGGTTAGATCTTTCTTGGAGACTAACTAGGCCTTGGTTTCTGTTGAAAACATGTAAAACAAGCTGTGGAGAATTTCTCCTTAAGGTGGCGAACTCAAACAAGGCTTTACCTAAGCTAAATCAAGGTATAAATCACTTAAAACCTTAACTTGATACATTAACACAAGTTTAAGTGTGTGTATATTAATTGTCGTGAGTGAAAGAGAAAAACAAGGTCTTGTTTGACCTTAAAATGTTTAAGGAATGGTTTAATAAATTTTATAACTAATTAAACAAGCATAAATGTCAAATTTAAGACATTATGTGGAAGTTTGGTAAATAAATGAAAATTATATGGTGAGGCCAAAATTTACATGTATTTTTTGGGGACATTTATGTGTAATTTATTTTGCAAGACAATGTTTCTAATAAGGCCATGTATTTTAGGCCATTTTATTTATGCATTTACAAGCTTTTAATTAAGTTTAAGTAGTATAAATGCATTACCGAAAATAAATGGGGTATTAGGTGTAATTAAATTAATTTGGGGCTTTAGAATAATAAGGCCGAAAATTAGAGTTAAAAAGGAGTTAAAATAAAGTTTATAAGATTTTATAAAGTTTTGGGGTTAAATGGTGATTTCTAGAAAGTTTGGGTGAAAACCGTAATTATAAGGAATTGGTGGTCAAGGAAATATTAAGGAGGTCAACCTTGACCATATGCTAGGTTTTGACCAAATTAGATAAGTTAGATAACTTATTTAAGGTCTTATAATAAGATAAGTATTTAATGGTAATATTTTTATGACATATGTGGTAATATGTTATTACTAAAAATAAAGGGTGTACAATGGTATTTTAAACACCCATGGGCTATTAGGAATTTTTAGAAATTTATTTGGTGGTTTTTGGAGTTAAAATAAACTATATATGTATAATATATAGTTATTATGTCATTATGACACTTTGGAGAAAAATAGATGGTGGAATGGTAAATATCGAGAGTATATGGGTTAATAAGGATATTTATAACCCTTTGGTAAAATTTGGAGATTTTTAGGGTTTATAAGAGTATCTATTGAGATATGTGTATAAGGTATGGTGTTAATGATATGGAAGAACTATATGTTATAAATAGAGCCAAATGGCAATTATAGAATAGCACAAGGGCTGTTCGGAATTTACAAAAAATAACCATAGGTTATGCTCTTTTATAAGTTAGAAATGTTATATTAAATGGAATATATAACATGGTATGATTTAAGGGATTTTGTAAATTAAGGAAACTATGGTTTATGGAAAAGAATAAGACTTTCTTATGGTGCCTAAGAGGCAATAATAAATAGTTTTTGTATAAAAAACTATAGGTTATGAGTTAAAGGAAATAAAAATATCGTATCAAATAGTATTAGTATTTTGTTATAACATTACATAATGTTATGTGGTCAAAAAGAGAATTTAAATAATTCAAGGGCTATACCGAGTTAATAAGAGTTGAAAGATGAATTTTAGACTAAGGTCTATAATGTTATCAATGTCATAGCAATTATATGGTTTAGATGGAATTAATAAAGGAAGGGTACTCACATAAAAATGTGACAAACTATAAATAAATGGGATTTATAAACTAAGGTGTTTATGGAATAAACCTTAGGAGTTTAATTTATATAACATAAAATGTTACATGATATTAGGATGATAATCTTAATATAAGTTGTATAATATAATACAACTAAATGGGAACAATCATCTAATAAAAGATGATAAAATGTAACATAAATATAAGAGTTTATGAAACTCATGAGGATTACCTACGTGGTAAAAATATATATACATACACAAGAATAATGTATATAAGGTGAATATATATTTTGGTTGAGAACCATATGATTTAATGGTGGTGGATATTAAAAAATTAATATAGTTACAAACTATAAGTTATGACTTTTAGGATGCAATATAAAACAAGAATGCATGCATACATGCAACTATAGGTTACGTACCTAAACTAGAAGTGGATAAGATTAAAAGAAATATAAGGAATTAAACTTAACAGTTGAAATAGTTTTGACATACGCGTTTTTAGTAACAAAGCCGACTGTTTTAGAAAAACCTGTAACAAACAACTGTAGAAAACAGGGGTGAACTGTCGGGGTTACTTATGATTCGGAAATACCGGATGTAGTTAGTCATGGAGACTGACTTATAGTTTTATTACCGTTTAGAGTATACTTCTGACAAGGACGCTTGACGAGCTAACGGACTACACGGAGCGTAGGATCTTGCTGATTCATACTCCACCGTAATACAGTCAGGGTGAACCGTATGTAAATGGGTTTGCCGAGTTGACCTAAGGTTGCTCCTTGGGCTCGGATTTGGTTGATATAACTTGTATGTTGTTATGTGTCTCTGGTTGTCTCTGAGGGCTTCCTCAGTTCAGACTTCTGTGTGATCTGTGATAAGATCGTTTGTCTGAATGTGTTAATTAATATGCATGAATTGTATATTTATCTGCTTATTATCTACTGTTGTGAGTTAACAGTATCGGTTCGTATATATGAACCAATATATATAAAACGAACTAGCGGCTATGGTGCTATCTTATAAGAAATATAAGGAACGTAAATAAACGTTGTAGCACTATGATAATAAACATACATATTATCTGAGACTTTTGTACGGAGCATTGGCCTTTTCTATACGCCGCTCTCGTATCTAACACTGGATCCCGAGTTTACAGACTCCGGATTGGACTAATGACCTTAGTCTGCTGTGTTAGAAAATTTGGTAATGCGATGCGATGGTATAATTAATTAATTAATGGAATGGAAGTAAAGCCAAGAGGATGTGGCTCTTGGTGCGCGCTGTGATCACAAAAACGATACCAGGATGTCCGCGTACGGGTCCGTAAGTATCAAGAAAATTTCCCGTGAGCTAGAATGGCTCGTTGGTCGGAGACTCTACTGTTGGAGTGGCTACTGCCGTGGGTGACCCGCCATAATATATGGGTAACTAGAGATATGTCGTTTTAACGAGACATTGTCACTAGTATAACTGAACAACTAAAACAATTGAGACTTATACAGTGGCGAACAAAACCATGGACGAGACTTAATACTTGTTTATTATTCTCGTTGTTTCGCTTTGTTGTTCATTGGTTATACTTGTGGTTATTTTATTGTGTGTTGATGGTTGGATGGAGCCTACAAGGCTAAGGTAAATTAATATGAAAACTGTACGCTACGGCGAATGTACATTGTACATTATATTGTTATTACTCGATACGTTCGATATATAAATGTTGTGTGGAATATTAAATGAATGTTTGGATTGGATGAATGGTTACATGTTTATGGATATTTGGATGGTTGATTATGTATATTATACATTTATGCTTCAGTATTGAATACAACTGTAAAATGGTAAAGCATGAAACCGATCTAATAATGAGATGGTTAAAATGACAAGTGACCATTAGGGTCCAGGCCCGGCATACTCAGCGTCTATCGCTGATACTACAACACCATTTCAGGTTGTTGACCATTGTCGGAGCTGAAGAGCAGGAGCAGGGTAATTGGAGATGTTGTATAGTAATGAAGATGGTGTATGGTCTTATGGTAAGGTTATGTATTTTTCAGGATTGGGTAGACGCTCACTTGTCGATTTATGGTTATGGACTTAGTATGATGTATAGGAGTTTCTCGTTATCACTGCGGTTAGCAGTTTGTTTATTTTGGAAGTTGATGTAGTTTGGCTACGTTACTCGCATGGCGAGTAATGGCCGGTGACACCCGAGTGAGTTTTGTAATTGTTATTTATTTTCCGCTGCGAGACGTTTTAATTATTGCTACGTGAGAGATTATATCGTGTTTGTGGTGAGAGGTGTTACAAAAGTGGTATCAGAGCGGAGTACCGCTCTGATGACGAGATAATAGGTTAAGACAGTGAGCTTAGGACTTGGGAAATTATGGAAACATTTGGGGAGTACGAGACGATTCGTCTTAGAAAGATATTATGTCTAGTAACGCAAATTGCGTGACAGGTTAGCCTTAAGGCAATTCAATATCTATTGGTTGTGTACGGTAATTTACCGAGTATTTATGTGACATACTGTACTACAGATGTCTGGTGGAACTAGAGGGCGTGGTACTGGTAGAGGTGGAGGCGGTGACCCCGGCATTCCAAGAGTTGCTGAGACGGTTGCAGCCGTTCTTGCACAGCTGGGTACTCAGATAGGAAGAGCACCAGCCACCCGCCACAGCCCAGGGAAACGAACTGGCTGAAGTCAGTTGGCGAGACCCGACCACCTACATATTCAGGGGAACCAGACCCCGTAGCTTTGGAGCGTTACATTGTTGAACATGAGAAAACATTTGAAGCTTTACAGGTACCAGACGACAAGAAGGTCGCCATTGCTGCTTTCCATCTGAAGGATGCAGCCAGCACCTGTTGGAGGTTGGTCAAGGACCAGCACCTGACTACGCCCGAATTTTCGTGGGCTGCCTTTGTAGAATTACTGAGAGGAAAATACTACCGGCGCATCTCAAGCAGAAGAAGCGCCATGAGTTTGAAACATTGACCTATGAAGGTCTGACCGTGGATGAGTATTATGCTCGATTCATTGGTCAACTGGACTTCATTCCCCGGTGTGGATTACTCAGAGACCGTGAAGGTCAAGAAGTTCCGGGGAGGACTATGATTTCGCATTCAGATGGCGATGGGTGCTAACCTCTACACTACCATCCAGATATTAACATGGAAGCCATAAATTCTTACTTACTACATTACCAATTAGCTTTGTGAGAACTTACCAAGGAGATTCCAGGAGTGTTACGATGCTGCCTCGAGGACTGAGCTAATGCCCTAGACTCGGGAGAGACTCTAGGGGCAAAGAAAAGAAAGAACCCTGAAGGAGAGTCTGAGGGTGGAGGAGCATCTCCAGGCGATGGCCAGAAAAAGGGAAAGTAAGGACTTATCCCATTCTAAACTATCTACCATATTAAATACCTATGAATGCTGAACCGAAACCTTGAACAGGAAATTCTTTAAAATAAAGGGCAGCAGGGTCACCAGGGAACAAAGGGAAAGGAGCCCGTCCTTCGGTTGACTGGCCCAGCTATAGATGCTAAACCTCTGAGATCCGCACCTCCTAAGGGTGAGAACACGTACCTCCTAATTAAATTGTGAACTTAACCTATATATCAACAGTTATTAACCTACACTTAAATACTACCATCAGGCACCGGACAGCCCCAGCGCCATTTTTTTTACTGTAAGCGTTGGGGAAGGACCATCCTGGGGTCGACTGCGAAGGCCGCAAAGTCGAGTGTCGGTGCTGCCACAAAGAGGGCCATAGGGAATTCGAGTGTTGGATGAACCCAGAGAGCCGTAATTATAGGCCACCAAAAAAAAAATACTCAGAAGACCTCAACTGGAGGATCTGGAGTACCACGAGGCTGTCAGGATGGCCATACATCTACTGATGCTGGAGCCTATAAAGGCAAGGGAGTAGATAGGGCATGGATACCCTAACTCCACGAGACCGCTAGTGGAAGACTTTGCTTACTTTCTATGTACTTACCTTGGAGGTTAAACAAACTTATGTTATTAGTATATGGGAGTGTGTCGAGGACCACTCGCCTTTGTGTGAGACTTTGGGATTAGTTGTGTGTACTCAGTACCTATAAGCTTTAAACTTTGACGGATAATATATATGAACTGGATGTTAATGCTTACATCACAATATAGCAATACTCAAATGACAAAAAGTCAATGAGTCCGGAGATTACTGAACCAGAATTTCCACCTGCATGGCGCACTTGCTATTGCAAGCGCTATGATAAGAAAACCACTGAAATTTCCATCTGCCTTGCGCACTTGCTACAGCAAGTGCAAGCGACAGCAACAGCAACAGTAACAGCAACTGCAAATGCAACTACAACAACTACTACTTTTAGTCTTTTATTATATGTACAAAAAAAATATTTTTCAAACGTTTTCATTCAAACCTTGAGATTAGAAACTATGCAACTATGGAAGGACCGTTAGTCCAACCACTGCAACTGGGGAAGCTATACAGCCACTATGACTGTAAACCACACCAGTTTAAATTGTTGGGAATTTTCAGACATGGCTTATTAGCCAAATACCATCAGTGTATACCCGCATTTGATGCTAGTCACTACTAGTGATGAATGTTTAGTCCTCGTGGACAAGCATACCCTTGTAGGTGCACCACCGTCAGTGAGGATGGTTGGGAAATGAAGAGCCAAGTTGCTCAAGCTATATGCAATCTGCAATACATCCATTAAACGGATGAGGGAACAAATATGAACTATGGATGAGATATGACCGGAAAAAAAAAACGGGAGAAAAAGGAAAATGTGTTGTACTCAACGAGATCAAAAAAAGGGAGACACAAGTTTGCTAATATAACATGGATTTTACTTACACCGAGTTGAATAATATCAGTTATGGCACAAATTACCACGGATGCCACAAAGACAATAGCACTTATTACAGGATAACTGATAACATGAACTATTACACAAAAAAAAGAAAGCAGAAGCAAAAAGAAGACAAAAAAAAAAGCAGAAGCAAAAAGACAAAAAAAAGAAGAAGAAGAAAGCAGAAGAGGAAGCAAAAAAAAAAAAAAAGATATCCATCAAAGGGAGATTGACAACAGAATACTTCACTATAACCGTGTGACAGACATTACCAGTTTACTAAACGAGTCATGGGACGACCGCACTCCGTTAGGAGCATGTGGGCCTGACAGACTTATTTATGAGTTAGTCGGGTAAGTAGTAATGTATCAGTATGGTACCCCATGCAAGTAGACAAGTAGTGTTAGGAACACGAGAAGTAGTCAACTCCACTCTACGGACAGTAAGACGGATTACCTCGAAGATGGACGAGAAGAGCCGCAGTTAAACTAACGGGCTAAAGAAATCAAGAACCTTCAGCAGAGAACAGTAGACTGTATACAGTGAACACAGAGAAACAGTTCAAGGACAGAACCCAAAAAAAAAGAAACAGGAAAACCCATTATGGACGAAAAATATGTAGAATCCTCATAAGGATCGAGTAAATTCTTACAATCCAGAGAAAATCTACCAGATGATATGGATATAAACGCGTGACTACGCAAGGAGAAAAGATAAAGCTATATGATAGCAGATATCTTGCTTAAGGAACAGTGGATTCGGAATGTACCACTTACAGGATAATATAATAATTTAATATTCATAATTCCATATAATAATTTAATATTCATAATTCCATATAATAATTTAATATTCATAATTCCATATAATAATTTAATACTTAATAGTATTATTAAAGGTTTAATAAAAGAAATCCCCTAAATTAATTTAAATTAATTTAGGGGTATTTCAGCATATCCCCCTTAAAAGAAACTTCGCCTCGAAGTTTAAAATCAACTAATAAGCACTCACACCCGCTCGGTGTGCTGAGACAATAAAAGTTCCAATGAAGTTCCATACAAACCAATCCTTTATTTCCATCCACTTCCATAACAACATTCCACTCAAGATTACTCAAAATCAAACTGAATCAGGATATACCAAGATATAACATGATGAAAATCAAAAGTCACATACTGAGTCATAATGCAAAACCAAGCACATACAAACACCTCTCATTCTGCTAACACACGTTCTCCCTTTGCTAATAATGCAACGAGGCATAATCCGGATGAGATAACGAAGGAGGAGTATGCCAGCATATCCCCCTTAAAAGAGCTAAGGTACGCCCTCGTACCGCTACTAATGGCACATTCAAAGAATTCAACACCTTATTAACCAGCTTTGTTGTAAATTTATTGCACTGTTGATTTTATCTGCGATCGATATACATATATCTGTATCTCTTGATTGTTTTGTATTTGTATTTTCTTAACTGTAATAAAATTTTACCTCATGATTATATCCATTCATTATATGTCTATTATATGTTCATTTTATCATATCAATTATATTAACAAGCTATAAATCAGGTGTAACGTATTTGAGTAGTTTAAAATAATATTTCAGATCATTTAATAATCCTCAATAATCTTCCAAAACAACTTCAAGGGTTTGTTAGTCAACCCTATGCTAAAACTCTATAAATATTTCTGTGACTTTTCAAGTTTCAATTGTTTTTATAATTAACTATCGTATTTTAGACGATTCATTCAGTGTTTACTTCATAAAATTTACATTATATATATACATAATTTCACCCAAGGTAGAATTTTAGGAAGTTCTTATAATGTAGCTCCAAATCTGATTTCTTTATCTTAAAATTATTTTTCAAGGTAGGGACTCTATATATAAATTTTAAGTCAAATGAATTAGTCTAGTGGAAGTTCACTCACTCTTGGTAATTATTTTCCTTAAGGTTTGTTCTATGTAAGTATTCTCCTGATTATTAAATCTTAGTACTCCCTTAGATAATCTTTAAGTAACTTCTTTTATGATTTTTTTTTTATATTCAGCCAGAGGTGGATGTTGTATCTTGGAGTACCCAAACTTAATCCCCTTCCTCCATATATAGGTATTTTTCACCAAAGATTTAACTCAATAAACCCTTTACATTTATGAGTTTTAATACCGGATCTTAAGATACAATTTTGATTTGTTCATTGTGGTTAGCAATGAGATATGCCTAGCTCAAGATTTCATGATGGTAACGTCTTACCACCACTTCCCCTCAAGTTTAACACAATCCATCACCTGCGTAGAAGATTATTTACGGTTAGATGACAAGGCTTGTCTAGCCCCTAAACTTCTAGAAGTGGGTGTGCACCCCCACTACTTTCAGCCTAGGAGTTCGTCGCACCAGGCACTTCCCGTAGGGTGTTAGGTTTAGGTATTTTCTTCTAAGGTTAGGATAGAGTTTAGTGTGGTTTATGGGTTCGGGTGTATGCTACTAGTATTTGTTAACTTAATAATTTTCTAGACTTAGGATTATCCAAATATCACTTTTAGGCAACATTTGTACCAAGTAATTCTTGAGATTTATTTTTAAACCTTAAAGGAGTTGAAGTACTTCACATAATATCATACTAATTTAGTGATGTAAAGTTCTATTTGTATACTGTTTTCAACCAAAGTATTCTTTAAAATTCTAGGAATTTGTGTACTAGCTTTTAAAGGATTGCATTTTTAGCAATGTATTCTCCATGAGTATGCTTTTGAAAAATAGCTTAATATTTGGTTTATCTCAACCAAATCTTATCGTACTTAATATAGGAGTTCCAAACTTATATTATATATATATATATATATATATTTTTGTAGTTTATTGTTGGAACGGTATAACAACACATCACACTCAACAGACATTCACAAAAGAAAAGTGTGTAGGAATCTTTCACAATTCCAAGAAGGGTTAGGAGTCGTGCCTTACTGGAGTCCTCACTTCCCAATTCTACCCCAGTTCCCCAGTTTTAAGTGCACCTATAATCTAAGTATTTCACTCGGCTTGTTTTTCTCGGGTTCAGAGCGTAACTACGCTCTGATACCACTTTCTGTAACGCCCCTACTTAACATAATTACAGCGGAAATAAAATACTAAAGGCGTACAGATCATCGGGTTCCAAACACCCGGGACCAAACCTCACCATTTACAACTTACAAACCACAAAAGCTATGGTCTGAACTCGAGAAAAACTTAACACAACATAATAGAAATTAAACATATTCTCTCTCCACAAAACCTAGTCCATCCCAAACGCTCATTCTCTTCGTGGCCACCTGTAAATCAATTCGTACCTGCAAGATGAAACCAAGCAGCCCACCCCGAAAGGGGCGGGTCAGTTCCCTGGAATGGAACTGGTACAATTCTCCAAAAACAAACTTATAAAACATAACTCTTCAAATAAACAGTAACATGAAAACAACTCTTAAAAGTAAAACAGAGATAGAGCACTTCAAAACAATCAAGTTAAAGAGAAAAGAAAACAGACAAAGATAGAGATAGAGAACTTCCAAAACAAGTTATCCACTTAAGTAGTCACACCACATAGTTAGTAAGCATCCATTGTTGATGTTAGAACCAATTCCCATTAGGAGTAGAAAAACCCAGATAGCCATAAAGGACTAGGAATGATAAAGTAGATCCAAGAACCAAGAACTCGAGAGTGGAATAATTCAACTGGGAGAGATGGCCCCCACCGCCAATCACGTCCTTTTAGGACAGGGGATATACAGCCCCTCACGTTGTTATCACGTCCACTAAGGACAGGGGATATACAGCCCTCCACTGTCTATCAGGGGATATACAGCCCCTCACTGTCTATCACGTCCACTAAGGACAGGGGATATACAGCCCCTCACTGTCAAATATCATGCCCCTATGGGCGAGGGATATACAGCCCCCTACTGTTACCATTGAAGACGCGCGCACGTCGAAAGAAAGATTTCCAAGATTGACTTTTCCAAAAATCCCGCTAGATCACCAACTACCCAGAGCAATACCAAAACACTCAGTCCTACAGAGTGCAGAAGCGTAAACCCTAAGCAGCCAATGTCTAACGGGCAACCAAGTAGAAGAAACCAATACCCGTGAGTTCCACATCCAAGGCTCAGTTAGTCACACAAGTGAGTCAGTCACACAACCATTTCTTTTTTTTAGAAGTTCCTCTTAAAGCCAGTTAGCGTTTTCCAAACATTCCACAAGTCAATCAGCAAAATAACGTAGTACGAGAAATCGTACAAACATTCCATAGAGTCCAAAACATAACAAGCTGAGTACGAGAAATTGTACCTGGGTAACGCTGTAGCAGTTCTAATCAACTTGCGCAAACAATCAACAGTACTCTAAAGAATATTAAGATAATCTACCATCAATCACTTGTAGCCTATGTTACGCTTAAATAAACTCCTTACTCTTATTTCAAAGTCTCAATTATCTTTTAAGCCTCACTTAAATGTTATGTATAATCTTTGTGTTATCTAAGAACGTTGTATAGCCCAAGGTGGTAAGATCAAGGAATGTATTCGATCAACATTGGCTAATTGTCCACTCCTATCCCTTTATTCATACTTAACCACAATCCTCACATTCAAGACTTTTGAGACCTCTATATCATAAATGTGTTTATGTTATATAATTAAATCTAAGAATTTCGACAATAATCTTAAGCTCAATACCTCTATTCTTAATTTAAAATAAACATTGTATTATGACCTATGATGGACTCATCTCAGAATACTTATTATTATCTCACAATGTAAAGATTATGTATTTAAACAATTTCTACAGAGAACAACCCATTATGATTAAGTCTTTCCCTTAACTTAATTAAGACCTACATCTTGTATATTGGAATCATAGTGTTGTAGACGCATTTTATTATAACTTAATCGATTACTAAACTCATTTATCTTATCTTTAGTTCAGAATAACTTTAATTACACCATCTAAAAATCTTGTCACAAGATGTTAAATTACTTTTCATCTTGAAATAACCATATTATAATTAACTTAGACTCATAGAACTCTTACATTTAGTATCCACAGGGTATATTATTTACTTTATCATAACTATATAATAAGGTGTTTTAAGATAACCTTTTATGTATCCTTACTTACTTACATTTAATTTCCTAATGTTCTATTTTTACACACATTCCCTCCATAGGCTATGCATAAACCCTTTATATTAAACTTCGTTAAACTCAAGTCTTAAACATTTTATATTGTTCAAAACCTAAAGTTCAAAAGATAACTTAATAAATAATTTCCTTTATTGTATTCAGGATGGACATTATATCTTAGCATGAGGTAGAATTTATCAAAAAAAAAATTAAATTCTGGTTCGTAAGTGAAATGTCAATTACTTAATAAGATAATATATTCTGAAAATCTCCATACCTTATATCCAAATGACACATTAATATTTCCAGTGTCAAAAGGTAAATCAATATAATCTCTTACGTAACCTAGTTTCATCTAAATTAAAGGTTAAAGATTTTAAGTATCCAATTTCTATTTATAAACCTTCTTATAACTACTAAATACATTACTTAATTATAAACTCACATCCTGAACATTGGTATTAAATGTATTTTATATGGCTTATCAAATTCTAAGAACGTAAGGATTATTATTGAGATTATTCCCAATCATAGTTTAATATAGTTTTATATCATAATCCTTTTAATGATTTTATCACAAGATATTAAGTTATTACTCAATACTATAATATTAAGAAATGATTAAATCTAGACTTATTTATCCTCTTCACATTTAGATGTAAAAGTAACTCATTTACTTTATTATTGTTATATAATAAGAACATTTAAATGTGAAAGTATTCATTCATTTTATTATCAATTAATAATAAGATCTATTTGTGTAACACTTTATGTAAACTAATTACAAATATTCCTAAATTTCAATTTTATTTCTTAACCCAATTATAGATTTACATTGTGGTCATTGACTAATATACATGTATATTTGAATACTGTTATATAAATCCTAGAAATTCAAGATAACTAAAAACTCAACCTATAACCATAAATTAATACCACCTCATATAATATTCTTTTATTAGTATCATGTAGAGGTTAGTTTAACTCATTAATTCCTTCATATCCTATTTTCTATAAGGTATTTTATTCCTTTTATTTATTTATTTATCGTATATATATATATATATATATATATCCTTCCTATTATATTTCTCACAAGGAATGTTATTTCCTTTATCTATTTTTATGTATTATATATATATATACATATACCTCATATATTAAGATTTATCCAGAACATTCTTTAAGAATTCTATTGTATTTAATTATATCTAATATCTTTAGACATATCCAAAACTGATTTATGGTTTTATAAATAAAGTATTTCCCTTAGTTTTTAGTTAAACATATTAGCTTCCATATCATATATAATAAATAAAATGTAGTTTAGTTAAATTCCTTGATTTAATATAAGTTTCTATTTATTTCTCTCATATAAATAATATATAAATATATGTAACAATTTTTACTTCACTTAAAGTTAATACCCAAAATTTATAAACATACTGTATTAAATGTTAATTAGTCTTATTATATTTCCCCACCTATAAAGTTCATCAATCAACTATACTTTAATTTTTTGATTACATTAAAAACTATATATTATAAGTTATTCTTATGAAGAACTCACAAACACACAATTTTTAAAACCTTTTTCCCGTTGCCCAAAAATTCCCAAACTTAATATACAGTAACTTTAACATTTTATAAATATTAAATTTTTTATTTCATAAAATATATCTTTTTAATTTAGCCAAATAATTCCAGAAAACCCGAAAATTGCAAAAATCATAACTTATGTTTAAAAACTCCAAAACCATAATAATTTACATCAAATAAACTAGATTAAATAAGGAATCTATGGTTAAAATTTCAAGTCAAAATACCTTCGGGAAGGTATTTAAACTAATTCAACAAGTTAGGGTTATTTACTGAAATTTATAAAAACTTAATCTGAAACGTTTTAATCTCAGCCGTCCAAATCTCTTAACTAGGATCCGACGGATACTGAACGCCCAGTTCTTCCCCGATTTCCCCTTGATACCCGAGTACTAATTCACGTTTTTCTCACAATCTACAGAACCAAATCGAGTTATTCTTGTTTCTATGGATTCGAATCAAATTTCGGTTCTATTGGTACCGGTTTCCCCAATTATAATGCGTTTCATCGAATTCGATTCTGGGTTTATATTCGAATAGAGTTCTAAGGGTTTCGAATTCGATTCTTACACAAATCACTCAATCTATTGTGTAATTGATACAATTGAAACGTGTTTTTTGACCGATAATGTAACCTAGTTTAGCATGGTAGAAAGGAATTGAAGGAAACTTACAAGAGTTGTGCGAATTGAGTGATTTCGGATTCGAAAATCTGGAAAAGTTCGACTTGAATGTTTTCGAGGAGCTCACTTTGCAGATCTATAAGTTAAGTTCTAGATCGAATTGAGGCCATGTTCTGGGCTCATTAGAAAGAAGAAACATAGCCCTACACAATGATAGCAAGAACTAATCCTAACTCGTATCACACAGAAAGAAATCGAAGTCGAAAATCACGAGTTTACCTCTCTGTTTTGGTATTATTTTATGTGCTGGCAAGACCGAAACTTAGACACACCTTCCCTCCCAATCCGTTGAGATTTAGCTTAGACCATAAACACGAAAGTTTTAGAGGAATTAGAGCTCTTTAAAACGAGCTAAAGAACATGGAATTTGGATGAGTAACGAAGAAGTTATGGCTGATTGAAGTTACCTGTTTCGAAGAGAAATCTGGAATTGCAGTTTCAATTTTCGCAGGGTGGCTACTTTGAATCGATTTTCCGGTTGATTAAGAAGAGTTAGGGTTTGTATGAGTTATAGTTGTTTAGAGGGAATGTAGGAGAAGACAACAAAGAAGACGGCATTGAAAAATATGAAGATGAAAAAGATATAGCCGTCTAAAGTTAGGGCTAGGAAGTGAAATCGGTTACGAAAATCAGGGAAGGAAATCGGCTAAGTGTGGGCGACCCATTACAGAGTGACACGTGGCACTTCTTAAAATTTTGATTCAAAACTTCAATCTAGCATAACTTTGGCTAGGATGATCCGTTTTTGACATTCTTTTTATCGATCTTCATGGTTTTTCATAACCTATTTATTGGTATAGGTTTCATGGCCTGGTTTGACCATTCTCAAAAAGTCAACTCTAGCAAGGCTTAATAAGCTTTAAGGTTTCTAGAATTTTATATTGACTTTTATGTTTCAAAACAATTTCCAACACTTCCTAAAATCTTTATAATATATTTGGAGTGTTTAGAAATTTCCCCAAGATTTATTGACTTATAAATCTTATTATTAAATTCATAATACTATAGAATAATATATAATAATTAGGAGAAAACCCCTAAATAAATTTCACAACCCCTTATATTAATTTAATATTCATAATTCCATAATAATTTAATATTCATAATTCCATATAATAATTAATATTCATAATTCCATATAATAATTTAATACTTAATAGTATTATTAAAGGTTTAATAAAAGAAATCCCCTAAATTAATTTAAATTAATTTAGGGGTATTTCAGCATATCCCCTTAAAAAGAAACTTCGCCTCGAAGTTTAAAAATCAACTAATAAGCACTCACAACCGCTTCGGGTGTGCTGAGACAATAAAAGTTCCAATGAAGTTCCATACCAAACCAATCCTTTATTTCCATCCACTTCCATAACAACATTCCACTCAAGATTACTCAAAATCAAACTGAATCAGGATATACCAAGATATAACATGATGAAAATCAAAGTCACATACTGAGTCATAATGCAAAAACCAAGCACATACAAACACCTCTCATTCTGCTAACACTGTTCTCCCTTTGCTAATAATGCAACGAGGCATAATCCGGATGAGATAACGAAGGAGGAGTATGCCAGCATATCCCCCTTAAAAGAGCTAAGGTACGCCCTCGTACCGCTACTAATGGCACATTCAAAGAATTCAACACCTTATTAACCAGCTTTGTTGTAAATTTTATTGCACTGTTGATTTTATCTGCGATCGATATACATATATCTGTATCTCTTGATTGTTTTGTATTTGTATTTTCTTAACTGTAATAAAATTTTACCTCATGATTATTATCCATTCATTATTGTCTATATATGTTCATTTATCATATCAATTATATTACAAGCTATAAATCAGGTGTAACGTATTTGAGTAGTTTAAAATAATATTTCAGATCATTTAATAATCCTCAATATCTTCCAAAATCAATTCAAGGGTTTGTTAGTCAACCCTATGCTAAAACTCTATAAATTCTATGACTTTTCAAGTTTCAATTGTTTTTATAATTAACTATCGTATTTTAGACGATTCATTCAGTGTTTACTTCATAAAATTTACTTATTATATATATTCATAATTTCACCCAAGGTAGAATTTTAGGAAGTTCTTATAATGTAGCTCCAAAATCTGATTTCTTTATCTTAAAATTTATTTTTCAAGGTAGGGACTCTATATATAAATTTTAAGTCAAATGAATTAGTCTAGTGGAAGTTCACTCACTCTTGGTAATTATTTTTCCTTAAGGTTTGTTCTATGTAAGTATTCTCCTGATTATTAATCTTAGTACTTAGTACTCCCTTAGATAATCTTTAAGTAACTTCTTTTATTGATTTTTTTTTTATTCAGCCAGAGGTGGATGTTGTATCTTGGAGTACCCAAACTTAATCCCCTTCCTCCATATATAGATATTTTTCACCAAAGATTTACTCAATAAACCCTTTACATTTATGAGTTTTAATACCGGATCTTAAGATACAAATTTTGATTTGTTCATTGTGGTTAGCAATGAGATATGCCTAGCTCAAGATTTCATGATGGTAACGTCTTACCACCACTTCCCCTCAAGTTTAACACAATCCATCACCTGCGTAGAAGATTATTTACGGTTAGATGACAAGGCTTGTCTAGCCCCTAAACTTCTAGAAGTGGGTGTGCACCCCCACTACTTTCAGCCTAGGAGTTCGTCGCACCAGGCACTTCCCGTAGGGTGTTAGGTTTGGGTATTTTCCTTCTAAGTTTAGGATAGAGTTTTAGTGTGGTTTTATGGGTTCGGGTGTATGCTACTAGTGTTTGTTAACTTAATAATTTTCTAGACTTAGGATTTATCCAAATATCACCTTTAGGCAATATTGTACCAAGTATTCTTGAGATTTATTTTTAAACCTTAAAGGAGTTGAAGTACTTCACATAATATCAATACTAATTTAGTGATGTAAAGTTCTATTTGTATACTGTTTTCAACCAAAAGTATTCTTTAAAATTCTAGGAATTTGTGTACTAGCTTTTAAAGGATTGCATTTTTAGCAATGTATTCTCCATGAGTATGCTTTTGAAAAATAGCTTAATTTGGTTTATCTCAACCAAAATCTTATCGTACTACTTATATAGGATGTTCCAAACTTATATATATATATATATATTTTTTTTTGTAGTTTATTGTTGGAACGGTATAACAACACATCACACTCAACAGACATTCACAAAAGAAAAGTGTGTAAAGGAATCTTTCACAATTCCAAAAGGGTTAGGAGTCGTGCCTTACTGGAGTCCTCACTTCCCAATTCTACCCCAGTTCCCCAGTTTTAAGTGCACCTATAATCTAAGTATTTCACTCGGCTTGTTTTCTCGGGTTCAGAGCGTAACTACGCTCTGATACCACTTTCTGTAACGCCCCTACTTAACATAATTACAGCGGAAATAAAATACTAAAGGCGTACAGATCATCGGGTTCCAAACACCCCACCAAACCTCACCAATTTACAACTTACAAACCACAAAGCTATGGTCTGAACTCGAGAAAAACTTAACACAAACATAATAGAATTAAACATATTCTCTCTCCACAAACCTAGTCCCATCCCAAACGCTCATTCTCTTCGTGGCCACCTGTAAATCAATTCGTACCTGCAAGATGAAACCAAGCAGCCCACCCCGAAAGGGGCGGGTCAGTTCCCTGGAATGGAACTGGTACAATTCTCCAAAAACAAACTTATAAAACATAACTCTTCAAAATAAACAGTAACATGAAAACAACTCTTAAAAGTAAAACAGAGATAGAGCACTTCAAAACAATCAAGTTAAAGAGAAAAGAAAACAAGACAAAGATAGAGATAGAGAACTTCCAAACAAGTTATCCACTTAAGTAGTCACACACACATAGTTAGTAAGCATCCATTGTTGATGTTAGAACCAATTCCCATTAGGAGTAGAAAAACCAGATAGCCACAAAGGACTAGGAATGATAAAGTAGATCCAAGAACCAAGAACTCGAGAGTGGAATAATTCAACTGGGAGAGATGACCCCCCACCGCCAATCACGTCCTTTTAGGACAGGGGATATACAGCCCCTCACTGTTATCACGTCCACTAAGGAAGGGGATATACAGCCCCTCACTGTCTATCAGGGGATATACAGCCCCTCACTGTCTATCACGTCCACTAAGGACAGGGATATACAGCCCCTCACTGTCAAATATCAATGCCCCTATGGGCGAGGGATATACAGCCCCCTACTGTTACCATTGAAGACGCGCGCACGTCGAAAGAAAGAAGATTTCCAAGATTGACCTTTTTCCAAAAATCCCGCTAGATCACCAACTACCCAGAGCAATACCAAAACACTCAGTCCTACAGAGTGCAGAAGCGTAAACCCTAAGCAGCAATGTCTAACGGGCAACAAGTAGAAGAACCAATACCCGTGAGTTCCACATCCAAGGCTCAGTTAGTCACACAGTTGAGTCAGTCACACAACCATTTCTTTTTTTAGAAGTTCCTCTTAAAGCAGTTAGCGTTTTCCAAAACACATTCCACAAGTCAATCAGCAAAAATAAACGTAGTACGAGAAATCGTACAAAACATTCCATAGAGTCCAAACACAACAAGCTGAGTACGAGAAATTGTACCTGGGTACGCTGTAGCAGTTCTAATCAACTTGCGCAAACAATCAACAGTACTCTGAAGAATATTAAAGATAATCTACTACCATCAATCACTTGTAGCCTATGTTACGCTTAAATAAACTCCTTACTCTTATTTCAAAGTCTCAATTATCTTTTAAGCCCTCACTTAAATGTTATGTAAATCTTTGTGTTATCTAAGAACGTTGTATAGCCCAAGGTGGTAAGATCAAGGATGTATTCGATCAACATTGGCTAATTGTCCACTCCTATCCACTTTATTCATACTTAACCACAATCCTCACATTCAAGACTTTTGAGACCTCTATATCATAAATGTGTTTATGTTATATAATCAAATCTAAGAATTTCGACAATAATCTTAAGCTCAATACCTCTATTCTTAATTTAAAATAAACATTGTATTATGACCTATGATGGACTCATCTCAGAATACTATATTATTATCTCACAATGTAAAGATTATGTATTTAAACAATTTCTACTAGACAACCCATTTATGATTAAGTTTTCCCTTAACTTAATTAAGACCTACATCTTGTATATTGGAATCATAGTGTTGTAGACGCATTTATTATAACTTATCGAATTACTAAACTCATTTATCTATCTTAGTTCAGAATAACTTTATTACAACCATCTAAAAATCTTGTCACAAGATGTTAAATTACTTTTCATCTTGAAATAACCATATTATAATTAACTTAGACTCATAGAACTCTTACATTTAGTATCCACAGGGTATATTATTTACTTTATCATAACTATATAAAAGGTGTTTTAAGATAACCTTTTATGTATCCTTACTTACATTTAATTTCCTAATGTTCTATTTTTACACACATTCCCTCCATAGGCTATGCATAAACCCTTTATATTAAACTTCGTAAACTCAAGTCTTAAATACATTTTATATTGTTTACAAAACCTAAAGTTTCAAAAGAATAACTTAATAAATTAATTTCCTTTATTGTATTCAGGATGGACATTATATCTTAGCATGAGGTAGAATTTATCAAAAAAAAATAATCTGGTTCGTAAGTGAAATTGTCAATTACTTAATAAGATAATATATTCTGAACAATCTCCATACCTTATATCCAAATGACACATTAATATTTCCAGTGTCAAAAAGGTAAATCAATATAATCTCTTATGTAACCTAGTTTCATCTAATTAAAGGTTTAAAGATTTAAGTATCCATTTCTATTTATAAACCTTTTATAAATCTAAATATTACTTCTTAATTATAAACTCACATCTGAATTGGTATTAAATGTATTTTATATGGCTTACAATTCTAAGAACTTAAGGATTATTTATTTAGATTAATTCCCAATCATAGTTTAATATAGTTTTATATCATATCATCCCTTTTAATGATTTATCTCAAATATTAAGTTATTACTCAATACTATAAATATTAAGAAATGATTAAATCTAGACTTATTTATCCTCTTCACATTTAGATGTAAAAGTAACTCATTTACTTATTATTGTTTATATAATAGAGAACATTTAAATGTGAAAGTATTTCATCATTCATTTATTATCAATTAAATAATAAGATCTATTTGTGTAACACTTTATGTAACTAATTACAAATATTCCTAAATTTCAACTTATTAATTTCTTACCCAATTATAGATTTACATTGTGGTCATTGACTAAATATACGTGTATATTTAATACTGTTTATATAAATCTAGAAATTCAAAGATAACTAAAAAACTCAACCTATAACCATAAATTAATACCACCTCATATAATATTCTTTTATAGTATCATGTAGAGGTTTTAGTTTAACTCATTAATTCCTTCATATCCTATTTTCTATAAGGTATTTTATTCCTTTTATTTATTATTATTCGTATAGATATATATATATATAATATATATATATATAGATATATATATCCTTCCTATTATATTTCTCACAAGGAATGTTATTTCCTTTATCTATTTTTATTGTATTTATATATATATATATATATATATACCTACATATTAAGATTTATCCAGAACATTCTTTAAGAATTCTATTGTATTTAATTATATCTAATTCTTTAGACATATCCAAAACTGATTTATGGTTTATAAAATAAAGTATTTCCCTTAGTTTTAGTTAAACATATTAGCTTCCAATATATATATAATAAATAAAATGTAGTTTAGTTAAATTCCTTGATTTAATATAAGTTTCTATTTATTTCTCTCATATAAATATATAATAAATATATGTAACAATTTTTACTTCACTTAAAGTTAATACCCCAAAATATTTATAAACATACTGTATTAAATGTTAATTAGTCTATTATATTTTCCCCAACTATAAAGTTCATCAATCAACTATACTTTAATTTTTGATTACATTAAAAACTATATATTATAAGTTATTCTTATGAAGACCTCACAAACACAATTTTTAAAACCTTTTACCATTGCCCAAAAATTCCCAAACTTAATATCAGTAACTATAACTTTTATAAATATTATAAAATTTTTATTTCATAAAAATATCTTTTAATTTAGCCAAATAATTCCAGAAAACCCGTAAATTGTAAAAATCATAACTTATGTTTAAAAACTCCAAAACCATAAAATTTACATCAAAATAAACTAGATTAAATAAGGAATCTATGGTTAAAAATTTCAAGTCAAAATACCTTCGGGAAGGTATTTAAACTAATTCAACAAGTTAGGGTATTTACTGAATTTATAAAAACTTAATCCTGAAACGTTTTTATCCCAGCTCATCTCCAAATCTTTTCTCCTCTCTAATCTAGATCGGACGGAACTGAACGCCCAGTTCTTCCCCGATTTCCTTAATACCCGAGTACTAATTCACGTTTTTCTCACAATCTACAGAACCAAATCGAGTGATTCTTGGTTTCTATGGATTCGTAATCAAATTTCGGTTCTATTGGTACCGGTTTCCCCCATTATAATGCAGTATTCATCGAATTCGATTCTGGGTTTATATTCGAATAGAGTTCTAAGGGTTTCGAATTCGATTCTTACAAATTCACTGAAATACCCCAAACTTAGATATGGTGTTTAAGTGATTAATTAAGGTATAAGAAGGCTAAAGAATGCCTTAGGAATATTTAGAAACCATTTTAAACAAAGGAAATATAAGGAAACACCGAAAGTGCGGTTTAAGCAAAAACGTGCTTTAAGCTTGGAGAGACTTGGGAGAGTACCCAAATATTGTTCTAAGACCTTAGAAATATCCTAATGGTCATTTTAAAACAATTACCAAAGAAAACCAACCAAACAAGTTTAAACACAAAATGTGCTTTAAGGAGTCTTAAAGCACATTTTTGAAAAATTGTCTTGTAAATGAGTTTTGAATGGCTAAATGTCCATCATTACTCTTAAATATATATGTGTACTATATAGTATCACATTTGGGAGGCTATATTAGTGGGAAATCAAAAATTTCACAACAATGTGCCTTGTTGTATGAATAGTGATTTAATTAAGCTAGTTTGTAACATAAGTAATATAAGTGAGTTAATTGACAAACAAGGACTAAAGTAACCTTGGTTACTTAAGGGTGGCCGGTTTTTTTTATAAGGAGGGGGATGGTCACAACACAAGTGATTGAATATTGATAAATAGTAGGGTACTATTTTGACTAAATATCTTTTAGCTCTCTCTCCTAACTTCTCCTTTCCCCTTGGTTCCCTGATTTCACGATTTTCTTGCTCTCTCTCCCTTCTCCATTAACGTGAGCTTCTTCCCCATGCTAGCTCCATCTTCTCTTGCACACCACTTACTCATTTTAGCTCCAAATCCAAAACAAAGCATAGATTCTTCTTAGTTAGCTCAAGCTCCATCTTTCTATCTTTTCAAAAATCCAAGAGCTTCACTTTGTGCCAAGCCAAACCACCAGAGGAGGAAACTCAAGCTTGGAGACTCCATTGGCATCTCCATTCTTTTAAGGTAAAGAAAGTGCAAGAAAATTTAGGTTCCATCACCTTTCTCCTTGACCGAAAATATATATACTCATGAGGCTTCATTTCGATGTCTTGTCATAGCTTGTTTCTACTCTTCAAAGGGGAGAGGAGGTCCTTCTAGCTTCAAACCCAAGCTTGCCTTGAGGAACTAAGGTAAAACAATCAATCTAAAACCTTAAAACACAGTTTTAACCTAGGTTTTATTCCTTGAGGTTAATAAGTTGTTGAGTGCTCATTAGAATCATTGGACATTGTTTAGAGTATTGGCAAGGAGATTTGAATTGGTGACCGAAGAGAAGAGGGAAAAACTAAGGAGGAAAGTTTGTGAAGCTTGAGAAAGAACAAGGTAAATTACTTACCTTAAGGTGTTTGTTGTTTAAGGGAATGGGATTTAGATATATGATAAGTTTAGTGTAGAGTTTACCTTGGGGAGGAGTTGTAAACCTAAGAGAAAGAATACTATTACATTGAGAACTAGTGACTAAAGAGCAAATGAGAAAAAGACTTAGTTAAACAATGTGGTGATGAATTACAAGAAGCATTTTATTTCAATGGGAGCCTTGTTGTGTGTATTCGCAGGTTGAAGGCAAATATATGTGGAAATTCAGTGATTAAGATTATTGTCATTTAAGGGCCTAAGTGCCAAGCATTTAAGTTTAAGCACTATATTGTGATGTGGTGTAGTTTTGGTGTAAATTGTGTGTTAAGATGTTGCAATGAGGATATGAGTGATCTTGGTTGTTTGATGATGAGAAAAGCCAAATGTTTGGGTGTAACAATATACTAGAGAACCCATGGCGAAATATAATGAAGAACCTAAGAATTTAAGATGTTCTAAGGAAATCTCATGACTAAAGGAGTGCTAGGAAGTTCTAGTGGTTGTCTTAATGAGAAAGGGTGAGCTTAAGGTGTTTTAATGAGTCATAAGGATTTAGGCGTTACCAAGGAGAGTTAGGAATCAAAAGAATGTACTTGAAGTATTTAGGGCTAGGCAAGAGTTGGTAGACAACTAGGAAGGAAATGATGTGTTGATGGTGGGAGGGAAATAACTTGTGAAGAAGCCTTAGGTAAATGCATAAAAGAGTTTAGATGGTGAAAGATGCTTGGGAGATGATGTTATAGTGGATGAGGAAGCATTGGCATAGAGGTTACATTAGGTGTGAACCACCACCTAGAAACCTAGTGAAAAACATTATAAGAAGTTGGCATTATTACAATGAAAATGCATAATGATCAAGGTGGATATTGGTGAGTGATTTAATGGTTTTTAGAGGATTGTTTAAAGTGTATTTGAGGGACCTAAATGAGGTGGGAACATAGTAGTATACATGGGAAGAGTTTGGAGTTGAAAGAACATATTAATAGAAGGATCTGTAGTGGACCGACCCAGGGTCCGACCCAGTTCTGGGTCGGTCGGACCATACTAACCCAGCAGAAGAATCTCGCGGCAATAGACCGACCCATAAGGATGGGTCGGTCGGTGGTCGTCGAGCAGGAATTTAAGGAAAAATGTTTCGGTAGAGGACCGACCCAGAGGGTTTTGGGTCGGTCGGTTTAGCTTTGGGTCGGTCGGAGAATTTTCAAAGGCGGAAGTCTCGGCAATGGACCGACCCATAAAGGATGGGTCGGTCGTGGGTCTAGGTCTTGGTTCTGGACCAGACCAAGAACGAGGCGGCGGTGGCGGTGGGTGGGTCGGTGGCCCTTAACAAAAAAAAAAAGAAATTTTTATTTCTAAGGAATGTTAATTGGTATTAAGGTGTGGCCATTAATAGGACGTTGACGATTAGGACCCTAAGAACTTAAGTAATTAAGTTAAGAATATGTATAAACCTTAATGTTTAAAATTAAGTTATAAGGTTGAATGGCAATGGCCTAAGAGGGTATTGAATGGGGATTTATAGGGACTAAGTAAGTTAAGAAAGGTACAAATAACTAATGACCTAAAAATGAATGAATGTTTTATTTTTGTGAGTGTGACCCCGAAGAAGAAGTATAATCAAACAAGATCGACGGTGAACGGTACAATCCTTTTGTGACTGCTTGTGACCTGCTTGCTAACGAGGTGTCCCTCGGCTTGTGTGCTACCTGTTTAATTGCTATGACTAAAACAAGATAAAGCATGCAACCGGATTATATTGTTCTCGTTGTGATTGTGTTTATATTACACTAACCCGCGAGACTTGAGATTGTACTAACCAAGTTTGGTACTTACTGAGTTTAAGAGTAAGAGTTAAGTTTGTTGTTTGTTAATGCCCGCCCGTTAAGGCTTAGCTAGCACATGGTGTTTAAGATGTCTACTAACTGGAACTTGAGCGAGGAACCCGGGACTGACTCCGGTCATGCATGCTAAGAGAAGGGGGACGGTATCTGAATCAGATCCGCCCTCCGCCTAAGGACTCGTCTTCGGACTTGTAGCCTAGAGCCGGTTGCCGGCTCAGCTACGCTGGACTCCCGTCCAGGGTAGGTGGCGTTAAGATGGTGCGGTGGGATCACCTAAATCCCAAGTTTGAGTTAAGCTACAACCATTTCCTTTCATGGGACGGTTTGTATACTGAGATTAAGATGAGGTTAAGACTGAGGTAAGATAAGGAACTGAGGTTAAGGAAATAAGGATTGAGGAGAGGGTTACTAACCCGTTTGATAAGGGAACGCTTGTGTCGTTCAATTTGTGTGAACTACTTGTTCATTGTGAATTGTTGCTTATAGCACTTCGTATTATGATGTATTGCTAATCAACTTTCATGCTATCGACAATTAGTCGTCGTAGCCCCGTTAGCTTGGGGGCCACGAGAGGGTGTACCAGCATTCGTGCTGACCCCCTTTGGGGGCTGTTTTTATTTTGCAGGTAAGCGCCCGTTGAGGAGTCACCTGAGAGTGGGGGTGGTTAGACTTAGGATGGGTTGTCATTTTGTATACGGGCTGCGCTTGTGCTCCCGTCTGTTTATATTTAACTCATGTAAAGTTATGTTGTGACTTAAATACTCTACTCGGTTGGTTGGTACTTTTGGATGGTGTATCACTTAGATAAGTGCTGTAAGGTGTTAAGGAACGGTATTTCATATGATCAGACCGTGGCAAGGTCCCGGTAGTTACTCTTTATCCGCTGCGACGATTGTATTTAAGTGTTGAGATTTGCGATAACCACGATTGGCTTAGGACGGGGTGTTACATTCACTCAATCTATTGTGTAATTGATACAATTGAAACGTGTTTTTTGACCGATAATGTAACCTAGTTTAGCATGGTAGAAGGAATTTGAAGGAAACTTACAAGAGTTGTGCGAATTGAGTGATTTCGGATTCGAAAATCTGGAAAAGTTCGAACTTGAATGTTTTCGAGGAGCTCACTTTGCAGATCTATAAGTTAAGTTCTAGATCGAATTAGGCCATGTTCTTGGGCTCATTAGAAAGAAGAAACATAGCCCTACACAATGATAGCAAGAACTAATCCTAACTCGTATCACACAGAAAGAAATCGAAGTCGAAAATCACGAGTTTACCTCTCTGTTTTGGTATTATTTATGTGCTGGCAAGACCGAAACTTTAGACACCTTTCCCTCCCAATCCGTTGAGATTTAGCTTAGACCATAAACACGAAAGTTTTAGAGGAATTATAGCTCTTTAAAACGAGCTAAGAACATGGAATTTGGATGAGTAACGAAGAAATTATGGCTGATTGAAGTTACCTGTTTCGAAGAGAAATCTGGAATTGCAGTTTCAGTTTTCGCAGGGTGGCTACTTTGACTCGATTTTCCGGTTGATTAAGAAAGAGTTAGGGTTTGTATGAGTTATAGTTGTTTAGAGGGAATGTAGGAGAAGACAACAAAGAAGACGGCATTGAAAAATATGAAGAGATGAAAAAGATATAGCCGTCTAAAGTTAGGGCTAGGAAGTGAAATCGGTTACGAAAATCAGGGAAGGAAATCGGCTAAGTGTGGGCGACCCATTACAGAGTGACACGTGGCACTTCTTAAAATTTTGATTCAAAACTTCAATCTAGCATAACTTTGGCTAGGATGATCCGTTTTTGACGTTCTTTTTATCGATCTTCATGGTTTTTCATAACCTATTTATTGGTATAGGTTTCATGGCCTGGTTTGACCATTCTCAAAAAAAGTCAACTCTAGCAAGGCTTAATAAGCTTTAAGGTTTCTAGAATTTTATATTGACTTTTATGTTTCAAAACAATGTTCCAACACTTCCTAAATCTTTATATATATTTGGAGTGTTTAGAAATTTCCCAAGATTTATTGACTTATAAATCTTATTATTAAATTCATAATACTATAGAATAATATATAATAATTAGGAGAAAACCCCTAAATAAATTTCACAACCCCTTATATTAATTTAATATTCATAATTCCATATAATAATTTAATATTCATAATTCCAATATAATTTTTATATTCATAATTCCATATAATAATTTAATACTTAATAGTATTATTAAAGGTTTAATAAAAGAAATCCCCTAATTTAATTTAGGGGTATTTCAATATTGCTTTATAGAATTATTACATATGGTATCGCCTAGATACAAAATGAATCATTAGATATGGAATGTGGAACGATGGAATGTTATGGACACCTCAGGGCGGTTGTCAGGTTGGTAGAACTGATAGAAATGGTGGTGCTGATGGATCACCTATATCCATATATGATTGAACTAACGCCACAACGTGATGGCTATGTGCTGTATAAGCGCAATACGATGTGTGTAAATGATATATCACATAGATATACATTATGGGAACAATGGGTAGTTATACATTTATATATACTTACCTATTTGATTAAGAGACTTCGGGACGAAGTCTTTTTAAGGGGGGTAGATTGAAATACCCCAAATTAATAAAACATGGATTAAATATTTAATCATATTAATTAAGGCCTAAACATGCCTTAAAAGTCAACTGAGAACAACAGTGGTCAACATAAAACAAGATGTTGCACCTTTTGACTGTTAAGGGTAATAAATACCCAAATAAACTTCTTAGGACCTAAAAAATTTGTCCTAAGCATATTAAAATACTACTAAACATATTATAACCGTTGGACAACACTCCAACACAAAGAAAAAGCATTTACATGCTTCAAGGTCAAAAAGGGCAAAAAGGTGCTCTAGGAAACCTTAAAAATCAAATGACCTCTAAATGATATAAAATTGAATTACATGATCAAATATCATGTAAGGAACACAACAAGACCGTTTTCAAAGAAAACAGAGCTCAGAAACATCAGGCAACACAAATGTGCGCTAAAACTCCTTAAAGCACGTTTTTGTGAAATTGTCTTTTAAATTGGTTTTAAATGGGCTAAAAGGTTATAATTACCTTTAATAAATAAAAATATCATATTATATGATATTAGGAATTAAATTCCAGAAATTTACGAATTTTTACAAATTTAATATTAAAATATTAATAAAACCCTAATGTGGGGCCCGTTTGGGTCAACATTGACTAAGTTGGTCAATGTTGACCATTGACCACGAAATGGACTACAAGAAATCAGATATTAAGTCTCCTAACAGACCAAGAGACAAGAGACATGTGACAATTAAATATATGCTCTTACTTTTACATAAAAACAAAAAAGAGACAAACTTTACCTTATAAAACAAAACAAGTGGGCTCCACTTACCTTACCCATGTGAGCCAACTGATTTGGAGCCTCCATTTGTTCCTCCTTCCCCCTTTTTCCCGTATTTCGTGGCTCCCAAGCAGTACAAGACAAGAGATGAGTCACACACATTCATTAAATGGACTAAAGTACATTATAACTCCATTTTCATTCAAAATTTGAATCAAACACTACCCTACCTTTCTCAATCAAGGACGGATGCCTTTACCACTGTCTCCTCCTTGTATCCACCGAATTCTCCATCAATTATGCAGCTCCAATCAGACTTGATGATTCATCAAAAAAATAATGACCTAAAATATTCAAAAAAGTGCTTTAAAAGCTTAATAATAGGTCATTTCCTCTCATTTCTCCTCTTGAGCCGAGTTTTCTCTGTCCATGAGCTCTCTTTGGCTCCCCTCCAACCGTGGGTAAGTTCCCAAGCACATTGATGAGGTTCCAAGCTCTAGGTAAGCTCTTAAGGCATAAAAATGCCCATTTTCTTCATCTTTCTTTCCTTTTTCGATTGATCTACACTCCAACCTTTTCTATACATCTATGTAGAGTGATTTGGAGGTTAGAGGAAGTGTTGGTTTCGTACATAACCAGATCTAAGGAGGAAAGTTCAAGTCTTGACCATTTAAGGTAAAAATGTGCTTTAAGCTCATAACTTTTGATTCCCTTCAAATTCGGCTGTGAAAATTTGGTCATAGCCTAATCTTCTTCTCCTTTTCATGTGGAATCTGTTGGTTAGCCATTTGGAGCAAGGATGGCCGAGATCCAAAGGAAATACCCTCTTTTAAGGCTTTTTCCAAGGTAAAACCTAATAACAAGGCAGCTTGTTGAGATCTAGCTATTTCCTATGTCAATATGGTGGATCTAACACTTTGTGGTGTGTTTGATTCAGGTCGAAACCATCTTGAACTCTCCTTGCATTTTTAAGGTGATTTTTGCCTTAAATCTTACATTAAATTACTTCTTATGGTTAGATCTTTCTTGGAGACTAACTAGGCCTTGGTTTCTGTTGAAAACATGTAAAACAAGCTGTGGAGAATTTCTCCTTAAGGTGGCGAACTCAAACAAGGCTTTACCTAAGCTAAATCAAGGTATAAATCACTTAAAACCTTAACTTGATACATTAACACAAGTTTAAGTGTGTGTATATTATTGTCGTGAGTGAAGGAGAAAAACAAGGTCTTGTTTGACCTTAAAATGTTTAAGGAATGGTTTAATAAATTTTATAACTAATTAAACAAGCATAAATGTCAAATTAAGACATTATGTGGAAGTTTGGTAAATAAATGAAAATTATATGGTGAGGCCAAATTTACATGTATTTTTTTGGACATTTTATGTGTAATTTATTTTGCAAGACAATGTTTGTAATAAGGCCATGTATTTTAGGCCATTTTATTTATGCATTTACAAGCTTTAAATTAAGTTTAAGTATAAAATGCATTACCGAAAATAAATGGGGTATTAGGTGTAATTAAATTAAATTTGGGGGCTTTAGAATAATAAGGCCGAAAATTAGAGTTAAAAAGGAGTTACAATAAAGTTTATAAGATTTTATAAAGTTTTGGGGTTAAATGGTGATTTCTAGAAAGTTTGGGTGAAAACCGTAATTATAAGGAATTGGTGGTCAAGGAAATATTAAGGAGGTCAACCTTGACCATATGCTAGGTTTTTGACCAAATTAGATAAGTTAGATAACTTATTTAAGGTCTTATAATAAGATAAGTATTTAATGGTAATATTTTTATGACATATGTGGTAAATATGTTATTACTAAAAATAAAGGGTGTACAATGGTATTTTAAACACCCAAGGGCTATTAGGAATTTTTAGGAATTTATTTGGTGGTTTTTGGAGTTAAAATAAACTATATATGTATAATATATAGTTATTATGTCATTATGACACTTTGGAGAAAAATAGATGGTGGAATGGTAAATATCGAGAGTATATGGGTTAATAAGGATATTTAACCCCTTTGGTAAAATTTGGAGATTTTTAGGGTTATATAAGAGTATCTATTGAGATATGTGTATAAGGTATGGTGTTTAATGATATGGAAGAACTATATGTTTAAATAGGGCCAAATGGCAATTATAGAATAGCACAAGGGCTGTTCGGAATTTACAAAAAATAACCATAGGTTATGCTCTTTTATAAGTTAGAAATGTTATATTAAATGAATATATAACATGGTATGATTTAAGGGGTGATTTTGTAAATTAAGGAAACTATGGTTTATGGAAAAGAATAAGACTTTCTTATGGTGCCTAAGAGGCAATAATAAATAGTTTTGTATAAAAAAACTATAGGTTTGAGTTAAAGGAAATAAAAATATCGTATCAAATGGTATTAGTATTTTGGTATAACATTACATAATGTTATGTGGTCAAAAAGGGAATTTAAATAAATTCAAGGGCTATACCGAGTTAATAAGAGTTGAAAGATGAATTTTAGACTAAGGTCTATAATGTTATCAATGTCATAGCAATTATATGGTTTAGATGGAATTAATATAAGGAAGGGTACTCACATAAAATAATGTGACAAACTATAAATAAATGGGATTTATAAACTAAGGTGTTTATGGAATAAACCTTAGGAGTTGTAATTATACAACATAAAATGTTACATGATATTAGGATGATAATCTTAATATAAGTTGTATAATATAATACAACTAAATGGGAACAATCATCTAATAAAAGATGATAAATGTAACATAAAATATAAGAGTTTATGAAACTCATGAGGATTACCTACGTGGTAAAAATATATATATACATACACAAGAATAATGTATATAAGGTGAATATATATATTTTGGTTGAGAACCATATGATTTAATGGTGGTGGATATTAAAAAAATAAATATAGTTACAAACTATAAGTTATGACTTTTAGGATGCAATATAAAACAAGAATGCATGCATACATGCAACTATAGGTTACGTACCTAAACTAGAAGTGGATAAGATTAAAAGAAATATAAGGAATTAAACTTAACAGTTGAAATAGTTTTGACATACGCGTTTTAAGTAACAAAGCCGACTGTTTTAGAAAAACCTGTAACAAACAACTGTAGAAAACGGGGGTGAACTGTCGGGGTTACTTATGATTCGGAAATACCGGATGTAGTTAGTCATGGAGACTGACTTATAGTTTTATTACCGTTTAGAGTATACTTCTGACAGGACGCTTGACGAGCTAACGGACTACACAGAGCGTAGGATCTTGCTGATTCATACTCCACCGTAATACAGTCAGGGTGAACGGTATGTAAATGGGTTTGCCGAGTTGACCTAAGGTTGCTCCTTGGGCTCGGATTTGGTTGATATAACTTGTATGTTGTTATGTGTCTCTGGTTGTCTCTGAGGGCTTCCTCAGTTCAGACTTCTGTGTGATCTGTGATAAGATCGTTTGTCTGAATGTGTTAATTAATATGCATGAATTGTATATTTATAGCTGCTTATTATCTACTGTTGTTGAGTTAACAGTATCGGTTCGTATATATGAACCAATATATATAAAACGAACTAGCGGCTATGGTGCTATCTTATAAGAAATATAAGGAACGTAAGTAAAAAGTTGTAGCGCTATGATAATAACACATACATATTATCTGAGACTTTTGTACGGAGCATTGGCCTTTTCTATACGCCGCTCTCGTATCTAACACTGGATCCCGAGTTTACAGACTCCGGATTGGACTAATGACCTTAGTCTGCTGTGTTAGAAAATTTGGTAATGCGATGCGATGGTATAATTAATTAATTAATGGAATGGAAGTAAAGCCAAGAGGATGTGGCTCTTGGTGCGCGCTGTGATCACAAAAACGATCCAGGATGTCCGCGTACGGGTCCGTAAGTATCAAGAAAATTTCCCGTGAGCTAGAATGGCTCGTTGTCGGACTCTCTACCGTTGGAGTGGCTACTGCCGTGGGTGACCCGCCATAATATATGGGTAACTAGAGACATGTCGTTTTAACGAGACATTGTCACTAGGTATAACTGAACAACTAAAACAATTGAGACTTATACAGTGGCGAACAAAACCATGGACGAGACTTAATACTTGTTTATTATTCTCGTTGTTTCGCTTTGTTGTTCATTGGTTATACTTGTGGTTATTTTATTGTGGTGTTGATGGTTGGATGGAGCCTACAAGGCTAAGGTAAATTAAATATGAAAACTGTACGCTACGGCGAATGTACATTGTACATTATATTGTTATTACTCGATACGTTCGATATATAAATGTTGTGTGAATATTAAATAATGAATGTTTGGATTGGATGAATGGTTAAATGTTTATGGATATTTGGATGGTTGATTATGTATATTATACATTTATGCTTCAGTATTGAATACAACTGTAAAATGGTAAAGCATGAAACCGATCTAATAATGAGATGGTTAAAATGACAAGTGACCATTAGGGTCCAGGCCCGGCATACTCAGCGTCTATCGCTGATACTACACCATTTCAGGTTGTTGACCATTGTCGGAGCTGAAGAGCAGGAGTAGGGTAATTGGAGATGTTGTATAGTAATGAAGATGGTGTATGGTCTTATGGTAAGGTTATGTTTTTTCAGGATTGGGTAGACGCTCACTTGTCGATGTTTATGGTTATGGACTTAGTATGATGTATAGGAGTTTCTCGTTATCACTGCGGTTAGCAGTTTGTTTATTTTGGAAGTTGGATGTAGTTTGGCTACGTTACTCGCATGGGCGAGTAATGGCCGGTGACACCCGAGTGAGTTTTGTAATTGTTATTATTTTCCGCTGCGAGACGTTTTAATTATTGCTACGTGAGAGATTATATCGTGTTTGTGGTGAGGGGTGTTACAAAAGCAGTCTCCAAGGCGTTGGTATAAGAGGTTTGACTCTTTCATGACTTCTCATGGTTTTTCTCAAAGTAAATATGATAGTTGTGTCTATCTTCGTGAGGTTGACAATGGCAGCTTCATTTATCTCCTTCTATATGTTGATGATATGCTAATCGCCTGCAAAGATAGATCTGAAGTTGACTGGCTCAAGAATTTATTGCATAGTGAATTTGAGATGAAGGACCTGGGTGCAGCAAAGAAGATCCTAGGTATGGAGATATCTCGTGAACGAGTTGCTGGAAAGCTTTATCTCAGCCAAAGCAACTATATTGAAAAAGTTCTAAGTCGTTTTGGCATGAAGAATGCCAAACCTGTTTCTATGCCACTCGCAGCCCATTTCAGGCTTTCAACTGCTTTGTTCGCCGCAATCAGACAAGGAGGAACGCTATAGTCTCAAGTTCCTTACTCTAGCGTAGTTGGAAGCCTTATGTATGCTATGGTATGTTCCCGTCCTGATATTGCTCATGCTGTGAGTGTTGTAAGCCGTTATATGTCGTGTCCAGGAAAGGGACACTGGGAAGCTGTTAAGTGGATTCTTCGGTATCTCAGAGGGACTTCTACTATGAGTCTCGTATTTGGGAGATCATCTGATAGCCTTGCAGGTTTTTGTGATTCAGATTTTGCTGGGTGACCTTGACCGTAGAAGATCTCTTACAGGGTATGTCTTTACTCTGGGTGGAACAGTTGTTTCTTGGAAGGCTTCATTACAGCCCACTGTTGCTCTTTCTACTACAGAAGCAGAATATATGGCCTTGTGTGAAGCTGTCAAAGAGGCAATTTGGGAGAAATTAATTGATGAACTCACATCGATTAATGGTGCAACTTATGTTCATTGTGATAATCAGAGTGCTATTTCTTAACTAAGGATCAGATGTTTCATGACAGAACAAAGCACATCGATGTTCGATATCATTTTGTTCGTGACATTGTGGATGAAGGTGATATCTTGGTTCAGAAGATTCACACTTCAGAAAATCCTGCAGATATGTTTACTAAGTCCCTTCCGACTCCAAAGTTCACCTTGTGTGTGAACTTAGTGGGACTTTCATCTTCTTGTTGATTAGCCCAAGGGGCTTTATGGCGGTGAGGAACAAGCTTGAATTATTCACTTTGGAGAAGGAATTCAAGTCAAGGTGGAGATTTGTTAAAAGATGCCTTGAATTCTTTATTAATTATGGTGGGAGAGTCCAAGGGATGGAGTTTTGCTTCAACATATGGGAGTTAAGTTATTCCATTTACTAGCACTAAGTATCATGCTTTAAGTGCGTATTAATGGAAGTTTTATACGGTTTATTATTGTAACTCATGACCGTTTGAAGGACTTCAGGGATTAGTGATCAGTCACGACCAGACCTATATATAGGGGTCTTTGTGTTGGCATTTTCACTCATCAAGCATCAAGTAATATTCTCCCTTTTGAAGAGTTAGCGAGTTTCCTTTTGAGAGAAAAATAGAGAGTTTGTATATCACTTTTCTAAGTGATTTGTGAGGTTTAAGAGAGCTATCTCACTTGTGAGATTTTGATTGCCTCATTCTCTCCTTTGTAATTTGTACTCTCTACACATATAGTGAATATTCTCCTCACCGCCCGTGGAGTAGGCATAGCCGAACCACGTAAAATTTTGTGTCCCGCTTCTCGCTTTACTTTTATTTCATTATCAACGCTTATATCTACCAACTTGTTTCTGCGCTAATCCTAGGTGGCTTTGACATAAAGACTATGTATTTGGAATACAAATTTTATTAGTTGTTTTCAGCTCTATATTCCAAAATTCAGTTGATGCATGTGCTATTTCAGTAGAATATTTCAACTCTCTATTATTTCTATTAGTATAATTTGGTTTTAAAATGTTCCGATAAAAACCAAATTAGTTTTATTTATAGATTGGTGAAGTTTCTTTGCTTTTGATAAGAATAAAAATGTTTGTGTGGAAATACCCTTATTTTGATTGGCATACATTGCAGCATTATGAAATGCTAAATGCTTCTGTATTCACTGAGTTTTAACTGTCAGTTTTGTTAGAGTTCATGTGTTGCTTTCAGGCCTTGTTGAATCCATTTCTATTGGTGACATTGGATTAAGTCTTTGTGATGTATTCAAAAGTGGACTTGCATTTTTATCAAGGATCCAAGATTCATTTGAGGTCGCCTGCAGAGAGAACCAATAGTAGATCAAGAAAGCCACACATTTCAGATTCTGGCAAAGTGAATAATAAATTGAAATTACTTGCTAATGTGGCTAGACACTTTGCATTATCAGTAGGATACCTGTTGATTAGGTAGTCACTGTCAGGGAGTGCTCTTTGTTATTGTAATTCAAGTACTCCATGTGCTTACCACCTACCGCTTCTCTACCCCAATTCACATATTACAGACGTCAAATGTGATATTGGAAATTAAAGATATATCGTGCATATATCAAGGGATGTTAAAATGAAGTCATATTTCTTTATAATGTTCCTTCCATTTCGGCTGTGGTCGTGGTTCGACATTTCATCATCCAGTAACACTCATGAAAGACCGTTGTGGCGAAAAGCGGGCTTCAGTGAGAATTTATTTATTTTTTTCTACAAAAGAATCAAAGAGGGCAATAAATTGAGCTCATCATCATACAATCAAAGGGGGCGAAGTTGTAGCTCGGCTGGAGTTAATATCTAAGGGAGCGGGGGTAAAATGTCGCCATCTTTGACTATAATCAAAGAGGGTGAGGTAGAAAGGTCGTCACCGTTGACCTCCAACAAAGGGGGCGACTCTAGTCATTCGCCCTCATAAATCATGTCAAATAGGGTGATTTTTGTTG
Organism: Limonium bicolor; assembly: GCA_023374045.1. Taxonomy (NCBI): domain Eukaryota; kingdom Viridiplantae; phylum Streptophyta; class Magnoliopsida; order Caryophyllales; family Plumbaginaceae; genus Limonium; species Limonium bicolor. The sequence continues at coordinate 378,234,034 of CM041776.1, forward strand.
CTTCCTTTTCTTCTGGTCAAAGAAGGCAACTTTAGTTGCCCTCGTTATAATGTCAAATAGGGCAAGTATAATAGGTCGTCACCACAGGCTAACATGGATGGCATATCTTCAGAGGCAACTATGAGGGCAATGTTATTGATCTATCAGGGCAATAAAAGTTGCCCTCATAGATTTATTTGCCCTGATAGATCTAATATGTTGTAGTCCATTGACACCTCTAGTGGCTATAATTTAGGGGGGTCCGGCCCCCCAATTGTCCTGATGACATCATTTTTTTAGGGAATTTAAAATTCACAATATACCCCTGTTTTCTTTCGCATTCACAATATACCCCCCTTTTTTGAAACTTTGTCACAGATACCCCTGTTTTCTTTGCTAATTCATAAAATTCCCCTTTTTAAAAATGGCGTCAAATATTCTGTTGACCTCCCCTGGAAAATGACTATTTGCCCCTGACCCGTTTTTTTAATTTTGAAAAAATCGTAGTTTTTTTGGCTACTTTTTTTTTTGAAAATTTTAAATTTTATAATATACCCCTATTAATATTTTGTTGTTCACGAAATACCCCTGTTTATGTTTTGAAGTTCACAAGATACCCTTATCACCCTGATGCCCTGGTAAAGCATCGCCTAGTTTTCCCTTGTTTTTCAAGTGCCTTCAACCTCTTCATAATCCCAGGACAAATGTTGTTTGCATTCCAGTTCTCTGAGGTTTCTTGTCTCTCGGAATGTCTCACCAATAGCTGAGTACGAATCTCTATCATTCACAATTAGACACAGTTATAATATATGACCAGAGACAAACATGTACAGCATGGATTATTTACATAGTTAGATAAATACCTTCAAGTAAAGAGTAGATTGATTTAGTCCTGTGGACAAACAATAATGTCATAGACATTGGGTTTAAAATGGCTACCTCTTGGTCGAACTCAGTAGTGGACCAGAACTTTTGAGCTTTCCCAAGCGGTAACTCATAAGGTACTCCCTTCATCTGGTTTTTTTACGTTTCCTGTCACAAATCCATACTTGTTTTTGGATTTTAATGATGTGACCATGTCACACTTCCAGCCTAAAAATCCAGTGCCATTGAACTTGGGCGCAAGGCTTAGCCCTGGATTCTCAGCGGCGTACGTGGACGAAAAATGGATCATTGACGTTAATACTGCTGCTGCTGTTCGGAGAAATTGCTGCCTTCTCCTTGTTGCTAGAGTTGCCAGTGTCCACCATGGTTGCAAACTAGGTAGACTGAAAATGTTTGTAATTTGGAAAGGAAAGAAAACCTATGCTCTTGATACCATAACAGAAACCTGTGTTTGGTTTCGTGTTTGTATTTGCGTGTGTAACATAGACTGATTTGTAAAGCTTTTGATATGTGAAATATAATGCTTTTCTGATTATATTCATATGTAATTTGTACTATGATAATACATATATATACACCCCAAGATATTAACAAACTGATAGATATACGGTAAACAAAATCTAAACTGAACATAAGAATCTAAACTATATTTATCTATACTTGTACAAACTTATAATGGACTATGGGCTATAGGCTGAAGCCCATTATTCCAATACTTTGGGCAATCCATGCTTCACAAATTTCACACGGAGAACAGGGGCATCCAATGCATTATATGACAAGCTTGTGGATAAAATTAGAAGTTGGTTATCTAGGATTCATAGTTTTTGAGGCGGACTCCAACTTGAGAAAGTTGTTAAGATACTTTCCATGTAAGTTTTTTCGGATCTCTATGTTTTACATGCCCAAAAAAGCTATCAAGAATAGTAGAGTTGTGAGTTGATCCCTACACACTCTTTATCACTTGGTTAATAGCGTAGACCATACTCGCTAGAAAAGATAAAGAGTAAATTACTCAGAACCCCCTTGAGGATTTGAGATATTACAGTTAACCCCCTTGTGTTTATCATAATTATTGGTAACCACCTCAAGGTTAAGGTATCTTTGACTACGAGCCCCCAAACTATAACTATGTTATTAGAAAGTTAACTACATGTTGATCTATCAACTTAATCATATTAATAATGTCAGGCAGGACAACAATACTGCTAAATCAACATCGTCTAACTCTCTTTTATCCCATTTTAGATGCATTTTAGAGGCAAGGTTGACATTTTTAGGAAAATAACAATGCAGATTAAGTAGTGTTTTTTGTCCAGTGTGACATTACTAATGTGATTAAGCTGATAGGTCAACACGTAGTTAACTTCCTGATAGCAGAGGTATAGTTCGGGGGCTCGTAGTCAAAGATACCTTAACCTCGAGGTGGTTACCAGTAATTATGATAAACACAGGGGGGTTAACTGTAATATCCTAAATCCTCAAGGGGGTTCTGAGTAATTTACTCAAAGATAAATTATGTAGGATGCGGTACTTTAAAATCCAACAGGTTTTATTTTTTTGTAATGTGGGCAGTCAACCATCTACTACGCGCGTAATTCTTTATTGGTTTCAAAATTGTGGAGAGATGTTTGGAATCTTTTATGAGGCTAACAACTTCTTTAGGTTAAACATATTAAGTGAGGTGGGTGACAATAAAAACAAAACATCTTTACCGTTCTTCCATAATTCCCACCAAAATTCGATCAAGGTGGTGCAAAGCACAAGTCAATATGGAAAACCGGGGAATGGAAGCAGTTGATTATCCTGGCAACCAAATACATTCTGATGAAATGAAGACAAAGTTGGAAACCAATGTGAATGATGAGACAATTGAAACACATAGCTAGTACGCGAAGGAGGGGCCCGACGAAGGAGTTAGGGTGCAAAATTGTAGACAACAAGAAGCTTCTAGCCAGTCCCAAGAAGATGATTGTGGACACAATAAGATCTCCAAAGGAAGCTTGAAAGGATAGTCTAGGTACTATTTTTTAATTCTATCAGCGTTAATATATACTACATAGTGAGGTTTTCTGATGTTCATCCCAGACAGATGAGGAGCAGCATCTAAATTAACTGAAAAGTACGATGGGGGTTTGTAGCTTGCTTCAATAGGAGGGATCTTACTAAATTTATCTTAAAAATATCATTAGGAAGGGATTAATATAATATCTTAGACACCTAAAAAACAACAAATATTGTATTACCACATAAAAACATTAAATAACAAAATTATAATAATTTCTAAGACGAAAAACTTAACCACATTGACTCTAAATCTTTAAATTTACTGGGTTACTATTCGCAGTACAAAATTACTAATCACCGCAGTACAACATTTTTTTAATTCATATTGACGTTGTACACATGTAATAATGTGTCGCTGTAACTGTTATTTTTTTAAAAAATAATTTCTTGAGCGTAAACAGTAAAAAACACTCTGATTGTTACAAAACATTAAAAACCCGTATAAAAGACGTTAAACCCTTTTTAATCGCATTTAAACGTTATAATTGTGACTCCACATAAGTTAATGACATTTTATGTTGTTTTTGACTAAATTACAAACATTGTTACACTTTCAGAACGTTATATTGAAATCACAGTTGAAAACGTCAATTTTGGGTAAAAAACGCTCGTACTATATATAGCCTAACCTTCCTTGGATTATTCATTTCTCACTTACTCACTCTCTCTCCTCTATCTCTCTTCCTTAAGAAGCTCTCTTCTGACTGCCGGAGCCGCCGCCGGAGCCGCCACCGCCGTCGCCAACCACCGCCAGAAAAATTTTCCGGTGAGTTTTCGATTTTTTTTTTTGCAACTTATAGATTCGAGTGTCCTGAGTATGAATTTGGTGTTAGTTTTTTGAAATTCAACATCATTTGAGCTAGATCTAGCATGAAAAATTCGAAAATATTCAAAAAAAAAAGAGAGGCCTGGGCGAGCAGCGCCACCGCTCTAGCCGGAGAGAATCGAGGACCGCTGCTGCTCGGTCTGGAGTCAGGCGAGGATTGGGGCTGCTCGCCTCTATAGCACGCGAGGACCCGGCCTGCTCGACCCCTGTGTGCGCGCGCCCGACGACAAAGGCGAGGAGCGCTGGTGCTCGCCTCTGCTGGATTCAAGGAGCAGGAGTACTCGCCGGTAGAGAAGAAGAAGGAGCGGCGCTGCTTGCCTCTGTAGCACGCGAGGATCCGGCCTGCTCGACCCCTGTGTGCGCGCGCCCGATGACGGAGGCGAGGAGCTGCGGTGCTCGAGTCCACTCGAGGCGAGGAGCGCTGGTGCTCGCCGTTGCTGGAGTTGAGGAGCAGCAGTACTCGCCGGTAGAGAAGAAGAGGAGCGGCACTACTCGCCTGGGTTGCAGGAGAGCACCTGCGCTGCTCGAGCCATTTTTTTTTTGAATTTTAATATTTTGAATGATTTTTAAATGTTTTAATTTGTTTATTTTTAATTCTAATATTGTGAATGATTTTTAAATGTTTTAATTTGTTTTTTTTTAATTCTAATAAATATTGTGAATGATTTATAAATGTTTGAATTTTTTTTGAATTGTAATAATGTGAATGATATGATTATAAATGTTTGAATTTTTATGTTATGAATGAGGAATATAACTGTGTGATATTCGTATGCAGTGATGGTTCGACTGAAAAAAGTAGTGAAAAATGTATACACGAAGAGGAAGAATAAAGACCGGGGTACGGAGCAGCCTATGACGGCCTCGTACCGTCGTGGTGTACGTGCTCCTGGTGAAGGGTCGAGTAATCCTGCCCCCCACATGGAAGCAGCACGTCATTCATCATTCCATCCGGGTCAATCTTTCAACGACCCGGCATTTCAAGTACCTGCACCACCAATGGTAGCGGAGGATGACTCGGCGGTGTTCGATATACCGAGGAGACGCATGCCAATGGTGCCATCATCCAGTAGTGCTTGGTCTGACAGATCACTACACAGCGCTAGCTACAATATCTCGGGGGAAGCAAGCCACCAGACTGCTCTGTTAGAAGCTCAAACGTCAGGCGGTGGTAGTTCATCACGTCCACCATGCCCATCACCCGCCCGTGCTGATGAGGACCATGTGATGACTGAGTGTTCGCCACATGCTGATGACGGTGGTCGTGGTGTTGATGATGAGGACTCACCCGACGTGGATGAGGAGCAGGATAATGAAGATGATGAAGTCATGGATAAGGAGGATGACACTGACGAGGAAGCAGCGCTAGCGATGGTTCCAGTCATTCCTACCTCTTGGAAGTTGACAGAGGTGCCAGTTCCTAGCGGTCCACTACTCACTAGTGTTATCTGAAATACCCCTACTTAATTAAATATAGATTGGGCATATAACCAATTAAATTATGGCCTAAATAATAATGTGTACATTATTATGAGCATGTAACGACTTGTGAGCGAACGAACAATTAAATTTTGTACGAGCATATACGTCCGAAAATATGACGGCGTTACATATTAACATGGTCACGTACACATATATGTACATATACATAACATTACAATATTATAACGTTGTACGTATAACAAAAAACGTGATATGACAATATAGTCGCATAGATACGTATAGCTAAAACGCGACAAATAAATAGTCGTATTCATGTACCGGTATAAGTAATAACGTGACATAACAAAATAACCGCTCGTATATATATATATATACAACTAAAGACGCGACATATTAATACAGTCGCACATACACAAGGAATAAACATAAAGAGGGCTGAAACAAAAAAAAAACAAAAGAGCAAGCATGCTCTAGGCGGGATTCGAACCCGAGACCTCTCATACCATTCCCGAAGCTTTAACCGGATGAGCTGTGCTCAAATTCAGTATTATAACCCAACGAGTTATAACAAGTAGCAAAGCTACTCACATATTCTACATTGAACTACTATTATACTACCATAATTTCAAATCGATAAGGGCCACCACCACCTACTACATGGCCACTTTACATTTCTTTCTTTTCTTCTTACGTGACTAGTACATCCACCACCTACATGTTATTTGTTTTTGAAATCCTTGCCACTTGCGGACTTGCTACCCACCGAACACACACACAAAAAAAAATGGGCGTGATTGTGACATGTACACATGTAATATAGAATAATTAAGCAAGCTGTCCTACCTTGCTTTTCTACCCATTTGAACCGACAATACAACAAGCTAAAACAAATTTTGAGATCTGGGGAAACCTCCCATTTGACCACAATTACCAACCCACACCTACTACACCATTACCGATTTTCCTCGTTCCTCTTCTCTTCTTTGAGTAATCTCCTTCTCCATCAGTCGCTTCCTTCTTCTTCAACAGAAAGCTCCAAACACCCCTATTATTCCAGAACCGCAAGCCTCACAGTTTTTCTCCTTGCTGTTTCTTCCACCATGAGCGGATGCTCATCTTCCACGGCTATTACATCAGACGCAAGGCTTCATGATCGATGCGGTTCTCTTCTTCCATTTCCAACATAACATCCCAGCCCTTCTTCTCCGGTTGCTGCTCCAGTACTCACGAACAAAAGGAGAAGTTTCAAACTCTTCCATTGTTTTCTCCACGAGCAACAGAGGGAGTTTCCCCGACCTGCTCACCACCACTTTTACGTGCAACCAGAGTCTTTTCCTTCCTGTTCTTCACGTACAAAACATCTCGATGGTCGCTGCTCCAACACAGAGCAGAGAGCGACACCCAGCTACAGAGACAGAACATGGAGCAGTAGTCCCAGCTTTCTCCTTGTTGATTCAGAAGCGCAACACCTCAATCTCCTCTTGCATTGCTTCACGTACAAAAAAACAAAGAAGATGCTTCAAGCTCTTTCCGTTTCGTTCTTCATGTAATAACCAGTGGAGTTCCCCAGCCTTTCACTACTATTTTCATGAACCAGAAACAGAGGGAACTCTCAGCTCTTTCCTTGCAGTTACCAAACCGAGAATGACACCCAACTTCTAGCACCAGTCACTTGAATCATAGGTGAAGGCTTAGACCATTCTGTACTCAATCTTCTCCCTCTGATTTAATCACGTACCAACAGAGAGGATCACGTACCTGATCTAAACTCCTTCTTCTGCTTTTCCTCATGATCAAAACAGAAGAAACCCCCAGCTTAGGCCCTGTCTTTTTCACGTAACATTCAGAAGGAGCAAACCCAACTCTCCTGGCTTAGATCTCTGCCTTCTCCATGAAAAAAATCAGAGAAGAAAACGTTCTAGATCAAACAGTGGCAACTCCATACAAATTACCTTGACTGGTGAGCTCTCGGTAAGAAAAATCTCACTTCCTTCTCCTCATATTATAGAGTGTACGTATTAGTTCAAGCTCCATTTGATACTCGGTCTTTCCAGCTCTTCCTTGCTCCTTATACGAACCAAACCAGAAGAAGACACCAGCTTTGTGAAGAAGGAGAACCACGCATTGAACCTCCTCTCTTGACTTGCTAGGTGAGCTATACCACTGCACACTTCCTTCATGCTCTACCCGGTAATATACTTAACTGCCATGAGTTTCTTCTGCTTTCTTCACGTAAGACCGGAGAGGAAGTGCTCAGGCCTATATAACAGCAGGAGCCAACATAAACTAGCATGCCGTACCATATTAGTAAGAAAAAAAAACGTGCTTATTCTCCTCTTGCTTAGCCGGTAATATGAGTTGATACCAGTAGCATTTTAACACCCTTGCTGCTCACTAATAACAGACCCAAGTAGCCTCCAGCAACAGTTTCAAAAACCAAGGTAAATCTTATGCCATTAACAAGTCTAAACTAACAGTAAGGGCTCCTGTATTATACGGTAATATGTGTGCTATTTCATTGCATGAGCTGCTAGTGTAAACACCGTGGGAACCTCTTGGATACAATCTGCACAACCGTAAAGGGATAAAAAGAGAGACAGATCCAAGAGCTAAACTTACAAAGTAAGTAATATACTCTAATGAGGTACATGTGAAGCTAATGCCATTAACACTCCAAAAGCTAATTAAGCTTTGCATATTAAACAGACCGAGAGTGGTTGGTGCTATTTGGAGCTTTGGTTGTTTTGGATTACCTGAAAACATGGTAAGCATACTAAACTTAGTATATGATAAAGTCTATATATTATTTGATTACATTAAATACAAGCCGTGAGTGAACAAAGCTTGGAATAGCTTAACTAGGTGTTGTAATGTTTTATAACATTTTTAGTTGATAATACAAAGTTTAGATGACATATAATGTCATAGGAAAAAATTAAATGAATTTAGGAAACATTAAAGAAAAACTATATATTTAACCGTAAACAATATAGTTTTATAACATTTATGTGAAATTGTATCGAATGTAAATTAATGTAACAAGGCCAAGCATTTTAGGCTATTTAATTTAATTGCTATGTTAAGTTAAGAGTGGATTTAAAATGAATTTTAGAACAAAATATATATTACCAAATAGTTTGGGGTTGAATTGCGATTTAAATAAATTTTAGAGACCAAATATAAATAAAGTCGAAAACTATATGTTAAAAGAGATATTCTATGAATTTATTGAGTTTATAAAATATGGGGGTCAAATGGTAATTTTTGAGAAAGTGTGGCCAAAACCGCAAATACATAAACTTCTGGTCAAACTGAAAGTTATTGGGTCAACATAGACCATTTAGAAGGTTTGACCAAATTTAATTTCATAAATAATTAATTTATGAACTTATGTTAACATTATAAGTGGAATGTTGAATTTATAAAACTTATGGGGCATAAAACGTAAATACCGAAAAGTAGAGGTGTAGTTGGGTTAATATGGTGATTTATATCCTAAGTATGAAATTTGGGAATTTTTGGAATTATGTAAATGGGTTATTGCTAAAAGAGTATAATATATGATTTTTGTGACATATGAAAATATATGATATAATTTGGGTCAAATGTAAATAAGAAAAGAATAGTGGCTGGGAAAAGAAATATACCAAACAACTATGGGCTGTTCGGTAATATTAAGGAAATAACATATAAAAACTATATGTTATAAATAATATAATGTTTGAAGTGATGTAACATAGAATATGTAAAAATATTATAAGATTTGCGGTAAGAGCATAAATATGGGAATTTAAGGGTTAAAAAAAAACAGAACCTAAGGGTTCGTTTGTATTTTTCGGAAATATTGAAACTATAGAGTATACATACTATAAAATTCAAATGCTATAATATATGGTGAGTTAAGTATGTTATAAAAATTATGGTGAAATCGTAATAATAATAAAGTGTGGGGTTTGAAAGGAGATGAAATATTAAATATATGCCTATTCGGCAATTAAAGGGAAATATTACAAAACTATAGGTTATATCCTATTACAATGTTTTGATGATATAAAACAAGGTATTTATAGCATGCTATAAGTTGTGTGACTATATTGTAATAAATGAGAATTATGTAAATAAAGAAGTAATAGTGTATTATAAGTATATGTCATTTTCGGTATATAAATATAAGTACAAAACTATATGTTAAAAGCTAATGACGTATAAAATATCATACAATGTGATATCAGGATATAAGTGTAACACTAAATAATGTTATGTGGTCAAAAGCATAGTTATATATATAAAAAAAAACTAGCATGCTAGCGCATACACTTATATATATATACATTATATATATCAAAATGAAGATATAAACTATAGTATACAATGACATAAAATACTATGGTTAATATATGATTTTTAGAAGGTTAAATAAACCTTTGGATGAGGAATGAACATGCACCTAATATAAGGCTTCATGTTACATTAAGAGATCAACGTACATATTTACAAATATGTAAACCGGCGCAAATAACATGCACATATATTTATGGATTACAAACCATATAATAATAAATAATGAACATTGACTTGTTAGTATAAATATATATACTATAAAGTCATAAGGTTTTAAATAAATACAATTTGTCACATAATTGGGAAGTTGTATAAAATAAGGTATGTTAGAGAATAGTAATATGCTATGTAATATAAACTAACGTTGCATGGAATGCAAACAACCATAGGTTATAAAATGTAACCATACATGCAACTAAAGGTTATAACAATACCCATGCATGTGATGTAACAGTGAAGTAATGATACGAGAACGAACAATTTTGTATCAGGCGTAACGTTTATAAAATACTATGGGATAGGAAATATAATTCATACGTTTAAAAACGTTAGCCACGACGTTCGAATAAAAACCGACGTCCTCGTAAACGTTGCAGACGTTATAAAGTGAGTGGTTAAACTGGTGTAAAATTAAAAGAAAAGAAATTAAAACTCAAATTAAACGTCGGGCTGCAAACAAATCCCGCGCCATTTTGCAGACGTTATAAAGTGAGTGGTTAAACTGGTGTAAAATTAAAAGAAAAGAAATTAAAACTCAAATTAAACGTCGGACTGCAAACAAATCCCGGTCGTAGTAGTATAGCGAAAATGTAAGCGACCGGATGTCGAACCGTGGGACTAATATACATATAATAGTACCTAAGCGTGTCACAAGAGGGGGGATTAATTGACTTGTAAATAGAAAGGAAAATAAAATAAACTAAATTAAAAGATAAATAAAACGGGACTCTGGTTCAGGTTAATATGATCTGATTAGTTATGCTATCTCTACTGGTTTAATTATAATTGTTGGCAAAATTTCTCTTAATATCTTACGGACTAAGTCATAGCCTCAGAAGAACTCGTTTACCTGAAAATGCAAGGTTCTAATCAAGGTTCAAGCATAATACGTGTAAACGGACGGTTTAGATATGAGAAATTATTTATGCATCTGAAAATACTAACTCATTAAATCATAATAAGCTTTCTCCAAATTACGGCTTAATTAACCTATCTATTTATCACCTGGTCTGATCAAAATAGACTTAGCAAGCAATTTAATAAGCTCTAGACATTTATTAAAAAGGCGAGAGATAAGCTTAATACGTAACAACTGTATTTAAATAAACCAGTAAAAACATTGCATAATTAATACAAACACATATTAACCATTCCCAGAGTATACGTAAACTAGCCTAACATATTAAATTGAAAAACAGAGACAAGAGTAATAGAAATCATCCGTAATCACTCCAGCTCGCTCTGCTATTTTGTGTACGATAGGACTAGAGGTGGATTTTGTGGAATGTAAAATAAATAAAATGGAGAAGGCGGAAGAAGAGAAATGAGATGGCGTGAGGTTTTTGGTGTTGGGTCGTGGATGGATTCAATGATTTTTGTGGTGAAGTTGCGTGCGTTTATATAGGGAAAGGAAGAAGCAGCAGAGGAGTTAACAGACGCGTGCAAGTTGAGGAAATGATTGAGCTCGTTGATTGCTCATTTATTGCGCAGGGGACAAAGCTCACGCGTGAGGGAATTAAGGTAGGCGGAGTAGATAGATATGGCAGTGGACGAGTTGGAGAGAGTCGGCGCGAGTTGCAGACGAAGACGGGCGAAGAAGATAAGCTCGCGGACATTTACACGCGTCCGCTCGATAACATGCGGTCTCCTCTGTCTCGTCCGCCTACAATGGGGCGGTTGCCCCCTCTGTTGTCCGCCTGTTATGAGGCGGTAACCTCTTAGTCTCGCTCTCTCTTGTCCGCCTGTTGTCAGGCGGTTGGCTCTTGTCTCCGCTTCACTCACGTCCGCCGCTTCAAGGCGGTAGCAAGCCAGAGTTGTCCGCCTATATGCAAGCGGTTGCATATGCTCTTATATTAGGCGGTTGTTGCTGCTCGTGAAAATGATAGCTCGTGAATAAAATTGAACGTGAACAATATAATGTGCCCATGATCACTTCACACGTGATTCATTTTTATACTGAAGTGATGTACGTGATATTTTTAGTATATATATATATATATATATATATATATATATATATATATATATACGGGTCTATTGTAATTTTCCTGCATTAGACACATAAAATGTATCAGTTCATATCATACATAAATCTAAGAAAATATATAATAAGTGATTAATATTATCGTGAAAGTAAGTAAGTACAAATAAACATAATTTAGAGGAAACTAACAAAAGTGGAGAAATGAGCAAGAAAAGTGTTAATATAAATATGGCATACACCTATAAAACATGCTCATTTAGACACTTATCACACCCCCACACTTATCTTTTTGCTTGTCCTCAAGCAAAATCACGTACCCAAGTAAGTAGGGAATGCTCAATACTAACAAATATTATCATGAAGGGTAGGATAAACATGATCTTCAAACTTATTGAGGAGTGTGAAAATTAACTGCTGGTGGCATAGGTGTGCTCAGGGTAAAAATAAAATATAGAGTTTCGGGTATGATCTAAGGTACTTCAATGTTTCTTTTGTTTAGGTGACTCTGAGAACTTTTACCATGGCCAACTTCTCTCAAGAATGGGCATTGAGGAGAAAACAAAAGGAATAATAGATTTATGCATTTATTTCACTTTTGCAAAAGGGATGAGAAAATGTCGGCATCATGCCTTTGTATTTAAGAACACTCAACTCTTGTTGGTTACCAATGGCGTCTCACAAGTCCTTTATTATTATTTTTTTCTTTCTCTTTTTTTTTTTACAGAGAAGTACCCCTTAGCAATCCCTAAGAGAGAAGACAGAAAGAAACCCTGAGCAATAAATCCAACCATTTGCAGATTATTTGGTCACACCGCATATAAAATGCTCCTCAAAAGTAATAATCATTTTAAAGTGTACCTTTTATCCTACAATTCATTATAGTATTTGTTCTTAAAGAGAACAACCCACATATAAAGGGCCCATAATATTTAAATTGGACAAACGTATGATAAGGAGAGAGATTAAACATTTAAGCACAAAATGTCACCGAAAAGGGCACACTCCCCACACTTAAATTGAACAAAGTCCTCTTTGTTCACCAGAAAAACAAGGGAAGCTTTCAGAAGACCTTTTCGGTAAGTAGATAAAATAGAGATAACACAAAGATCACAAATAAACAATTAAGCACATAAACGCTCCTCTGCAGTTTTTATTTAAATAAAAGCATATTTAAAAGAAACTGGTACTCCCCTGATATTATTTTTGCTTGCGTTAATCGGCGTTCCCCCACACTTGAGCTTCATCCTCAAGTAGTGTAGCTTGGTTGCGGTGTCCACATGGAGGTGCACCTGCATAAGACACTAGAAGCAACCACACTATAAACGGGGTTAAAAGTTAGCAAAAATAAAATTTAAAGAGAACCTGAAAATTAAAAAGCGCATAAAAGCAAATTAAAATAAAAGTACACCCGGGTTGCCTCCCGGGAAGTGCCCTTCTTTAACGTCTTTGGCTAGACGCCTGCTTCGTTATCCTGGATCAAAACAAAACGTTACCTCGGCATATAAAATAAGAAAATTAATACTCCAAAAATCTGGTGTTGGGAGGTACTGCCGGGAACGTAGTTCTAACAGAAGACCCGGCGGTGATGATTTTTCTTCCTCAAATTGGAGGATGTAAACATCATCCTCTTGTAGGTGAGGCTCGTAGAAAGAACGCTGATTGACATCATCTTCAGAGAAAATTAATTCTTTGAAGGTGATAGTGGCGTTTTGTTTGGATATTTTGGCGGAGATGATGGCAATTCCTTCTCTTCATTTTCGAGGATGTAAGTATCCTCATGTCTGGGTATATTATAGAGAAGGATGGAAAATAGTGGTAATTGATTTTAGAGGGAGGGGCTCTATGAATGGCTCGTCTGTAGTGGGGTGTTCTACCTCTTGAACTGTCTCGCTCTTTGATTGCTCCAGTAGTTGAGCGATTCTCTCCAGGTAGTCTGGTTGATCTTCTAACCAGAGTTGCTCTGGACTATGAGACAATCCTCAAATCATGAGCTCCCCCACATTCGGAGCAGTATAAATCCTGCCAATATTCAAACGCTTCTTCCATTTGCCGGTACAGATAATTTTTTTTTTGTATTTTTGTATATAAACGAAACTACTGAAACAAATTAGAAAATAAAATAATTAGAAACAAACATAATAATAATATAAACAAAATATAAAAGATAATTAAATATAAACAACAACAAAATAAAATAGACAAAAATATAAAAGACTATTAATATAAACAACAAACAAAAATAATATAAACAAAAATTCTAATATAACAAGTGAATAATCCGGGGCTTAGGGACTAGAATAAACTAGTCCCGGCAACGGCGCCATTTTGCAGACGTTATAAAGTGAGTGGTTAAACTGGTGAAAATTAAAAGAAAAGAAATTAAAACTCAAATAAACGTCGGGCTGCAAACAAATCCCGCGCCATTTTGCAGACGTTATAAAGTGAGTGGTTAAACTGGTGTAAAATTAAAAGAAAAGAATTATAACTCAAATTAAACGTCGGGCTGCAAACAAATCCCGGTCGTAGTAGTATAGCGAAAATGTAAGCGACCGGATGTCGAACCGTGGGACTAATATACAATAATAGTACCTAAGCGTGTCACAAGAGGGGGGATTAATTGACTTGTAAATAGAAAGGAAAATAAAATAAACTAAATTAAAAGATAATAAAACGGGACTCTGGTTCAGGTTAATATGATCTGATTAGTTATGCTATCTCTACTGGTTTAATTATAATTGTTGGCAAAAATTTCTCTTAATATCTTAGGACTAAGTCATAGCCTCAGAAGAACTCGTTTACCTGAAAATGCAAGGTTCTAATCAAGGTTCAAGCATAATACGTGTAACGGACGGTTTAGATATGAGAAATTATTTATGCATCTGAAAAATACTAACTCATTAAATCATAATAAGCTTTCTCCAAATTACGGCTTAATTAACCTATCTATTTATCACCTGGTCTGATCAAAATAGACTTAGCAAGCAATTTAATAAAACTCTCGACATTTATTAAAAAAGGGCGAGAGATAAGCTTTAAACGTAACAACTTATTTAAAATAAACCAGTAAAAATATGCATAATTAATACAACACCATTATTAACCATTCCCAGGAGTATACGTAAACTAGCCTAACATATTAAATAGAAAAACAGAGACAAGAGTAATAGAAATCATCGTAATCACTCCAGCTCGCTCTGCTATTTTTTGTGTACGATAGGACTAGAGGTGGATTTTGTGGAATGTAAAATAAATAAAATGGAGAAGGCGGAAGAAGAGAAATGAGATGGCGTGAGGTTTTTGGGTTGGTCGGGATGGATTCAATGATTTTTGTGGTGAAGTTACGTGCGTTTATATAGGGAAAGGAAGAAGCAGCAGAGGAGTTAACAGACGCGTGCAAGTGAAGGAAATGATTGAGCTCGTGATTGCTCATTGCGCAGGGGACAAAGCTCACACGTGAGGGAATTAAGGTAGGCGGAGGTAGATAGATATGGCAGTGGACGAGTTGGAGAGAGTCGGCGCGAGTTGCAGACGAAGACGGGCGAAGAAGATAAGCTCGCGGACATTATACGCGTCCGCTCGATAACATGCGGTCTCCTCTGTCTCGTCCGCCTACAATGGGGCGGTTGCCCCCTCTGTTGTCCGCTGTTATGAGGGCGGTAGCCTCTTGTCTCGCTCTCTCTTGTCCGCCTGTTGTCAGGCGGTTGGCTTGTCTCCGCTTCACTCACGTCCGCAAAATGGCGCGGGATTTGTTTGCAGCCCGACGTTTAATTTGAGTTTAATTTCTTTTCTTTTAATTTTACACCAGTTTAACCACTCACTTA
Organism: Limonium bicolor; assembly: GCA_023374045.1. Classification (NCBI taxonomy): domain Eukaryota; kingdom Viridiplantae; phylum Streptophyta; class Magnoliopsida; order Caryophyllales; family Plumbaginaceae; genus Limonium; species Limonium bicolor. The sequence goes on from CM041776.1 coordinate 378,249,599, forward strand.
TAACGTCTGCAAAATGGCGCGGGATTTGTTTGCAGCCCGACGTTTAATTTGAGTTTTAATTTCTTTTCTTTTAATTTTACACCCAGTTTAACCACTCACTTTATAACGTCTGCAAAATGGCGCCGTCTGCAAACATGCTCATTTTCTCTGTAAGTACAAAAAACATCGTGAAAGTAAGTAAGTACAAATAAACATAATTTAGAGGAAAACTAACAAAAGTGGAGAAATGAGCAAGAAAAGTGTTAATATAAAAGACTATTAATATAAACAACAAACAAAAATAATATAAACAAAATATTCTAATATAACAAGTGAATAATCCGGGGCTTAGGGACTAGAATAAACTAGTCCCCGACAATGGCGCCATTTTGCAGACGTTATAAAGTGAGTGGTTAAACTGGTGTAAAATTAAAAGAAAAGAAATTAAAACTCAAATTAAACGTCGGGCTGCAAACAAATCCCGCGCCATTTTGCAGACGTTATAAAGTGAGTGGTTAAACTGGTGTAAAATTAAAAGAAAAGAAATTAAAACTCAAATTAAACGTCGGGCTGCAAACAAATCCCGGTCGTAGTAGTATAGCGAAAATGTAAGCGACCGGATGTCGAACCGTGGGACTAATATACATATAATAGTACCTAAGCGTGTCACAAGAGGGGGGATTAATTGACTTGTAAATAGAAAGGAAAATAAAATAAACTAAATTAAAAGATAAATAAAACGGGACTCTGGTTCAGGTTAATATGATCTGATTAGTTATGCTATCTCTACTGGTTTAATTATAATTGTTGGCAAAATTTCTCTTTATATCTTAAGGACTAAGTCATAGCCTCAGAAGAACTCGTTTACCTGAAAATGCAAGGTTCTAATCAAGGTTCAAGCATAATACGTGTAAACGGACGGTTTAGATATGAGAAATTATTTATGCATCTGAAAATACTAACTCATTAAATCATAATAAGCTTTCTCCAAATTTACGGCTTAATTAACCTATCTATTTATCACCTGGCCTGATCAAAATAGACTTAGCAAGCAATTTAATAAACTCTAGACATTTATTAAAAAGGCGAGAGATAAGCTTTAATACGTAACAACTGTATTTAAATAAACCAGTAAAATATTGCATAAATAATACAAACACATATTAACCATTCCCAGAGCGTACGTAAACTAGCCTAACATATTAAATAGATAGACAGAGACAAGAGTAATAGAAATCATCCGTAATCACTCCAGCTCGCTCTGCTATTTTGTGTACGATAGGACTAGAGGTGGATTTTGTGGAATGTAAAATAAATAAAATGGAGAAGGCGGAAGAAGAGAAATGAGATGGCGTGAGGTTTTGGTGTTGGGTCGTGGATGGATTCAATGATTTTTGTGGTGAAGTTGCGTGTGTTTATATAGGGAAAGGAAGAAGCAGCAGAGGAGTTAACAGACGCGTGCAAGTTGAGGAAATGATTGAGGTCGTTGATTGCTCATTTATTGCGCAGGGGACAAAGGTCACGCGTGAGGGAATTAAGGTAGGCGGAGTAGATAGATATGGCAGTGGACGAGTTGGAGAGAGTCGGCGCGAGTTGCAGACGAAGACGGGCGAAGAAGATAAGCTCGCGGACATTTATACGCGTCCGCTCGACAACATGCGGTCTCCTCTGTCTCGTCCGCCTACAATGGGCGGCGGTTGCCCCCTCTGTTGTCCGCCTGTTATGAGGCGGTAGCTCTTGTCTCGCTCTCTCTTGTCCGCCTGTTGTCAGGCGGTTGGCTCTTGTCTCCGCTTCACTCACGTCGCCCGCTTCAAGGCGGTAGCAAGCCAGAGTTGTCCGCCTATATGCAAGCGGTTGCATATGCTCTTATATTAGGCGGTTGTTGCTGCTCGTGAAAATGATAGCTCGTGAATAAAATTGAACGTGAACAATATAATGTGCCCATGATCACTTCACACGTGATTCATTTTTATACTGAAGTGATGTACGTGATATTTTAGTATATATACGGGTCTATTGTAATTTTCCTGCATTAGACACATAAAATGTATCAGTTCATATCAATACATAAATCTAAGAAAATATATAATAAGTGAGTAATATTATCGTGAAAGTAAGTAAGTACAAATAAACATAATTTAGAGGAAAACTAACAAAAGTGGAGAAATGAGCAAGAAAAGTGTTAATATAATATATGACATACACCTATAAAACATGCTCATTTAGACACTTATCACAGCGCCATTTTGCAGACGTTGTAATGTGAGTGGTTAAACTGGTGTAAAATTAAAAGAAAAGAAATTAAAAACTCAAAATAAACGTCGGGCTGCAAACAAATCCCGGTCGTGGTAGTATAGTGAATTGTAAGCGACCGGATGTCGAACCGTGGGACTAATATACATATTATAGTACCTAAGTGTGTCACAGGAGGGGGGATTAATTGACTTGTAATATAAATAAAAAGAAAAGATAAAATAAACTAAGTTGACAGATAAATTAAATGGAACTCCGGGTCAGGTTATTATAATCTGCATAATTAAGCTATCTCTACTGGTTTAATAATTTGGCAAGGTTCCTGTTATTTTCTTAAGGTCTAAGTCATAGACTCAAAGAACTCGTTTACCTGAAAATGCAAGGTTCTAATCAAGGTTCAAGCAAAATGCCTGTAAACGGCAGAGGAGTATTTGAGGATTTACATTTGCAACTGAATACTAACTTATTAAATCATAACAAGTTTCCTCCAGTTTTACGTCTTAATTAACTTATCTATTTATCACCGGTCTGATCAAAATAGACTTAGGAAAGCAATTTAATAAACTCATGACATTTATTAAAAAGATGCGAGATAACCTTTAAAACGTAACAAACTGTATTTAAATAAACCAGTAATAATAATGCATAATTAATTCAAACACATAATAACCATTCCCCAAGTATAAATATTCTAGCCTAACATATTAAATAGATAAACAGAAACAAGAGTAATAGAAATCATCTGTAATCACTCCAGCTCGCTCTGCTATTTTGTATACGTAGGACTAGAGGTGAATATGGTGGAAAGTGAAATAAAAATGGAGAAGGCTGGAGGAGAGAAATGAGATGAACGTGTGATGTGTGGTGAAGTGGTACGGTGATGGATTGTATGGGTGGAGGATTCTCCTTTTGAGCAGAAGGCTCGCGCGTCTTATATAGAGGAAGGAAGAGAGAAAATGAAGATAACAGACGCGTGATGGATTGAGGCGGTGGAAGAAGCTGGATAAGATTTGCAGACTGATTGATCATTTATTGCAGGGGACAGAACGTGTGCGAGTAGATGGATATTGCAGACAGTGGACGAGTTGAAGAAGTCGGCGAAGGCAAGTTGCAGACGGCGCGACGGAGAAGATAAGCTCGCGCACATTTACACGCGTCCGCTTCGAATGAGGCGGTAGCCTCTCAGTGTTGTCCGCCTGTTTTCAGGCGGTTGTCTTATCACTCACGTCCGCCTGTTTTCTGGACGTCGCAGATCACTCACGTCCGCCTGTTTTTAGGCGGTTGCCTCTGTATCGTCCGCCCATTAAGAGGCGGTTCACCACTGCCTTGTCCGCCAATATAGAGGCGGTTGTCACACCCCTCTCTTGTCCGCCTGTTATTGAGCGGTACAGGCTTGTGTCACGTCCGCATGAATGCATGCGGTTGCATGTAACCACCTATTTTCTTCTACGAACTTCGACTCGCTCTACATTCCTCGTTTGGACTCCGTTTTCTGAGCCGTTTGCGTCTATGCGTTCGTCTCTTTGCCTACTTTACTCCCAGCTTGGTTTTCCTCATGTTAAACCAATAAATTTGTGAGATAAACAATAAAACATAAACTAGAGGAAAACTAACCGAAGTGGAGAAATGAGCAAGAAAAGTGCTAATATAATATATGAAATACACCTATAAAACATGCTCATTTGGACATTATCACACCCCCACACTTATCTCACCCCGGATTATGTTTGTATGTCATATATTATATTAACACTTTTCTTGCTCATTTCTCCACTTTTGTTAGTTTTCCTCTAAATTATGTTTATTTGTACTTACTTACTTTCACGATAATATTACTCACTTATTATATATTTTCTTAGATTTATGTATTGATATGAACTGATACATTTTATGTGTCTAATGCAGGAAAATTACAATAGACCCGTATATATAATATATATATATATAATATATATATACTAAAATATCACGTACATCACTTCAGTATAAAAATGAATCACGTGTGAAGTGATCATGGGCACATTATTGTTCACGTTCAATTTTATTCACGAGCTATCATTTTCACGAGCAGCAACAACCGCCTAATATAAGAGCATATGCAACCGCTTGCATATAGGCGGACAACTCTGGCTTGCTACCGCCTTAAAGGGGCGGACGTGAGTGAAGCGGAGACAAGAGCCAACCGCCTGACAACAGGCGGACAAGAGAGAGCGAGACAAGAGGCTACCGCCTCATAACAGGCGGACAACAGAGGGGGCAACCGCCCCATTGTAGGCGGACGAGACAGAGGAGGGAAACCGTCCCGGCAACGGCGCCATTTCGCAGACCTTATAAAGTGAGTGGTTAAATGGTGTAAAATTAAAAGAAAAGAAATTAAAACTCAAATTAAACGTCGGGCTGCAAACAAATCCCGCGCCATTTTGCAGACGTTATAAAGTGAGTGGTTAAACTGGTGTAAAATTAAAAGAAAAGAAATTAAAACTCAAATTAAACGTCGGGCTGCAAACAAATCCCGGTCGTAGTAGTATAGCGAAAATGTAAGCGACCGGATGTCGAACCGTGGGACTAATATACATATAATAGTACCTAAGCGTGTCACAAGAGGGGGGATTAATTGACTTGTAAATAGAAAGGAAAATAAAATAAACTAAATTAAAAGATAAATAAAACGGGACTCTGGTTCAGGTTAATATGATCTGATTAGTTATGCTATCTCTACTGGTTTAATTATAATTGTTGGCAAAATTTCTCTTAATATCTTACGGACTAAGTCATAGCCTCAGAAGAACTCGTTTACCTGAAAATGCAAGGTTCTAATCAAGGTTCAAGCATAATACGTGTAAACGGACGGTTTAGATATGAGAAATTATTTATGCATCTGAAATACTAACTCATTAAATCATAATAGCTTTCTCCAAATTACAGCTTAATTAACCTATCTATTTATCACCTGGTCTGATCAAAATAGACTTAGCAAACAATTTAATAAACTCTAGACATTTATTAAAAAGGCGAGAGATAAGCTTTAATACGTAACAACTGTATTTAAATAAACCAGTAAAAATATTGCATAATTAATACAAACACATATTAACCATTCCCAGAGTATACGTAAACTAGCCTAACATATTAAATAGAAAAACAGAGACAAGAGTAATAGAAATCATCCGTAATCACTCCAGCTCGCTCTGCTATTTTGTGTACGATAGGACTAGAGGTGGATTTTGTGGAATGTAAAATAAATAAAATGGAGATGGATTCAATGATTTTGTGGTGAAGTTGCGTGCGTTTATATAGGGAAAGGAAGAAAGCAGCAGAGGAGTTAACAGACGCGTGCAAGTTGAGGAATGATTGAGCTCGTTGATTGCTCATTTATTGCGCAGGGGACAAAGCTCACGCGTGAGGGAATTAAGGTAGGCGGAGTAGATAGATATGGCAGTGGACGAGTTGGAGAGAGTCGGCGCGAGTGAGTTGCAGACGAAGACGGGCGAAGAAGATAAGCTCGCGGACATTTATACGCGTCCCGCTCGATAACATGCGGTCTCCTCTGTCTCGTCCGCCTACAATGGGGCGGTTGCCCCCCTGTTGTCCGCCTGTTATGAGGCGTATAGCCTATTGTCTCGCTCTCTCTTGTCCGCCTGTTGTCAGGCGGTTGGCTCTTGTCTCCGCTTCACTCACGTCCGCCCGCTTCAAGGCGGTAGCAAGCCAGAGTTGTCCGCCTATATGCAAGCGGTTGCATATGCTCTTATATTAGGCGGTTGTTGCTGCTCGTGAAAATGATAGCTCGTGAATAAAATTGAACGTGAACAATATGATGTGCCCATGATCACTTCACACGTGATTCATTTTTATACTGAAGTGATGTACGTGATATTTTAGTATATATACGGGTCTATTGTAATTTTCCTGCATTAGACACATAAAATGTATCAGTTCATATCAATACATAAATCTAAGAAAATATAATAATAAGTGAGTAATATTATCGTGAAAGTAAGTAAGTACAAATAAACATAATTTAGAGGAAAACTAACAAAAGTGGAGAAATGAGCAAGAAAAGTGTTAATATAATATATGACATACACCTATAAAACATTCTCATTTAGACACTTATCAAACGTATATTAATACATACTACAAGTAATGAGTTTTAAGGATAATGATACCTTAACTATTAACAGTTGAAAGTCCGGGGGTGTAAAACCGGGGTTATTAGCGTTATTCGGAAATACCGAATCGTATTGTCATGTGGGTTGACACTTAGTATTTTTCGTATTGTTAGACCGCCTGTTGGACGTGCGCGCTCGAGAAGCTTAGAAGTCCACATTGCGCACCTTGGTCCACGGTGTACGGTATGTAAAGGGATTTGATCCGGGTTGTCCTGAGGAATTCCTCGGGCTCGGATTTGTTTGATGAATAACTTGTGTGAATGTATGTATGTGATTTATGTGTGTGATGTGTAGTTATGTTCACTGCATTAATTATTTATGCACGAACGTCCTACGGGACTAATACTACGTCGACTATAGATCGACTTATACAAAACTACATATGCGAAATGTGTTTGTGGACCCCTGTTGCTTGACCTAATACGCTAAGTATTACAAGTATGTAGTTATAACCTAAGTAAAACACTTAGGAACGAGACACGACATTGTCGGTCTCTAGAGCTTTGACTCGAACGTGAATACTACCTAGAATAATTCTAGGCATGCGTAAGACCCATAGGGCAGCCAACAAATTAAGTGATGTTCTCCATAACAAAACTGTAACTGACTATCTAACTAACAAAATTAACAGTGAAGTGTGAATGAAAGTGATGATGTACCTTAATCCAGACAGACAGTCACTGGCTGCTGGTCGCGCGTAGAGATCTCTTGGGTTAACCCGTATCGGGTTTTCCCTAGTTAATCCTGATCGAGCCTAGATAGATCATCAGGCGGAGTGTGTTACCGTTGGCACCAGGCCTTGGCCACCTAAATGGATGCCTTTACAAAGGCAAAGTGAATAAGTCCCAGAGTCTTCGGATGATCAGGGCAGTGAGCACCTTTGTGTGTACGTGGGACTACAGTCCAAGTGAGTATATTTCGGGTCGTCCTAACTGACGCCCGACTGTGCTAACCAAAACTAATGGTATGTGAAGGCCCGGAGGGCCGAGTGAGTGATGTACTACGTGATGATGTTAACATACGATGAATGAGTTCTCATGCCATTGTATTGTATGATGTATGACAGTAATGTGTATACCATATATGATGTTTGGATTGGATGAATGATTATATAATCATGCATGTTGTTACAGTACCTATTATATCTGTAAAATGGTAAAGCATGAAATCAATCTAATATCAAGACGGTTAAAAATGACAAGTGACCAATAGGGTCCAGATCCGGCATACTTAGCGTCTATCGCTGAGACTACACTTATTGTGCAGGTTGCTGAACACGTCGAAGCCGAAGTGCGGGGCTGGGTTGTTAGGACGATGTTGATTTTGGATTTACCGTTCATACCTCGTTATGTATTAAGTGATTCCATTGGAAATGGGTTGTAAGATTTGGATTATGTTTAGATGCTCACAGTAGTTGTGCTTTTGATACTTAGATAGACATGTATTTTTATGTTTAATTTTGTTAAGATGTTGTACTGCTACATCACTCGTATGGGCGAGTGGTGGCAAGTAACACCCATGTGAGTTATATTACTGTAATTCCTTCCGCTGTGAGACGCCTTTATTTTCTGTTCATGTGAGCGACTATTACGTATTTGTTATGAGGGGTGTTACAAAAGTGGTATCAGAGCGGAGTACCGCTCTGATGGCGAGATACTAGGTTAAGACAGTGAGCTTAGGATTTGGGAAACTTGGGAAACGTGTGTGAGGTACGAAACGTCTGTGTCTTAATGAAATTATGAGTTGGCAGAGCCTTTGGCCTGCAAGTGTTAGCCCTTGGGGCACACAAATGATTTCATTGTATTATGGTGCGATATTGAGAAGACGAACGGTAGTACCGACACCTAGTGGTGGTGTGAGCCAGGAAGCTGGCCAAGGGCATAAAGGCCCGGGAATAGCACCCCTGTTAAGGCCCAGCTGAGAGCTCAGCCAGGAGGATACACAAACGCCATGGGTACATTGGCGACAGTCCACTTTCATGAGTAAGTCCAGCACGAACTACCGCCGACAGTACCCCTCCCGCCACAACCCAATGAGTATAATACAACTAAGAAATATAATCCCCGGATATAGGGAAAAGGGCTACCAAGCCCAACGGACTGTCTAAACACTCTCGCAGCGAATGAATAATTCCTGCTCCTGTAACATTAACACAACCTCAATGTCATACCTCCATTGACGACCAAGCGCCGTATCATTAGGCACTGCTAGAGGCGAGCGCCACTAATACTATAACGTCGTGGAAATGATCACCTAAGAAAATCAGGGCAAGCGGACCGGGAGCACCATGAACTCCGCGAGACCGTCGCCCGTAATGGGGCCTTTAACCACCAAACTGTAAAAAGAAATTATCTTTGGAACGTGGAGGAACTTTGTGAGAATACCGTACTGTTATGTTCAAACTTCAATCCTAAACTTGTGTGCACACAATACCGTGACACTAGGACCCTGTCGTGGCGGTACCTGTAGGGAGACAAGTCCAAACGTTTATGCTATTATAATTATAATGTGAGGGAGGACTTGATTAGTCTAATGACAATGTGGTCAGGAAAATTTCCCAAATCCAAATACCGTCTTATTCATGAACAATCATTCTAACGGTACTTAAGCAACCCATGCAGCAGTGAGACAAACAAGTCGGAAACCGACAACTCTACTTGCATGGTGCGCTTGCAACTGCAAGCGCTGATTTGAACAATGTACTAATAATTTCGTCTACCCCGCGCACTTGCCACTGCAAGTGTTGCAAACAATTACAACTGCAGTTACCACTGCTATTATCGTTACAACGAATACTGTAAACTGTGTAGACCTATGGTACGACACCATGGCTACCAATAATCACCAAACAATTGTACACCTCTAATAAACTACAGAACTACAATTGTTGCAATAAACCACTAAGATACGAGGCCTACAACCTCTGAAGGGACCGACGAGTCCGAGTAACGCAATAAAAGGGGCACACCAGCCCATAACAAATTATAACTACTAAACGAGAACGAATGCAATGACACATGCTAAGAGCCAAGATAACATAATTTAATTATCAAAACATTCAATGGCTGAATTGGAAGTGGACGGTGAAACCTGATTCCCGGGGATCAGAGGAAACCAACCACAAATTGGGGTAGAAGGATAGTTCAACACTGGTACTGATCACACCAGAGTCGTATGACTCCTGAGACTCTTCACAAGTTGCCAAAATTAATTATAGTAAGGATAAACAAAAACTGCAATATCCTAGTTACAAACAACTATCAACAATTTAGCAATAAGATATTAAATAAGGAAACTTGCGATTAACAGTTTACGTTGTATATATTAAATCATACAAATAAAACTATGAAGAGAATACGATCGTATAACGATCGCTACCATATAGTTTCCAACTGTATCGTATGCTCCGTATTTACATTTATTCACATATGCTACGCATCACAATATATACACTTATATTCATATTACATGATTCATCCTCCTATGTTATGTGTCACATTTTCATCATCACCTTAATGTAAGATGATTACCTGATTAGTTGCATTATAGTATGCAATCTATATTAAGAACATTATCTTAATATTTTATAACATTTCAGGACACATATTTATAGTCCCTAAGGTTATTTTATACTACCCTTAGCTTATGAATTCCATTTTCTCATTAAGTATTATAACCCATATTTTTAATAAAAACTATAATATTGCCAAAAGGCATATACATCAAAAGTTCCTATTTCCATCAACTCCTAATATTTTCCCATTATTACAGTATTGCCACATATTTAATAAAATGTTATACATATCATACGTTATAACATTTCAACCTTGTAATAAATGTAACTTATAGTTCACTAACTATACGTACGTATACGCCAACCTGTGATGAACACAAGAGAATTGGTAAAACGTATCAGTCCACAGATGGACCAAGAGTGAAAAGAACAATTCTACCGTAATACGGACATTACCAATACCTTCGCAACAATGAACGCGAATCAACACTGAACGCATGAATAATTACCACCTCTGAGCACCCCCTTTACCAAGGAGTGCCATATACTGTTATGTAAAGTCACAACTAATCAACATCAAGATTAAGTTTATATGTATTGTCAGAATCATACTGACTATCAGACAAGTTCTAAGTAGAAGAAGGGCTACCGCCATGGGCGTCCCGCCATGTAAAGAAAATGATAAGTATCAATATATGTTAAAGACATGTCGTTTACTACTGTGACGACTGTCAGTGATGAAAGAATGTGTAAATTGAACCAATGACAACCACCTAAATCGATATCACAGAACACACAAACCAAACGCTAAATAGCGTAAATAAGCAAGCATCTAATGCACAAATAAGGGGCATAAGCTCAGGAGACCGGGAACACCGACTCCAATTACCTTTCCAGGTATATTACTAACATAACAATGTCTAAGTTAATATGATGAAGCAATGGAGCTACAGTACATACCGTAAGCAATGGGAATAACAATCATGATCTACTAACAGGCGCCATACCGCGCACCTGAAATATAAATAACTGCAGTTACAAGTAACTAGCACTAAACAATAAGCAACAACAAAGACATTACTTACTAGCCGAATACCAGAAGTATATACCAGCATGTAATGCTAATCACTAATAGTGATAAATGTTTAGTCCTAATGGACAAACCTGATCTTATGAGAAGTGGCATACAAGGATTCACTTATAATATTTGTAAAAATGACTCAATTGCAGTACCATTAATGAGAATGGTTGGGAAGTGAAGAGCCAAATTGCTCAAGCAATCATGCAATCTACAATACACCCAATTAAACGGAAGAGGGAGCGCATATAAATACCCAAGTATGAGAACTTACCCCACGCCATATCGGGAAGCATAGGTAAGATATGATAATGATTAAACTGGAGGAAATAATTATGTACTCATGGAGATCGAGATGGGAGAACTGATATTGCTACCTCAGCACCAACATTACATAAACCGATTGCAACCATACAGACGAATCAACGTTTAACGTTTAACTGGTTAGCAACCAAGTGCTACCACTAATATGTTACTAAGGACATGAGTCCAGGGAACAAATAATGTTCCAACCACCTTACCACCATACTACTAGAACATTAGGACCTATGACAGGATAACCAACAGTACGGACCAATCAACATCGGACTACAACAAGGACATCCATCGAAAGGGAGATTGACAATAAAATACTTCACAATAGTCGTGTGACGGACGCTACCAGTTTACTAAACGAGACATGGGACGACCGCACTCCGATAGGAGCATGTGGGCCTGACAGACTTATTTATAGGTTAGTCAGGTAAGTAGTAATGTATCAGTATGGTACCCCATGCATGTAGACAAGTAGTGTTAAGAACACGAGAAGTAGTCAACTCCGTGCTACGGACAGTGATGCAGATTACCTCGAAGATGGACGAGAAGAGCCGCAGTTAAACAAACGGGCTAGAGAAATCAAGAACCTTCAACACAGAGCGGTAGACAGTATACAGTAAAGACAAGGAAATCTTTCAAGGACATGGATACTAAGGAAAGGAACATGGAAACCCATTATGGATGAATAATATGTAGAATCCCCATAAGGACCAGATGATGTAAACATAAACGCGTGACTACGCAATGATGAGAGACAAGCTAAATGCTAGCAGATACCTTAAGAAGGAATAATGGACTTGGAATGTACCACTCACATGATGAATCGCTTATCTTATCTGTTTTGACTCTTTAGATATTAGCTGCTGAGAGTTTACGCCTTTGCACTCTGTAGGACTGAGTGTTTTGGTATTGCACTTGTGCAGTTATTGATCTAGTAGAAATACAGAAAGATGCAATGGATATCAACAAGAGTGTGTATCAAAGATCTACAACAGTGTACTACTCTGGAACAAAACCACCAGGAGACACGGATGACAATCAGCATCTACGTGGACATGTAGGCGGGTACGTCTTGGTATTACAAGGACAAGTGCAAAGAGCACCAAGTACTAACAAGAGCCAATGTCATATTATACCTCAAACTGAATATCAGTGGGAGAAGACACACGAATGTATGCTAGTGATCCAAATAAGAGGATACACAGTAATGAAAAGAGGGAAATTGAGCCTATGTTCATGGGTCTGCACCTCATACAGAGCGAGTGGGCCCATTAGAACGAACTTGGGAGAGAGCACAAATACGTGCCTCACCCTTTATATATTTAAGAGCCCGAAGGGGCTAGAGTCATACCCGTCTCTCTGACATGAGAATAGTCTACTCCAAAGGTGAAAACACCACATGAGAGTTAGAGAACTCTATGGGAGCCAAGTATCCAGCGCTCCTTGTGGAGCGGCTGTGGAATACTTGTGGGGCACGGGGGCGTAACCCCTTTTTAAGGGGGGTAGAGCCTCTTGGCTGTCCACATGTTTGCACTAAATTCTGTTATTTCGTATGCGGGGCGTACAATAGTTTGTGGGTATGCGGGGCATACGATGTTGGTTGTTGGTATGTTTGTGGGTATGCGAGGCACACGATGTGGATTGTTGGACGTTGTTTGTGATGTTGTTTGTTCATTTTGTTGGTGTTGTTTGGTACGCGGGGCGTACATGGTGGATTTGTTGTGTGAGATGTGCATTTGTATGTATGAATTTTATGAAATACTTAATGGCGTGTTTACACCCAGGTGTAGCACTTTCCTTGTGATACTGTGATATAGATATTGTTGTACCTTGTAGATTGATTACTTAGGGTATCGCTTAGATACGAAACGAATATCTAGATACGAAATGTGGAATGATGATATGGTATGACACCTCGGGGAGGTTGTCACGGTTGGTAGAACTGATAGGAAATGATGGTGCTGATGGATCACCTATATCCATATATGTTTGAATTAACGCCACAATTGAGGGCTATGTGCGGTATTAGCACAACACAATATGCGTAAATGAAATATCACATAGATATTCATTATGGGATTATATGGGTAGTTATTAATACACCTAATTAAGTAAAGCGACTTCGGGACGAAGTCTTTTTAAGGGGGGTAGATTGAAATACCCCTACTTAATTAAATATAGATTGGGCATATAACCAATTAAATTATGGCCTAAATAATAATGTGTACATTATTATGAGCATGTAACGACTTGTGAGCGAACGAACAATTAAATTTTGTACGAGCATATACGTCCGAAAATATGACGACGTTACATATTAACACGGTCATGTACACATATATGTACATATACATAACGTTACAATATTATAACGTTGTACGTATAACAAAAAACGTGACATGACAATATAGTCGCATAGATACGTATAGCTAAAACGCGACAAATAAATAGTCGTATTCATGTACCGATATAAGTAATAACGTGACATAACAAAATAACCGCTCGTATATTTATATACAACTAAAGACGTGACATATTAATACAGTCGCACATATACAAGGAATAAACATAAAGAGGGCTGAAACAAAAAAAAACAAAAGAGCAAGCATGCTCTAGGCGGGATTTGAACCCGAGACCTCTCATACCATTCCCGAAGCTTTAACTGGATGAGCTGTGCTCAAATTCAGTATTACAACCCAACGAGTTATAACAAGTAGCAAAGCTACTCACATATTCTACATTGAACTACTATTATACTACCATAATTTCAAATCGATAAGGGCCACCACCACCTACTACATGGCCACTTTACATTTCTTTCTTTTCTTCTTACGTGACTAGTACATCCACCACCTACATGTTATTTGTTTTTGAAATCCTTGCCACTTGCGGACTTGCTACCCACCGAACACACACACAAAAAAAAATGGGCATGATTGTGACATGTACACAGGTAATATAGAATGATTAAGCAAGCTGTCCTACCTTGCTTTTCTACCCATTTGAACCGACAATACAGCAAGCTAAAACGAATTTTGAGATCTGGGGAAACCTCCCATTTGACCACAATTACCAACCCACACCTACTACACCATTACCGATTTTCCTCGTTCCTCTTCTCTTCTTTGAGTAATCTCCTTCTCCATCAGTCGCTTCCTTCTTCTTCAACAGAAAGCTCCAAACACCCCTATTATTCCAGAACCGCAAGCCTCACAGTTTTTCTCCTTGTTGTTTCTTCCACCATGAGCGGTTGCTCATCTTCCACGGCTATTACATCAGACGCAAGGCTTTATGATCGATGCGGTTCTCTTCTTCCATTTCCAACAGAACATCCCAGCCCTTCTTCTCCGGTTGCTGCTCCAGTACTCACAAACAAAAGGAGAAGTTTCAAACTCTTCCATTGTTTTCTCCACGAGCAACAGAGGGAGTTTCCCCGACCTGCTCACCACCACTTCCACGTGCAACCAGAGTCTTTTCCTTCCTGTTCTTCACGTACAAAACATCTCGATGGTCGCTGCTCCAACACAGAGCAGAGAGCGACACCCAGCTACAGAGACAGAACATGGAGCAGTAGTCCCAGCTTTCTCCTTGTTGATTCAAAAGCGCAACACCTCAATCTCCTCTTGCATTGCTTCACGTACAAAAAAACAATGAAGATGCTTCAAGCTCTTTCCATTTCGTTCTTCATGTAATAACTAGTGGAGTTCCCCAGCCTTTCACTACTATTTTCACGAACCAGAAACAGAGGGAACTCTCAGCTCTTTCCTTGCAGTTACCAAACCGAGAATGACACCCAACTTCTAGCACCAGTCACTTGAATCATAGGTGAAGGCTTAGACCATTCTGTACTCAATCTTCTCCCTCTGATTTAATCACGTACCAACAGAGAGGATCACGTACCTGATCTAAACTCCTTCTTCTGCTTTTCCTCATGATCAAAACAGAAGAAACCCCCAGCTTAGGCCCTGTCTTTTTCACGTAACATTCAGAAGGAGCAAACCCAACTCTCCTGGCTTAGATCTCTGCCTTCTCCATGAAAAAAATCAGAGAAGAAAACGTTCTAGATCAAACAGTGGCAACTCCATACAAATTACCTTGACTGGTGAGCTCTCGGTAAGAAAAATCTCACTTCCTTCTCCTCATATTATAGAGTGTACGTATTAGTTCAAGCTCCATTTGATACTCGGTCTTTCCAGCTCTTCCTTGCTCCTTATACGAACCAAATTAGAAGAAGACACCAGCTTTGTGAAGAAGGAGAACCACGCATTGAACCTCCTCTCTTGACTTTCTAGGTGAGCTATACCACTGCACACTTCCTTCATGCTCTACCGGTAATATACTTAACTGCCATGAGTTTCTTCTGCTTTCTTCACGTAAGACCGGAGAGGAAGTGCTCAGGCCTATATTGTAACACCCCTCATAACAATTACGTAATAGTCGCTCACGTGAACAGGAAATAAAGGCGTCTCACAGCGGAAGTAATTACATTAATAGAACTCACATGGGTGCTACTTGCCACCACTCGCCTATGCGAGTGATGTAGCAGTACAACATCTTAAAAAAATTAAACCTAAAATACAATCCGCAGTGACAACGAGATACCATCTACATTTCTATCTAAGTATCAAAAGTACAACTACTGTGAGCATCTAAACATAATCCAAATCTTACCATCCCTTCCCAGTGGAATTATTTAATACATAACGAGGTATGAACGATAAAACCAAAGCCAACAATGTCCTAACTACCCAATCCCGCACTTCGGCTTCAACGTATTCAGCAACCTGCATAAATAGTGTAGTATCAGCGATAGACGCTGAGTATGCCGGATCTGGACCCTATTGGTCACTTGTCATTTTTAACCGTCTTGATTTTAGATTGATTTCATGCTTTGTCATTTTACAGATATGGTAAATACTGTAACAACATGCATGGTTATTTATTCATTCATCCAAACCAAACAGTCATATAGGGATATACACATCACTGTCATACAACATACAATACGATGGTATTGAGAACTCAATCATCGTATGTTAACATTATCACATAGTACATTACTCGGCCCTCCGGGCCTTCACATATCATTTGTTAGGTTAGCACAGTCGGGCGTCAGTTAGGACAACCCGAAATATACACACTTGGACAGTAGTCCCACGTACACACAAGGGTGCTCACTGCCCTGATCATCCGAAGACTCTGGGACTTATTCACTTTGCCTTTGTAAAGGCGTCCATTTAGGTGGCCAAGGGCCTGGTGCCAACGGTAGCACACTCCGCCTGACGATCTATCTAGGCTCGATCAGGATTTACTAGGGAAAACCCGATACGGGATATCCCAAGAGATCTCTACGCGCGACCAGCAGCCAGTGACTGCCTGGATTAAGGTACATCATCACATTCATTCACACTCCACTGTTAGCTTTGATAGTTAGATAGTCAGTTACAGTTTTTGTTATAGAGTACATCACTTAATTTGTTGGCTGCCCTATGGGTCTTACGCATGCCTAGAATTATTCTAGGTAACATTCACATCTGAGTCAAAGCTCTAGAGACCGACAATGTCGTGTCCCGTTCCTAAGTATTTTACTTAGGTTATAACTACATACTTGTAATACTTAGCGTATTAGTTCAAGCAACAGTGGTCACAATCATACATTTCGCATATGTAGTTTGTATAAATCGATCTATAGTCGACGTAGTATTAGTCCCGTAGGACGTTCGTGCATAAATAAATAATGCAATGAATATAACTACACATCTTACACATACATCACATACATACATCACATACATACATTCACAAAGTTATTTATCAAACAAATCCGAGCCCGAGGAATTCCTCAGGACAACTCGGATCAAATCCCTTTACATACCGTACACCGATGACTAGATTCGTGCAGTGCAGACCACTAGAGCTTTCGAGCGCGTACGTCGGGAATACGATCTAGTAATACAAGGAACACTAAGCGTCAATCCATATGACAACACAATTCGGTATTTCCGAATAACGTTTGAAACACTAGTACTATGTCCCCAGACTTAACCTTTGTTACTAGTTAAAGTATCTTTATTACTCTTTTATAGACCCCTTACTCATTGTGTGAGTTAATTCTTGGTTTACACTAGAGCATGAAACCTTACGTTGTACACTTATGATACTTCACTAGGGTTTATTCATCAAACCAAAGTCTTATACTAACCTTAGCATTATATGTTCGTTGTAACTATAGTGTATAACTTTATTTCTTGTATTTGTTTATCTATGTATGTATGCATTTAGCATAACAGTTTGAATAGCTGTATCCTTAGCCACATAACATTATTTGTGTTACACTAGTTCCATAATGTTGTACAATACGCTATTTCATGTGCCATTAACTTTACAATATATATAGTTTTGGTAACTATATGTATGTACCGAATATAATGTAAACGCATTATATATTTGTGCTCCTTATTTATATAATTCTCATGGATCACAATATATCCACATACTTATAACGTGTTGTAGATATTTAAGTTTATAACATTACAACTTTGTGATAAGATGTAATCCAAAGTTAAGCTCACTTAGGCATGTTAGAGAGGTTTTAGGTTCCTTAGTAACCCAATACTACCCCTTATCACCCTCTGTGACATGGTTACACAGAAGCTTATAACTTATTGATATTCGAACAACAACCTCTATATTCCTTCCTAATTCTTGTTTCTAGTTAGTCCAAGTGGTGTTTAACTTTTCCCCTCAGTATCTACCTAACTGGCTGTAGGTGTTGATCATGTTTTAAACTCAAACAAACACATCATTACTGTTACAACTTCTGCAGTTTCGCTTTACAGAACTGGACGTGCAGAAGACTGTAGGCTCCTATTGTACAGCCCATTTACAAAATTTCTTTTACACTGTTAACCAGATTTATTTCTAGTTCTTCACAAGGTTTTTACCCGACAAGTTAGGTGCATTATAGAGGTTTTAAAGTCAAGACTAATCCAATACAGTGCTGCCCATACTTCTAGAAATTCTCTTTACAGCAACAAAAGTTTTAGAAATCTGAAACTGAAATCTGTTCACTTCTTCCTTCCAGCTTCTCCTTTAATGTACCCAATTGATTTCTAATTTTCCCCGGAGTGTTTACACACTTAGCTAAATGAATTAACAAGGTTTTGAAACCATAAACAGAACATTAGAACTCTGTTAAATCCGCTGAACTTAATCATACAGAAGCTACACCATAACTGGATTCTAAAGCAAAACTTTCTGGTCACTTCTTTACTCCACTACATATTCACTGCACTAACTAGTTCTTAAAGCTTCTCAAGTGTTCATAGCTTACTTAGGTGTACCAGAACTGTTTTTAGGTTTGTTAACAACTCAGTACAACTCTTATACCCTATCTGTAAGTCACTTATACAGAGGCAGGAATTACAGAAAAAGAGTTGAACAAAATCGATACATTTCTGTTTGTTTCGTACTTGCAGTTGATTAACCTGTCCTCTACTCTCTCAGATGTGTATAACTATTCAGTTCGCTCCCTTAACCAATGTCCTGGGTAAGTTCTTAAGCCACTACACATCCCTAGAGCCTCTGCAACTCAGTTCTGAACTTAACAGGATGAAACACTGTAATGTGAAAACTGCTGCATCAGTTACTAACTCTTTTCTTTGTGTACAGGTTGATTTCCAGTTTTCTCCGGTTGGCTTTGGGCTTCTGGGTTAAGTGTTTGACTTAGTCTTTACCCGAAACTAAACCCAAAGAACTCATTAATCTTACAGACCCTCACCTAAGTAGAGACAAAACTCCAGGAACAGAAAAACTGAAATAGCTTCTGTTGTCTTCTTTCTGTCCTCAATTCTGGTTTCTAATTCACCCAATGCACTGATAAGCTTACTCAGGCAGTTAAGTGTTCTAGTTAGGTTTCAAGTTCATGATCAGACCACCACAACACTCATCCTATCTGTAATAGAAATCCAAAACAACATTTCAGAACCAGAATCTGAAACTAACACACCCTTCCTGTTATTGTTTTCTTTCTGCTCTTGAAGTCTGTTTTTATTCTTCCCAACTTATGTACTCGTTGGTTTATCTGTTATCAAGGCATTAGATTTATTCTCCAGCTAATACATCCTTCATGAAGCCTCTGGAACTACTTCCACAGAAAAGGAATAA
Organism: Limonium bicolor; assembly: GCA_023374045.1. Taxonomy (NCBI): domain Eukaryota; kingdom Viridiplantae; phylum Streptophyta; class Magnoliopsida; order Caryophyllales; family Plumbaginaceae; genus Limonium; species Limonium bicolor. The sequence continues at coordinate 378,269,073 of CM041776.1, forward strand.
TCAGCCAAGACCTGCAGCATATACTTGGTAATCTCTCTTCTGTTCCTTCTAATCTGTTTTCTAGTTTCTCACACTACTTTCTCATTCAGTTAGGTGGTTTACCACGATTTTACTCCAAGAGCAAATCCTAATCCAACATTATTAAAACCACTAAAGCTCACTAACCAGAACTAGAGAAACTGTAAGACTGTAACAGAAAATCTGATATGGTTTTTCTTCCATTCCTTTCCCATCTGTTTGCTTACGTTTGATTTCCAATTCTCCCTCACTGGAATGCCCACCTAGCTAAGTGTATTCCCAAGCTTATAAATTTGACACAGCCCCAAATTAACATGATTAATCACCCTGAAAGCCCACTTGCACAGAACCGAATAGAATCTGAAACAGAAAACTGCTATGTCATTTCTTATCTCCTTTCTTTGTTTTCTGATTTGTTTTTCCTAGATTCTCCCACCTCACGACTACCGTGATTAAGTGTGTTATGAGGTTTTAGAATTCAAGCACAAACCCAAAATAGCCTAGACAATGTCCCCGAACATTCTTTACACAGAACCCCAGAATCTGAAAGTCTGAAATCTTGAAACTGAAGCATGCTGTTTTTTTTTTCTTGTTGTTGATTCCTTTCTGTGTAATACCCTGTCTTTGAGTTCCTCCCCAAATCATGTGACTACTTAACTAAACGCTTGAGTAAGGTTTTTCAAGCTTAGCAACAACCTAGAACACTCTGATAGTTCTACTAGTATTCCTTCATACAGGAACTGATAATTATGCAGAAACTGAAATTTGAACTTATACATTTTTTTCCTTCTTTCTGTTTCATTCATTAGTTTGGTATCTACTTTCCCCACGTTATCTAACTACTTGGTTATATTTTCCATGTAGTTAAATCTCAACCACACGAGGCATTTACCCCTGTGAAGTTAGTAAACAGAAGCACAGGAAAATTTCAGAAACTGAAACTGGAACTGGTATCTTTTGCTTCTTCTGTTTTTTTTTTCTTTCATTCCTTACTCTGGTCTTTACTTCCCTCACGTGTATACCAGGTTGGTAGAGAGTTCACTCTTGCCCTAAGTTCATTAATCACTCAACACTACACTTATATCTTTCCTAGACACCTAGTAGACGAAATACCTTGTTACAGAAATTAAAACGCTTACTAACTGGAACATGCCAGATTCATTTTGTTTTCTGAATTATGAAATCAGTTTAAAAGACAACTCACCACTTGATGCCTTAGCTGTTTTCCCTTTGTTGACCTTGGGCACACTACGGGGTTTCCAGCTCCTGGGACACTCGACAACAACTGAGGAAACATTACCTAGCAGTTAGTCTTGGCCAACCAGGGAAATAATGACTGAAGCAAGGGAGAGTTTGTTTCAGAAACTCCACCTTCTGGTTGTGTTTCAAGGAGAAAATCGCAGTACTTACTCATGGGAACCTTTGGATAAAACCTAGAGAAATGCATGAGAGAGTCATTCATGAAAGGAGTAAGGAAGTTGGGTGGGTGAATCTGCATTTGTTCTGGTATCATAACAGAACTGAAACAAAATGATTTTCTTTTCTTTGCTCTCACCTTGGACTGATGATCACCAGAGTGGGGTTGGTTCCAGTCGTCTCTTTTTTCCTTTTGAGAGAAGAACTTAGGCAGTTAGAGGAGGAGACTATGGCACTTGAACTCACTGATTAACACAGAGGATTCCTGGGCAAACTGGTAGTCCCTGCAAGAGTCGCGTTTTAATCAGCAAGGAAGAAGGCCAGGAAAGAAAGGAAGAACGGGCTTGTCCACTAGGTTTACCTTCACGCATGAACAAGGTAACAGAGGGGACGAGGAAGACTCTGAGCAACAATCACCGTGGCATGTGAATGTGAAGGAGAAGGACTGCATCAAGGATTTTAATTTACATTAGAGGCATGGGTATTACTCTAATGGTAGAAGCAAAAGGAGATTGACGCAGCAGCTCAGTGAATTGTTTCTGGTTATGCATTCCCAAGAGAATTTGTGGAGGTTTGAAGAGAAAGCTGGTCTCTGATGCGTGGGAGTTAGAGACAGCACAACCTCTGATGTGCATGTGGTGGCTTGGGTTGCTTTTCGCTGGAATCCAGGGAGGAACCGGTAGTGCTTGTGGTCTCCAAGGTTCTGTCGTCTGGATCACCTTTGCAGAAAGACCAAGGTCCTGTCGTTCACCTCATTACCACCACGATGACAGTAGGTTGGTTTAGTTGATATTTGTTTTATCTTCTTCTGTTTCAGGTAGAACCCAGGTGCATCGGGGGTCTGTGGGTCTTCTTGTTTTTTTTTTAATCAGGAGCACTGCCTCAGGTAAATGACCAGACTCCTAGGTTGTATTAGGACTGAACATAAATCGGACAGCAGATTCTTGTTTGTCTGTTTTTGTTTTCTTTGAAGTTCACACAGAAATGAAATGGCTGAGTTGTCCGCTATTTTCTTTCTTTTGTTGTAGTTACTTAGTAGGCTCATTACTAGTTTAATTCGTTAGTATTAATCATTGAATTTGAGCATAGCTCAACCGGTTTAAGGCTTCGGGATGGGTACGAGATGTCTCGGGTTCGAATCCCGGCCTTATTGTGCCTATTGATTGTATATAAATGACTATATTAATATGTAGCGTTACTAGTTGTATGTATACATATACGTATACGACTATTTTTATTTGTCACGTTTTGGTTATATGTACAACGTTATGATCTTGTAACGCTATGTACATTTACACATATATATCCGTATGTACATAAATACGGTAATACTAAACTGTTCGTTATGTCACGTTTTTAATTACAACATTATACGGGTACAACTATTTATAGTAGTGTTCTAATTATATATACAACGTCATAATTTTGTAACGTTGTGTATATGTACGTACATAACCGTTTTATGCTTTAATGTTGTAAGTTATATATTTAAATAACGTTTAATTACTTAGGGGTATTTCAGTCTACCCCCCTTAAGGAGACTTCGTCCCGAAGTCGCTTTACTTAAATAGGTGTATTAATAACTACCCTTACAATCCCATAATGTATATCTATGTGATATATCATTTACGCATATCGTGTTGTGCTAATACCGCACATAGCCCTCAATTGTGGCGTTAATTCAAACACATATGGATATAGGTGATCCATCACCATCATCATTTCCTATCAGTTCTACCAATCTTGACAACCTCCCCGAGGTGTCATACCATATCACTATCACACATTCCATATCTTAAGGACTTACTTTGTATCCGGACTGTACCACATGTAATCAATCTGCAAGGTACTGTAAGTATGTATATCACACACATCATAAGGAACAGTACTACATTCATGTATGTAGACACATCATTTCAACAAGTATTTCATAAGATACATACAACAAGTGCACAATTTTACACAAACAAATCAATCACGTACGCCCCGCGTACCCAACAACACCAACAAGATGAATAAACAACATCCAACAATCAACATCGTGTGCCTCGCACACCCACAAAATACCAACAACCAACATCGTATGCCCCGCATACCCACAAACTATTGTATGCCCCGCATACGAAATAACAGAATGTGCCTCGCACACCCACAAACATACCAACAACCAACATCGTATGCCCCGCATACCCACAAACTATTGTATGCCCCGCATACGAAATAACAGAATTTAGTGCAAACATGTGCACAGCCAAGAGGCTCTACCCCCCTTAAAAAGGGTTACGCCCCCGTACCCCACATGTATTCTACAGCCGCTCCACAAGGAGCGCTGGATACTTGGCTCTCATAGAGTTCTCTAACTCTCATGTGGTGTTTTCACCTTTGGGGTAGATTATTCTCATATCAGAGAGATGGGTATGACTCTAGCCCCTTCGGGCTCTTAACTACATAAAGGGTGAGGCACGTATTTGTGCTCTCTCCCAAGTTCGTACTAATGGGCCCACTCGCTCTATATGAGGTGCAAACCCATGAATATAGGCTCAATTTCCCTTTTTCCATTACTGTGTATCTTTTTATTTGGATCACTAGCATACATTTGTATGTCTTCTCCCACTGATATTCAGCTTGAGGTATAATGTGACATTGGCTTTTGTTAGTACTTGGTGCTCTTTACACTGTTGTAGTTCTTTGATACCCACTCTTGTTTATATTCATTGCATCTTTCTGTATTTCCACTAGATTAATAACTGCACAAGTGCAATACCAAAACACTCAGTCCTACAGAGTGCAGAGGCGTAAACTCTCAGCAGGTAATATCTAAAGAGTCAAACAGATAAGATGAGCGAATCATCATGTGAGTGGTACATCCCAAGTCCATTATTCCTTCTTAAGGTATCTACTAGCATTTAGCTTGTGTCTTATCATTGCGTAGTCACGCGTTTATGTTCACATCATTTGGTAGATTCCTCTGGATTATTCGTATTATTCGTCTGCTTCGTCATCCTTGAAGGGTCTTCTTGTCTCCAATGTGTATCGTCTGCTACTTTGTGTTGTAGGTTCTTGGTTTCTCTAGCCCGTTGGTTAACTGCGGCTCTTCTAGTCCATCTTCGAGGTAATCTGCATCATTGTCCGTAGTACGGAGTTGACTACTTCTCGTGTTCCTAACACTACTTGTCTACATGCATGGGGTACCATACTGATACATTACTACTTACCTGACTAACCTATAAATAGGTCTATCAGGCCCACATGCTCCAATCGGAGTGCGGTCGTCCCATGTCTCGTTTAGTAAACTGGTAGCGTCCGTCACACGACTATGGTGAAGTATTCTGTTGTCAATCTCCCTTTCGATGGATGTCCTTGTTGTAGTTTGATGTTGATTGGTCCGCAATGTTGGTTATCTTGTCGTAGATTCTAGTGTTCTAGCAGTATGGTGGTAAGGTGGTTGGAACATTATTTTTGTTCCCTGGGCTCATGTCCTTAGTAACATATTAGTGGTAGCACTTGGTTGCTAGCCAGTTGAACGTTGATTCGTCTGTATGGTTGCAATCGTTTATGTAATATTGGTGCTGAGGTTGCAATGTCGGTCCTCCTACCTCGATCTTGATGAGTATATACATAATTCTTTCCTCCAGCTTTAATTGTTATCATATCTTACCTATGCTTCCCGATACGGCGTGGGGTAAGATTTCATACTTGGGTATTTATATATGTTTACTCTTTTGTTTTATTGGGTTGTTTTGTAGATTGCATGCTTGCTTGAGCAATTTGGCTCTTCACTTCCCAACCATTCTCATCGATGGTTCTGCAAATGAGTTGTTTTTACAAATATTATAAGTGAATCTTTGTATATCACTTCTGATAGGATCAGGTTCGTCCATTAGGGCTAAACATTTATCACTTTTAGTGATTAACATTACATGCTGGTATATACTCCTGGTATTCAGCTAGTAAGTAATGTCTTCGTTGTTACTTATTGTTTAGTGCTAGTTACTTGTAACTGCAGTTATTTAGTAATTCCTTATTGTTATTCACATTGCTTACGGTATGTACCGTAGCTCCATTGCTTCATTATTAACTTAAACATTGTTACATTAGTAATATGCTTGGAAGGTAATTGGAGTCGGTGTTCCCGGTCTCCTGAGCTTATGCCCCTTTTTTTGTACATTAGATGCTTGCTTATTTACGCTATTTAGCGTTTGATTTGGGTGTTCTGAGATATCAATTTAGGTGGTTGTCGTTGGTTCAATTTACACATTTTTTTTTCCTCATCACTGACAGTCGTCACAGTAGTAAACGACATGTCCTTAACATATATTGATACTTGTTGTTTTCTTACATGACGGGACGCCCATGGCGGCAGCCCTTCTTCTACTTAGAACTTGTTCCATAATCGGCATGATATTGATAATACATATTAATTTAATCTTGATGTTGATTAGTTGTAGTTGTACATAACAGTACATGGCACTCCTTGGTAAAGGTGGTGCTCAGAGGTGGTAATTACTCACGCGTTCAATGTTGATTCGCATTCATTGTTGTGAAGGTATTGGTAATTTCCGTGTTACGGTAGAATTGTTCTCTTCACTCTTGGTCCATTTGTGGATTTATATGTTTTACCAACTCCTTTGTGCTCATCATTGGTTGGTGTATACGTACATATAGTTAGTGAACTATAAGTTTTATAAGGTTAAATATGATATGTATAATATTTTGTTAAATATGTGGCAATACTGTAATGGGGATCCCGAAACGTTCGGGTCGAAATATGGTGTTCAAATTAAGTTCCGAATTAGTGGATGCTGCCAACGGGAGTGGCGGTGTCATACGGAAAAAAAGAGACTCATAGAACGACAGAGGCAAATCGAACTTTTGCACTTTTTCATTAATCCCTGAACAGGATCTATATGGTAGGTATTATTAGTTGATGGAAATAAGAGTGAAAAAAGTTTAGGTGTATAAGCCTTTTGGCAATAATATCGTTTTTATTAAGGTACGGGTTACAGTATTTAATGAGAAAAATGACGTTTATAAGCTAAGGTTAATATAAAATAGACCTTAGGAATTATAAATATTTGTCCTGAAATGTGACAAGATATTACGATAAGGTTCATAATATAAGTTGCGTAATATAATGCATAAGATATAAGGAATAAATCATTAGGTATAAATGTAAGTGAATAAATGTAAATACTGCGCATACTATATAATTGGAAACTGTATGGTAGCGATCGTTATACGATCGTGTTCTCTTCATAGCTTTATTTGTATGATTTAATATATATATAACGTAGCAGTTAAACGTAAGTTTCCTTTACCAGGATACTGCAGTTTTGTTTATCCGTACTATAATTAATGTTGGCAACTAGTGAAGAGTTTCAGGAGCCATACAACTCTGGTGTGATCAGCACCAGTGTTGCACTAACCTTTCACCCCAATTTGTGGTTGGTTTTCCCTTGATCCCCGGGAATCAGGTTTCACCGGCCACTTCCAATTCAGCCATTAAATGCTTTGATGATTAAATTATTTATCTTGGTTCTCGTTTAGTAGTTATAATTTGTTATGGGCTAGTGTGCCCCTTTTATCGCGTTAATCGGACTCGTCGGTCCCCTCAGAGGTTGTAGGCCTCGTATCTTAGTGATTAATTGCAACAATTGTTTGGTGATTATTGGTAGCCATGGTGTCGTACCATGGGTCTACACAGTTTACAGTATTCGTTGTAATGATAATAGCAGTGGTAGCTGCAGTTGTAATTGTTTGCAGCACTTGCAGTGGCAAGTGCGCGGGGTAGACGAAATTATTAGTACATGGTTCAAATCAGCGCTTGCAGTTGCAAGCGCACCATGCAAGTAGAGTTGTCGGTTTCCGACTCCTTTATCTCAATGCTGCATTGGTTGTTTAAGTACTGTTAGAAAGATTGTTCATGAATAAGAAGATATTTGGATTTGGGGAAATTTTCCTGACCACATCGTCATTAGGATAATCAAGTCCTCCATCACATTAGATTTATAATAGCGTAAACGTTTGGACTTCGTCTCCCTACAGGTACCGCCTCGACAGGGTTCTAGTGTCACGGTATTGTGTGTACACAAGTTTAGGATTGTAATTTGAACATAACAGGACGGTATTCTCACAAGGTTCCTCCACGTTCTTGAGATAATTTCTTTTTGCAGTTTGGTGGTTAAGGTCCCATTACGGGCGTCGGTCTCGCGGAGTTCCTGGTGCTCCCGGTCCGCTTGCCCTGATGTTCTTGGGTGACCCTTTCCACGATGTTATAGTAGTAGTGGCGCTCGCCTCTGGCAGTGCCTATTGATACGGCGCTTAGTCGTCAATGGAGGTATGACATTGAGGTTGTATAAATGTTATAGAAGCAGGAATTTTCATTCGCTGCGAGAGTGTTTAAACGGCCTGCTGGGCTTGGTAGCCCTCTTCCCTATATTCGGGGATTATATTTCTTGGTTGTATTATACTCATTGGGTTGTGGCGGGAGGGGTACTGTCGGCGGTAGTTTCGTATTGGACTTCCACATGAAGATGGATTGTCGCCAATGTACTCACGATGTTTGTGTCTCCTCCTGGTTGAGCTCTCAGCTGGACTTTAATAGGGGTAATATTCCCGGGCCTTTACGCCCTTGGTCAGCTTCCTGGCTCGCACCACCACTAGATGTCGGTATTACCGTTCGTCTTTTCAACAACGCACTCTAATACAATCAACTCATTTATGTGCCCTATGGGCTAACACTTGCAGGCCAAAGGCTCTGCCAAACATAATTTCATTAAGACACAGACGTTTCGTACCTCACAAACGTTTCCCAAGTTTCCCAAATCCTAAGCTCACTGTCTTAACCTAGTATCTCGTTATCAGAGCGGTACTCCGCTCTGATACCACTTTTGTAACACCCCTCATAACAATTACGTAATAGTCGCTCACGTGAACAGGAAATAAAGGCGTCTCACAGCGGAAGTAATTACATTAATAGAACTCACATGGGTGCTACTTGCCACCACTCGCCTATGCGAGTGATGTAGTAGTACAACATCTTAACAAAAATTAAACCTAAAAATACAATCCGCAGTGACAACGAGATACCATCTACATTTCTATCTAAGTATCAAAAGTACAACTACTGTGAGCATCTAAACATAATCCAAATCTTACCATCCCTTCCCAGTGGAATTATTTAATACATAACGAGGTATGAACGATAAAACCAAAGCCAACAATGTCCTAACTACCCAATCCCGCACTTCGGCTTCAACGTATTCAGCAACCTGCATAAATAGTGTAGTATCAGCGATAGACGCTGAGTATGCCGGATCTGGACCCTATTGGTCACTTGTCATTTTTAACCGTCTTGATTTTAGATTGATTTCATGCTTTGTCATTTTACAGATATGGTAATACTGTAACAACATGCATGGTTATTTATTCATTCATCCAAACCAAACAGTCATATAGGGATATACACATCACTGTCATACAACATACAATACGATGGTATTGAGAACTCAATCATCGTATGTTAACATTATCACATAGTACATTACTCGGCCCTCCGGGCCTTCACATATCATTTGTTAGGTTAGCACAGTCGGGCGTCAGTTAGGACAACCCGAAATATACACACTTGGACAGTAGTCCCACGTACACACAAGGGTGCTCACTGCCCTGATCATCCGAAGACTCTGGGACTTATTCACTTTGCCTTTGTAAAGGCGTCCATTTAGGTGGCCAAGGGCCTGGTGCCAACGGTAGCACACTCCGCCTGACGATCTATCTAGGCTCGATCAGGATTTACTAGGGAAAACCCGATACGGGATATCCCAAGAGATCTCTACGCGCGCGACCAGCAGCCAGTGACTGCCTGGATTAAGGTACATCATCACATTCATTCACACTCCACTGTTAGCTTTGATAGTTAGATAGTCAGTTACAGTTTTTGTTATAGAGTACATCACTTAATTTGTTGGCTGCCCTATGGGTCTTACGCATGCCTAGAATTATTCTAGGTAACATTCACATCTGAGTCAAAGCTCTAGAGACCGACAATGTCGTGTCCCGTTCCTAAGTATTTTACTTAGGTTATAACTACATACTTGTAATACTTAGCGTATTAGTTCAAGCAACAGTGGTCACAATCATACATTTCGCATATGTAGTTTGTATAAGTCGATCTATAGTCGACGTAGTATTAGTCCCGTAGGACGTTCGTGCATAAATAAATAATGCAATGAATATAACTACACATCTTACACATACATCACATACATACATCACATACATACATTCACACAAGTTATTTATCAAACAAATCCGAGCCCGAGGAATTCCTCAGGACAACTCGGATCAAATCCCTTTACATACCGTACACCGATGACTAGATTCGTGCAGTGCAGACCACTAGAGCTTTCGAGCGCGTACGTCGGAAATACGATCTAGTAATACAAGGAACACTAAGCGTCAATCCATATGACAACACAATTCGGTATTTCCGAATAACATTTGAAATACTAGTACTATGTCCCCAGACTTAACCTTTGTTACTAGTTAAAGTATCTTTATTACTCTTTTATAGACCCCTTACTCATTGTGTGAGTTAATTCTTGGTTTACACTAGAGCATGAAACCTTACGTTGTACACTTATGATACTTCACTAGGGTTTATTCATCAAACCAAAGTCTTATACTAACCTTAGCATTATATGTTCGTTGTAACTATAGTGTATAACTTTATTTCTTGTATTGTTTATCTATGTATGTATGCATTTAGCATAACAGTTTGAATAGCTGTATCCTTAGCCACATAACATTATTTGTGTTACACTAGTTCCATAATGTTGTACAATACGCTATTTCATGTGCCATTAACTTTACAATATATATAGTTTTGGTAACTATATGTATGTACCGAATATAATGTAAACGCATTATATATTTGTGCTCCTTATTTATATAATTCTCATGGATCACAATATATCCACATACTTATAACGTGTTGTAGATATTTAAGTTTATAACATTACAACTTTGTGATAAGATGTAATCCAAAGTTTCATAAGCTCACTTAGGCATGTTAGAGAGGTTTTAGGTTCCTTAGTAACCCAATACTACCCCTTATCACCCTCTGTGACATGGTTACACAGAAGCTTATAACTTATTGATATTCGAACAACAACCTCTATATTCCTTCCTAATTCTTGTTTCTAGTTAGTCCAAGTGGTGTTTAACTTTTCCCCTCAGTATCTACCTAACTGGCTGTAGGTGTTGATCATGTTTTAAACTCAAACAAACACATCATTACTGTTACAACTTCTGCAGTTTCGCTTTACAGAACTGGACGTGCAGAAGACTGTAGGCTCCTATTGTACAGCCCATTTACAAATTTCTTTTACACTGTTAACCAGATTTATTTCTAGTTCTTCACAAGGTTTTTACCCGACAAGTTAGGTGCATTATAGAGGTTTTAAAGTCAAGACTAATCCAATACAGTGCTGCCCATACTTCTAGAAATTCTCTTTACAGCAACAAAAGTTTTAGAAATCTGAAACTGAAATCTGTTCACTTCTTCCTTCCAGCTTCTCCTTTAATGTACCCAATTGATTTCTAATTTTCCCCGGAGTGTTTACACACTTAGCTAAATGAATTAACAAGGTTTTGAAACCATAAACAGAACATTAGAACTCTGTTAAATCCGCTGAACTTAATCATACAGAAGCTACACCATAACAGGATTCTAAAGCAAAACTTTCTGGTCACTTCTTTACTCCACTACATATTCACTGCACTAACTAGTTCTTAAAGCTTCTCAAGTGTTCATAGCTTACTTAGGTGTACCAGAACTGTTTTTAGGTTTTTAACAACTCAGTACAACTCTTATACCCTATCTGTAAGTCACTTATACAGAGGCAGGAATTACAGAAAAAGAGTTGAACAAAATCGATACATTTCTGTTTGTTTCGTACTTGCAGTTGATTAACCTGTCCTCTACTCTCTCAGATGTGTATAACTATTCAGTTCGCTCCCTTAACCAATGTCCTGGGTAAGTTCTTAAGCCACTACACATCCCTAGAGCCTCTGCAACTCAGTTCTGAACTTAACAGGATGAAACACTGTAATGTGAAAACTGCTGCATCAGTTACTAACTCTTTTCTTTGTGTACAGGTTGATTTCCAGTTTTCTCCGGTTGGCTTTGGGCTTCTGGGTTAAGTGTTTGACTTAGTCTTTACCCGAAACTAAACCCAAAGAACTCATTAATCTTACAGACCCTCACCTAAGTAGAGACAAAACTCCAGGAACAGAAAAACTGAAATAGCTTCTGTTGTCTTCTTTCTGTCCTCAATTCTGGTTTCTAATTCACCCAATGCACTGATAAGCTTACTCAGGCAGTTAAGTGTTCTAGTTAGGTTTCAAGTTCATGATCAGACCACCACACAACACTCGTCCTATCTGTAATAGAAATCCAAAACAACATTTCAGAACCAGAATCTGAAACTAACACACCCTTCCTGTTATTGTTTTCTTTCTGCTCTTGAAGTCTGTTTTTATTCTTCCCAACTTATGTACTCGTTGGTTTATCTGTTATCAAGGCATTAGATTTATTCTCCAGCTAATACATCCTTCATGAAGCCTCTGGAACTACTTCCACAGAAAGGAATAATCAGCCAAGACCTGCAGCATATACTTGGTAATCTCTCTCTCTGTTCCTTCTAATCTGTTTTCTAGTTTCTCACACTACTACTTCTCATTCAGTTAGGTGGTTTACCACGATTTTACTCCAAGAGCAAATCCTAATCCAACATTATTAAAACCACTAAAGCTCACTAACCAGAACTAGAGAAACTGTAAGACTGTAACAGAAAATCTGATATGGTTTTTCTTCCATTCCTTTCCCATCTGTTTGCTTACGTTTGATTTCCAATTCTCCCTCACTGGAATGCCCACCTAGCTAAGTGTATTCCCAAGCTTATAAATTTGACACAGCCCCAAATTAACATGATTAATCACCCTGAAAGCCCACTTGCACAGAACCGAATAGAATCTGAAACAGAAAACTGCTATGTCATTTCTTATCTCCTTTCTTTGTTTTCTGATTTGTTTTTCCTAGATTCTCCCACCTCACGACTACCGTGATTAAGTGTGTTATGAGGTTTTAGAATTCAAGCACAAACCCAAAATAGCCTAGACAATGTCCCCGAACATTCTTTACACAGAACCCCAGAATCTGAAAGTCTGAAATCTTGAAACTGAAGCATGCTGTTTTTTTTTTCTTGTTTTGTTGATTCTTTCTGTGTAATACCCTGTCTTTGAGTTCCTCCCCAAATCATGTGACTACTTAACTAAACGTTTGAGTAAGGTTTTTCAAGCTTAGCAACAACCTAGAACACTCTGATAGTTCTACTAGTATTCCTTCATACAGGAACTGATAATTATGCAGAAACTGAAATTTGAACTTATACATTTTTTTCCTTCTTTCTGTTTCATTCATTAGTTTGGTATCTACTTTCCCCACGTTATCTAACTACTTGGTTATATTTTCCATGTAGTTAAATCTCAACCACACGAGGCATTTACCCCTGTGAAGTTAGTAAACAGAAGCACAGGAAAATTTCAGAAACTGAAACTGGAACTGGTATCTTTTGCTTCTTCTGTTTTTTTTTTTTTTTCTTTCATTCCTTACTCTGGTCTTTACTTCCCTCACGTGTATACCAGGTTGGTAGAGAGTTCACTCTTGCCCTAAGTTCATTAATCACTCAACACTACACTTATATCTTTCCTAGACACCTAGTAGACAGAATACCTTGTTACAGAAATTAAAACGCTTACTAACTGGAACATGCCAGATTCATTTTGTTTTCTGAATTATGAAATCAGTTTAAAAGACAACTCACCACTTGATGCCTTAGCTGTTTTCCCTTTGTTGACCTTGGGCACACTACGGGGTTTCCAGCTCCTGGGACACTCGACAACAACTGAGGAAACATTACCTAGCAGTTAGTCTTGGCCAACCAGGGAAATAATGACTGAAGCAAGGGAGAGTTTGTTTCAGAAACTCCACCTTCTGGTTGTGTTTCAAGGAGAAAATCGCAGTACTTACTCATGGGAACCTTTGGATAAAACCTAGAGAAATGCATGAGAGAGTCATTCATGAAAGGAGTAAGGAAGTTGGGTGGGTGAATCTGCATTTGTTCTGGTATCATAACAGAACTGAAACAAAATGATTTTCTTTTCTTTGCTCTCACCTTGGACTGATGATCACCAGAGTGGGGTTGGTTCCAGTCGTCTCTTTTTTTCCTTTTTGAGAGAAGAACTTAGGCAGTTAGAGGAGGAGACTATGGCACTTGAACTCACTGATTAACACAGAGGATTCCTGGGCAAACTGGTAGTCCCTGCAAGAGTCGCGTTTTAATCAGCAAGGAAGAAGGCCAGGAAAGAAAGGAAGAACGGGCTTGTCCACTAGGTTTACCTTCACGCATGAACAAGGTAACAGAGGGGACGAGGAAGACTCTGAGCAACAATCACCGTGGCATGTGAATGTGAAGGAGAAGGACTGCATCAAGGATTTTAATTTACATTAGAGGCATGGGTATTACTCTAATGGTAGAAGCAAAAGGAGATTGACGCAGCAGCTCAGTGAATTGTTTCTGGTTATGCATTCCCAAGAGAATTTGTGGAGGTTTGAAGAGAAAGCTGGTCTCTGATGCGTGGGAGTTAGAGACAGCACAACCTCTGATGTGCATGTGGTGGCTTGGGTTGCTTTTCGCTGGAATCCAGGGAGGAACCGGTAGTGCTTGTGGTCTCCAAGGTTCTGTCGTCTGGATCACCTTTGCAGAAAGACCAAGGTCCTGTCGTTCACCTCATTACCACCACGATGACAGTAGGTTGGTTTCAGTTGATATTTTTTTATCTTCTTCTGTTTCAGGTAGAACCCAGGTGCATCGGGGGTCTGTGGGTCTTCTTGTTTTTTTTTTTTTAATCAGGAGCACTGCCTCAGGTAAATGACCAGACTCCTAGGTTGTATTAGGACTGAACATAAATCGGACAGCAGATTCTTGTTTGTCTGTTTTTGTTTTCTTTGAAGTTCACACAGAAATGAAATGGCTGAGTTGTCCGCTATTTTCTTTCTTTTGTTGTAGTTACTTAGTAGGCTCATTACTAGTTTAATTCGTTAGTATTAATCATTGAATTTGAGCATAGCTCAACCGGTTTAGGCTTCGGGATGGGTACGAGATGTCTCGGGTTCGAATCCCGGCTAGAGCATGTTGCTGTTTTATTTTTTTTTTCCAGCCTTATTGTGCCTATTGATTGTATATAAATGACTATATTAATATGTAGCGTTACTAGTTGTATGTATACATATACGTATATGACTATTTTTATTTGTCACGTTTTGGTTATATGTACAACGTTATGATCTTGTAACGCTATGTACATTTACACATATATATCCGTATGTACATAAATACGGTAATACTAAACTGTTCGTTATGTCACGTTTTTAATTACAACATTATACGGGTACAACTATTTATAGTAGTGTTCTAATTATATATACAACGTCATAATTTTGTAACGTTGTGTATATGTACGTACATAACCGTTTTATGCTTTAATGTTGTAAGTTATATATTTAAATAACGTTTAATTACTTAGGGGTATTTCATATATAACAAGGAGCCAACATAAACTAGCATGCCGTACCATATTAGTAAAAAAAACGTGCTTATTCTCCTCTTGCTTAGCCGGTAATATGAGTTGATACCAGTAGCATTTTACACCCTTGCTGCTCACTAATAACAGGCCCAAGTAGCCTCCTGCAACAGTTTCAAAAACCAAGGTAAATCTTATGCCATTAACAAGTCTAAACTAACAGTAAGGGCTCCTGTATTATACGGTAATATGTGTGCTATTTCATTGCATGAGCTGCTAGTGTAAACCCGTGGGAACCTCTTGGATACAATCTGCACAACCGTAAAGGGATAAAAAGAGAGACATATCCAAGAGCTAAACTTACAAAGTAAGTAATATACTCTAATGAGGTACATGTGAAGCTAATGCCATTAACACTCCAAAAGCTAATTAAGCTTTGCATATTAACAGACCGAGAGTGGTTGGTGCTATTTAGAGCTTTGGCTGTTTTGGATTACCTGAAAACATGGTAAGCATACTAAACTTAGTATATGATAAAGTCTATATATTATTTGATAACATTAAATACAAGTCGTGAGTGAACAAAGCTTGGAATAGCTTAACTAGGTGTTATAATGTTTTATAACATTTTTAGTTGATAATACAAATTTAGATGACATATAATGTCATAGGAAATAATTAAATGAATTTAGGAAACATTAAAGAAAAACTATATATTTAACCGTAAACAATATAGTTTTTATAACATTTATGTGAAATTGTATCGAATGTAAATTAATGTAACAGGGCCAAGCATTTTAGGCTATTTAATTTAATTGCTATGCTAAGTTAAGAGTGGATTTAAAATGAATTTTAGAACAAAATATATATTACCGAAATAGTTTGGGGTTGAATTGCGATTTAAATAAATTTTAGAGACCGAATATAAATAAAGTCGAAAACTATATGTTAAAAGAGATATTCTATGAATTTTATTGAGTTTATAAAATATGGGGTCAAATGGTAATTTTTGAGAAAGTGTGGCCAAAACCGCAAATACATAAACTTCTGGTCAAACTGAAAGTTATTGGGTCAACATAGACCATATTAGAAGGTTTGACCAAATTTAATTTCATAAATAATTAATTTATGAACTTATGTTAACATTATAAGTGGAATGTTGAATTTATAAAACTTATGGGGTATAAAACGTAAATACCGAAAAGTAGAGGTGTAGTTTGGTTAATATGGTGATTTATATCCTAAGTATGAAATTTGGGAATTTTTGGAATTATGTAAATGGGTATATTGCTAAAAGAGTATAATATATGATTTTTGTGACATATGAAAGTATAATATAAATTTGGGTCAAAATGTAAATAAGAAAAGAATAGTGGCTGGGAAAAGAAATATACCAAACAACTATGGGCTGTTCGGTAATATTAAGGAAATAACATATAAAAACTATATGTTATAAATAATATAATGTTAGAAGTGATGTAACATAGAATATGTAAAAATATTATAAGATTTGTGGTAAGAGCATAAATATGGGAATGCAAGGGTTAAAAAAAAGAACCTAAGGGTTCGTTTGTATTTTTCGGAAATATTGAAACTATAGAGTATACATACTATAAAATTCAAATGCTATAATATATGGTGAGTTAAGTATGTTATAAAATTGTGGTGAAATCGTAATAATAATAAAGTGTGGGGTTTGAAAGGAGATGAAATATTAAATATATGCCTATTCGGCAATTAAAGGGAAATATTACAAAACTATAGTTATATCCTATTACAATGTTTTGATGATATAAAACAAGGTATTTATAGCATGCTATAAGTTGTGTGACTATATTGTAATAAATGAGAATTATGTAAATAAAGAAGTAATAGTGTATTATAAGTATATGTCATTTTCGGTATATAAATATAAGTACAAAACTATATGTTAAAAGCTAATGACGTATAAAATATCATACAATGTGATATCAGGATATAAGTGTAACACTAAATAATGTTATGTGGTCAAAAGCATAGTTATATATATAAAAAAAACTAGCATGCTAGCGCATACACTTATATATATATATATACATTATATATATCAAAATGAAGATATAAACTATAGTATACAATGACATAAAATACTATGGTTAATATATGATTTTTAGAAGGTTAAATAAACATTTGGATGAGGAATGAACATGCACCTAATATAAGGCTTCATGTTACATTAAGAGATCAACGTACATATTTACAAATATGTAAACCGGCGCAAATAACATGCACATATATATTATGGATTACAAACCATATAATAATAAATAATGAACATTGACTTGTTAGTATAAATATATACTATAAAGTCATAAGGTTTTAAATAAATACAATTTGTCACATAATTGGGAAGTTGCATAAAATAAGGTATGTTAGAGAATAGTAATATGCTATGTAATATAAACTAACGTTGCATGGAATGCAAACAACCATAGGTTATAAAATGTAACCATACATGCAACTAAAGGTTATAACAATACCCATGCATGTGATGTAACAGTGAAGTAATGATACGAGAACGAACAATTTTGTATCAGGCGTAACGTTTATAAAATACTATGGGATAGGAAATATAATTCCTACGTTTAAAAACGTTAGCCACGACGTTCGAATAAAAACCGACGTCCTCGTAAACATATATTAATACATACTACGAGTAATGAGTTTTAAGGATAATGATACCTTAACTATTAACAGTTGAAAGTCCGGGGGTGTAAAACCGGGTTATTAGCGTTATTCGGAAATACCGAATCGTATTGTCATGTGGGTTGACACTTAGTATTCTTTGTATTGTTAGACCGTCTGTTGGACGTGCGCGCTCGAGAAGCTTAGAAGTCCACATTGCGCACCCTTGGTCCACGGTGTACGGTATGTAAAGGGATTTGATCCGGGTTGTCCCGAGGAATTCCTCGGGCTCGGATTTGTTTGATGAATAACTTGTGTGAATCTATGTATGTGATTTATGTGTGTGATGTGTAGTTATGTTCACTGCATTAATTATTTATGCACGAACGTCCTACGGGACTAATACTACGTCGACTATAGATCGACATATACAAAACTACATATGCGAAATGTGTGTTTGTGACCCCTGTTGCTTGACCTGATACGCTAAGTATTACAAGTATGTAGTTATAACCTAAGTAAAACACTTAGGAACGAGACACGACATTGTCGGTCTCTAGAGCTTTAACTCGAACGTGAATACTACCTAGAATAATTCTAGGCATGCGTAAGACCCATAGGGCAGCCAACAAATTAAGTGATGTTCTCCATAACAAAAACTGTAACTGACTATCTAACTAACAAAATTAACAGTGGAGTGTGAATGAAAGTGATGATGTACCTTAATCCAGACAGTCACTGGCTGCTGGTCGCGCGTAGAGATCTCTTGGGTTAACCCGTATCGGGTTTCCCCTAGTTAATCCTGATCGAGCCTAGATAGATCGTCAGGCGGAGTGTGCTACCGTTGGCACCAAGCCCTTGGCCACCTAAATGGACGCCTTTACAAAGGCAAAGTGAATAAGTCCCAGAGTCTTCGGATGATCAGGGTAGTGAGCACCTTTGTGTGTACGTGGGACTATTGTCCAAGTGAGTATATTTCGGGTCGTCCTAACTGACGCCCGATTGTGCTAACCAAAACTAACGGTACGTGAAGGCCCGGAGGGCCGAGTGATGTACTACGTGATGATGTTAACATACGATGAATGAGTTCTCAATGCCATTGTATTGTATGATGTATGACAGTAATGTTATATCCATATATGACTGTTTGGATTGGATGAATGATTATTAATCATGCATGTTGTTACAGTACCTATTATATCTGTAAAATGGTAAAGCATGAAATCAATCTAATATCAAGACGGTTAAAAATGACAAGTGACCAATAGGGTCCAGATCCGGCATACTCAGCGTCTATCGCTGAGACTACACTTATTGTGCAGGTTGCTGAACACGTCGAAGCCGAAGTGCGGGGCTGGGTAGTTAGGACGTTGTTGATTTTGGATTTACCGTTCATACCTCGTTATGTATTAAGTGATTCCACTGGAAATGGGTTGTAAGATTTGGATTATGTTTAGATGCTCACAGTAGTTGTGCTTTTGATACTTAGATAGACATGTAGGTGGTATCTCGTTGTCACCGCGGATTATATTTTTATGTTTAATTTTGTTAAGATTTGTACTGCTACATCTCTCGTATGGGCGAGTGGTGGCAAGTAACACCCATGTGAGTTCTATTACTGTAATTCCTTCCGCTGTGAGACGCCTTTATTTCCTGTTCACGTGAGCGACTATTACGTATTTGTTATGAGGGGTGTTACAAAAGTGGTATCAGAGCGGAGTACCGCTCTGATGACGAGATACTAGGTTAAGACAGTGAGCTTAGGATTTGGGAACTTGGGAAACGTGTGTGAGGTACGAAACGTCCGTGTCTTAATGAAATTATGAGTTGGCAGAGCCTTTGGCCTGCAAGTGTTAGCCCTTGGGGCACACAAATGATTTGATTGTATTATGGTGCGATATTGAGAAGACGAACGGTAGTACCGACACCTAGTGGTGGTGTGAGCCAGGAAGCTGGCCAAGGGCATAAAGGCCTGGGAATAGTACCCCTGTTAAGGCCCAGCTGAGAGCTCATCCAGGAGGAGACACAAACGCCATGGGTACATTGGCGACAGTCCACTTTCATGAGGAAGTCCAGCACGAACTAACGCCGACAGTACCCCTCCCGCCACAACCCAATGAGTATAATACAACTAAGAAATATAATCCCCGGATATAGGGAAAAGCGCTACCAAGCCCAACGGACTGTCTAAACACTCTCGCAGCGAATGAATAATTCCTGCTCCTGTAACATTAACACACCCTCAATGTCATACCTCCATTGACGACCAAGCGCCGTATCATTAGGCACTGCCAGAGGCGAGCGCCACTAATACTATAACGTCGTGGAAAGGATCACCCAAGAAATCAGGGCAAGCGGACCGGGAGCACCATGAACTCCGCGAGACCGTCGCCCATAATGGGGCCTTTAACCACCAAACTGTAAAAAGAATTATCTTTGGAACGTGGAGGAACTTTGAGAGAATACCGTCCTGTTATGTTCAAACTTAAATCCTTAACTTGTGTGCACACAATACCGTGACACTAGGACCCTGTCGTGGCGGTACCTGTAGGGAGACAAGTCCAAACGTTTACGCTATTATAATTATAATGTGAGGGAGGACTTGATTAGTCTAATGACAATGTGGTCAGGAAAATTTCCCAAATCCAAATACCGTCTTATTCATGAACAATCATTCTAACGGTACTTAAGCAACCCATGCAGCACTGAGACAAACAAGTCGGAAACCGACAACTCTACTTGCATGGTGCGCTTGCAACTGCAAGCGCTGATTTGAACAATGTACTAATAATTTCGTCTACCCCGCGCACTTGCCACTGCAAGTGCTGCAAACAATTACAACTGCAGTTACCACTGCTATTATCGTTACAACGAATACTGTAAACTGTGTAGACCTATGGTACGACACCATGGCTACCAATAATCACCAAACAATTGTACACCTCTAATAACTACAGAACTACAATTGTTGCAATAAACCACTAAGATACGAGGCCTACAACCTCTGAAGGGACCGACGAGTCCGAGTAACGCAATAAAAGGGGCACACCAGCCCATAACAAATTATAACTACTAAACGAGAACGAATGCAATGACACAGGCTAAGAGCCAAGATAACATAATTTAATTATCAAAACATTCAATGGCTGAATTGGAAGTTGACGGTGAAACCTGATTCCCGGGGATCAGAGGAAACCAACCATAAATTCGGGTAGAAGGATAGTTCAACACACACTGGTACTGATCACACCAGAGTCGTATGACTCCTGAGACTCTTCACAAGTTGCCAAAATTAATTATAGTAAGGATAAACAAAAACTGCAATATCCTAGTTACAAACAACTATCAACAATTTAGCAATAAGATATTAAATAAGGAAACTTGCGATTAACAGTTTACGTTGTATATATTAAATCATACAAATAAAACTATGAAGAGAATACGATCGTATAACGATCACTACCATATAGTTTCCAACTGTATCGTATGCTCCGTATTTACATTTATTCACATATGCTTACGCATCACAGATATATACACTTATATTCATATTACATGATTCATCCTCCTATGTTATGTGTCACATTTTCATCATCACCTTAATGTAAGATGATTACCTGATTAGTTGCATTATAGTATGCAATCTATATTAAGAATATTATCTTAATATTTATAACATTTCAGGACACATATTTATAGTCCCTAAGGTTATTTTATACTACCCTTAGCTTATGAATTCCATTTTCTCATTAAGTATTATAACCCATATTTTTTAATAAAAACTATAATATTGCCAAAAGGCATATACATCAAAAGTTCCTATTTCCATCAACTCCTAATATTTTCCCATTATTACAGTATTGCCACATATTTAATAAAATGTTATACATATCATACGTTATAAACATTTCAACCTTGTAATAAATGTAACTTATAGTTCACTAACTATACGTACGTATACGCCAACCTGTGATGAACACAAGAGAATTGGTAAAACGTATCAGTCCACAGATGGACCAAGAGTGAAAAGAACAATTCTACCGTAATACGGACATTACCAATACCTTCGCAACAATGAACGCGAATCAACACTGAACGCATGAATAATTACCACCTCTGAGCACCCCCTTTACCAAGGAGTGCCATATACTGTTATGTAAAGTCACAACTAATCAACATCAAGATTAAGTTTATATGTATTGTCAGAATCATACTGACTATCAGACAAGTTCTAAGTAGAAGAAGGGCTACCGCCCATGGCGTCCCGCCATGTAAAGAAAATGATAAGTATCAATATATGTTAAAGACATGTCGTTTACTACTGTGACAACTGTCAGTGATGAAAGAATGTGTAAATTGAACCAATGACAACCACCTAAATCGATATCACAGAACACACAAACCAAACGCTAAATAGCGTAAAAAGCAGCAAGCATCTAATGCACAAATAAGGGGCATAAGCTCAGGAGACCGGGAACACCGACTCCATTTACCTTCCAGGTAATATTACTAACATAACAATGTCTAAGGTTAATATGATGAAGCAATGGAGCTACAGTACATACCGTAAGCAATGGGAATAACAATCATGATCTACTAACAGGCGCCATACCGTGCACCTGAAATATAAATAACTGCAGTTACAAGTAACTAGCACTAAACAATAAGTAACAACAGACATTACTTACTAGCCGAATACCAGAAGTATATACCAGCATGTAATGCTAATCACTAATAGTGATAAATGTTTAGTCCTAATGGACAAACCTGATCTTATGAGAAGTGGCATACAAGGATTCACTTATAATATTTGTAAAAACGACTCAATTGCAGTACCATTAATGAGAATGGTTGGGAAGTGAAGAGCCAAATTGCTCAAGCAATCATGCAATCTACAATACACCCAATTAAACGGAAGAGGGAGCGCATATAAATACCCAAGTATGAGAACTTACCCCACGCCGCATCGGGAAGCATAGGTAAGATATGATAATGATTAAACCTGGAGGAAATAATTATGTACTCATGGAGATCGAGATGGGAGAACTGATATTGCTACCTCAGCACCAACATTACATAACCGATTGCAACCATACAGACGAATCAACGTTTAACGTTTAACTGGTTAGCAACCAAGTGCTACCACTAATATGTTACTAAGGACATGAGTCCAGGGAAAAATAATGTTCCAACCACCTTACCACCATACTACTAGAACATTAGGACCTACGACAGGATAACCAACATTACGGACCAATCAACATCGGACTACAACAAGGACATCCATCGAAAGGGAGATTGACAATAAAATACTTCACAATAGTCGTGTGACGGACGCTACCAGTTTACTAAACGAGACATGGGACGACCGCACTCCGATAGGAGCATGTGGGCCTGACAGACTTATTTATAGGTTAGTCAGGTAAGTAGTAATGTATCAGTATGGTACCCCATGCATGTAGACAAGTAGTGTTAAGAACACGAGAAGTAGTCAACTCCGTGCTACGGACAGTGATGCAGATTACCTCGAAGATGGACGAGAAGAGCCGCAGTTAAACAAACGGGCTAGAGAAATCAAGAACCTTCATCACAGAGCGGTAGACAGTATACAGTAAAGACAAGGAAATCTTTCAAGGACATGGATACTAAGGAAAGAACATGGAAACCCATTATGGATGAATAATATGTAGAATCCCCATAAGGACCAGATGATGTAAACATAAACGTGTGACTACACAATGATGAGAGACAAGCTAAATGCTAGCAGATACCTTAAGAAGGAATAATGGACTTGGAATGTACCACTCACATGATGATTCGCTTATCTTATCTGTTTCACTCTTTAGATATTAGCTGCTGAGAGTTTACGCCTCTGTACTCTGTAGGACTGAGTGTTTTGGTATTGCACTTGTGCAGTTATTGATCTAGTAGAAATACAGAAAGATGCAATGATATCAACAAGAGTGTGTATCAAAGATCTACAACAGTGTACTACTCTGGAACAAAACCACCAAGAGACACGGATGACAATCAGCATCTACGTGGACATGTAGGCGGGTACGTCTTGGTATTACAAGGACAAGTGCAAAGAGCACCAAGTACTAACAAGAGCCAATGTCATATTATACCTCAAACTGAATATCAGTGGGAGAAGACACACGAATGTATGCTAGTGATCCAAATAAGAGGATACATAGTAATGAAAAGAGGGAATTGAGCCTATGTTCATGGGTCTGCACCTCATACAGAGCGAGTGGGCCCATTAGAACGAACTTGGGAGAGAGCACAAATACGTGCCTCACCCTTTATATATTTAAGAGCCCGAAGGGGCTAGAGTCATACCCGTCTCTCTGACATGAGAATAATCTACTCCAAAGGTGAAAACACCACATGAGAGTTAGAGAACTCTATGGGAGCCGAGTATCCAGCGCTCCTTGTGGAGCGGCTGTGGAATACTTGTGGGGTACGGGGGCGTACCCCTTTTTAAGGGGGGTAGAGCCTCTTGGCTGTCCACATGTTTGCACTAAATTCTGTTATTTCGTATGCGGGGCGTATAATAGTTTGTGGGTATGCGGGGCATACGATGTTGGTTGTTGGTATGTTTGTGGGTATGCGAGGCACACGATGTGGATTGTTGGACGTTGTTTGTGATGTTGTTTGTTCATTTTGTTGGTGTTGTTTGGTACGCGGGGCATACGTGATTGATTTGTTGTGTGAGATGTGCATTTGCATGTATGAATTTTATGAAATACTTAATGGCGTGTTTACACCCAGGTGTAGCACTTTCCTTGTGATACTGTGATATAGATATGTTGTACCTTGTAGATTGATTACTTAGGGTATCGCTTAGATACGAAACGAATATCTAGATACGAAATGTGGAATGATGATATGGTATGACACCTCAGGGAGGTTGTCACGGTTGTAGAACTGATAGGAAATGATGGTGCTGATGGATCACCTATATCCATATATGTTTGAATTAACGCCACAATTGAGGGCTATGTGCGGTATTAGCACAACACGATATGCGTAAATGAAATATCACATAGATATTCATTATGGGATTATATGGTAGTTTTATTATACACCTAATTAAGTAAAGCGACTTCGGACGAAGTCTTTTTAAGGGGGGTAGATTGAAATACCCTACTTAATTAAATATAGATTGGGCATATAACCAATTAAATTATGGCCTAAATAATAATGTGTACATATTATGAGCATGTAACGACTTGTGAGCGAATGAACATTAAATTTGTACGACATTACGTCCGAAAATATGACGACGTTACATATTAACACACGGTCATTGAAATGGTGTATCCTAAATTCCCTAAGTTCCTATCTAAATCTCTAATCAAATCCCTACTCTATTGCTAGGCCTATGCGCTTCATCGAGTTACCTTGTTACTAAGTGCTCGAGCTTTGAGAGAGAGAGAATTGCGCACAGATAATGCAACATGTGTAATCTCGAATGTGAGAATGCCCTCTTTATTTGTGGGGTTGAACCCCTATTTATAGTGTTTTACATTGTTAAATCGAGAGTTGCCAGCCTGTCCTTCTTTTTAATTGCCAGGCTGGCATTTACATATAAGCGGGATATTTAATTACCCATCCGGCCGGATCACACTCTGATCCGGTCGATATCCTTTGTTCTAAGCTGTTCCTTCCAGGCATATGGAACCGGATGCTCTATTCTTCCTTATCCTCGTACTTTTCCCTCTTCATCAGTCCCACAAGTTCTACTTTTGATTATATTAACGTAAAAAGTAGAACTTCCTTTTTCAGCGTGTGCTTTTGTTGCTTTTATTCTGACGCTATGGCTTTTCTGCCCTTCCGGCTGAGGCCTTCTATTCTTCCGGCTATTACTTCCCCTTAGTCCCACAAGTTTCTTTTTTTTTTTAAAAAAAAAAAGAAAAGAACTTGCTTTTTCTAGTTGCGCCCGTGCCTGGCCCGTGCTGCGCCTTTTCGATGTAGAATTTGCAGAGCCGTTTTTGTGTCAGCGCTCTGTCCCCAGGAAGATGCAGGATCTCCCTTTAATTTTATCGACTGGGCGGGAATCGAACCGTTCTTTTTTCCAAAGTTCTAGCTTTGAACTCTTTCAGATATCTTCTTTCCTTGTTTGCCCAAACTCCGTCGCCTCTTCTTGCGCCCTTTTTTCGGACCTTTCACCCTTTTCGCTTTGCTCTTGCTCTCCTCTCGCTTTCTTGCTTCAATGGCGTCGTCTAGCTCGAAGAAGAACAAGGCGGCCGCGAATTTCGTCCCTGCTAGGGAGGCGATTCAAGGTACCTTTTCACCCCAAGGGTTTCGCCCGTCTTATTTGAAATTTACCGCGCCTTTCTCGGCCGATCGAGAACCTTCTCCATCCTGCCTGGATACCTCCTCCCTTCTCTCTTTTTTGAAAGATGTCGAAGTCCCACTAGGAACTCGCATCTTCCTTCCTTCCGACGACTCGCATCCCCACGACGATTTCGGGCTTGGATATGCCGTTTACGCGGACTTCTTCCCTCTCGCGGCCTGACCGTACCCCCCTCATCCATTCGTTCTAGGCTTCCTGATTCGGCGCTGCTGCATGCTCGCTCACCTACACCCAAAGGCAATTTCTTACCTCCATGCCTATGTTCTCCTTTGTGAGGAGAGCAAAATCCGGGTAGAAGCGACCGAATTCGCCCAATTTTATTCCACGAGGGACGATCCTGATAGCCTGACTATCAAAGCGAAGGCCGGCTTTTCTCTCTTCGATTACAAGAAAGCGTCTTCCGGTGGAACTCCCGATGGTTCGTCATTGTCCCACCACCAGGTCGGTTTTTGGGAGTCCCCTACTGCCCTTCAATCCCGAAAGGCCAATTCAGCTGTCCTCCTTCCCCGGCGCAAGAAACGCCTATCTCGAAAATCCTGAAGGTGATAAGCAGAAAACAGCCTACGGTCTCCGTATTTTTTACCCCGGCGCGCCTGGAGTCATTGAAGAAATATCACAGTAAGTCTTATTTTAGTTAGTTTTATCCTAATTTTACCTTCGACCTGTTTTCTTACTTCCTCATCGTTCCGGCAGATTTCTTTTCTAGAGGAGATAAGGTTGGGCCCTTCAATGCTGGAATTTTGTCAGCTTTAAGATGGGAGACGAGCAAGTTGATTATTACGCATCCATTGATGCGGCTGTTGATGAGGCCACGAGGCTTCTTGGGAATGCCTCCCCTTCTAAGAAGAGGCAACGGGGCAATGAAGACAAGGACCATTCCGGTCAGAGGAAAAAGAGGACCACCGTGTCTCCAGCCCGTTCAGGCGGTGATTTGCCAGGTACTTGGTATGCGAGTCCAGGGTCTGGGCGTCGCGTCTTTCTCCCTCTTACTCCTGATTCAGGCCAGGGGTCTGCCTTTTGTTCAGGGCAGGGGTCTGGTCACCCAACCCCCATTTGTGAATTGTTTCCTGACCTGGCAGGATATTTCTCTTCCGATCCGGCCCATGGTGCTATCTTGGAAGATACTAACCCACGTATTGCTCTCTCTTATTCGAAGGAAGCTCTTGCCTTTCCTTTTTGTTCATCTATGCTATTCTTTCTTCTTTCTTCCTCAGGCTCTCAAGGCGCACCCATCACCGTTACTGACAGCAGAGGTTGCTCGTGGTCCAGCCCACCCTTCTCCTGCTGTTCCGGCTTCTGGTACTCAAAGACTCCGGAAGAAAACTGTGCTGAAGCCGAAGGCTGTTCCGGCGGAGACTTCTGAGACTGAAAGTGACCGTGGGGCTATTGGTACCTCAGTCCCACAAGACATCCCTGGGGTTGGTGATTCAGCATCTGTGGGGGTGAAGGAGTATCGAGCTGTACCTGAGAACCCAGAGCTCCGAAGTAAGCAGAGGGAAGATAGGCAAGGGGAGGCCATTGCCGCCCCCTCTCTTCTCCAGGGGAAGATGTTGCTGCTCCCCCCTCCTCTCCACCTCCCCCTGCTCAGGAGGGCTTTACCGGTCCTTCTCAGAAGGAGGGATGGTTTTACTACCGTGGGCAACCTTTGCCCAAGATCTCCTTCGATGTTGCTCGATATACCGACGCCTGGAAGGAAGCAATAAGACTTTCTGACCATCCAGATGGGATCTTCGCTCCTCCATCCATTGTCACCGCCACCAAAGAAAGACTGAGAGCTGGGGTTGGAGCAGCCGATGCTATCATGCGTCACTCCATTCCCACGGGAGATGTCTTCAATCTGATGTGGCAAAGCATTTTTCGGGTAAGCACCGCCCTCCTCCCATCCTTCCATGCCTTTCTGATATATTTTTTTAAGTTTTTATGTTCTGTTTGTTTTGTTGTTTTTTTTTTGTAGGTTATGTCTATGGCTCAAAGTGCAGAAGTTCAGACTCGGAATCTTCAGTTTGACCTGCAACGTGAAAAAAGGTCGGGCCGATAATACTGAAGCCGAGTTAAAGCAAACCCGTTCTAACCATGATAGCTACATGGACATTGTAAACTATGAGATTGACCGCAAGGTGAAAGATAGACAGACACTTTGAACAAGGAATTGCGGTCATCTCGCCATGAATGTGTTCGTCTTCGAGATGAATATGAATCAAAGTTAAGAATTTGCGGGAAGAGATGTTTGCTCTGAGAACCAGAGCCTCCACACAGAGGGTATCCTGAAGCAGGTACTCCACAAACCTTCCGGTGAAAAGAATGTCTTGATACCAGAGCATACTTTGTCTGACTTGGAAGTTTTGTTGCGGCAGGTACAAGCTGCTCACAAAAGGGACGTAGATTCCCTTACTTCAGACAGGCTTACTTTGCGGGTGTGAACGCTGCCCTTGAGAAAGAAATTAAATCTCTTGAGGCGGACAAAAAAGCTTTGACTGAACAGAATGAGGCTTTGGTGGGAGACAAAGCCCAACTTATTCAAGAGCTCAGCGCATTGACCGAGGAAAAGAACGCTCTGGATGAGCAAACTCGAATTGCTTTTGACCAAGAAGCAGTCCTTGGCGGATGAGAACGCGACTCTTTCTGAGGGTAAAGCTGCTCTTGCGGCCGAGAAAACTTCTCTGGAAGGAAAGGTGATAACCTTAGAGGAGGCCAAGCAGCTTTTGACGGATGAAAACACAGCTCTTTCTTCAGGCAAAGCTGCTCTTGTGGCCGAGAAGGCTTCTTGGAGGGGAAGGTGAAAGCTTTAGAGGAGGCCATGGCCCTCCGTCAACCCGAAAGTGCTAAGGTTCCGGCTAAGGGTGAGTCTTACCGGCCTTTTTCGCCACTTTATCTTTATGCTTTATTCTTACTGATTCTGCTTTCCTTCCCCCCTCTTCTTTTTCTTTTTAAAAACAGATCCTGAAAGTCTTTTAAGACATGGAGAAGCTTAGCGATCGTATTGATAAGCTGAACGAGGAACTTTCTGCCGCGGGTTCCGACCGCGATCTTTACCGAGCTCAGGTTTTGCAACTTGAGGGGATGTTGCCAAACATACGCGTACGCTCGCCAGGCCCAAGAAGAATTGAAGAAACAAGGAACTGTTATTGCCCACCTAAAAAGGCTTTCGGTTCTCAGAGCCGGAAGATTACCAATATTTGTCGTCAAACCATCTCCAAGTACTTCCTGAAGAGGGGGAAGTACTGGATGACGACCTATATAATGAGTTGGAGTTCGACAATGTTGCCCGGAAGAGCAACTTTCTTGAAGACTTTGAGAAGTTTGGTCGCATTCCTGGTGAGACAGTCTTTGGGCCTGGTCAAGCTTCTTTCTTCCCCCCGATAGCGGCCTGCACCAGGAGGTTGCGGGCTTTCGTCAAGCTGCTGGAAGATCTAAATCTGCAGAGAGTGTCTCCAAAGAATCTGCTCTGTAAAGAAGCCTGCTAAGGATAGATGCTTTTTTAGATAGTAATTTGTTAGCACAGGAATCTTGTATATTTGTATTTTGGATTACTATTTTTGGTGATGCTTTGGCGTTTTACCATTCTCTTTCGCATCCCTTAAGTGTTTTAAGTGACTTCCTTACAAGTTAGTTTTACACACTTTCATTTGGCTTTATCCGGAGCGACCGGATTTCCAAATGCTTTGTAGATCTTCCCTTTTGTTTATATGGAGGATCATTATGCCTTGCTCTAAGCTTTTCACGAAATAGTAAATTCCTAGTTTTTTATAGACATGCTAACTGGGTGGTACATTTCAAGGCATGATAGCCTGTAGGCACGCTGGCCGGATGGTACATTTCAAGGCATGATAGCCTGTAGGCACGCTGGCCGGATGGTACATTTCAAGGCATGATAGCCTGTAGGCACGCTGGCCGGATGGTACATTTCAAGGCATGATAGCCTGTAGGCACGCTGGCCGGATGGTACATTTCAAGGCATGATAGCCTGTAGGCACGCTGGCCGGATGGTACATTTCAAGGCATGATAGCCTGTAGGCACGCTGGCCGGATGGTACATTTCAAGGCATGATAGCCTGTAGGCACGCTGGCCGGATGGTACATTTCAAGGCATGATAGCCTGTAGGCACGCTGGCCGGATGGTACATTTCAAGGCATGATAGCCTGTAGGCACGCTGGCCGGATGGTACATTTCAAAAAATTTTGCTTTTCAAAGGAATACCTCATTTTATTACTTTTTGTAAGAAGTGTTTTTATACATAAAACTTTTTGAGGCACTCGGCATGCCATGAGTGAGGCAACTCGTATCCCTCACTATTTTTCAAACGATATGAAGCTTGCCCTGTTCGTCGCTGTATTATAAATGGTCCCTCCCATTGGGGCTCTAGCTTCTTTGGTTGCTTTACCTCTCGAAGGACCAGTTCACCTGGAGCGAAGCCTCTTTCCCTTGTTTTCTGGTTGAAATATCTTTCTACTTTCGCTTTATCCTTTCCATTCGGACTTGGGCCATAGTCCTGGTTTCTTCAAGTAGGTCAAGGCTGTCCTTCACCCCTTCATTGTTGTTTTCTTCATTAAAGGATTCCCATCTAATCGATGGGACCATAACTTCAGCCGGAACAATTGCTTCCAGACCGTAAGTCAGCCTATATGGAGTTTCCCCTGTTGGGCCCTTTTCGGTTGTCCTGTAGGACCAGAGAACCTGAGGTAGCAACTCTGCCCATCTCCCCTTTTTGCTGTCCAACTTCTTTTTTATAGCTTTGACGATTTGCCCATTCGCATTTTCTACCTGGCCATTTGCTTGTGGATGGGCGACCGATGCGAATCTCAGGTCAATCTTCCATTCCTCACAGAATTCCCGGAAGCTTTTACAGTTGAACTGAGTTCCATTGTCTGTTATTATTATTTTTGGGATCCCAAATCTGCAGACCACATACTTCCAGATGAAATCTTGTGATTTTCTTGCGGTAATGGATACTGTTGGCATGGCTTCCACCCATTTGGTGAAGTAATCAATGGCCACATAAATGAATTTATATCTTCCGGGGGATGCTTCCGGAAAAGGTCCAACGATATCCAATCCCCACATGGCAAATGGGATCGGGGAAGTATGGCTTTCAGTGTGGATGGAGGGCTATGTATTTTGTGGCCATGTTCCTGACATTTTATGCATTTCCGTATATATTCTTTTGAAAATTCCCTCATCCTCGGCCAATAGTACCCCATCCTTAGGATCTTGTGGACTATTGTCCTCTCTCCTTGGTGGTTCCCACAGGTCCCTTCATGTAGCTCCTCCATGAGCTTTACTCCTTCTTCTATGGTAACACACTTAAGTGCTGGCCTTGCGAATGATCTTTTGTAGAGCTGTCCTTGTTCTAAGAAGAAAGATGCAGCCCTTCGCCTTGTTTTTGCCGCTTCCTTCTCATCCTGTGGCAAGTTTCCGCTTTGTATGTATTCAACAATGGGTGCCATCCAAGACTTGGCTATTGCGTCTGATTCAATGGTGCAAACTCGGATCTCCTTCAGACTCGAGTTCGCCTTTATTTCCATCCAGACTTTATTGGGCATTCTTTCGGCCATACTGGCCAGTTTAGCTAACGCATCGGCCTCTATGTTTTCTGCCCGAGGAAGATGTCTTAACTCACATTTCTGAAAGTTTGCCTTTGCCTCTTGACCTTGGCCAATATTTTCCAAGCTTCTCCTCCTTGACTTCGTAAATGTTATCGTTTTGTCGCGCTACTAGCATTGAGTCTGAATATATTTCTAATTCTGCATAACAAACAAAGAGGTAAGCCCCATTCTTCCCCCTTTAGGGGGAACGTATATGAAAATATTTCTATAGACACGAATGAAAACTCCTGTTTTATTATTTAGAAAAAACCTGTTGCCCCCAAGGCAGTGGCGACCTCCAATCCCTGTATGAGGGCTTCATATTCTGCTTCATTATTTGTTACTTCAAATTCCAGCCGGAATGCAAAGTTAAGAGTTCTTCCATCCGGCGTTTGGACTACTATTCCGGCCCCTGCTCCAGTTTTGCACCGAGCTCCGTCGACTAGGATAACGTACGGGTTGGTTGGTTCTTTTTGCTCTTGGGCAAAGGTAGTTTCGGTTATGAAGTCCGCCAAGGCCTGTGCTTTTATGGCTGTTCGAGGAAGGAAGTGGATTTCATACTGGGTGAGCTCGACGGTCCAACTAACCATTCGCCCGGATGCATTTGGGTTGTTTGCTATCTGTTCAGTGGCCAATTTGTTCTAACAATATCCGGTGTGACTGAAAATAAGGCCGAAGTTTTCGGGATGCAACGACTAATGCAAACAATATTTTTTCAATGTTGGTGTAGCGGCTTTCCGCTGGAGTTAGTATTTTTCCGGTGTAGTATACTGGTATCTCTTTTTTCTCCTCCTCCATTATCAACAGCTGCTACCGCCCAGTCTGTGGCAGAGAGGTAGAGATACAAGTCTTGGCCAGGTGCCGGAACACCCAGCTTGGGTAACTCTTTGAGCATCTCTTTGATCCTGTCAAAGGCGTCTATACACTCTTGACTCCACTGGAACTTTCTGTTCTTTCGTAAAATGCTGAAAAATGGTATTGACTTTTCTTGGAGTTTTGAGCAGAATCTTGCTAAAGCCGTGAGCCTTCCGTTTAATGCTTGCACATCTTTAATGTTCTTTGGGTGACAGATCGAGGATTGCTTGAGTTTTTTCGGGATCCACTTCAATCCCTCTTTGCCCGACGATAAAGCCTAAGAACTTCCCCTTTGTAACTCCAAATACACATTTTTCCGGATTTAGCTTGATTTGGAATTTGTCTAGGGTGTCAAAGGTTTCTTTTAAATCTTCCATGTGTTGTACCCAGGAATTACTTCTTACCACGATATCATCGACATATGCCTCTACATTCCGGGTTAACTGATGTTTGAACACTTTGTCTATCATTCTTTGGAAGGTTGCGCCCGCATTTTTTAATCCAAAAGGCATCACCTTGTAGCAAAAGGTTCCGGCTGAGGTAATAAAAGATGTTTTTTCTGAATCTTCCTCATTCATTCTTATTTGATTATATCCTGAAAACGCATCCAGGAAACTTAAAACAGAGTTTTGAGCCGTTGAAGCAACCAGTCTATCTATCGATGGTAGCGGGTAAAAGTCTTTAGGACATGCTTTGTTCAAGTCTGTGAAGTCCACACACATTCTCCATTTGCCATTTGACTTTTTAACCATCACAACATTAGCCAACCACTTGGGATAGGACACCTCCCTGATGAATCCGGCTTTAAGCAGTTTTTGCACTTCAGCACGTGCCGCAACGTCTCTTTCCTCTCCTATTATTCTTCTTCTTTGCCGGATGGCTGGGTGCTTTGGATCCACTCGCAGGTTATGCTGGATA
Organism: Limonium bicolor; assembly: GCA_023374045.1. NCBI lineage: Eukaryota > Viridiplantae > Streptophyta > Magnoliopsida > Caryophyllales > Plumbaginaceae > Limonium > Limonium bicolor. Next base: position 378,302,536 of record CM041776.1, read on the forward strand.
ACGCTTGGATCTACTCCTGGCATTTCGTCCGTGCTCCAGGCAAAGTTACCCTTCTTTTTTCCAGGAATCTCATCAGGTGAGTTTGCTCCCCGCTGCCGAACGCATTTCCTATTTTAAAAAATTTAGAAGGGTCAGTTTTTAAGTGTACCTCGTGGTGACTCTTTAGGGTTCCACAGTCTTCCGGCCTTTGATCCGGTTCTGGCGGGAGAGGGAGCTTTCCCTTGAATTCTCTTTCCGACCCCACCGTTTTGACCATCTCTTCTTCCGGCATTCCCTCCATGATGCGTACTTCGCATACCCGAGCCATCTTTTGACTTCCTCTAATGGTCACCGCCTTTCCAGACCTGGTTAGATACTTCATTTTCAGGTGGTGAGTGCTGCATATTGCTTTGAAAGCATTAATCCCTGGCTGCCAAGATACATATTGTACCCAGAAAGTCCTGGTACAATGAAGGCCGTGAGTTTTTCAGTTCTTCGTTCGTCTCCCAATCCCAATGTTAAGGTGAAGTCTATGCTCCCTGAAGACTTGGTAGAAACGCCCCCGACAAAGCCTCCGAGGACCGCCGAATATGGTTTAATCTTACTTTCTGGAATCTCCAATCTTTTAACTGCCTCGGCCGATATAACATTCGCTCCGGCCCCGCTGTCTATTAGGATTCCTTCCATCATCCTATCATTTACTTGTGCCCGAATGACCAGTGGATCATTGTGAGGGTATAACACCCCTTCTTCGTCTTCGTCAGTAAAGAAAATCTGGGGAAGATTCTCTCGCTTGGCGATTTTTCTTTCCGGTAGCTCTTGATGTACCGCATGAATATGCCTTTTTCTCTCGCTTGGGGTCAACGGTCCTACCTCTGAAAAGAGACCTGAGAATTTGCTTAAGAGAAAAAGTTTATTAGATTTTTATTACCGGAAGACTCCGGAGGGTTTTTACAACATAGGTCTTTCCTAAAAAGGAAAAAAAATTCAATTACACCGCCCTTGCTTTATTGTTGGCGTGACTGGGTTTACCTAAAACTAGAGAAACAAAAAACTTCTTCACCTTCTTACAAACCTGAGATCATACCGACTGATTTGCCGTGATTAAGCTCAGGGTGGATCTCTTCCTCCTGGTGATTTCGAGAGGTGGAATGATTTTGCCTGCCATATTGCTTCTGCTGGCCCCCACCTGCTTTCCCTTGCTCTTCTTGTCCTCTTCGATGATCCTTAACTCCTTGGCCAGAGTGGCGCAGTTTGCGGTTCTGTGGCTTTTGCAGCCATGGTATCACAGAAGGCTACCGGAATCTCCCCTGGATAAGGCTTCTTTGGTGGAGGCAGGTATCCTTCTTTGACCGCCGCCGCATACCTTCCTGGATCAATCTTAACGGCAACTCGGGCATTCTGAAACTGAGGCGCCTGGGATGGGGCTTTGTAGTAAGGCTTGTATCTTGAGCCTCCTCCCGATGAACTTCCTGACGTGTTGCCGGAAGAGCCATTCCCATTCGATCCCCTTTCTTGTCGTTAACTGCTCTGAAGCTATTTGCCAAATCTTTGGCCTTATTCTCCGCCACCTCTGACTTTAGAAACTCATGATCATTTTGGCTAGCTCTCCATGAGTTTTTTGGAGCCTTGTCGCGATCTTCCCGCGAGCCTTGGCTGTGCTAGCCCGTTTCCGAAAGCCTTGATTAGGATTTTTCATCGACATCATCGATTTCTGCTACCCCTTATGAAACCTCTCGCTAAATTCTTTCACTGTCTCCCCCTTCCTCTGTTTGAGATCCATTAGTTCTATCGTTTCCTTCTTGATCTTCTTGCTTGCGGCAAAGTATTGCTGAAACTCCTCAGTCAATTGCTTAAAACTTGAGATCGACTGCGGGGGTCTTGTTGAGATCCATCCGAGCGCTCTTTTGGATAACGTTCCCGGAAACAAATTGCAGAGAGCGAGAGAACTTATCCCCTGCGTGTTCTTGCAAACATAAACTCTGAACGTGAAGAGCAGGGTCCCCCGTTCCATCATACTTGCACGCAGGTGCAACGAAGTGAGGAGGAAGCTTTGCCTTCCTGATTTTCTCAGAGAAGGGGTAAAGAGTCATGTCGATCGAATCATCTTCCTCAGTCTCATCGCTGATGATCAGAGTTTTCTCTAGCTGCTCTTTTTTCCGGCTGTTGCTCGCCTCGGAGTCACGATTCTTGAGCGATTCAAGCGCCTCAGTCATGTCCTCCCATTTCTTCTGGTATTCTACATCTCGCTGCATCAGCTCCTGCTGCAGAACTTCATTCCCCTCCACTATCCTCTCGTCGATAGTTCTGACTAAGCTCTTTAGCATTTCCTCTAATGCTTGCTTGGAGATCATGTTTTCAGCTTCTGCTCTATTTTCTTCGGCTGTTCTTACGTTATCGGTCTCGCCCTCAGGTCGGGGTGTCTTCCTTGTTCTTGGAGCCATCCTTGCACGCGTACTTTCCTTGCTTTTTCCTGAAAAAGACACAACTCAAAAGTTTCAATTCGCTCAAAATCAGATTACCTCCGGTGGACTCGTGGTTGCCAAGAAAGATCTTGAGCCATTCATTTCCCACAGACGGCGCCAAATGAAATGGTGTATTCCTAAATTCCCTAAGTTCCTATCTAAATCTCTTAATCAAATCCCTACTCTATTGCTAGGCCTATGCGCTTCATCGAGTTACCTTGTTACTAAGTGCTCGAGCTTTGAGAGAGAGAGAATCGCGCAGATAATGCAAACAGTGTGTAATCTCGAATGTGAGAATGCCCTCTTTATTGTGGGGTTGAACCCCTATTTATAGTGTTTTACATTGTTAATCGAGAGTTGCCAGCCTGTCCTTCTTTTTAATTGCCAGGCTGGCATTTACATGTAAACGGGATATTTAATTACCCATCCGGCCGGATCACACTCTGATCCGGTCGATATCCTTTGTTCTAAGCTGTTCCTTCCAGGCATATGGAACCGGATGCTCTATTCTTCCTTATCCTCGTACTTTTCCCTCTTCAGTCATGTACACATATATGAATATACATAACGTTACAATATTATAACGTTGTACGTATAACAAAAAACGTGACATGACAATATAGTCGCATAGATACGTATAGCTAAAACGCGACAAATAAATAGTCGTATTCATGTACCGGTATAAGTAATAACGTGACTTAACAAAATAACCGCTCGTATATATATATACAACTAAAGACGCGACATATTAATACAGTCGCACATATACAAGGAATAAACAAAAGGGGCTGACAAAAAAAAAACAAAAGAGCAAGCATGCTCTAGGCGGGATTCGAACCCGAGACCTCTCATACCATTCCCGAAGCTTTAACCGGATGAGCTGTGCTCAAATTCAATATTATAACCCAACGAGTTATAACAAGTAGCAAAGCTACTCACATATTCTACATTGAACTACTATTATACTACCATGATTTCAAATCGATAAGGGCCACCACCAGCTACTACATGGCCACTTTACATTTCTTTCTTTTCTTCTTACGTGACTAGTACATCCACCACCCACATGTTATTTGTTTTTGAAATCCTTACCACTTGCGGACTTGCTACCCACCGAACACACACAAAAAAAAAATGGGCATGATTGTGACATGTACACATGTAATATAGAATAATTAAGCAAGCTGTCCTACCTTGCTTTTCTACCCATTTGAACCGACAATACAGCAAGCTAAAATGAATTTTGAGATCTGGGGAAACCTCCCATTTGACCACAATTACCAACCCACACCTACTACACCATTACCGATTTCCTCGTTCCTCTTCTCTTTTGAGTAATCTCCTTCTCCATCAGTCGCTTCCTTCTTCTTCAACAGAAAGCTCCAAACACCCCTATTATTCCAGAACCGCAAGCCTCACAGTTTTTCTCCTTGTTGTTTCTTCCACCATGAGCGGATGCTCATCTTCCACGGCTATTACATCAGACGCAAGGCTTCATGATCGATGTGGTTCTCTTCTTCCATTTCCAACAGAACATCCCAGCCCTTCTTCTCCGGTTGCTGCTCCAGTACTCACGAACAAAAGGAGAAGTTTCAAACTCTTCCATTGTTTTCTCCACGAGCAACAGAGGGAGTTTCCCCGACCTGCTCACCACCACTTTCACGTGCAACCAGAGTCTTTTCCTTCCTGTTCTTCACGTACAAAACATCTCGATGGTCGCTGCTCCAACACAGAGCAGAGAGCGACATTCGTTCTTCATGTAATAACCAGTGGAGTTCCCCAGCCTTTCACTACTATTTTCACGAACCAGAAACAGAGGGAACTCTCAGCTCTTTTCTTGCAGTTACCAAACCGAGAATGACACCCAACTTCTAGCACCAGTCACTTGAATCATAGGTGAAGGCTTAGACCATTCTGTACTCAATCTTCTCCCTCTGATTTAATCACGTACCAACAGAGAGGATCACGTACCTGATCTAAACTCCTTCTTCTGCTTTTCCTCATGATCAAAACAGAAGAAACCCCCAGCTTAGGCCCTGTCTTTTTCACGTAACATTCAGAAGGAGCAAACCCAACTCTCCTGGCTTAGATCTCTACCTTCTCCATGAAAAAATCAGAGAAGAAAACGTTCTAGATCAAACAGCGGCAACTCCATACAAATTACTGACTGGTGAGCTCTCGGTAAGAAAAATCTCACTTCCTTCTCCTCATATAGAGTGTACGTATTAGTTCAAGCTCCATTTGATACTCGGTCTTTTCAGCTCTTCCTTGCTCCTTATACGAACCAAACCAGAAGAAGACACCAGCTTTGTGAAGAAGGAGAACCACGCATTGAACCTCCTCTCTTGACTTGCTAGGTGAGCTAACCACTGCACACTTCCTTCATGCTCTACCCGGTAATATACTTAACTGCCATGAGTTTCTTCTGCTTTCTTCACGTAAGACCGGAGAGGAAGTGCTCAGGCCTATAACAACAGGAGCCAACATAAACTAGCATGCCGTACCATATTAGAAAAAAAATGTGCTTATTCTCCTCTTGCTTATCCGGTAATATGAGTTGATACCAGTAGCATTTTAACACCCTTGCTGCTCACTAATAACAGGCCCAAGTAGCCTCCTGCAACAGTTTCAAAAACCAAGGTAAATCTTATGCCATTAACAAGTCTAAACTAATAGTAAGGGCTCCTGTATTATACGGTAATATGTGTGCTATTTCATTGCATGAACTGCTAGTGTAAACACCGTGGGAACCTCTTGGATACAATCTGCAAACCGTAAAGGGATAAAAAGAGAGACAGATCCAAGAGCTAAACTTACAAAGTAAGTAATATACTCTAATGAGGTACATGTGAAGCTAATGCCATTAACACTCCAAAAGCTAATTAAGCTTTGCATATTAAACAGACCGAGAGTGGTTGGTGCTATTTGGAGCTTTGGCTGTTTTGGATTACCTGAAAACATGGTAAGCATACTAAACTTAGTATATGATAAAGTCTATATATTATTTGATTACATTAAATACAAGCCGTGAGTGAACAAAGCTTGGAATAGCTTAACTAGGTGTTATAATGTTTTATAACATTTTTAGTTGATAATACAAAGTTTAGATGACATATAATGTCATAGGAAATAATTAAATGAATTTAGGAAACATTAAAGAAAAACTATATATTTAACCGTAAACAATATAGTTTTTATAACATTTATGTGAAATTGTATCAAATGTAAATTAATGTAACAAGGCCAAGCATTTTAGGCTATTTAATTTAATTGCTATGTTAAGCTAAGAGTGGATTTAAAATGAATTTTAGAACAAAATATATATTACCGAAATAGTTTGGGGTTGAATTGCGATTTAAATAAATTTTAGAGACCGAATATAAATAAAGTCGAAAACTATATGTTAAAAGAGATATTCTATGAATTTTATTGAGTTTATAAAATATGGGGGTCAAATGGTAATTTTTGAGAAAGTGTGGCCAAAACCGCAAATACATAAACTTCTGGTCAAACTGAAAGTTATTGGATCAACATAGACCATATTAGAAGGTTTGACCAAATTTAATTTCATAAATAATTAATTTATGAACTTATGTTAACATTATAAGTGGAATGTTGAATTTATAAAACTTATGGGGTATAAAACGTAAATACCGAAAAGTAGAGGTGTAGTTTGGTTAATATGGTGATTTATATCCTAAGTATGAAATTTGGGAATTTTTGGAATTATGTAAATGGGTATATTGCTAAAAGAGTATAATATATGATTTTTATGACATATGAAAGTATATGATATAAATTTGGGTCAAAATGTAAATAAGAAAAGAATAGTGGCTGGGAAAAGAAATATACCAAACAACTATGGGCTGTTCGGTAGGTAAATAAGGAATACATAAAAACTATATGTTATAAATAATATAATGTTTGAAGTGATGTAACATAGAATATGTAAAAATATTATAAGATTTGCGGTAAGAGCATAAATATGGGAATGCAAGGGTTAAAAAAAAAAACAGAACCTAAGGGTTCGTTTGTATTTTTCGGAAATATTGAAACTATAGAGTATACATACTATAAAATTCAAATGCTATAATATGTGGTGAGTTAAGTATGTTATAAAAATTGTGGTGAAATCGTAATAATAATAAAGTGTGGGGTTTGAAAGGAGATGAAATATTAAATATATGCCTATTCGGCAATTAAAGGGAAATATTACAAAACTATAGGTTATATCCTATTACAATGTTTGATGATATAAAACAAGGTATTTATAGCATGCTATAAGTTGTGTGACTATATTGTAATAAATGAGAATTATGTAAATAAAGAAGTAATAGTGTATTATAAGTATATGTCATTTTCGGTATATAAATATAAGTACAAAACTATATGTTAAAAGCTAATGACGTATAAAATATCATACAATGTGATATCAGGATATAAGTGTAACACTAAATAATGTTATGTGGTCAAAAGCATAGTTATATATAGCATGCTAGCGCATACACTTATATATATATATATACATTATATATATCAAAATGAAGATATAAACTATAGTATACAATGACATAAAATACTATGGTTAATATATGATTTTTAGAAGGTTAAATAAACCTTTGGATGAGGAATGAACATGCACCTAATATAAGGCTTCATGTACATTAAGAGATCAACGTACATATTTACAAATATGTAAACCGGCACAAATAACATGCACATAGATATTATGGATTACAAACCATATAATAATAAATAATGAACATTGACTTGTTAGTATAAATATATACTATAAAGTCATAAGGTTTTAAATAAATACAATTTGTCACATAATTGGGAAGTTGTATAAAATAAGGTATGTTAGAGAATAGTAATATGCTATGTAATATAAACTAACGTTGCATGGAATGCAAACAACCATAGGTTATAAAATGTAACCATACATGCAACTAAAGGTTATAACAATACCCATGCATGTGATGTAACAGTGAAGTAATGATACGAGAACGAACAATTTTGTATCAGGCGTAACGTTTATAAAATACTATGGGATAGGAAATATAATTCCAATGTTTAAAAACGTTAGCCACGACGTTCGAATAAAAACCGACGTCCTCGTAAACATATATTAATACATACTACGAGTAATGAGTTTTAAGGATAATGATACCTTAACTATTAACAGTTGAAAGTCCGGGGGTGTAAAACCGGGGTTATTAGCGTTATTCGGAAATACCGAATCGTATTGTCATGTGGGTTGACACTTAGTATTCTTCGTATTGTTAGACCGCCTGTTGGACGTGCGCGCTCGAGAAGCTTAGAAGTCCACATTGCACACCCTTGGTCCACGGTGTACGGTATGTAAAGGGATTTGATCCGGGTTGTCCTGAGGAATTCCTCGGGCACGGATTTGTTTGATGAATAACTTGTGTGAATGTATGTATGTGATTTATGTGTGTGATGTGTAGTTATGTTCACTGCATTAATTATTTATGCACGAACGTCCTACGGGACTAATACTACGTCGACTATAGATCGACTTATACAAAACTACATATGCGAAATGTGTGTTTGTGACCCCTGTTGCTTGACCTAATACGCTAAGTATTACAAGTATGTAGTTATAACCTAAGTAAAACACTTAGGAACGAGACACGACATTGTCGGTCTCTAGAGCTTTAACTCGAACGTGAATACTACCTAGAATAATTCTAGGCATGCGTAAGACCCATAGGGCAGCCAACAAATTAAGTGATGTTCTCCATAACAAAAACTGTAACTGACTATCTAACTAACAAAATTAACAGTGGAGTGTGAATGAAAGTGATGATGTACCTTAATCTAGACAGTCATTGGCTGCTGGTCGCGCGTAGAGATCTCTTGGGTTAACCCGTATCGGGTTTTCCCTAGTTAATCCTGATCGAGCCTAGATAGATCGTCAGGCGAAGTGTGCTACCGTTGGCACCAGGCCCTTGGCCACCTAAATGGACGCCTTTACAAAGGCAAAGTGAATAAGTCCCAGAGTCTTCGGATGATCAGGGCAGTGAGCACCTTTGTGTGTACGTGGGACTACTGTCCAAGTGAGTATATTTCGGGTCGTCCTAACTGACGCCCGACTGTGCTAACCAAAACTAACGGTACGTGAAGGCCCGGAGGGCCGAGTGATGTACTACGTGATGATGTTAACATACGATGAATGAGTTCTCAATGCCATTGTATTGTATGATGTATGACAGTAATGTGTATATCCATATATGACTGTTTGGATTGGATGAATGATTATATAATCATGCATGTTGTTACAGTACCTATTATATCTGTAAAATGGTAAAGCATGAAATCAATCTAATATCAAGACGGTTAAAAATGACAAGTGACCAATAGGGTCCAGATCCGGCATACTCAGCGTCTATCGCTGAGACTACACTTTTGTGCAGGTTGCTGAACACGTCGAAGCCGAAGTGCGGGGCTGGGTAGTTAGGACGATGTTGATTTTGGATTTACCGTTCATACCTCGTTATGTATTAAGTGATTCCACTGGAAATGGGTTGTAAGATTTGGATTATGTTTAGATGCTCACAGTAGTTGTGCTTTTGATACTTAGATAGACATGTAGGTGGTATCTCGTTGTCACCGCGGATTGTATTTTTATGTTTAATTTTGTTAAGATGTTGTACTGCTACATCACTCGTATGGGCGAGTGGTGGCAAGTAACACCCATGTGAGTTCTATTACTGTAATTCCTTCCGCTATGAGACGCCTTTATTTCCTGTTCACGTGAGCGACTATTACGTATTTGTTATGAGGGGTGTTACATTATCACTAGCTTCGGGGGTCATGTAGCGCTTGACTTATGGACCTCCACTAAGGTATGTTCTCTATCTTCTCTTGTATTTGATCATTTAAATCATACAACGTTTTGTAAGTGTTGAATATTGGTCATTATATAGGATCGTGGGGTTTTGAGTTTCAAATCCCGTAGGGTGATGCTTACATGCTGGCCAAAAGATCAAATTACCTGCAAAAGAGCAAGGAACATGCTTAATTATTCTGGTATAGAGCACCTACAGGATATTATGATGCCATACAACAATATGTCCCTCATCAGTGCTTTTGTGGAGAGGTGGCAGCCTGATACAAACTCATTCCATATGCCGTTCGGTGAGATGACGATTACCCTGCATGATGTGTGGATGATACTGCAAATCCCCATCGTCGGTCGTCCATTGATAGGGGAGATGTCAAAGGAGGTAATGGCTGATTGTTTTGATTTTGGAGGAGATGTCGAGACTATGACAGAGACACTGTGGAATACCGGTGCTGTATCGATTGCGAGCTTGTTGCAGCACTGTAGGGATGAACCTGAAGACCCAATGAAGCAGACATGTGGTTGGTTGTATCATTTGATCGGTACCACCATATTAGCTGGAAAATCAAATGGTCGTCTGAGTCCACAGCTGTTCTCGTTAGTAGCTCTCATGAAGAAAGCTACCAAGCTTCGTAAATATGCATGGGGAGCTAGTACTCTTGCATGGTTATATCGCCAGCTTGGGATAGCCTCTCGTGCCGGCTCCAGTGGGATAGCTGGTTCTATGACGTTACTTGAGGTATGTGTCTTAATGTGCATCTAGTATATGATAACTCACTGATTATTAATAATTGGTACTGCTTAATCATTCTAGTGTTTTATATGCACAATGCTGGATTTATGCGTACTTTCCTACATTAAGACCAGCGATTAGCCCAGACTGGCGCTCTAATGATGATAGACCTTGGGCTCTAAGATGGGTGAGATCTACCTCTCAAGTGCAGGATCATCGTTCACTGCAAGGCTATCGTGAGCATCTAGATGCTTTGACTGCTCTAAATGTAAGTGTTTGTAGTTGCTAACACATTGAACCATTATTATTTTTGTCTTTCGTTGTTGGTTACATCTTACTATTTATGTTCATTGTAGATTGATTGGTTGCCCTACGGTCGGGATAATGTTAATGTTCATGGAGGGTGCACATGGTATAGAGGTAACATGCAGGTTATGGGGTTGAATGAGCCATACTTGCCTGGGCATTGTCTGCGCCAATTTGGTTACATTCAGGGTATCCCTGAACCTCCTATTAGACCCAACCCAAGGTCTGAAAAAAAAAAGGAAAAACCCCACCCTACACCTGTGTATACCCCCCATGTATAGTTTGTGGGAAAACACTCCTAAATTGCTGGTTCCAGGGTATACGCCCACAAATGCGCGGTTGCATGCTTGCGACCCACTCTACCTAGATTGGTACACCAAGCATACACACCCAAAGATCCTAAACCCTGAGAGTTGTCAGACCACCCTAGTTCATCGTCCAGATCCCTGTCTAGTAAGTCATATTTTCATACTACTTCATCACATATCACTTTTATTTTTTATGTGTACTTACCTGACCTAGTGTGTTACAACTACTGTCTGAGGCAAGTGAGCTTGCACGCCCGTACTACCAAGAGAACAATGCATGAGACTGGTCATACTATCGTCAGGGGATGCCAGAAGAAGAACAAAGGGCTGCAACTCATGGTCTTGAGGATGTGTTCAGCTCTTTATACATATGGGATAGTTACGAGCGCCAGCATGGTGCAACCCTAGTGGTTGTCATCTTGGATTTGGATGTAATAAACTTTAGTATCATCTTGGAACTGTTTGTTGTCTTCCATTTTTACTTGGTTGTGTTAGACGCTAGTACAATTTGTGTGGTTGTAGTTTTTTTCTGGTGGACTTGGTGATGGTGGAAATTGCTGAGAATTCTGGTGACCTTGTTGATGATCTGTTTGGTTTTTTGTGGAGGTTCTTAGAACCGGTGGAGATAAGAAAAGGGGAGACTATGCCAAATTTTTTCTAGAAATGCATCGTTTCTGCAATGCCAATCTGGGTGGTCTAAATTCTTTTGGTTGAGTCTTAGTCTCAGTTAGTGTTGAAATGAAATATCTAATATGTACCAAAGATTGAATATGTCACGAGAAATGAAATATATCAAATGTAGAAATTCCTAAGAAAGAAAGATGTGACCAGCTTCAATCTAAACTTCCCGGAATGCCTTTGTTTCTGTTGTGCTTGCTGCCTGAGAGAAAGAATTGTGATATTTATGGGCCTTGGCAGAAGAAGAATTTGGTAGAATTTGGTGTCGTCACACAATGCATGGCTCCTTTCAAAGTTAACGATCAGTATTTGACAAATGTGCTTCTTAAGATCAATGCCAATCTGGGTGGTCTAAATTCTTTGTTGGTCGTTGAGTGTTCTCAGGAATGACAGTGTTGAAATGAAATATCTAACATGTACCAAAGATTTAATATGTCACGAGAAATGAAATATATCAAAATGTAGAAATTCCTAAGAAAGAAAAGATGTGTGACCAACTTCAATCTAAACTTCCCGGAATGCCTTTGTTTCTGTTGTGCTTGCTGCCTGAGAGAAAGAATTGTGATATTTATGGGCCTTGGCAGAAGAAGAATTTGGTGTCGTCACACAATGCATGGCTCCTTTCAAAGTTAACGATTAGTATTTGACAAATGTGCTTCTTAAGATCAATGTCAATCTGGGTGGTCTAAATTCTTTGTTGGTCGTTGAGTGTTCTTAGGAATGATAGTGTTGAAATGAAACATCTAACATGTACCAAAGATTGTATATGTCACGAGAAATGAAATATATCAAAATGTAGAAATTCCTAAGAAAGAAAAGATGTGTGACCAGCTTCAATCTAAACTTCCCGGAATGCCTTTGTTTATGTTGTGCTTGCTGCCTGAGAGAAAGAATTGTGATATTTATGGGCCTTGGCAGAAGAAGAATTTGGTAGAATTTGGTGTCGTCACACAATGCATGGCTCCTTTCAAAGTTAACGATCAGTATTTGACAAATGTGCTTCTTAAGATCATTGTCAATCTGGGTTGTCTAAATTCTTTGTTGGTCGTTGAGTGTTCTCAGGATGATATGTTGAAATGAAATATCTAACATGTACCAAAGATTGTATATGTCACGAGAAATGAAATATATCAAAATGTAGAAATTCCTAAGAAAGAAAAGATGTGTGACCAGCTTCAATCTAAACTTCCCGGAATGCCTTTGTTTATGTTGTGCTTGCTACCTGAGAGAAAGAATTGACATATTTATGGGCCTTGGCAGAAGAAGAATTTGGTGTCATCACACAATGCATGGCTCCTTTCAAAGTTAAAGATCAGTATTTGACAAATGTGCTTCTTAAGATCAATGCCAATCTGGGTTGTCTAAATTCTTTGTTCGTCATTGAGTGTTCTCAGGAATGATAGTGTTGAAATGAAATATCTAACATATACCAAAGATTGTATATGTCACGAGAAATGAAATATATCAAAATGTAGAAATTCCTAAGAAAGAAAAGATGTGTGACCAGCTTCAATCTAAACTTCCCGGAATGCCTTTGTTTATGTTGTGCTTGCTGCCTGAGAGAAAGAATTGTGATATTTATGGACCTTGGCAGAAGAAGAATTTGGTAGAATTTGGTGTCGTCACTGAAAGTACATAATTTAGTTCCTTTCATCTCACAAACGTATAGAACACATTTCTTTATTCCCTTCTTTGATATTACCACTTTTGGGAGCTTTCTAGATGAAAACGTATAAAAATATTCCTCTCCTTTGTGTTACAATGCTAGGGAGCTTTTCTAGTGTTTCTCCCTCTTCTAATCTTGTGTCCCCTTACAAATGAGCCTCCCATCTCTATTTATAGACTTTCGAGAGTGAGATCTATCTCTTAATCCTTGTACATGTGGTATTACTTCATTGGAGCCACCCTTCTAGTTTTGGCACTTCTTTCCTTATAAAGTCTTCCGGCCTCAAAGTGTAGGGTGCGGGATCCGGTCATGGAGTATGGGGCCGGAACATAGGTCCCAGTCATAGAGTGCGGAGCCGGAATAACCCGATTATAGAATGCGGGCCGGAATGATGTTTGGTGCCCAAACTGGAGCCCGAACAAGGTCCTGAAGGGGGCGCGGGGTCTGGATCGGGATCTGTGCCCTGGACCACTTTGACCCTCTTGTCTTCGTCATATTCTTGTCCTTGTCATGAGTCCCACAAGTTCTACTTTTTGCTACTTAAAAAAGTGGAACTTACAAAAAAAATTGAAATTTACATTCTTTCTATTTCTTCCCTTCTCCTATCTTCTAGTCCCACAAGTTCTTTTTCTTTTAGCTCTTACAAAGAAAAATGAACTTACAAAAAGTCAGTACAATTAGTACAATCGAAAGTCCCACAAGTGTCTTTCTTCTGGATCTGACAAGTTGGAAATTCTGGGATATAAATCTTTGGGATAATATACCTTGATGGATGAATCCCATGGCATCTTGATGGATGAATCCCCTGAGATTTTCATAAAGAAGACCAATGGTTTTTTTTTAAATAATACGATGATTAAATCTTTGCTTATACTAGCCAAAGGATGATAATTCTCTTAAAGGGAGAACAAAGATAATAAATTTTCCCAACTTTGCTTATGCTAGCCAAAGGATGGTACTTGTGATTCAAGTATGGTGTGGCGTCCCACACCTAACAATGCACCCATTACAGGCGACCAGAGCTCCTGATGGGTCCAGAGGGGTTTTTTGTTGGCTCGATGGCCGGGTTCCATTTCAACCCAAAGTGTTACTTTTCAAGGCATGATAGCCTGTAGGTGTTACTTTCAAGGCATGATAGCCTGTAGGTGTTACTTTCAAGGCATAATAGCCTGTAGATGTTACTTTTCACCATGGATATGCAACTTTGTGCAGAAAGTCCATAGGTAGGTGTTACTTTTCTCCATGGATATGCACTTGTGCAGAAAGTCCATAGGTAGGTGTTACTTTTCTCCATGGATATGCACTTTGTGCAGAAAGTCCATAGGTAGGTGTTACTTTTCTCCATGGATATGCACTTTGTGCAGAAAGTCCATAGGTAGGTGTTACTTTCTTGGCTCGATGGCCTTTGTTCTTGCGCTTTCTTTGAATACTTCAGGGGGTGATCAGTCCCTGGTAAAAAGTACCTGCACTTTCTTTAAAAACTTTGTTAGCTCTAGAGTAGAATATGTTGCACATGATAAATAGTTTAAGACATCAAATCAGTTTGTAATTGAGCATAAATCAAGGTCAAGCTCAATAGACTTATGTAAATAGATAAGTCTGGTAATCAATACCCTTTCAGATGGTATGCAATGGTGGGGATATCAAACATATTTAGAATCATGCATTTAGTTAATGCTGAATAATGCATTCTATAATCAAAAGCATCAAGAACTTGACTCAAGGTGGTTTTACGAGTCTTAAACATTCTCATCATGCCTGTTTGCCAGCTGACAACATAGGCAATATATTGCCTAAATACTGTCTGTACAGCAGCGATATTCGAGACATAGTACCCGGGAAGAGCAAGACAAGTGGGTGAGTTATGAACACTATTTCCAAGAAGCATGACAGGAGTAGGCAAGGCATTTTGTTTCCATATGTAGGATTTTTTCAGCAATATCGTGGAGCAATAAAACAGAATAATGTATGAGCGTTTTGAGAGAATGGTCGCTTTCAAGCAGGTCTTGCCATGTTCAAGAGGTGGTACAAAATCAATCAAACTGAAGCAGATCTGATCACTATTTATGGCTATAGTTGAAAGAACGCTGGGGCTGGTGCTATTAACAGTTTCTATCATATGTCTCCTTGTATCAGTTTTTCATCATGGCAACAACAGTAATGGGAAAGGGTTTGAAGTGAGATTTCAAACCAAGCTAACTCCATTCTTTTACTAGGTAAGTTCAGAGCAGAATACATAAATTTAATAAGCAAGAAACCGTAGTTCACAATTCAGATTTTTACCATGGTTGACAGATGTAGCAGAAAATCAGGTGCTTCTAAATATGGATTTCAGAGTTATTACCTCCTTTTGAGGGGGGTGATACTTTGGATGGTAGAATTACCTCACCCTATCCGAGTTTGACTAACCATTCTGGCGTAACCGTTGGACCATAGTTTCAAGTTTGCCGCCGGTTTCAACTAGTTCTGGAAGATCTTTCCCTTTTTGATGTTTAGCTTCAGATTGACACTGCTGATTCTCCTTCTATATTTGAACGAATGGTTTGCTCCTGTGTTTCCTGAGTAGTCTGCAGAACCATCAGTATTCTTAAACACCTCGGCAGTATTTTAGGCAGCGGTTCAAACTGTCCCTGCTAAGATCTGCAAACAGAGGCCTGAACCAAGATAATCAAAGCAAGTTATAGAGGAGTTTTGAACTATAAAAATTGGGGAACATCAGCAATTAATTTATGCTTCAGTGTGATATCGCTTTCTCAGCCTGGATTAGATCTTATCAAAACCAAACATAACCAGCTTTCTGTTGCGAAGTGTATAATATATATATTATTATATATCTGGTATACTACTTGGCGAAAACAAAATAAAGGAAGCATGTAACACCCAACACACAACAGCATACTTAACATTAAACTGCAGCGGAAAATACACATCATCACATAACTTATCTCATCGGTGTTACACGCCGTTAACCACCCACGTGGCTAACAAGGCTAACATTTACACAACTGTATCGGTCTGATGGACTAGATCCCCGAGCAACTATACAATACTGTCTCCTTTATTACTACCAACATTCTTTATACAAATACCTTCCAACTGTACCGAGTATTTACAACTAATGCCGAGAACAATTTCGGTCTTACTACACCTACAGGTTACAAGTGATTACATCGATTACCCGTACGCAACAACTACCCCGTCCTACTCTCGAACGGCTCCAGCTCCTTGTACCTGAAATAGAAAAGGAAAGAAAGGGTGGCCCCCTAGGGGCTCAGCACCTTTGCTGGTATGGTAATCCCGCAGCCCACATGCTACCGGGCCACGCACAACTATTTGTCGTCTTAGCATGCAGTTAATTACATTTAAATCAAGCATGTGAAACATAAACTCACGACACAATACATTTCACCCCAATGGGCTTAACAAACAAAATAACTCATCATACTTAACCAATCACTCTTTGAGTTCTTCCACCCTATAGTAATCCTCCTCTAACGGAGCTATTTCCTCAATAGACGACACTTACCCACTATCGGGTTTCCACAAACGTCTCTTTTACATACTAGAATCATATCCATGATCCTCATATTTCACTTCTAAGCGACATATAACATCACATCACAACAACTTTGCAACATACAAATAACACATACATAACGGGTACGGATCTCTTAGGAACCGGCCCAAACATAGTTAATACACTGGTGAGACTAGGGAAAGATATCACCCCATGTTAAGCTCGTTATAACAAAACTCATTACCCCCGCCTAATAGTCGGACGAGTAACTTACCTAAAGATGGATCGGATTTAGTGACCCGAACACACCACACAAACACATGTTCCCCCTAAACCGATCGTAAGTCAGAATAGCTAAGCTTTGGGATAAGCTAATGGGAGATCATAACCCGTGAGGGAAACAACCATAACAGAGAGAAGGGTAAAGCTAAAAAGGATACCCACTCCCAAACAACGCGCGACGGCCAAACCGGATTCCTCACTACTGTTAGTACATACTTACTTTAGAATATTAGTTAGAACCCAACTATGGAGTCTATCATTTCTACACACCATACAGTATTACAACTGGGTTAAACACACAAGGGAGATCCCTACACTCACATACACATACCACACATTTAACTCACGCATAGCCGTGGTTAGAACGCCCCATGGTTCGGGTCGTTTAATCCGAATACCAAACTCCCATGTGATCCTAGACTCAGTTAGTTAAGGTTTAACACTTTCGAGGTTAAATGGTATCGGGAACTAAACACGCCACATATATGAATTACTGTAAACTCATTACATGTTTTATCTTACAGCGTGGCAAACATACAGAAAAACACATTGGCATACAAGCCGGTGTAATCCGGTAGGACACAGGTTGCAAGAAAACCATACCTGTCACCAACGTCCACTCTAATGTGTCGTCTCAAGTTCCTTGAACAGTTCTCGAACAACTGGCAACATTACATTTACTTTTATCAACATCGGGGTAACATGTTTGTTTAAAGTCTAACGCTCATAACTTACCCTCGTTAACTAGTTAAACAACTTGACATTTTAACTTGTTTTACTTCCACATTTTATTACAACTTTCCACCCACTTGGTTGTCTTTATATCACATCTAACATGTCCTTAACATCCTTACAACATCATTACTTATCAATCCCCATCTTTACACATCATTTTTATACCTTAAACAACATCTTTAGAGTGGTCCGGGACTTGGTCCTTACCTTAAGTCCCGGATCAACACTTACACAAACTCACGGTATGTTTTGATAGGGTGGTCCGGGACCTTGTACTCACCCTAAGTCCCGGACCAAGACAGTCTTGTACTCTCGGCTACATTTAACAGGGTGGTCCGGGACTTCATACAGGTCCTAAGTCCCGGACCAGTCTAGGCAAAAACTCTCGGGTGATTTAAGGAGGGTGGTCCGGGTCCTTGTACAAAACCCAAGTCCCGGACCAAGACTATGTAAAACTCACAGGGATAAATAAGGGGGTTGGTCCGGGTCCTTGTACAAGACCCAAGTCCCGGACCTAAAACTATGTATAACTCTCGGCACTTTGTGATATATGGTCCGGGATGTTATCCAAATCCCAAGTCCCGGACCGAAGCTACAGAATTGACGTACTTGCATTTTTCAAGTCCTGCTGCGTAAGTTCTTTACACCCATCATATGTATAAACTTCCCAGTACACTCTTATACTCAAAACTTCACCAAATATACACCACATAACAACATAGTGCACAATTTAAATTGCATAGCACTTAGGCTCTTAGAATGCATAAATCTTAAACACTGAATTTCCACAATATATTTGCCTTTGACCTGCAAATGCACACAACAATACGTATGTCCTTTACTAGTCTCTTTGGGAACAATTTTTAAGTCATTTACCATTGGCTCTTTAGGTAGTTTCAGTAGACAACGTAAGTTCATTTTCCAAAGGAATTATAAGCTATTTTTGATTAGCATAATTACCTCCTTTCCTCACAAGTTCTTTCTTGTTTCATAAATCTTAGACCTTGGAGAGAGTTTGGATACTTGTCAAGAGAGGACTCCACCCAGTCCTTGAAAGGTTGGAATGAAGCTAGAACAAGGCAACGTAAGACACCATTTAAGGCAAATTTTCGAACAACATAAACATGGAGGAAACATCATTTTTCTTTGAGTTTCCTTACCTTGAAGCAAAGGAGCACAATAATATATGGAAAGATGAACTCAAGCTCCTTCCATGGAGATTCCTCTTGGCACCAAAATGGAGCTCTTGAAGATTTGAAAGGACTAGGTCGAAGAGCTTGACGAGACTAAGAGATCGGTGGTCTTAGTTTTTAATTTGGACAAGTGAGCTAGAAGTTACAAGGATTTGAAGATGGCATATGGTGCTGGTGCTGTATTATCGTGAAAGAGAGCAAGGAAGAGGATAGTCTACGTGAGACAGCAAGGAGGAAATGAAGAGGATTCACTGATTGCAAATGCTTTTGAAGATAATTGTTACGTAAAGCAAATAGTGCTTTATAAAGTAGTATAGTATTTTATTTATGTCTTCCTTCCTTCACTATTTGATTGCAGGTGGTGGTGACTCACCTTACAAAAACCGGCCCCCATATATTACTTAGGGGTGTTTTGGTCTTTGTTAACATTTAATTACTTAATAAACATATGTTACAAACTAGCTTATAAAAGTCACTATTCATACAAACAAGGCACATAACTGTGAATTTTTGGTTTCCCATTGATTTAAACTTCCAAATGTGATACTAAGTAGTACACATATTAATTAAAGAGTAATGATGGACATTTAGCCATTCAAAACCCATTTACAAGACAATTTTTTCAAAAATGTGCTTTAAGACTCCTTAAAGCACATTTTGTGTTTTAACTTGTTTCCAAGCTCGGTTTTCTTTGATAATTGATTTAATAGGCTCATTAATATTAAGTAAGGTCTTGGTAAGTTCATCAAGCCTTAATCAAAATTATCCCAAGCTTAGAGCATACTTTGTCCTTATTGCCTTTTAGGCAATTAATTGTATTTACTATTTATTAAATTGTTTACTAATGTTTCGGACTCTTTTTAGTCTTAATAATTTATTATTTAATGTTTAAACAACTTATTAAGGTTTGGGGTATTTCAATCTACCCCCCTTAAAAGAACTTCGTCCCCGAAGTTCACACTTCCCACATATCATTGGGTTAGAATACGGGAATTACTTGTATAATAAAACACTTCCATAACCAAACATACTTTACATCACAGTCCCGGACTTACGGTCCGAGTAACATATCCACATCCATACATAACATAACATACTTACATAGTAACCTCGGACTTAATGGTCCGGGTACCTTAACAACATTTGCACATACATAACAACCCTTAGACTCTCTCGTCTGGGCAACATAACAACATTTAGACCCATAGGTCCTGATAACATAACATCCTTTAGACACATAGGTCTAGGTAACACAACATCATTTAGACTCATAGGTCTTGATACATAACACTTCGGACTTAACCACGTTAGGACTCAAGGTCCAATTAAATTTTTTTTTCCTTACACATTCCACACAACACGTTTAGCACGTATAGCAACTAAAAATTTCTTTTGTACACTGTGCTCCCGCAGAACCCGGTCGCGATGGACACATATTGTCCCCGTTCCTTTGGGAGATCAAAACAATCACTTAAATTTAAAATTTCTTATGAGGTTAAGTAAGAGAACTTAGCTATGTAAGGTATCTATCGACGTTTTATAAATACCGGTTCAAAACCCTTTTGAAAACACATACAACTCCAAGTCCAACTTATGCTCTTTATTCCCTTTTTCCAGCGTGGTTATTTGTGACCACTTGTAGGGAGCTTCAAGAATCATCCAACCCTGATGTGATCAGCATCAATGTTGAACTATCCTTCCACCCCAATTTGTGTTCGGCTTCCCTTGATCGCATGCAAATCAAGTTCCACCTCCCACTTCATTTTCAAACATCAACTAATACACTCATTTGCCATTTTCTATCTTTTAGTTTTTCTAGTCATAGTCACTACATCTCCAAGGATAGAACTCTGTCTATCAGTCATCTCCATTCACTTTAATCCAGTTACCTAGGGAATCCTATTCTCACTAGGTTCTATGTCGGTTTCATACCCTTTCATAGATCACTATATTGTACATATACATATATTTTATCAAAATACAACACACAGTTTAACATTTAGTATCATATGAACATATACTGTCGGGGTTTTAGTTCCCCGGGAGTTTCTTTACTCCCACACTTGTACCCTCACACACAACTGTTGCCAAAATGAACACATTCATCACAATGGTATTCGCATCTTCTGTGCGTAATTACCACAATTAAACCATGAATGATGTATGTTTATGTAACACACACACCACTCATCAAAACAAATTATTTTGTGCTATGCACACCATAGTTCACGTTCACTTGTACGGTAATAGACACTAAGTGGTTTTGCGCTCTACCCCCCTTAAAAGGGATTACGCCCACGTAATCAATCACTTACTCACTGTGTTAACATTCCCGTCGTGAAGTGTTTAATCCCCACGCGGTTTATTACAATGTTTCTGGTTTGAGGATCTTAGCCATATTGGCGGTTTAGTCCCTAACCAAGAATTCTCTTTAGAGTTTATTTAATTCATAACCAGTTTCGATTCTGGCCTGTGAAACTTCTAGGCGTTACTAATTAGCCATTCACTCATATTCACAACGCACATCCAACACTTGGATCGCTGGCTCACTAGTTTCTGCTATGCGATTCCTGATATTTAGAACTTAGTTGTTCATACATTATTCCTACTGTATTGTACATTCCTATTATCACCCTTATCTAGGTAATAACGGTTTCTCAACCGACGCGTGGTATTTCTTACCACGCGCGAACTCGGTGAGTTTCAACTTTCTATGCATCTCCATGATGACTTATTGTATTCCACCATATTTGCCTGATTTCTTCCGACTCACTATCGGTTGAATTTGAACTACTACCTAATGTGTAGTATACTTTCAGTCATTTCCAACAACTGTGGTATATTCCATACCAATATTTAACATACTGTGTAACTATAGTCACTTATTGTGAATCAAGTATCCTTCATTGATACGACCTTGCATTTCCTATGCTTCGGTCTTATCGTGTTATAATTCTCTTTATACTTCTACCACAATTGACATTTCCCGAATTTCTAACTATCCCCCTCGATCATTATTGCACAAGAGCAATACCAAAACACTCAGTCATACAGAGTGCAGAGGTGTAAACTCTTGACAGTAAATCTCTTATGCGTTTGCAAGGGATTCACACTGTATACCTTACCACATAGTATCAAGTACTGGCTTGTGCCCAGTCTGTATGTCATCACTTATCTTACATGTTCATTGTGTCTAATTCATAACTGTGCTTGTTGGCCATTTTATTATTTAATAATACTCATGCAACGGTCGCTTACTGCGCACGTGCGGTTACTCATTGTATAATATCAACTCGCACTGCATCTGCTTATATTAGCTTCCGCCATTACACTGTGTTTCGCCATTTATTTGGCTGATTACTGAATACTCTTCTTCGGCTTTATGCTCCTTGAGCGTTGTCATTACACTTTAGCATCACACACCTCTGGTGGTTGCTATTAGACTTATTACCCTTCGGTCTCCACAACTGGTACGAACACTCCTTTTCGTACTTTTCCTACTCACATCATTCCTGGGTAATAACGATATGGTCAACCCTTAACATATTCTCTAGACATATTCCTACTCATTACTACCGTTCTGGCGGTTTCACAATACTAAGAGGTATCCCCACTCTTTAGATAGTGGTTCGTTATCCGCTTTTATTACTTATATACCATAAACTTTCGTAGTCGACAAAATTCACTTATGACATTTTACTTGTGGCTTATAAGCCCTATTGCCTCGAGCTCTGCTCATTAGGCTGTTCACATTCATTTACTTCTTCGAACAATATTACACGGTTTCAGGTTGTATTGGGCTCCATGACAAGGTCGTTATTCCTTTCATGGGATGTCCCTTCAAGGATGTCAGACTTCCTCCTGACGCCTTAAGTTAAACTGGGTGGTAGTTTCAACCCCGCGTTTCTGTCACGTTATTCCGTTCAACACTGTTGATCCAAACACCCCTTTAAGGACAGCTCCTGGGTGTTACTAGGTTATGCCATTACATCTGGCTTTCCATTATGAGTACATTCAATTAACTGCTTTCCTTGCGTTCTTGACTGGGTAAAATATTCCCTTTAGTGAGATTGATATCTCTAGTGATCATCTCGGGAGTCTCATCCCGATCATTGCGCATTAACATATCCATAATAGGCATCTGCCTCACCATCTTAGGGGCTACTCTCCAGCTATTACATTCATCCCTCAGGATTCTTAAGACATATTCCATGTTCTTATTTATCAACTAGTGCACTTCGCACTTGTTCACCTTTAGACATTTCCTTAAAATAAATTCACTGATTCTTGTAGTCTTATTGACCTTACTGGTTTCTTTACTTCTACCATTCTTGGTAATTTTTACTTTGTCTGACTTTTACTTCGGACCGTAGTATGGAGTCGACTACTTCCCGTGTTTCAGACTCCACTCGTATACATATGTGGGGTATCCTGTTGATACATTGCTACTTACCCGGTTAACCTATAAGAAGGTCTGCCAGGCCCACAAGCTCCTATCGGAGTGCGGTCGTCCCACAATTCAGTTGGTACACTCGTAGTGTCCGTCACGCGCCTAGGTGAAGTATTCTGTTGTCAACTCCCTTATATTATCCTGTGATAATATGCATTCCGTGCTTCCCGATCTTAATCAAGGGAAGGTTTATCCACTATTGTATTTTTTTTATGGTCTCCATCCATTCCCTCGGGTTGCTACCCTTGGGTTTACCGGTTTCCATCCGGTTATTTAAAGTCACTGGGTATAACTTACCTACCATGTGGCACTGAGGCCGGTGTAGGTCTCCTGGTCTGGTTTCAAGGAAGGTTGGAAATAAATGGGTTTGAAAGAAAATTTGGTTTGGAAAAAGGTTTTGAAGATGAATTTAAGTCTAAAAGATTAATTCTCGTGGCTTCACAACTTTTCCTTGCTTTAAAGTCTAGCTTCTTGCTGACTGGTGTACTTCCAATTGTAGAGGTCGGGCTGCTAAGCCCTTCCACAACTATGCTGATCTCACTTAACTTCACGGTACTTTACTAAGTACCTGTAGTTGTTTTAAGTTTCCCGTACAGCCTTGTTATAGCGGCACTTGCCATGGCAAGTGCGCCATGCTAACTGGCTACTGGTCCAATAAACATTGGTTGCGGTATTGTTTCCGCTTACTCTGACATTAGTGGCCTTGCTGGCCCTTACTTGATCTCGCAGTCTTAACAATAAATCCTCTGGGTTTTTCTCACTATTTTCACATGGTGACCATTAACTAGGGTGTTTCCCCTTCTGGGAGACCCCTTTTACTTAGTATTACATCCTCCTCATACTACGTTGTAGTTCCTTATTCGGTCGGTATACCATTGGTGTATTAGTTAACATTGTAGTCCCGTGGACACTTGTCTCGGGTTTCATTACCTCACTTCTTGCCTGTTGCACGCTTGGTGCGTTGCAAGCTGGTTTTTCTCTCGACTGCTCGGCATGTCGATCCAGGTTGCTGGAAATTCTATTCTCTTATGCGCAAGATTCTTCACTTTTCGCTATCTTATGCGGCAGACATTGTTAAAATGGGAACCGTCTTCGGGATTCACACCTTTCGGAATCTACCGTATGACAGGCTCTCCGTACTTATAAGGACATTTAAATGCAGCCAGGTCGGGTATTCCCGAGTAGAGGGGGCTTCCATCTCTCTGGCGTTCTTTCCCAGTTATAATCAGGGATTGTGGAGGGTGGGATGTATATGGTAGGTTTCCAATATTCACTGGTCCTCCTAACTAGCGTATCTCTCACGCTATCACTCATCCCCTAACCCACATATACTGAAATCCTAACTCGGTACTTCCTAAGCTCGGTAATTCAGTCATCAGAGCGACACTTCGCTCTGATACCACTTTTTGTAACACCCCAACACACAACAACATACTTAACATTAAACTGCAGCGGAAAATACACATCATCACATAACTTAACTCATCGGTGTTACACGCCGTTAACCACCCACGTGGCTAACAAGGCTAACATTTACACAACTGTATCGGTCTGATGGACTAGATCCCCGAGCAACTATACATACCGTCTCCTTTATTACTACCAACATTCATTATACAAATACCTTCCAACTGTACCGAGTATTTACAACTAATGCCGAGAACAATTTCGGTCTTACTACACCTACAGGTTACAAGTGATTACATCAATTACCCGTACGCAACAACTACCCCGTCCTACTCTCGAACGGCTCCAGCTCCTTGTACCTGAAATAGAAAAGGAAAGAAAGGGTGGCCCCCCAGGGGCTCAGCACCTTTGCTGGTATGGTAATCCCGCAGCCCACATGCTACCGGGCCACGCACAACTATTTGTCGTCTTAGCATGCAGTTGATTACATTTAAATCAAGCATGTGAAACATAAACTCACGACACAATACATTTCACCCCAATGGGCTTAACAAAAATAACTCATCCATACTTAACCAATCACTCTTTGAGTTCTTCCACCCTATAGTATTTCTCCTCTAACGGAGCTATTTCCTCAATAGACGACACTTACCCACTATCGGGTTTCCACAAACGTCTCTTTTACATACTAGGAATCATATCCATGATCCTCATATTTCACTTCTAAGCGACATATAACATCACATCACAATAACTTTGCAACATACAAATAACACATACATAACGGGTACGGATCTCTTAGGAACCGGCCCAAACATAGTTAATACACTGGTGAGCCTAGGGAATGATATCACCCCATGTTAAGCTCGTTATAACAAAATCATTACCGCCCTAATAGTCGGACGAGTAACTTACCTAAAGATGGATCGGATTTAGTGACCCGAACACACCACACAAACACATGTTCCCCCTAAACCGATCGTAAGTCAGAATAGCTAAGCTTTGGGATAAGCTAATGGGAGATCATAACCCGTGAGGGAAACAACCATAACAGAGAGAAGGGTAAAGCTAAAAAGGATACCCACTCCCAAACAACGCGCGACCGGCCAAACCGGATTCCTCACTACTGTTAGTACATACTTACTTTAGATATTTGAACCCACTACGGAGTCTATCGTACTACACACCATACAGTATTGGGTTAAACACAAGGGAGATCCCTACATTCACATACACATACCACACATTTAACTCACGCATAGCCGTGGTTAGAACGCCCCATGGTTCGGGTCGTTTAATCCGAATACCAAACTCTCCTGTGATCCTAGACTCAGTTAGCTAAGGTTTAACACTTTCGAGGTTAAATAGTATCGGGAACTAAACACGCCACATATATGAATTACTGTAAACTCATTACATGTTTTATCTTACAACGTGGCAAACATACAGAAAAACACATTGGCATACAAGCCGGTGTAATCCGGTAGGACACAGGTTGCAAGAAAACCATACCTGTCACCAACGTCCACTCTAATGTGTCGTCTTAAGTTCCTTGAACAGTTCTCGAACAACTGGCAACATTACATTTACTTTTATCAACATCGGGTAACATGTTTGTTTAAAGTCTAACGCTCATAACTTACCCTCGTTAACTAGTTAAACAACTTGACATTTTTAACTTGTTTTACTTTCACATTTTATTACAACTTTCCACCCACTTGGTTGTCTTTATATCACATCTAACATGTCCTTAACATCCTTACAACATCATTACTTATCAATCCCCATCTTTACACATCATTTTTATACCTTAAACAACATCTTTAGAGTGGTCCGGGACTTGGTCCTTACCTTAAGTCCCGGATCAACACTTACACAAACTCACGGTATGTTTTGATAGGGTGGTCCGGGACCTTGTACTCACCCTAAGTCCCGGACCAAGACAGTCTTGTACTCTCGGCTACATTTAACAGGGTGGTCCGGGACTTCATACAGGTCCTAAGTCCCGGACCAGTCTAGGCAAAAACTCTCGGGTGATTTAAGGAGGGTGGTCCGGGTCCTTGTACAAAACCCAAGTCCCGGACCAAGACTATGTAAAACTCACGGGGATAAATAAGGGGGTTGGTCCGGGTCCTTGTACAAGACCCAAGTCCCGGACCTAAAACTATGTATAACTCTCGACACTTTGTGATATATGGTCCGGGATGTTATCCAAATCCCAAGTCCCGGACCGAAGCTACAGAATTGACGTACTTGCATTTTTCAAGTCCTGCTGCGTAAGTTCTTTACACCCATCATATGTATAAACTTCCCAGTACACTCTTATACTCAAAACTTCACCAAATATACACCACATAACAACATAGTGCACAATTTAAATTGCATAGCACTTAGGCTCTTAGAATGCATAAATCTTAAACACTGAATTTCCACAATATATTTGCCTTTGACCTGCAAATGCACACAACAATACGTATGTCCTTTACTAGTCTCTTTGGGAACAATTTTCTAAGTCATTTACCATTGGCTCTTTAGGTAGTTTCAGTAGACAACGTAAGTTCATTTTCCAAAGGAATTATAAGCTATTTTTGATTAGCATAATTACCTCCTTTCCTCACAAGTTCTTTCTTGTTTCAGAAATCTTAGATCTTGGAGAGAGTTTGGAAACGCGTCGAGAGAGAGACTCCACCCAGTCCTTGAAAGGTTGGAATGAAGCTAGAACAAGGCAACGTAAGAACACCATTTAAGGCAAATTTTCGAACAACATAGAACATGGAGGAAACATCATTTTTCTTTGAGTTTCCTTACCTTGAAGCAAAGGAGCACAATAATATATGGAAAGATAAACTCAAGCTCCTTCCATGGAGATTCCTCTTGGCACCAAAATGGAGCTCTTGAAGATTTGAAAGGACTAGGTCGAAGAGCTTGACGAGACTAAGAGATCGGTGGTCTTAGTTTTTAATTTTGACAAGTGAGCTAGAAGTTACAAGGATTTGAAGATGGCATATGGTGCTGGTGCTGTATTATCGTGAAAGAGAGCAAGGAAGAGGATAGTCTACGTGAGACAGCAAGGAGGAAATGAAGAGGATTCACTGATTGCAAATGCTTTTGAAGATAATTGTTACGTAAAGCAAATAGTGCTTTATAAAGTAGTATAGTATTTTATTTATGTCTTCCTTCATTTGATTGCAGGTGGTGGTGACTCACCTTACAAAAACCGGCCCCCATATATTACTTAGGGGTGTTTTGGTCTTTGTTAACACATTTAATTACTTAATATAACATATGTTACAAACTAGCTTATAAAAGTCACTATTCATACAAACAAGGCACATAACTGTGAAATTTTTGGTTTCCCATTGATTTAAACTTCCAAATGTGATACTAAGTAGTACACATATTAATTAAAGAGTAATGATGGACATTTAGCCATTCAAAACCCATTTACAAGACAATTTTTTCAAAAATGTGCTTTAAGACTCCTTAAAGCACATTTTGTGTTTAACTTGTTTCCAAGCTCGGTTTCTTTGATAATTGATTTAATAGGCTCATTAATATATAAGTAAGGTCTTGGTAAGTTCATCAAGCCTTAATCAAAATTATCCCAAGCTTAGAGCATACTTTGTCCTTATTGCCTTTTAGGCAATTAATTGTATTTACTATTTATTAAATTGTTTACTAATGTTTCGGAGACTCTTTTTAGTCTTAATAATTTATTATTTAATGTTTAAACAACTTATTAAGGTTTG
The DNA here is from genome assembly GCA_023374045.1 of Limonium bicolor. NCBI lineage: Eukaryota > Viridiplantae > Streptophyta > Magnoliopsida > Caryophyllales > Plumbaginaceae > Limonium > Limonium bicolor. The sequence goes on from CM041776.1 coordinate 378,330,872, forward strand.
GGGTATTTCAAAGCACGTGCTATAGTAGAGGCATTTGTCGTCAATAAAAACTGTTAAATACGAACGTGTCGTGGTTGCTACTTCAAACAGTAATAGATGCTAGGTTTAGCTTTATCCTATTTATTTAATCTACTTATTATAAAGAATCAGCTTAAGGGCCATAGTAGAGGTAAAGCAACATATCCAGGAAGATGATGATTTGTTGACTGCATTCTAACAACGCAGCTGCAATAATGTTTAGGATTCAGTACTAAAACATTGCACCGACAGAGAGTAGATTAAAGCGGAAGTAGGTCATGCATTTTGACAAGAAAAAATTACTATGGCAGATTTTGACTGGAGTAATCATGATAGTTTCTAATCAAGACCTATTCAAGATCAAGTTATGTGCATCTGAAAGCAAGTAGTTCATAAGACATCCTACTATAATGAAGATTGTGAAGTAATATTAAAGGATGTATAATGCGCCCATTCAATGCATGATCTCAGAAAAGAAAAATTGCATCATGATACTTCAAATCAGCTCTCAGTCTTATATAAATCGATACCAAGTTAGGCATATATGACCAGAGAAGAAGCGCTTGTCTAAAAAACTATCAAGATATCTTCATGTAACAGCTGTAACTTCAGAGTACTGCAATAGTGACATAACTGCAGTGGAGCGCGCAAGAGCATATGAGTAGTGCTGTAAAGGAAATGGGTTGTCAATTTATACCGAGCTCACCGGCCCCATACCTTGCCATGTAACCTACCGAATCAAGATGAGGTTGTATGGTTTGTAGTGAATATTTCAGTGCTTTTAGTAGTAATGGCAGTACCCGCGGACTGAACATGACGGCTTGTGTCCTGGCTGGAACCACGATGCCATGTGAACATTCGTCATGTAGCAGCTTCATGTATAATGGCCAAGCAGCATATTTGAAGACTATAAACTACTGAGAAGGCTTGTTATCTTATTTGGTACGAAACCAAAATGAAATGGAGAATTTCTACTCATGTTCATATGTCTTTCTAAGTAGAAACGTAAGATGTGACCCCACCCATAAAACCACTTATATAGAACTTCATCGAAGCCGCTGTTAAAAGCAGTCCAAACTCATGATAGAAAATCTGTAGGAAGAAGCTTCCTTAATAGCAGCAAAAGCAAAGGGAAGCTAACATAATTTTAGAAGGTAAAAAACCAGTTTGATGCAGTACGAGCTCTATTTCAGAGTACTGCAGTATAAACAAAGGTGCAGCAACAATCATGGGTAGAATATGAAGCTTGTGAAGCTTCAGATCACAGCAGTTCCAATTTCAGAAAAGAAACAGAAACAGAGCAAATTTATGGTGCCTCAAAACATTCATTCAAAAATCGAGGCTAGGATATGCATATTTAAATCAGAATACAGCAAGAAGGAGTGTTGTATATAAATTGTCAAAACCTTATCATGCAGCAGCGGGTTGATGTTTTGCCCAAAAGATGGATGCTTGCAATCAGATGGAGTACTCATAACATGTTATCTTATTATTGCCGAGAGCATTATGGGACATAAGTCTAAGTAGCTCTATAACAGCAGCGAATACAAATGAGGCATGGATATTACTTTGTAATGCTAATATCTTATAAAGATTGGACAAAATTCAGTACTGACAATATCGCTAAACAGCAGGAGCAGAATGTATGTATGTAGTAGCTATCTTCAAGGCTTTCCGAAGTTGTCAAAATAAAGATATACGCTTGCAAAAAATGACAATTTTAAAGTAAGGACTTAGAGCAGTTTATCAAGCTGTATATACATGAAAACTCTTGCCTTTCAGCAGAAAACACCTCTCTTGAAAAAAGGTGCAATAGCAGATAATAATTCGTTCTTATGATAGTTTATAGGAAACACACTTTAATAGCATAAAACTCAGGTCAAGACTGACCATAAACAACAGATCGATTCAATTTGGTTAACTCATTAGATTATGCTCTTTTAAACAGCTGAATGTGATAGAAAAGGACGCTTAAGACCGCTGGAACAGGTTGGACCAAAAACACTAGGGACATCATACCAGCAATTTTTATCAGCAGCGGCCAGGTATAATTTTTCATGAACGAAGAAGAAAACTGAAGCACAGCACTCGCTAACAATAGTTGCTTGCACAAAATCTGAATCAAGGATGTATAACGCAGCAGAAATCATCCAAGAATGTGAAATGTTGAAGCAGAAAGAGTGTGAAATTGCTCACAACAGCAGGCTACATAGCTCATTTTAGAAAGAGTGCATGCTTAGAACTTGAAAATTGCTACAACAGGTAAGTACAATTTAGGATGGAGCTCGAACGATTTATGCAGATCAAAATAGAAGCAGAAGTTGGAGTAAAGATGGTGCAGCTATTATATGAAAAGAGAAACTTGTTGAGAAAGGTATTATCAACAGTACCGAAAGCAGAGGTGGAGCAATGTATTTTACAAGTCTCTGAAGTGTAGTAAGATCATTATATAAAGAGGAAGAAAGAGTAGCCCAGAGACCAAATACTTTAAATATTTTGCAAAGAAGCATGCTACCAGCTCCCTTCTAAATCATAATCCTTGAGAAAGGTAAGAGTGAATGTTATGCTTTTGATAAGACTGACCATAATATTGCTTATACATGGGAGACACAAACAACATCACAATTGTGCAGAAGTCTGATCACATACATAGATTATTTGCAGCAGTGAAACATATCAATCAATTAGTTTGTAGCAAAGAAAGAGAAAATATTTCCAGACCAAGAAATTGACCATAGTCAGGGGGCCTATCTCAAGGCGGTCCTTATAACTCCTTTTGGTATGTTCTTTTTTGAACATTGATTATATGGTGCCTCAAAACAGGCTCATATAGCAGGAGTAATGAAACTACCAAGTATTGACTTATTGCTGGTTAGCAAGTATATAATAACGATGTTCAAAGTGAAGTATTTGATTGCAGTAATCTAAGCGAAGAAATGAATATTACTTAACTATCAGATAGCTAGCAATTTGTACTAAAGAAGCGGCGAAAACTGTAGCATATATAGCTTTGTATTGCTTTGGCTTTACCGCCAAATCCTTAAAAATAGATGTAAAGAGATATTCATGCCTGGTGTAAAAAGATTTGATTAGTCCGGGAAAACTGAAGCAGATGAATGCAAAACAACCCAGAACCAAATCGTAGCACAACTGATTAATAATGTGGCACAAATGTGTCTAAAGCATCAAATATAGATGAAGTAGAAGCATCATTTTGTAGTGGTCTAATTTAAGCAAAATACCAGTTAAAATTTGAAATTGATTATAAAATTAGAAATAGAATTGCATATCTCGGGGGTAAAAAACTTGCTAGGTTAATTTTAGCAAAGTAGTACTAATAAGTTTTAGACAAAAGACTGCTGGAGATTTAGCATTTATTAGAGAAATAAACAGAGGTAACAAAAGAGTCTGAACTCTTGCTATCAGCAAAGCTTGGGTGTTAATCAAGAAACAGCTAGAGTAACAAAACAGATTGAAGTCGAGTACCTACTTGAAATCCAGAAGAAGCAGAAAAACTGAAGTTTAACTTAAACGTTTATTCAGGAAGCTTTATTATCTTAAAAAAAATGTAGATGCTTTAGAATTTGGCAGGGATAGATCCAAACAACAGCATCAGCATGGAATTTTGGCCACGATTTTGAGGAAGGATTTTATGAAGTCTATAATTCAGATCATTGATATAGAAAGTACAGTAGCAATTTCTCCTATTCCGATCTTAAAGAAACAATTTCCTTTCAAAATGCAACGCAAGAGACATTACACAATAGGTGAAATTTTGAGCACTATTCAGCATACTGATGATATAAGCACTATTCAGCATACATCTGAAAATTTGAATCAGCTATAACAGGTTTTATTTACTGCTGCAAAATCAGAAGCATTTAAATTATGCTATAATATAGGCCTGCGCTTTTAACCAAACCACATAACCAACACCTTAAAACAGGAGCAAAGTATCCAAAGAAAACCTTCAGGCCATGAGTGCCATATCAGTATAAAGACTGGTTTGATTTCAAATTTTCACGGGTGGAGCTCATAAACACTGCTGAACACATATTTGGAAAACTGCGCCAGGAAATGTATATTATCTAACCATAGCAGAAAAAATCTAAGCCAGCGAATATGTTTCTTTCAGCATCCAAGACTAGCAGTACATGAGGTTTTTTAAGCAGTGGATTGAAACTATAAAGTATCTATGGAACACAGAATGTTCACCATTAGTGCCATCAAATAAAATAGAATAGTTGCGTCACTGGCATCAAGAATGAAAGGTAAAACTATTTTTCAAATCGTATAAAGATTTAGTCTGCTGATTCTATTTTTGGAAACAGAGGTCAGAGTGAAGTTGATGAACTTATCTTTGGTTTCGGACGCTTCGCTTCTTCTTTTGGTTTTGTCGCCGTTGTCGTCTGGTCACAATTTCTTTTTTAAGGGATTTGCATCTTGGAGAACTTATGTTTTGAGTATGAATTTTGAGATCTCAGGTTGGTCTTGACTGAAAACGTCGTTGGTTTTGAATCGAGGGTATCGTCCCGTCTCGTTACTTTGAGTCGTCCGCACCACATCGATTAACTTGCCGGAGTCACAGGGGGTTGAAACATTGGGATGTCGTTGGCCTTGAGTTGAGGATACCGTTCAGTCTCGTACTTGAGGATACGGTCCTGGTGCGGCAAAGGTAGCTTGGTGCGGCAAAGGTGGCTTGGTGCGGTCAGGTCAATCTGTTGCGGCCAAGGGAGTTTGTTGCGGCTAAAGGAGTCTGCTGCGGCCAAAGGGGGCTGTTGCGGCCAAGGGAGTTTGTTGCGGCCAAGGGAATCTGCTGTGGCCAAAGGGGTCCGTTGCAGCCAAGGGAGTTTGTTGCAGCCAAGGGAGTTTGCTGCGGCCAAAGGGGTCCGTTGCGGCCAAGGGAGTTTGTTGCGGCCAATGGAATTTGCTGCGGCCAAAGGGGTCCGTTGCGGCCAAGGGAGTTTGTTGCGGCCAATGGAATCCGTCGTGGTCGAAGAAGTCTTCCGGTCACTAAAAGTTATTGCCCCAGCTTCTTATCTCCGATCTTGATTTTATTTGCAAAATCTGCCTGCTTCCAATCTGTTTTCAGGATTTCTTCCTTTCCCGTCTGACCGGATCAAAAATCTTCAGACATTCTTCTTTTCCTTCATTCTGGCTCTTTCGGTCTCGTTGAGATTTCCCTGCCGTGATATCAAGGATCCTTGTTGCTTTAGTGTGAGATTTGCAATAATTAACAAAATTATAATTGCCGATATGATATTAATGACAAACGAATTCTGATTGTAGTGTGAAATAGTAAATGAAGAGAGTTGAGGATTTTTGTTCTTCTGTTGCGATTCTTCGTCTCTTGTGGACTTTTGCAGATTGAGTAGAGTTGTAGATAAGACTATGAGAATTTCTCCTTCGCTGATTCCCGTCCCGGATTGAGATCTCAATGGCCTCTTGAACCTTCGTGGATTCATCTCCTATGGCTCAGTTAGAGTTTACTGCTTCTCTTCTCAGGATTTCCAATTGTCCGATAATTATCTTAGCAGGCTCAACTACTTTGCTTTTTCATTACGAATTGAATTTTGCTCGAATTCGATGCTGAGATTTGCAGCGCTTGGTCTTTGGACTTTCCGTTTGAACCAGGTTGTAGAGGGATCTTGAAATTCTGACTCCACAGACGGAATTTCTCCTATGAATCCTGTTGAACTTTTCGATATGACTACCGATTTCCGGCCGTATTGATCCATTTTCCACCGCCTCAGCATCAGCCTCCCCGGCCGTAATAATCAAAGCGCAGAGGCAATTTAAGACGAATCATTTGGTCATGCTTGAAGGGCTTCGGGATTTGATCTTTCGCCATATCCTCTATTCGTCGGTTGCCTTATTCTGAGGCTTGCTGGAGGTCGATTTTTGGAATGAATTATAATCCCTGACTTGGATCAGACCAGCTTCGAGGATTCGCTCTTGCCGGAGATTCGCAAGCCTAACTATTTGGCTTGAACTTGTAAGGGTGAACAAAGCTTCCTCGACATACTCATGACTTTCTCTTGATCTTTACTATTCTTTTAACGGAGATTTTGGCCATTACGGCTCCTATCTCACGGAATTTTAAGGTTTCTTGCCTCCGACCAAACGGTTCTTCTTCACTGATGATTGAAGATCTTTAGGCATGGAAAAGCTTGCTATGAGGTGATTCATCGAAGTCACTCATCAATTCTTCGACTGTGTTGGATCCTTCCATTCATCCTTTGATTCTTCCGCGTTTGACTCTTAACGTGGTGCCAAAGCGGATCGGCATCTCCAGCTTGTTCTTCCGATCTTTGATTTTACTCTGAAATCTGTGTTCTTACTCCCTCTTCGATTCGACTTCCGACGATGCTTCCGGCTGGACCGCAGTGAGATCGTGGTTGTTGATCTCAGCCAAAGTGATTACCTCAATCATTGGCAAATTTTCGGACGAAATCGTGGTGAGCTATCCTTAAGATCTTGGCTACGCGAATGAATTTCTCCGACGATCTTTGAAGAATTCCTTCCGCCTTATCTCGCTATCGACCTGGTCATTCTCCTAATTACTTCTATTCTCTTCCAGAGTCGTCACAAAAAGCACGAATTACAGTTCATCGTAACATTTCTTTCGATCTGTGGATGGATCGTGGTTGATGTTCGTTTCCCACAGACGGCGCCAAATGAAAGTACATAATTTAGTTCCTTCCATCTCACAAACGTATAGAACACATTTCTTTATTCCCTTCTTTGATATTACCACTTTTGGGAGCTTTCTAGATGAAAACGTAAAAAATATTCCTCTCCTTTGTGTTACAATGCTAGGGAGCTTTTCTAGTGTTTCTCCCTCTTCTAATCTTGTGTCCCCTTACAAATGAGCCTCCCATCTCTATTTATAGACTTTCGAGAGTGAGATCTATCTCTTAATCCTTGTACATGTGGTATTACTTCATTGGAGCCACCCTTCTAGTTTTGGCACTTCTTTCCTTATAAAGTCTTCCGGCCTCAAAGTGTAGGGTGCGGGATCCGGTCATGGAGTATGGGGCCGGAACATAGGTCCCGGTCATAGAGTGCGGAGCCGGAATACGGGACCCGATTATAGAATACGGGCCGGAATGATGTTTGGTGCCCAAACTGGAGCCCGAACAAGGTCCTGAAGGGGGCGCGGGGTCTGGATCGGGATCTGTGCCCTGGACCGCTTTGACCCTCTTGTCTTCGTCATATTCTTGTCCTTGTCAGTCACACAATGCATGGCTCCTTTCAAAGTTACCGATCAGTATTTGACAAATGTGCTTCTTAAGATCAATGTCAATCTGGGTTGTCTAAATTCTTTGTTGGTCGTTGAGTGTTCTCAGGAATGATAGTGTTGAAATGAAATATCTAACATGTACCAAAGATTGTATATGTTACGAGAAATGAAATATATCAAAATGTAGAAATTCCTAAGAAAGAAAAGTCCCCGAATTCAAATCCTATGAATCGCATAATTGAGAAAAGGAAGCCTGAGCAAATTTATATTTAGGGATGGTGTGAGTGAATCTCAGTTCAACCATGTTCTAAACATCAAGCTTGACCAAAATATTGAGGCTTGCAAATTTCTGGATGAAAGCTGGAACCCCAAGTTTGTGGTGGATGCCCTGATAATGTCCCTCCCTGTACTGTTATTGATAATACGGTGTGTCACGAGAAATGAAATATATCAAAATGTAGAAATTCCTAAGAAAGATAAGTCCCCGAATTCAAATCTGATGAATCACATAATTAAAAGTGAATAACTATAACAACACGTTTATTCCACATCCAAACATCTACCGAAGATTATAAATCCCGAAAAGTATGACAACACGAGAACTAACAAGATCAATTACGCAATAACCAATAACCTAATTATTTCCTAACCTTTGTCTCTATATTCCCTGTGCTATTACATTACGTCGCATCTCATAAATTGGTTCTTGGTGTTGAAAATCATTATCATCGGGCTCAATAGGATCATAAATAACAAGTAATGGAATATGAGCGATGAAATCATTATACTCCAAGTAATTCTCCATCATCCGGCGAACTGATGTATCATTTCGTACATGAATAAAAGTCCATTCGTAGTCGCCCACCAGCCCCAAATACACCATGGTTGTTATGTTTATTCTGCCGAGGAGGGACTGTAGTGCTCGAATTACTCGTCGTTGTAGATCACGGAGATTACTAGGATATTCATAGTAACTTCTACGCGTCTGTGCTCCATTCTTCTATCAAATTGTGCTCCATGACGACCAAAAGTAGCTACATAATTAACGTGCAAACAGAAAGGAAACTCCATTTGATTGTGAGAGCGAAATAGGAATTAAGGTATGAAGAGTTCAAGCAAGATGTAATTAGACAACGTTTGAGAGCACAGGGTAAGGAATGAGTATGTTGGGACACTAGTACCCTCTTTTATAATATTTGAGTAACGGTCACTGACATGTCCAATGGCTAGTTCAACGGCTACTGAAAGAAAACAGGGTTATATCGTGAATTTTCCCTAAAAAGAATTCACCCCCACTATTCAAATTAGATTCTAGGCGAAGGAAGCGTACCAAACACACCATGGAGAAGTTGATGATCCGGTACAAAGTGAATTCAAAGTTACCATAGGTAATTACTTTTGTCAGGAAAGGTACACGTACCAGGTCACTATGCACGTACCAGGTTACCGTTTGCAGTACAAAGTGAATTCAAAGTTACCATAGGTAATTACTTTTGTCAGGAAAGGTACACGTACCAGGTCACTGCACGTACCAGGTTACCGTTTGCAGTACAAAGTGAATTCAAAGTTACCATAGGTAATTACTTTTGTCAGGAAAGGTACACGTACCAGGTCACTGTAACGTACCAGGTTACCGTTTGCAGTACAAAGTGAATTCAAAGTTACCATAGGTAATTACTTTTGTCAGGAAAGGTACACGTACCAGGTCACTGTACACGTACCAGGTTACCGTTTGCAGTACAAAGTGAATTCAAAGTTACCATAGGTAATTACTTTTGTCAGGAAAGGTACACGTACCAGGTCACTGTGCACGTACCAGGTTACCGTTTGCAGTACAAAGTGAATTCAAAGTTACCATAGGTAATTACTTTTGTCAGGAAAGGTACACGTACCAGGTCACTGTACGTACCAGGTTACCGTTTGCAGTACAAAGTGAATTCAAAGTTACCATAGGTAATTACTTTTGTCAGGAAAGGTACACGTACCAGGTCACTGTGCACGTACCAGGTTACCGTTTAACTTGTAACCTTGTGGCTAGTTCATGACCAACCTCTATATAAGGGATGCCTCCTCCATTTCATCTTCACACACTCACTCTCCATATTCTCGAAGCTCTCTATCTCCTACTCTCTTCCAAAAATAATTTCGTAAAACTGTGCAATCTCTCTAAACATGAGTCAATCTTCAGATTCCGATCATGAGTATGTTCCAGTATCAAGCCCAGTAAGTATTTAGTTTATTGTCTTTGTAAATCATATTCGCACTAATTTCATATTTCAATATTCATCTAACATTCTCTCGACCCTTATTGCAGGAAAGTGACTCAACCACTGATTCAGATTGGGATGAATTTGATGAAGGCGTTCCAGATCATAATGCAGAGATGGATGACTACATGCAAGAGATGTATAATCGACTCCGGTGGTGGACACAGGTTACTTATTTCAAACAAACCAGGCCTTTAGGAGTAAAGAAGAAGCGAAAGCTTGGGTAGATAGTGTTGGCCATCCCAACCATATCTACACCATAATTCAAAGTTCTCGGTCGGGCCAAGATTTCCACATAACATGCGAGAGGTATTGGAAACCACGAAGGACATCACGACCTGGTGTCATCAACCGGCGCAGATCATCTGGTTCAAAGAAATGTGGTTGTCCTTTTCGAATTAAGGGGTATTACACAAGCTACGGGTGTTTCTTGCAAGTGGGTAACGGATGGCATAACCATGATCTCGCAGAGTGGGCAGAGGGTCATTTTGTGGGAAAACGCCTGACTGAGGCGGAGGAGATTATGATCGATCAGAGAAGCAGAGTCGGTGTGCCACCCTGTGCAATTTATTCGAGCTCACAACAATCAACCCAGAAACGTCAGCAACAAGGAAAGACATATACAACCGGATACAAAAAACAAAACTAGTAAATAGAGATGGTCGATCTATGGTGCAGACTCTGCTGAGTGAGCTAGACAAAAACAACTACTACTACGATTACACTACAGACCAAGTAAGTCAACTCAGTATGTCTCAAATAACTTCAATCATTTAGGTTTCATATTAATTTGATAGATAACATGATTATATTTCACAATTTAGGGGATCAAACACGACTTGGGTCCATCTTCTTTGCACACCCTACTCTAGATTACTGCTCCATGCGTTCCCGTATGTCATAGGCATTGATGCTACCTATAAAACAAACATAGCAAAAATGCCTTTGGTTCAGTTCATCGGGATGACGAGTATAGGCAAAAACTTCAGCATTGCCTTCGCCTTTCTTGTATCAGAATCAACAGACATGTATGTGTGGGCACTTCAACAATTAAGGGACCTCCTCGGGCGGACTACAACCTCTACATTTATCACCGACAGATGTCTGGCCCTGATGAATGCCTTAGAAGAGGTATTTCCTGAATCTCATCATCTACTATGTCGGTGGCACATAAGTAGGAACGTTCAGGGGAAAGCCGAGACTTATATGGGTGATAGAGGAAGGGCGGCGGCTGCAGTCCGAATGTGGACTTCGGTTGTCTACTCGAGCACAGAGCAGGACTACAACGAGAGGTACGCAATTTCAAGAATACATACCGAAGCTACCCACGTTTCATTACGTATGTTGCATCAGTCTGGGAGAAATACAAGGAAAAATTTGTGGAGGCTTGGGTCAAGAATGTGTTGCACTTCGGCAACACAACGACAAATAGGTAAAATTGTTAATCTTGTAATGTTTAAGATAATACAGTGATTGTTATAGATCTATAAAAACTTACTTAAACATTTGATAGGGTGGAGAGCGCACATTCTTCTCTAAAGGCGAGATTAAGGAGTGTTAGACACACTTTGGATGTAATCTTTCCAAAGATTAACGATCATGTGAATACAAGCATCCGGGAGTTAAAAAAGGATTTTGAGGCAGCCAGGACAAAACACAGAAGAGAGCACATGAGGGTTCCAATTGCTGACCTGATCGGGAAGGTTAGTACCCTTTGCTTAGATGAGCTAGTCAAGGAGCTTGGAACGGCGAATTATGTGCAAATGGACAACTCATTCTGTGGATGTGACAAGGTAACCTCTCATGGATTACCTTGCGCTTGTAAATTAAACTACATGCTGGATAGTGGTATACTATGCTCGAAGAGGGATATACATCGTTTCTGGTATACCCTAAGCTGGGAGAAACATGAATCGACAATTGATATGGTATCCTACATGGAGGAAGAATAGAATAGATGACGAGACATAGCTTCTGAGGTAGCACAGTTAGATGATCCTACTCTGATGGCGAAATGTTACAGTCAAATCCAAAACTTCCTTCACCCAGATATGGTGTGCCAATTAGGAGAGTCATTGGAACAGTTTGGGATTGGTAGACCTACCGAGCCCTCAAGACCAAACTGACGGGAACCTTCGTCTTGGGAGCGTAACCGACCAAGGGCAGGCCAGTCAGAAGGAGCGCCATCAAATAGAAGATCACGTAATAGAGGATCATCAAATCCGAGTTGATTCCTGTCCCTAGACAACTTCCCATACTACCAGAATTTCAACCCCAACCTATATCAATATATGACTGGGTATATTGATGTTCGTGGAGATGGGAATTGTGGTTTCAGAGTCATTGCTGACTACCTATATTCAAACGAAGAGAGGTGGAAAGATGTCCGTAGAGCATTGTACAATCACATGAAGAATACAGCACCGGCGAATCAACTATACAAGGCCATTTTTAACGAAGGACCGTACAACGGCATGTTAAGAGCGCTTCATTGGAATTTAGGACAGCCAGCACCTCCAGAGAAATGGATGACCACGGAAATGGGGTTGACGATCGCAACAAAGTACACTTCGATAGTAGTTTTCTACTCTACTGTCTTTGGGGGTATGGCAAGTGCCACATACCTTCCGCTCGATAATTATACCGATCGTGATAGCCCAAGAGGAGAGATCCACATAAGAATTTGCCCCCAGGGTCATTTCATAAGGTTTTGCATGGTTGATGACTCCCCACTCCCCCCTGTCTATCCGTGGTTCGTTTATAGAGATCCAAACACTGTCGGACCTTGGATTCATCAAATACAATCTAGGTTAGATAGTTGGATCAACGTTGTACCTTAGTTTTTCTTTAACTTAGTTGTTGTAACTTAGTCTTTCTTTAACTTAGTTGTTGTAACTTAGTTTTTCTATAAATTAGTTGTTGTAACTTAGTTTTTCTTTAACTTAGTTGTTGTTTTACTCATATTGACTTAAATTTGGTTATTCAATTGTCTATTATTTCAAAAAAAAGTGTCTCCCCGTAACATTCAAACTTATTCAACTAAGTTTGGTGAAAAAAAATTTGTACTGCAAATAGTAAAGTATTTTGCTATTCGTAGTACAAATTAATTTTAAGTCAAATTAATAATATAAACACATAAAAATATAAACACATAAAAATGTAATCCAACACTTTTTTTTACAAAAAAAAGGTTCCTTTATTGATTCGAACAAAAAAGTAACTAGTAAAATTCGCTACTAATCAACTACAAACTACTTCGGTAAATTTACTTTCAAATATCATTTTTGGAAAAAAAAAACAAAGCGACACATTATTACATGTGTACAACGTCAATATGAATTAAAAAAATTTTGTACTGCGGTAATTAGTAATTTTGTACTGCGAATAGCAACCCCTTAAATTTAAGTTCAAAACACTACATTGTATATAACCTAAACCTTTATCTTACACTCTAAATTTTTAGAGCTTGTTTGGTAATAGAAACGAGAATAAGAATATCCGGCATAAGAAGAGAATATATTACCATACTCTTATTTCAGTTATAACATATTTTTTAATTAAAATTTATAGTTTCACTATTGTTTACACATTTGTTATGTTAAAACAAAAAGTTCAAATCTGTTATAAAAATAGGAAGACAAAATTATATTTCTATAAGACTTTTTTAATGTCACTATCTTAATAAAATTAATATCGTTTAGATGTAAATTTTTGTTTTGAGAAATAAAAATATAGTTTATGTCCGACAATATTGTGTTACAAAAGTACGCTATTTTCAGTATTAAGTACAACTAATTTAGAATTATTTAATGTTATTTTTAATTTATCAATTCAATTTAATTTATAAAATATAAAAATTCAAACAAATAAAAATATATATGTTTATGCATATTTTGATTATATATAAGTAATAATATTTTAATTGAAATAAAATAAAATATACACATTTAAAGTATTTCTTTTATAGGATATTAAGTAATATGTTTTAATAAAAAATATTTAAAATTTAGTTTAGAAATATACAAAGTACAAAATAAATAGAATTTTTTTTGTGTTTTGGAAAAGAGGTGAAAACCTTAAAAAAATAAGTAACCAAATAAGACTCTGTTCAGTATAGCTGTTTTGCAACTGTGTTGATCCGACTGTTGTGTAGCTGTTTTATATATGACAGTATATATTATTGGAGAAGGATGTAAGACCCATGTGAGACCCATGTAAACCCCATCAATTTATTTCATAAATGTGCCAAGACCGAATGAAGCCTAAATGCCTGATTAATTACAAAAAAAGTGTATAGAGGGAATATAAAACTTATTCATAGAACATAGGCCCATAAGGTGGATAGTGGTATAATCCAACTCTAGAATATTCTCTAGAATCTCTATCTACCTTATAGTGTGTTCTAAGATTGTAGTAATCTTCAGACAACCTAATACAAATATTTTATATCTTTTTGTCTCATTATGATATAAGGCTAACGCCTAAAAAAGAGGTGAAAACCCTAAAAAATAAGTAGCCAAATAAATGTTGATTTATTAAAAAAAAAGTGTATAGGGAACTTATAACCACCCCTCCTTTAGTAATCAATTTATGCGAATATGTAGCATTTGCTTGTCACACCCTCATTCTTTAAGTTTCTATTTCATTTTATCAAGCATGAGAATAGAATTTTTTTTACTCTTATTCCCCATATTCATTCTCTTCCTCAAACCAAGCACACCCTTCACATAACAGTAAAATAGCCATGATGTGTTCAAAGGTTGATATGTTATTTAGTATTATAAGTACACTTTATAGACATACTATAATATATTAAAAATCTCAGTTGCATCTTATAATGTTTCTGTTTAAAAAATGTACCTTAAGAATCGAACAAAATTCGAACAAATTCCTTCCCTTATAATTCTATCCAATCACAGTTAGCTAATATCTTACTACTAACTATGATGAAGCTTGGCGATTGATTATGCATACAAATTCAGTTTATCAATGATTACTGACTGGTCTAGCAAGAATAATACTAGTTTCACTGAATAATCTTACAGCTACCTAGGATGAAACTCATCAGTGATTGATTCATCAATTATTGACTGGTCTTTTGATTGACCTGAACACTCTGAACTGGTTTCTTTGGAGGATGAGTATAACACTAAAGCTGGTCTACTAGTAGTCACAAATGCTGGTTGGGAAGGTGCTGGAAGAGACATTGATCGACTGCTGAGCATGAGTAGTACCGAAGACATGGCGGGTCTGTCTGCAGCCTCTTTTTGAACGCAGAGCAACCCTATGTGTATGCATCGCAATATTTGAGTTCTTGAAACTGAAGGCAGCCTCGCATCAATGACTCCTAAAACTGTACCACTGCTCCAATGTTTCCATACCTATCAGGTTTGCAGCATAAACCGAAACAAAGTAACAATTACACATTGAGAAGGAAGAAGCAGAGTATAGTTCAAAAATCACTCAGTAAACTATCAAAATAGGTACTATAAAGTAACTAACCAAACCAGTAAAACCCACAAAAAGAGAGATAATTAATGTGATGTATAGAGATCTAAGGATGAAAATGAAAATTAATAATACCAGTTCATTGAATCTCCTAAAGATTCATTTACTTACAGATGTGACGAGGTCTTCAACATCTTGTTCATGTCGGGGTGCAGCATTCTTGCGGCCACTAATGATTTCCAAAACCAGAACACCGAAGCTATACACATCCGACTTAATTGAGAGAAACCCATGCAGTGCATATTCTGGAGCCATGTACCCACTGCAGAGTGCAAGCAATTCAGTGCTATGATGTTTAATGTGAAGTAGTTATCTTTTTGACAAGGATTCACACTTACTAGGTGCCAGCAATTCTTTCAGTATCTGCATGAGTTTGGTCCAACTGAAATAGTCTCGCCATACCAAAATCTGCAATCTTTGGATTCATTTCTTCATCAAGGAGGATGTTACTGGCTTTAAGATCACGGTGGATGATTCTAAGACGAGAATCTTCGTGTAAGTAAACCATTCCTCGAACAATTCCTATTATGATCTTGTACCGAGTTGACCAATCAAGTGACTCACGCCTATTTGCATCTACAACATTCATATATATAGTAAGATTAAATCCATTGTCTAATATTGACCACGAAGCCATAGAAATGACCGGCCCTGTTGTAGTTATTTATATAAGGGAAATCATGATACATACCGAATAAGAAGTGATCGAGGCTTGCATTGGGCAAAAATTCATAAATCAAAAGTCTTTCTTCTCCTTCCAAACAATAGCCAACAATCCTGACTAGATTCCTGTGCTGAAGCTTAGCAACTAACATTATCTCATTCTTGAATTCACCTTCACCTTGTAATGAATTTTTTTCCAGCCTTTTGACTGCTATATTCTGCCCATTTGCTAGCTCACCCTGCGTTATACACAAGCAAATCAAGTCAAATGTAAATCATATGATGAATTGATGACAGGTACATGATGATCTGGTTTCTCCCAATTAATTGCAATATCAACGCATGAATATGAAGTAAAGAGTACCTTGTACACTGCACCAAAGCCTCCTCTCCCAAGTTTATTAGCCTCAGAAAAGTTATCTGTTGCGACTTTGATAGTGCCAAAATCATAATACAAAGATTCTACGCTACTAATGTGATCTTCATCACGAGAACTACTACTAACCAGCTGCCTCCCTGTCTTCTTCTTTCTTCTCCTAACCACCCAGAAAATGATAAGAGCAGCTAGTAGTAGTAAAGATGCAACAATGATGGCAATGATTTTCACAACCTTTTAATAACATTACCATTTCCTGCATTTAATTACATATAGAAACAGCGCCTGATCAGTAACTATTGTACTTGAAAGTTGAAACCACCACCACCACCAGCAGCGGCAAGATATATATCATCAGATATATAATCGATTATGGTATCTGAAGATATTTTTTGGAGCAGGTCGTCCAGATTTTCCTTGTAGGTACTTTCAGTGGTGTAATTGCCGTAAGTATCGATACAATATGTGTTATCGGCGGAACAGACGCTCAACAAGCAGCAAAGATTGACTAGCAATAGTAACTTTACCGTGGTAGTCATTCTCTCTATCTTCTGCAACCAAGCTCAAGTAAGGTTATAACTTCTCGCGCCTCTTTTACAGAATATGAGTAAAATGCCTGAGGTGGAAGAAGTTGCAAACAGCCTTCCCTGAACCAACAGATTGAAAGCGCAAAAAGAAAAACTAACATCGTAGATATGACGGTATATATATATATAGGAAAATAGTAAATGGGTGCACACGATCACCGCCATCCATCATTGACCATATCTTTCCTGGTCAAATTAAGCAATATATTGATAATTGATTATCTTCTCCAGCCTAATTAAGCTAAACGCGTGAACGACCGAGTCCGACTGTCGTCAAACTCAAACTGAAAATTCCACAAACCTACTGCTCAATGCTGAATATTTATTGTCAAATGGGTGTCATGCATGATAATGAAAAGTGTGTTTACTGAAATGTGACCTTTGTTCTTCCCATTCATTGGCCTCAATATATCTTCAAATCAGATGCATTACATTAATTAATCATGTAGGTAAAGCTAATATTTGACCGCTTTTTAAACATATTTGTCCTATCGCTACAACTTCACGACATAAATGAAGGTGCTCACAATTTTAACATTGAAGAATTTTCCAGGATTACTTTGGTCAAAACAACAATTTTCTAGAAGAATATAGTCAATCTGAGTATTCATAGATTTGACATATATAAAGGCTCTCTTAAAAAAAAACATATATAAAGGTTTTTTTCTTCAGCTATAAAACTTGAACTCACTGTTCATTTATTTGTTTGTCTATGCTCGAGGCTCAAAGTTGATCGACTTGTAGAGATTGATTGATGCATCGAACATTCCATAGTCTTATCTTTTGAATGAAATTCCCTCAAGGTTTTTTTAAAACTCATCTTCTATTATAATAAAAATAAACCTTGTGATATAACTACAATGAAAAAGGATAAATAAAATTTATCATGTATAATTTCTTCAACTTGGGAAAATCCCAATGATTGGCAATCTATATTACCCATAGTCTCAACTTGATTCAAATGCGTAAAGAAAAAATCAAGCTCACTTGTCTTTGCTTTGCAGATTATTTGATTCTCCAATGTAAAGCTAAGGGTAACATTGTGGAGGATTTGAAGATATTATTCACTATCACAAGGTTATGGGGCTGGTGATGACCTTAGGCAGTCCATGCTTCACAAATTTCACATGGAGAAAGGGGGCGTCCAATTCAGTACTTGGATGTAAATAATTATTTGACAAGCTTGTGGATAAAATTAGAAGTTGGTCATCTAGGATTCATAGTTATGGAGGCAGACTCCAACTTAAGAAAGTTGTTCAGATCCTTTCCATGTAACTTTTTTCGGATCTCTATGTCTTATATGCCCAAAAAAGCTATCAAGAATAATAGAATTGTGAGTTGATCTTACCTTTGGTGAAGAATGCTAACTATTTTAGACACTCTTTAGAGAAACCAAAAGTTACAGGGAAGCAATCAAGGATTACTATTATGGACAAGCAAAACAAGAAATCCAAAACTGTGAGTTCCAAGTCAATGAGTTCTTGCAGGTAGTTGACAACCTTAGAGAAACAAAAAGTTACAAGGAAGCAATCAAGGATCCAAGGTAGTGATATGCAATGAGTCAAGAATTTCAAGGTGGTGACTGAACTACCACCGGAGAAGAAGCCCAATGGATGCAAGTGGGTTTTCAAAACATAACTCAAGGTGGACGACAATTATGAAAGACTCAAAGCTCAACTAGTGGTGAAAGAATATACCCACGGATATGGGCTGGATTATGAGGAGACATTCTCCTAGTTGTGAAGTTGACGACAGTGGGCCTTTAGAGTAGTAGCAGTGAATAAACGTTGGAAGAGGTTTACATGATAGCTTCAGGAGGATTGGATACAAGGGGAGTTAATCAAGTATGCAGGCTGAACAAATCAATATATGGACTCAAGCAAGCATTGCGTCAATGGTATTCCAAACTAGGTGACCCTAACAACTCATAAATCCATTCATTCATTAAATGATTACTCATTGAATGTTAAGAAACATGGAACTAAAATCACTTTCTTAGTTATTTACGTAAATGACATATTCATTGTGGGAAATAATCAACAAGAAATCAAATTCTTTAAGCTAAAATTAAACGATGCTTTCAGGATAAAAGACTTGGGAAGGCTTAGATTTTCTTAGGACTGGAATTTATGGAAACAAAATAAGGAATTATAATTGCCCAAAGAAAATATTAATTGAGATTTTGGATATGGACGGCCGCACTGTTGTTTCTCCTCTGTAGGCAGGACTGAAGCTATACAAAGACTCTAGAAATCAGCTGGGAAACCCCATTGAATACCAAAGAGTAGTTGGGAAAATCAACTATTTAATCAACAATCGACCAAATCTTCCCTATGCAGTCCAACACCTGAGTCAATTTCTCTTCAGAATCCTACTACCGAACATCTTAAGGCTGCAGTTCATGTTCTTTGCTATATCAAGGGAGTGCTGGGCTTTCAATTACTCCTAAAAAAATAAAGGAAACTCTAATTTGGAAGCTTAGATATCCAGAATATCTGTTTGAGACTTCTATGTCGCACTTTGAGGCTCCCATATAAGCTTGAAATCCAACAAATAACTATGAGTCTCATTTTCCTCAACTGAGGCTGAGTACAGGGTCAATGAGAAAGGTGACAACTGAGCACACCTGGCTCACTCATTTATTGTATATATGAATTGCAAGTTGAGGAGATAAAGCCAATACCATTACATTGTGACAACCTATCCACAATATACATCGCATGGAAACCTGTATTTCATGTACGCACCAAACATATAGAGTTGGATTATCATTTCATGAGACAAAAAGTACAATAAGGGATGATAAATCTTGAATACGTTCCAACACATTTTCATTTTGTAGACATCTTAACTAAGAATGTTGGAGGAAAGATCTATACCGAGGCAATGAAGAAGATGGGGATGTATAATCCGAGTTCTTAGAACCATCGAAGGAGTCTGTGTATATATGTTTAGCAAGCTTGAAGATCTTGCTAATCTAAAGCTTGAGGGGGAATGTTAGAATTAAAAAGATATTCTTTCCTTATTAGCTTAGTTAGTTAAGCCTTACACTTGTATAAGTATAAAGTGACTGGTTATACATTCCCACTTATCCAGACTATTATGTATTCTCTCAATAATAACTTTCTATCCATTCTTTCTTCCTCTTCTCATGTTTCTTCTATCATCTTGTGTAAAATGTACGATCAGGTTAAACTATTCTAACATATTCAGACACGGTTCCAACCTAGAACATGTAGCCAAGCATGGATTTGACCCCCGACACTCCACCCTCACCTTGTAGTATTGTTGGTATTCTGTTATGCATCAATATCCTGTGACATCATTGACCACATTACTAGAAAATACGTATTTATCCGTGGCTAAAGCTTATTAGCGACATAGTCGTCCGTCGCTAATTCCTTTGTCGCTAATTCAATATCACGTCGGACGCCGTCTTCCGTCGTCAAATAGCGACGGATTAGTGAAGGATTTGTCCGTCATGAAATATATATTAGCGACGGATTAGAGAGGGAAAAGGTCGTCGCTAATTTGGCGGCGGAAATTTGGTTTTTCAGATTAATATATAGCAACGGAATGTATGTCGCTATTCCGTCGCTAAATTGCTTTCATTTTTTAAAAAAATATTTAATATTTTAATTTGTAGAAATATTTTCACCTGTAAATGTTGGCATATAATACATTTTATTCATATCCACCTTTAATATGCAATACCATAAAGAGTTGTACTCGTTAATCCCACATGCAAACAAAAAATAAATGTTCAATCAACATAAAATATGAAGTAGTGCAGTCGAATTTGATACAGACATAGTTCAAGCTAACAAAGTCAAATGTCATATCTATCTAATACCTGCCCCCCAATCATGCCCATCCCCTGGATGATATCCCGTCTGATCACCCGGACCACCCGAACCACCTGAACCATCATGTGGACCTCTAGGCACTGACCCCATCCACCCGTACTAGAGCCAGCGCCAGGATCACTGTACGATCGACTCTACTGAGAGGGAAACATTTGGGAGATCTACACTCGTATCATCCTTTGCATCTCCTCGCTGAACATCTCCTGGCGCATCGCTTCCCTCTCCTCAATACGAACCTGCTGCCTGTAATTATCATCGAACTTCTGACTCAGCTCCAGCTCAATGCCCATCTTCATGGACTCGTATGTGCTATGGTCTGTAGCCGTAGCACGTGAGCTAGTGCCAGTGCTGTGAAATGAGTCAGGGAAGTACGCTGGTGCTAGCTCGCCCACACTGTAGACCCTTTGCTTTCTGAATTTCCCTTCAACAGACTTATAAAAAATTTCATTAGGGTCTACTGGAGTGGCTTGCAGAGATGGATCATCAGGAGTGGTTGACTCCTGAGTGGCAGCATCTAACAGCTCTTCGTATTTATGCTTCATAATCATAACACAATGATATAATTAGTACTCATCATTAATGAATAAATTTCAATAATGTAGCTCAACTTAAATAAGTTAAATTAAAACACTAACAACAGTGTCCTCGACCTTGGAGCATACTGGCACACTATTTCCATGCTCATCCTGCTCGAATGAGTGTGTATGAACAATGTGTAAGCATCTGGCTATGTACCGTATTTCTTAGACTACAAAAAAAAAAATTTGATTAAATTAAAAGCAAGCCTTTAAAAAATTTGACAGAACCTCCCCTGTTTTTTTTACATTTTCCCACACATAAAAACCAAGATTGTTCAGTCAAATCAGATAATGATTAATCGATCAAGGCTTAAAAAAATCTAACATAACCTCCCCTGTTTTTATGCATTTGCCCACACATATACAATCCAATATTGCACATATCAGAATCTGATACAATCACAATCACATCATGCATTCAAAGTTGCATTATCATATTCACATTCATATGTACTTGCATCCAGTTTCATATACACTTGCAAAACAAAAAGACTCACCAAAACCCTCTTATGCTCGTTTATCGTGCGAGAACCGCACGCATGAGTAGATAGACCACCACCAGGTGTGCTCAGTCCTCCGGTTTGAGAGTTAGTCTCGCTAATCTTCTTAAACTTCTCATTCACCCACTACTGTTCCCAAGCCTGCCAGATTTCATCTCTGATTTTTCTCTTCATTTTCCTAGCCTTCATCTTGTAGAGTGTGTTTGAATATCGTTTTCTGCCCAAGGCGCAGAATAACTCATAGACGACACTCTTAAGGTCAGGATCCCAACGGAAGCGCTTCTGCATAAATTAGTAAGTGTAAGCATAACATATCAAAAAAATAAGAAGTTAAAGATCAAATTGTTAAGTACCTTGAATTCATTGAAATAGAATCTATGGTCGTCTTGACCCAAACCCTCCAACTATAACCCTCTGGAAACCACCTCGTCTCAAAGAAAGGATGAAAAGAACGAGCAACCTTGTTTGTAGGTAGTAGCTCCCTATAATTATATAATGCGTCACAAATTGACGATTAGCATATATATATTTAAAACAAAGTTTATTGAGAATTGTTTTGTACTTACATAGTACTTACCTGCCAGAGATAGTAATGACCACGCGGGGATCAACACCACCCTCGAGTGAAGCGTGTGAAGCCTCTGAGCTATGCGGTGCTTTGTTAGATGGTGGTGAATCATCATGTCGTGGAGGAGTAGACTGATGTGGAGGAGTAGGCTGATGGGAGGAGGGCTGCCGTGGAGGTGAAGGAGTAGGCTGCCGGCGTAGAGGTAGAGATATAGATCAACGTCTCTCAACAGACGGCTGTGAATCCGGGACAATAGAAGAATAGTGTGGGTGAGAGTCGAAATAAGGGGTCCCTATGGGTGCTCGTCCTGACAAGGAGTGCGAAGGGGCGGATATGTAGAACCCAACGGGGATCCATCACCGGAACCATCCACATGATCAGCTGCAGCCTGCTGAGAATCACCCGGGGAGTAGAAGTGCTGGCCCTGCTTCTGCTTCGACCAAATGACCACCCAAATTTAAAAAAACTCCTACCACCTGCCATCACTATGAAAACCCATGACAAACATCACATTAAACACTTAGTATAATAAATATTTTTATACACTAATTAAAAAATAAATGAAAACAATAATATATTAATGTTGCATAATAGTTGTATGTAAGTTTACTTGTTAAATTTATGTATCTGTTATGTCTACTAAATCAAATGTTTCTTCATCATCGATCAAAGGTGATAAAACCACATGATCTACGTTTTCATCTTGCAGTGGCTGAACCTCCTCATCAACGGCTGATGAGTCGGGCATGTTCAAAGTGCTTCTCACTTTCACTTTAGAGACAGCCCACCAATCTTTCCTATCCCTCTTCTTTGATGGGTATGAGCAATAATACACTTGAACGGCTTGATCAGCTAGCACAAACGGCTCATACTTGTCAAATTTCCTTTTATGATTAATGTCAACCAGCTTATATCGAGGATGTACTTGTACTCCTCTCTTTTCTGGATCAAACCAATGACAATTAAACATTACAATCTTCTTCACAGGTAATGCGGGATACTCTAATTCGATGATCTCTTTCAGCATCCCGTAATAATCATACTCTGAGTCACCATAGTTTGTCCCAGAAATGCAAACACCACAGTTGTACGTTGTATGGTCTTCTGAGTTAGACTTTGTGTGGAATTTGTACCCATTCACATAGAAACCTGAGTAGGAGGTTGCCACATTCAATGGGCCTTGGGCCAAGCTACGGACGAATTCGTTTGGCGTGGTAACATCGTTTGATTGTAATACAAAAAATAATATCATAATACCATATTTTATATTGACCTTTATGTATATATAATTATTTGTGTATATAGTCACTCACATATGAACGGAACTAGAAGGGAAAATCTGTTTCCATCTTAAGGATGATTGTCTCATCCGTTAATGTTGGTTCTATTTGGCGTAGTTGTCGCGTGTACATTCTACAACAAAAGATTTAAACTGAATTGTGAACACACTATTGAATTATACGTATGAACGATGAATATAACTAATATTTGTATATATCTTACTCAAAATAAGGCTCCATTCTGCATAATTTCATAGAATGTACGATTGAGCCATCTAACTCACGAGCTGTCAACAGTCTTCTTGTTCCTTTGCTAATCGGTTTACACCCATTGTCTTAAAAATAGATAATCTTTCTGGGTTGTCATCAACATCCTCTACAATTGTCTCATTTCTACCAAGCTTGTATGGGTACGATAGTCCATCATCAACGAAGTAAAACTTTGTGAATTTGGTGATCTCTTCCAGAAGGAATCCATTGCGAATGGATCCCTTAACTTTGTTGTTGTTTCTGATGAATCTTTTTCAGTTTCCCCAAGTACCTATATATATATATATGCGCAGACCAGTTACACCAATGAGTTACATATCACAAAAGTACAACATGTAGTAAATGCATTACTGAAACTTGTATAGAATGTACCTCTCAAACGGATACATCCACCTATACTGCACAGGTCCACATAAACTTGCTTCAAAGGCGAGATGAAGATGGAGATGTTCCATTGAGTCAAAAAAGCTTGGTGTGAATTTTTTTTCCAATTTGCACATTATTTCTGGAATTTGACATTTCAACCTTTGTATATTAGACTCTGAAAGCGACATGCATGTCAACTCCTTGAAAAATAGGCACAGTTCGGTAATTGGCTCCCACACCTTTTGATCAAGAAGATGTCGAAAAGCTATGGGCATTAACCTTTGCAAGAAAACATGACAGTCATAACTTTTCATCCCAAACATTTTTCTGTTGGCCATGTCAACACACCTCCCAATGTTAGAAGCAAATCCATCAGGGAACTTTAAATTTTTCACCCATTCACACAAGATATGAATACTATCTCTGTCCATGACATATTTTGCCTTAGGAATTGTGTTTGAACTCAAATCCGGTGCCAACTCAGGACGGTTGCAATAATCGTTCAACTCTTGCCTCGACTTAAATGTGTCTTTCGTCTTGTCCTTCACATTTATGACTGTGTTGAATATGTTTTCAAAAACATTTTTTCACTGTGCATCACATCTCTAATATGTCTGATCAATAAATCTTTCCAATACGGTAGATCCCAGAAGATACTTCTTTTACTCCATCCACAAGTTTTAGCAATTTAAACATTTACTTCAGCCGAACCAATCTCAGTGGCCTTCATTAAACCCATATGATTCAACTCTGCAAGTATTTCGTCACCAGTTTTGAAATGTGAGGCAACCTTGGTCTCTCTGTGCCCTTTACAGAAAGACTTTTATCATTACGAAACTTATGGTCTATAGGAAGAAACTTTCTAGAGTTGCCAAACCATGACTGCTTCTTACTACAATGCAATGTGAATGCATCACTGTCTTCCATGCAATGTGGGCACGCCCGTCTACCAGCACTGCTCCAACCTGATAGCATTGTATATGCAGGAAAGTCGTTTATGGTCCATATCAATGCAACTCTCATTTGAAAAATTTTCTTTGTAGACACATCATATGTTGTGACTCCAGGCCACAACTCTTGCAACTCAGCTATAAGAGGTTGTAAAAACACATCAATATTTCCTTTAGGATTTTTAGGGCCAGGAACAAGTACTGTAAGAAAGAAGAACTCATTTTTCATACACATCCCAGGCGGTAAATTATATGGTGTAATTATAACTGGCCAGCAAGAGTACTGTATTCCAGAAGCCGTAAATGGTTGGAAACCATCAGTACATAACCCAAGTCTGACATTCCTAGACTCCGAAGCAAAAGTAGCATGAATCTGGTCAAAGTGTTTCCACGCTTTTGAGTCTAAGGGGTGACACATGTTATCTTCTTCCATTTTGTGTTCTGCGTGCCATCTCATATCGGTAGCTGTTGCAGGAGAAGCGTAAAGCCTTTTCAGCCTTGGAATGAGAGGGAAGTACTGCATCTTCTTGAAAGGTACCATACTTTTTCTCCTTTTTGTCCCCTCTTTGATAGGCTTGTATCTAGGATGAATGCAAAACTTGCATACATCCAGATCTTTATCTTCTCCCCAGAAAATCATACATAGTTCGGTACAACAATCGATTTCTTCATAAGGTAACCCAAGACCACATATGATATTCTTTGCTTCGTAGAAGTTTTTTGGAATGTCAGTGTTTTCTGGACGGAGCTTGTAGTAGGTTTTGCAAACTCGATCAATCAATGCCTGAGGTGCTTGGTAGTCATTCTTAATGGACATTAATTCAGTGGAGATAGATAGTACACTATGATGTGTGCCACTGAATAACTTTCTTTTAACATGTTCCATGAACTCAAAAAAAAATTAGCCTCAGGATATGGAGTATCCTCTGGATCCTCTTCAACCTCCTCCATAAAATTAAATGTATCCCCAAATTCTTTTGGAACCTCACCAACAGCATGTGCAATCATTTGCTCCAACATTTCAACATGTGGAACCTCAGTAGGCGTAGTGCTGCTCGAGGTAGCTTGTACGGGTGTGTTATCTTCTCCATGGAATATCCAATCAAAGTAACCATACATAAAACATTTATGTGCTAAATGAACCTTAACGACATCAAGCTTAAGATATTGTCTGTTTCTACACCTTGTCATGTCGCAAGGGCACTGAATTTTACCATCTTCCATACATTCAGGGTGTTGTAGTGCAAAAGCAACAAACTCTTCCATCTTCCTCAGCCATTCGGCAGAGATTCTACCTCTCTCAAAGGTTCTCTCATCGTACATCCACAACCTATCGGGTCTCATACCTATACTAATCAAACATTATTTTAGTTAAAACTAATAAAATTTTTAAAAAATTTGATATAGTCTCCCCTGTTTTTTACTTTTCTGCTTATTTCTAAGTCCCGCAAGGACGATTCACAAATACCTACAACAGTTATCAACAGAACTCAACAACGGGAGAAACATTCAAAGATAGCATACTTGTTAATCAGCAAGTTGGTTCAAATACAGATTAAATAATGTACATAAAAAGAGTGCTAAACATCTACTGCTAAGTCACAAATTAATTAGTCCTGTTTCTGTACAACTTCAGTTACTAAAAAGTAGATACTTTGAGTTACCTAAACCATAATACTAAGCAATTAACAAAAATAGGGCCATCAACCTCAAAATTTAGGAGTGATATCCTTCTAAAACTAGTACAATGGTAGAGGAAAAAGCAGTAGTAAAAAAAATGAGCCTATGGAATTTTAAAACTAACCACAAAATAGGCAAGGAAATGATTTAGACTAAGCATTTTTTGACATGATTAAAACTACTGGAATTATGGGAATATGTAACATCTGGATTGAATCAGTTATGTCTGTTTAAAACAGACCTACACTAGACCTTTATTGAAACAAACGGAAGTAGTAAAAAACCAAGTAAGTGATGTGCATTTGATAGCTTAATTTAGATACA
The DNA here is from genome assembly GCA_023374045.1 of Limonium bicolor. Taxonomy (NCBI): domain Eukaryota; kingdom Viridiplantae; phylum Streptophyta; class Magnoliopsida; order Caryophyllales; family Plumbaginaceae; genus Limonium; species Limonium bicolor. The sequence continues at coordinate 378,357,916 of CM041776.1, forward strand.
AAAGATAATCTAAACTTTGGCGGAACTGGTCATAGCAGCAGTAGTAGCAGCAACAAGTAGATGTAGGAATATGAGCAAAGATTGGGCAGACACCTCAGTATAGATCAAGCAAAATTATCAGCACACGTTCCTCATAGAATTTCTTCAGTTATTCGAGCAATAAAACGCAAGCAAAAAAAGTATACAGTCTTATCATATTCCTAGCTGATAATTGTCCAATTGAGCATGTTTTATGGGTGTATTTCATATGTTATATTAGCACTTTTCTTGATCATTTCTCCACTTTGGTTAGTTTTCCTCTAGTTTATGTTTTATTGGTTATATTACAGATTTATTGGTTAAACATGAGAAAAACCAAGCTAGGAGCAAAGTAGACGAAAAGATGAACGCGTAGGCGTAAACGAATCTAAAAAAGGAGCTCAAATGAAGAAACTGGAGCCTGTCAAAGTTTACAGGACAAGACGAGACGAGAATACACACGTCCGCAACACGGACGCAGACTCGGACAGGGGAGTCCGCAACACGGACTCAACCACGGACAAAACATAAAGGCTTGTCCGCAACGCGGACTCAAACGTGGACGCAAAATACACGCGTCCGTACCCCCGTCCGTACCACGGACGCACCCACGGACGCGACTAAAATGTGTCTGTACGCGGACAGCAACTCGGACTCCAACGCGGACGCGTGTAAACGCAGCCCAGATCCAGAATTCACGCGACTAATTTCTTTTGGCGCCGTTTTCTCCATTTTCTTCCTCATTTGCGGCGCCTACAAACATATCGATCTACCCCATCAGCAATATCAGGCGCCACACTCCTTAAAATCTTCACCCACGCCTGCTAACCTTTGTCATCTTCCTCCTCCTTTCTTCTATAAAAACCCACGAGCCTTCTGCTCAAAAATTCATCATCTGATCACCACAACGCTCACCAAAATTCACTCTCCCTCCATCCAAATTCCATTCTCCATCCATATATCCACATCTCCACTTCATTTCCATCATTTCCCATCACCAAATAAGCCTAACTCTTCCATTTTCCAGAAAACCAGACGAAGAAGACGATCTGCACAAAACTAGGCCGTGTCCGCGTTTGTGTCCGCACAACCCCCACACGGACAGTAGATGTCCGCGTTTGACCTTAATATTGCTTAAATAAATATTTATTACATGTCTCATTCATTATACTTGCTTTTATTCCTTTCAATAAATATTGTTAAATGCTTTACGCGACAAACTACTGCATTTTTATGGTAACTATCAACATATGATTTTGAGATAGTCAATAGTACCACAAAGGAATAAACCTTGGTATTTACACTCCGGATTGAGTAGAAAAATACTAAGGCTATTATTAAGTGTTCGTAACTTACCCGTATTAACTCTAATAGACAATAAATAATTGAGACATGGTTATAAGTTTGTTTAAGTAATTTAGGCAATTCCCCCACTATCCTAGGATACCTTTTTCCACCCATATCAATTAATTCACCTTATTTTACTGTATTTATTTTTTCTGCATTGATCCTAAACAATCAAGCTTGCCTCCGGCTAAACCCCCTATTTGCTGTTTTTATTAAATACCGAGACTAGGATAATTGAACCAATTTCTCTGTGGATACGACACTTGTTGTACTACATCGACTAGGTGCACTTACCTTTTCTTTGCCCATAAGTATATATATTTTCACTATGTATTTTTGGCCAACAAGTTTATGGCACCGTTGCTGGGGAAATTGATTCCATCAATTTCCCTAGTTTTCGGTACTTTAATTTTTGTCTAATTTAGTTATTCATCTGTTTAAATATTTCTGCTTTTATTTATCCATTTTTATGTTAATTTCACAAATCCTCACAAATCAAATTTCTTTTGTGCATGCCAAACACTGGAACCCGAGGTTCTCCACGTATCAGTCCGAGACTTGAACCCGAGCGCACTTTATTCAACACAAGAAGAAATTAGAGAAATCAAGACATGACCGATAACGAAGTCATAGATGAGATGGATCACGAAAATCAACAACGCTCCCTCTCTGATTACCACCAACCAGACACTGAAGGAAGAGCTTCCGCCATAATTCTACCAGAATTGACACCGGCACAAGCGGCACAATGGACTTTCAAGACCCACTTCATCACAACAGTCCGTGATTTGGGAAAATTCAGTGGTTCAAACCCAGACGATGCTCCCAATCACCTAAGCTCGTTCCTCGACTTCTGCAATTCATTTGGAAAAACAGGTACCATCAATGAAAGAATTAGATTACAACTGTTTCCTCATTCATTGTCTGAAAAAACATCAAAATGGTATAGAAGCCTCCCTTCAAGCTCAATCCGAACGTGGGCACAAATGGCCAAGAAATTTCTTGCCAAATATTACCCCACGAGCAGAACAAGACAACTCATCGGAGAGATCAGCACCTTCACTCAAGAACCAGGGGAGACTCTGTATGATGCGTGGGACAAATTCAAAGAGATGTTGATGAACTGCTCCCACCATGGGTTAGATGACCAGTCCCTCTGCCTATCCTTCTTCAACGGGTGGGATGACTCCAACAGACTCTTGGTAAACTCTTCAGCTGGAGGTAGTTTTATGACCAAGTCTCCTCAATAAGGAATGGAACTTCTTGAAATCATGACTAGCAACACACGACAATGGTCAAGAAATAAGGGCAGAGCTCCGAGAGCAGCTGGTCTACTCCACGTAGAGCCTACCGATCATCTCTCAGCACAACTATCATCTCTTGCAAAAATGGACGAAAAGATTGCTATAGCTCAAAAAGAAACCACCAAATCAATAGCATCTTCATCTTCCGCTTCAGAAGGGTGTGCTATCTGCGCAGGTCCTCACGATACCCATCTGTGCGAAGGAAGAAACAACATCCAGCAACAAGAAGACATCAATTACATTGGTAACCACCCCAATTACAACTACAACTACAACAACAACGCCCCGTGGAGAAATCATCCAAATTTCTCATGGAGAAACAATGATCAAACCCAAGGAGGGGGAAATACTTCCAACTCAACACAAGGCTATAGACCCCAACCAAATGCAAATTTGGGTTATAGAGCACAAGGTGCCCCTCCAGGTATTCACCAACAACAACTATCCTCATCCCCCGTTGATCCAAATGCGGAACTCAAAGAGATGATGAAGGGATTCATGTCTATGACTCAGAGCCAGCTCTATGCGCAAGAAGCTTTCAACCAGAAAATCGACGGTCAATTTAATCAAATCGCAGAACAACTTGCTCAAAGACCGCCAGGGACTTTCCCAAGCCAACCGAAGCTAAATCCAAAAGAGCAAGCCAAATGCATCTATGTGAAGGAACACAAGGAAGAAAAGATCGAGGTGGCCAAAATAGTTGAGGTTCCAGAACTTCACCCTTCCCTTCAAGAGTTGGTAATAGCAATCGAAACATCCAAAGGGAATATAGCTGAACTGGAAACCTCCGCCACAATCTATAAAAATCGCATTCAGTCTGAGAAGACCTACCTTAAGGAGTTAGTGGCCAGCTATGAAAATGAAAAGCTCGATTTAGAAGAAGAAGAGGTTAAGGCGATAACCTTGAGAAGGGGTAGAAAAACCAACAAGATTCACAACCCACAAAGGTCAGAAGAATCCCAAGAGGATAATGAAGAAAAAGTTGAGGTTCCAGTAGAAAAGACATCTCCTAGCATTCTCACTATTCCACCAGCTCCAAAACCTTCTTCACAAGAACCGCCTCTACCATTTCCCAACCGACTCCAAAAACAGAAATTGGATACTGAATATGGGAAGTTTCTGACAGTGCTGAAACAATTAAACGTCAACATACCGTTTGTAGACCTCATTGCCAAAATGCCAAACTACGCGAAATTTCTCAAGCACCTTATCTCCAACAAAACAAAATTGGTCGAAGTCGGTACCGTACCACTCAATGAAGCTTGTTCAGCTATTCTGAAACAACCACTACCGTCGAAATGCAATGATCCAGGCAGCTTCACCATTCCCGTCACAATTGGTAGCACCTCCTTTCCATACTCCCTATGCGATCTGGGTGCCTCCATAAATTTGATGCCCCTCTCCACTTTTAAAAAGCTGGGAATTGGAGAAATGAAAAAGACCAAGATGACCCTTCAACTGGCGGATGGTTCGATAGCTTACCCAAGCGGAGTGGTGGAGGATGTTATCATTAAAGTGGAACACTTATACTTCCCATGCGATTTTGTCATTTTGGACATCGAAGAGAACTCCACTACACCTCTCCTCCTTGGACGGCCTTTCCTTGCCACAGCCAATGTGCACATTTGGGTGTCCCGGGGGACAATCACCCCTCAAGCTTATAATGAAAAGCTAGAGTTTGCAACAGGAAGGTCTCCAGACAACAAATCCAAGGATCTCAAGCTTGTGAGGGACACACAATCACCATCTTCCCCACTTCTCTTTGCCACCCTTCTCGACGGAATTTCCATTTCAGAGGCACCACCACCAATCCCTGATGAAAAGCGGGACAAGAAAAGTAAACAAGCATCCAGGTGGACACTCAAAAATGCCTTCGAGTCATGCTTTGGATCTCCTCCTCATAACCACCCCCATGTTTGATCTAACCCCCCACTACGGTCTAGCCACAGACCTTAAAAAGAAGGGCAGCTGTTTCGGGAGGCAACCCGAATTTCTATCATTATTTTGCTTTCTATTACCTGTCTAAAAAATGCTCATTTATTTCACTGTTAGCCCCGGTATTGGTTTGGCTGCCTTTAGTATCTTATGCCGGTGCCACTTCGTGTCCACACCACTACCGAGCTCTGCTACTTTGAGGTTAAACATCGAGTATGGGGGAAGTTCTCCCACTATCTATCATTTTACAGTACTTCTATTTTATTCAGTTTTCACTTTATCTGTTTATTTTCCATTTTAATAAATATGGTGAGTTTTAATTTCACTTGAGTTCTTCTGGCTGTAGAGAATATTATTTCCAGGAACATATTACATCATTCTACAGCTGAACTCAAGTGTGGGGGAGCTCTGCTTAAACACTCTACGAACTCTGGGGAGTACACTCTCTTTGCTTTGCACTTCAAATTTTTACATACTCCCTACTGCTTTGCATTGTGTGAGGTACTCTGGTAGATTGCATGCCCTCGTTAATTTAATTCTTCTTACGCAATGAGGACATTGCTCCGGTCTAAGTGTGGGGGAGGACTCACTTCTCTTTCGCTCATCTTAAGTCTCTCTTGATTGACACATTGCTTAAAATGCCTAATCTCTCTGCTTATCTTGCGTTTGTCCAAATTCAAAATCATGGACCCTTTATATGTGGGTTGTTCTCTTTAAAAACAAATACTATTATGAATTGTGGGATAAATGGTACAAATTTTTCATTTTGATTACTTTTGAGGAGCATTTTTATGTGGTGTGACCAAATGATCTAAAATGGTTGGATTTTTATCGCTCAGGGGTTCCTTCTATCTTCTTTCTTAGGGATTGCTAAGGGGTGCTTCTCTGTCAAAAACAAAAAAATAATAAACAAGGGACTTGCGAGACGCCATTGGTAACCAACAAATGAGAGTTGAGTGTTCTTAAATACAAAGGCTTGATGCCTAAATATTATCTCCTCATCTCTAATGCAAAAGTGAAACAAATGCATAATTCTATTTTTCTTTTTGTTTTCTCCTCAATGCCCATTCTTGAGAGAAGTTGGCCATGGTAAAAGTTCTCAAAGTTACCTAATCTTCAAAGAAGCACTCCGGATCATACTCCAAAACTCTATATTTTATTTTTACCCTAAGCACACCTTTGCCACCAGTAGGTGATGGTTCACACTCCTAAAAAAGTTTAAGATCATATACTGTTCACCTCCTTATCCTACCCTTAATAATAATATTTGTTAATATTGAGCATTCCCTACTTTCTAGGGTACATGGTTTTGCTTGAGGACAAGCAAAAAGGTAAGTGTGGGGGTGTGATAAGTGTCCAAATGAGCATGTTTTATGGGTGTATTTCATATGTTATATTAGCAGTTTTCTTGCTCATTTCTCCACTTTGGTTAGTTTTCCTCTAGTTCTTGTTTTATTGGTTATCTTACAGATTTATTGGTTAAACATGAGGAAAACCAAGCTAGGAGCAAAGTAGACGAAAAGACGAATGTCTGTCGAAGTTTGCAGGACAAGACGAGACGAGAATACACACGTCCGCAACACGGACTCAACCACGGACAAAACATAAAGGCTTGTCCGCAACGCGGACGCAAAATACACTCGTCCGTACCCCCGTCCGTACCACGGGCGCACCCACGAACGCGACTAAAATGTGTCCGTACGCGGACAGCAACTCGGACTCCAACGCGGACGCGTGTAAACGCAGCCCAGATCCAGAATTCACGCGACTAATTTCTTTCGGTGCCGTTTTCTCCATTTTCTTCCTCATTTGCGGCGCCTACAAACATATCGATCTACCCCATCAGCAATATCAGGCGCCGCACTTCTTAAAATCTTCACCCACGCCTGCTAACCTTTGTCATCTTCCTCCTCCTTTCTTCTATAAAAACCCACGAGCCTTCTGCTCAAAAATTCATCATCTGATCACCACAACGCTCACCAAAATTCACTCTCCCTCCATCTAAATTCCATTCTCCATCCATATATCCACATCTCCACTTCATTTCCATCATTTCCCATCACCAAATAAGCCTAACTCTTCCATTTTCCAGAAAACCAGACGAAGAAGACGATCTGCACAAAACTAGGCCGTGTCCGCGTTTGTGTCCGCACAGCCCCCACACGGACAGGAGATGTCCGCATTTGTGTCCGCGTGGCCCCACCCGGACAGGACCAACTTGTACCTGTTTTGTTCGTTTTCTTCATTCTACCAATCTATCATCGTTTTGAGGTCGGCATAATCACGGAGACAAGCCCAGAAGCGAAACAACTCTCCCCAAAAATAGAGTTCTTTCTTTCCTCAAACTTTACTCTGTTTTAATGTCTATCTTTACTCTGTTTTTATTTCTGTCAATGGCTGAGTAATTTCTATTTGTATCCTAGGATGAGGTTTGACCATAATATTGCTTAAATAAATATTTATTACCTGTCTCATTTATTATACTTGTTTTTATTCCTTTCAATAAATATTGTTAAATGCTTTACGCGACAAACTACTGCATTTTTATGGTAACTATCAACATATGATTTTGAAATAGTCAATAGTACCACAAAGGAATAAACCTTGGTATTTACACTCCGGATTGAGTAGGAAAATACTAAGGCTATTATTAAGAGTTCGTAACTTACCCTTATTAACTCTAATAGACAATAAATAATTGAGACATGGTTATAAGTTTGTTTAAGTAATTTAGGCAATTCCCCCACTATCCTAGGATAACTTTTTCCACCCATATCAATTAATTCACCTTATTTTACTGTATTTATTATTTCTGCACTGATCATAAACAATCAAGCTTGCCTCCGGCTAAACCCCCTATTTGTTGTTTTTATTAAATACCGAGACTAGGATAATTGAACCAATTTCTCTATGGATACGACACTTGTTGTACTACATCGACTAGGTGCACTTGCCTTTTCTTTGCCCATAAGTATATATATATATATATATAATATATATATATATTATATATATATTATATATATATTCACTATGTTTGGCCAACAAGTTTGTGGCGCCGTTGCCGTGGAATTTACTTTAATTTTTGTCTAATTTAGTTATTCACCTGTTTAAATATTTCTGCTTTTATTTATCCATTTACTGTTAATTTCACAAATCCTCACAAATCAAATTTCTTTTGTGCATGCCAAACACTCGAACCCGAGGTTCTCCACGTATCAGTCCGAGACCCGAACCCGAGCACACTTTATTCAACACAAGAAGAAATCAGAGAAATCAAGACATGGCCGATAACGAAGTCATAGATGAGATGGATCACAAAAATCAACAACGCTCCCTCTCTGATTACCACCAACCAGACACTGAAGGAAGAGCTTCAGCCATAATTCTACCAGAATTGACACCGGCACAAGCGGCACAATGGACTTTCAAGACCCACTTCATCACAACAGTCCGTGATTTGGGAAAATTCAGTGGTTCAAACCCAGACGATGCTCCCAATCACCTAAGCTCGTTCCTCGACTTCTGCAATTCATTTGGAAAAACAGGTACCATCAATGAAAGAATTAGATTACAACTGTTTCCTTATTTATTGTCCGAAACAGCATCAAAAAAGTATAGAAGCCTCCCTTCAAGCTCAATCCGAACGTGGACACAAATGGCCAAGAAATTTCTTGCCAAATATTACTCCACGAGCAGAACAAGACAACTCATCGGAGAGATCAACACCTTCACTCAAGAACCAGGGGAGACTATGTATGATGAGTGGGACAGATTCAAAGAGATGTTGATGAACTGCTCCCACCATGGGTTAGATGACCAGTCGCTCTGCCTATCCTTCTTCAACGGGTGGGATGACTCCAACAGGCTCTTGGTAAACTCTTCAACTGGAGGTAGTTTTATGACCAAGTCTCCTCAAGAAGGAATGAAACTTCTTGAAATCATGACTAGCAACACACGACAATGGTCAAGAAACAAGGGCAGAGCTCCGAGAGCAGCAGGTCTACTCCACGTAGAGCCCACCGATCATCTCTCAGCACAATTGTCATCTCTTGCAAAAATGGTCGAAAATATTACTATAGCTCAAAAAGAAACCACCAAATCAATAGCATTCATCTTCCACTTCAGAAGGGTGTGCTATCTGCGCAGGTCCTCACGATACCCATCTGTGCGAAGGAAGAAACAACATCCAACAACAAGAAGACATCAATTACATTGGTAACCACCCCAATTACAACTACAACTACAATAACAACAACGCCCCGTGGAGAAATCATCCAAATTTCTCATGGAGAAACAATGATCAAACCCAAGGAGGGGGAAATACTTCCAACTCAACACAAGGCTATATACCCCAACCAAATGTAAATTTGGGTTATAGAGCACAAGGTGCCCCTCCAGGTATTCACCAACAACAACCGTCCTCATCCCCGGTTGATCCAAATACGGAACTCAAAGAGATTATGAAGGGATTCATGTCTATGACTCAGAGCCAGCTCTATGCGCAAGAAGCTTTCAACTAGAAAATCGAAGGTCAATTTAATCAAATCGCAGAACAACTTGCTTAAAGACCGTCAGGGACTTTCCCAAGCCAACAGAAGCCAAATCCAAAAGAGCAGGCCAAATGCATCTATGTGAAGGAACACAAGGAAGAAAAGATGGAGGTGGCCAAAATAGTTGAGGTTCCAGAACTTCACCCTTCCCTTCAAGAGTGGGTAATAGCAATCGAAACAACCAAAGAGAATATAGCTGAACTGGAAACCTCCGCCACAATCTATAAAAACCGCATTCAATCCGAGAAGACCTACCTTAAGGAGTTGGTGGCCAGCTATGAAAATGAAAAGCTCGATTTAGAAGAAGAAGAAGAGGTTAAGGTGATAACCTTGAGAAGCGGTAGAAAAACCAACGAGATTCACATCCCACAAAGGTCAGAAGAATCCTAAGAGGATAATGAATAAAGAGTTGAAGTTCTGGTAGAAAAGACATCTCCTAGCATTCTCACTATTCCACCAGCTCCAAAACCTTCTCCACAAGAACCGCCTCTACCATTTCCCAACCGACTCCAAAAACAGAAATTGGATACTGAATATGGGAAGTTTCTGACAGTGCTGAAACAATTAAACGTCAACATACCGTTTGTAGACCTCATTGCCAAAATGCCAAACTACGTGAAATTTCTCAAGCACCTTATCTCCAACAAAACAAAATTGGTCGAAGTCGGTACCGTACCACTCAATGAAGCTTGCTCAGCTATTCTGAAACAACCACTACCGTCGAAATGCAATGATCCAGGCAGCTTCACCATTCCTGTCACAATTGGTAGCACCTCCTTTCCATACTCCCTATGCGATCTGGGTGCCTCCATAAATTTGATGCCCCTCTCCACTTTCAAAAAACTAGGAATTGAAGAAATGAAAAAGACCAAGATGACCCTTCAACTGGTGGATGGTTCGATAGCTTACCCAAGCGGAGTGGTGGAGGATGTTATCATTAAAGTGGAACACTTATACTTCCCATGCGATTTTGTCATTTTGGACATCGAAGAGAACTCCACTACACCTCTCATCGTTGGACGACCTTTCCTTGCCACAACCAATGTGCACATTTGGGTGTCCCGGGGGACAATCACCCTTCAACCTTATAATGAAAAGCTGGAGTTTGCAACGGGAAGGTCTTCAGACAACAAATCCAAGGATCTCAAGCTTGTGAGGGACACACAAACACCATCTTCCCCACTTCTCTTTGTCACCCTTCCCGACAGAATGTCCATTTCAGAGGCACCACCACCAATCCCCGATGAAGAGCGGGACAAGAAAAGTAAACATGCATCCAGGTGGACACTCAAAAATGCCTTCGAGTCATGCTTTGGATCTCCTCCTCATAACCACCCCCCAGGTTTGATCTAACCCCCCACTACGGTCTAGCCACATACCTTAAAAAGAAGGGCAGCTTTTTCGGGAGGCAACCCGAATTTCGCTCAGGGGTTCCTTCTATCTTCTTTCTTAGGGATTGCTAAGGGGTGCTTCTCTGTCAAAAACAAAAAATAATAAACAAGGGACTTGCGAGACGCCATTGGTAACCAACAAATGAGAGTTGAGTGTTCTTAAATACAAAGGCTTGATGCTTAAATATTATCTCCTCGTCTCTAATGCAAAAGTGAAACAAATGCATAATTCTATTTTTCTTTTTGTTTTCTCCTCAATGCCCATTCTTGAGAGAAGTTGGTCATGGTAAAAGTTCTCAAAGTTACCTAATCTTCAAAGAAGCACTCCGGATCATACCCCAAAACTTTATATTTTATTTTTACCCTAAGCACACCTTTGCCACCAGTAGGTGATGGTTCACACTCCTCAAAAAGTTTAAGATCATGTACTGTTCACCTCCTTATCCTACCCTTAATAATAATATTTGTTAATATTGAGCATTCCCTACTTTCTAGGGTACATGGTTTTGCTTGAGGACAAGCAAAAAGGTAAGTGTGGGGGTGTGATAAGTGTCCAAATGAGCATATTTTATGGGTGTATTTCATATGTTATATTAGCACTTTTCTTGCTCATTTCTCCACTTTGGTTAGTTTTCCTCTAGTTTATGTTTTATTGGTTATCTTACAGATTTATTGGTTAAACATGAGGAAAACCAAGCTAGGAGCAAAGTAGACGAAAAGACGAATGCATAGGCGCAAACGGATCTAAAAACGGAGCTCAAACGAAGAAACTGGAGTCTGTCGAAGTTTGCAGGACAAGACGAGACGAGAATACACACGTTCGCAACACGGACGCAGACTCGGACAGGGGAGTCCGCAACACGGACTCAACCACGGACAAAACATAAAGGCTTGTCCGCAACGCGGACGTAAAATACACGCGTCCGTACCCCCGTCCGTACCACGGACGCACCCACGGACGCGACTAAAATGTGTCTGTACGCGGACAGCAACTCGGACTCCAACGCGGACGCGTGTAAATGCAGCCCAGATCCAGAATTCACGCGACTAATTTCTTTCAGCGCCATTTTCTCCATTTTCTTCCTCATTTGCAGCGCCTACAAACATATCGATCTACCCCATCAGCAATATCAGGCGCCACACTCCTTAAAATCTTCACCCACGCCTGCTAACCTTTGTCATCTTCCTCTTCCTTTCTTCTATAAAAACCCACGAGCCTTATGCTAAAAAATTCATCATCTGATCACCACAACGCTCACCAAAATTCACTCTCCCTCCATCCAAATTCCATTCTCCATCCATATATCCACATCTTCACTTCATTTCCATCATTTCCCATCACCAAATAAGCCTAACTCTTCCATTTTCCAGAAAACCAGACGATCTGCACAAAACCAGGTCGTGTCCGCATTTGTGTCCGCGTTTGCGTCCGCACAGCCCCCACACGGACAGGAGATGTCTGCGTTTGTGTCAGTGTTTGTGTCCGTGTTGCCCCACCCGGACAGGACCAACTTGTACCTGTTTTGTTCGTTTTCTTCGTTCTACCAATCTATCATCGTTTTGAGGTCGGCATAATCACGGAGACAAGCCCGGAAGCGAAACAACTCTCCCCAAAAATAGAGTTCTTTCTTTCCTCAAACTTTACTCTGTTTTAATGTCTATCTTTACTCTGTTTTTATTTCTGTCAATGGCTGAGTAATTTCTATTTGTATCCTAGGATGAGGTTTGACCATAATATTGCTTAAATAAATATTTATTACCTGTCTCATTTATTATACTTGTTTTTATTCCTTTTAATAAATATTGTTAAATGCTTTACGCGACAAACTACTGCATTTTTATGGTAACTATCAACATATGACTTTGAGATAGTCAATAGTACCACAAAGGAATAAACCTTGGTATTTACACTCCGGATTGAGTAGGAAAATACTAAGGCTATTATTAAGAGTTCGTAACTTACCCTTATTAACTCTAATAGACAATAAATAATTGAGACATGGTTATAAGTTTGTTTAAGTAATTTAGGCAATTCCCCCACTATCCTAGGATACCTTTTTCCACCCATATCAATTAATTCACCTTATTTTACTGTATTTATTATTTCTGCACTGATCATAAACAATCAAGCTTACCTCCGGCTAAACCCCCTATTTGTTGTTTTTATTAAATACCGAGACTAGGATAATTGAACCAATTTCTCTGTGGATACGACACTTGTTGTACTACATCGACTAGGTGCACTTGCCTTTTCTTTGCCCATAAGTATATATATATTTTCACTATGTATTTTTGGCCAACAAGTTTGTGGCGCCGTTGCCGTGCAATTTACTTTAATTTTTGTCTAATTTAGTTATTCACCTGTTTAAATATTTCTGCTTTTATTTATCCATTTACTGTTAATTTCACAAATTCTCACAAATCAAATTTCATTACTCGAACCCGAGGTTCTCCACGTATCAGTCCGAGACCCGAAGCCGAGCACACTTTATTCAACACAAGAAGAAATCAGAGAAATCAAGACATGGCCGATAACGAAGTCATAGATGAGATGGATCACGAAAATCAACAACGCTCCCTCTCTGATTACCACCAACCAGACACTGAAGGAAGAGCTTCAGCCATAATTCTACCAGAATTGACACCGGCACAAGCGGCACAATGGACTTTCAAGACCCACTTCATCACAGCAGTCCGTGATTTGGGAAAATTTATTGGTTCAAACCCAGACGATGCTCCCAATCACCTAAGCTCGTTCCTCGACTTCTGCAATTCATTTGGAAAAACAGGTACCATCAATGAAAGAATTAGATTACAATTGTTTCCTCATTCATTGTCCGAAACAACATCAAAATGGTATAGAAGCCTCCCTTCAAGCTCAATCCAAACATGGGCACAAATGGCCAAGAAATTTCTTGCCAAATATTACCCCACGAGCAGAACAAGACAACTCATCGGAGAGATCAACACCTTCACTCAGAAATCTAGGGTTTCAGACACAAACCTGATGTAATTTCTGTCGTCTGTAGTGCACCTGGTTTCTCCGGTAGTCACCGATAGTCTCTGGTGGTCACCGGTGGTCTTCAGTCACCGGAAATATACTGCAACAATGGTCACCGGTCGTCTTCTGGTCGCCTGGTTCACGTGAGATTTGGGAAAGAAGGAAGAAGAAGGTCGTGCACGACCTGATTTTACTTAATTTTTTACTCAGAGACTGGTCCGTCGCTAATTATAAACAAAACGTTGTCGTTTTAGTAAGTAAATTTAAACCAGGGGAGTTACAACAGGCGTCAAAACGACGTCGATCCTTCAGCGACGGAACGAGTCCGTCGCTGCGTTTTGGTTTTTCTTTTTTTTTTTTGAAAAAGCATAGCGACGGAATGGCAGTCTGTCGCTAAGCCGTCACGAAAATAGGTGCCAGACCCGAAAATTTGGCGCCACTGGACCCGGTAGAATTTTGTCACCATCCTGTCACCATTTCGTCGCCAATAAGTCCGTCGCTAGTTCTTTGCTATTCTGTCGCAAATTTACGATGGAATCTTGTCCGTCACTAAATCCATCGTTAATTACGTATTTTCTAGTAGTGTCACCTTTCGATGCATCTTTCAAGCCTCTCATTCATATTTTCTCTATAAATAGTGTTAATATTTTAAGTGTTCTATCATATTTCCAATGTGTTTGCCTTTTTCTTGTGCCTCTAAATGCTCATATAGGTATACAAACTTGTAAAATTCACCTATATTCTTGCAAAAATTCTATTACACACTCTAGAGTAAGTATCAATTAACAACCTGTTTTGGCTACAGCTAACTGTAGCCATCTAGCTACATACGGGAGTAGAATGTGAGGGATCGAGCGTATTGTATTTTTTTTTTTTTTTAAAGATTTTTATTTCTTTTCTTTTTTTATCACCAAAAATTTAAATTATTGTAACTTTTAATATATAAATCTAAAATGAAAAAAATTATATCATTGTTCACCTAAATTCAAGCTCTTCAAAACATGACCAGTCATGGATATATTTTGACAACTTTTAAAAAAATATTTTTACATGTATAGTACACAAAACGTAAAACAAAACTTTTACATATGGTCATACAAACCTGTACAAATGTTCATTAAAATATGTACATTCTCATGTAAAAACATGTACATCCTCGCATTAAAAATATACAGATGGTCACATAAACTTGTACGAATAATTAAATATGTACATCCTTAGATTAAAATCTATACATATAAGGGAGAAAACTTGTACAGATGACCATACAAACATGTATAGATGTTTATTAAAGAACATGTACATTTGAACATTTGAACATGTACATCGTCACATTAAAACGTGTACATTCTCACATTAAAATATGTACATACATCCTCACATTAAAATATCATGTATACATGTAAAAATATTTTTTTTAAAAAAGTTGTCAAAATATATTCATGACTGGTCTTGTTTTGAAGAGTTTGAATTTAGATGAACATGAAATATTTTTTTTATTTTGGACTTGTATATTAAAAGTTACAACCATTCAAATTTTTTATGATAATAATTGAAAAAGAATAAAAACTAATAAAAAGAAGAGGAAAAAACCCTTTTGTGGTTACGTGCATGTTGAAGAAGGAAAAAAAAAAAGAAGAACACACTTGATTAAATTGTTCCACTTATTCATATCTATTCATGGAAACATCCTTAAAGAGTTTGGCATCAATTAAATTGTTCAAGCTATTCACATCTATTCATGGAAACATCCTTAAAGAGTTACTCAACCCATTACTAAGATTACACTACCATACATTACAAAACATTGTACTTTATAAAATTATAGCTAATACACATTTCCTTTCCTTTTCTCTGGTTGCAGGGTGATGGGTTTCAAAGTTGTAAGAAACGGCACGGGAATTTAATACGAACTACTGAGAGTACGCGAAGCGGAAGTATTGATACGCATTAATGGTGGCCACCGAATCCGAATCTACCCGGAACCGGCGGTTCTACCCGGAACCGATTGGAACCGGAACCGGGCCGGAACCGATTCGGAACCGGAACCGGGCCGGAACCGATTCGGAACCGGAACCGCCCCCTTGCGAATCGAATCCAAATACAAGTTTTGAGATTCAGGACCGAACCGGGACCGGAACCGGAACCGTCCGGAACCGCTTGGAACCGCCTGGATTCGCATCGGATTCGGAACCGTGGAACCGGAACCGCCCCGGAACCGGCCAAAGTAGCTGTTGGAATCAGTCCAAAACGACGTCATTTTGGGTCTCGGGTGCGTGCTCCCCTGGTCAATATGATGATTGGTACAAGATGAATAGGGACAACACCACTTAAGACTTCTATTTTGTATTGTAATATTTTAGAATGTATTAGTATTACTTTCTTTCCATGTAATCTTTTAAAACTTCCAAATTGAAATCATGTAACCTATTAGTAGCTGTACTCTTTTCCCTTATTAGGGTTTTCCCAATGGGTTTTTACTTAATAAGGTTTTAACGAGGCAGTGAATCATATAATAAAATCCGCTTTCCTCTTTAATTTTGCAAATTCAATACAAAAATTAAGTCTTTGGTTCTTACACATTTAAGATTATAAACTTGAGGAATAACCTAGCTAGGAGTAAAGTGGACGAAAAGAGCAACGTGTGCACGTAAACGGAACTAAAATCAGAGTTAAAACGAAGAAACTGAAGCCGATCGAATCTTTCCAGAACTGGTCGGAACCGCCCCGGAACCGGTCGGAACCGGAATCTCCGGAACCGGTCAGAATCCCGGAACCGGAACCGCCCCGGAACCGCTCAGGACCGGTTCCGAATCCGAATACACATTTTCCGGAACCGGAACCGGTGGAACCGTAACCGTGGCCACCATTAATACGCATGCAACAGGAAACTAGTACAGATGAAATATTAATATTTAAATGATAAATAAACTTCTAATAAATTATTATAAGTATGAAATATGTTCCACTTTGTACATGATATTTGTATTTTGCTATTAATCCCTCTAAAATTGTATATTTTACATATCAAACATTTATCATATTCTTAAACGATAAGAACTTTATAGAAGTTTTAAAGATAAGTTACATAAGTGAAAATCATACTATTACCAAGTAAAAAACTAAAGTAACAAAAAATAGTATGATAAAGAGACTGGTATACTTGTAATTTTGCCTTACAAATATTCAACTTATAGGTAATGGCGGTGGTGCTTAATTATATCATCATTTTTTTCTAAAGTAAAACCTTATATAAGGACAATATTATTTTTCATTTAGAAATTTAATAATCTTCTTTTTGCTTTCGTCATTGTCTACAATTGTTTATATCATATTTTTTTTACATAAACATAGATGAATATACGACCGTACACTTTTGCTGGGTGGGATGTTCAGTGAAACGGATTTCATACGACCGTGTCAATACGTTTGGCAGCAAAAAAACGGGTGATACGCTGTATAAACAGCCATGCCGTACCATTTTTTACAACCATGATGGGTTTTAGCCTTCCACACGTAAAAAAACAATACAAAATTAACTTCCTTTTTGTTGAGAAAATTTACCCAGTGAATCAAACAAAGATTCTTACAAATTCATTCTCTTAATTCTAGCCAATTACAGTGGTCATATCTTGCTGCTAGCTATGATGAACCTTGGTGATTGCTTGATTTATCAATGACTAGCGACTGGTCTAGCAAGAGATTAATAGTTTCACTGAATAATTACAGAGCTGCATAATTTTACTGCTACCTAGGATGAAACTCGGTGATTGATTCATCAATTATTGACGGGTCTTTTGATTGACCTGAACGCTCTGAACTGGTTTCTTTGGAGGATGAGTATAACACTAAAGCTGGTCTACTAGTAGTCACAAATGCTGGTTGGGAAGGTGCTGGAAGAGACATTGATCGACTGCTGAGCATGAGTAGTACCGAAGACATGACGGGTCTGTCTGCAGCCCCTTTTTGAACGCAGAGCAACCCTATGTGTATGCATCGCAATATTTGAGTTCTTGAAACTGAAGGCAGCCTCGAATCAATGACTCCTAAAACTGTGCCACCGCTCCAATGTTTCCATACCTGTCAAAACAGAGTAACAATAACACACTGAGAATGAAAGAAGCAAAGTATATATAGTTCAAAAATCAACCAGTTAACCATCAAAATAGGTAAATACGAACCAAACCAGTAAAACCCACAAAAAGAGAGATAATTAATGTGATGTATAGAGATCCAAGGATGAAAATTAATAATACCAATCCGTTGAATCTCTCTAAAGATTCATTTACTTACAGATGTGACGAGGTCTTCAACATCTTGTTCATCTCGGGCTGCAGCATTCTTGCGGCCACTAATGATTTCCAAAACCAGAACACCGAAGCTATACACGTCCGACTTAATTGAGAGAACCCCAAAGAATGCATATTCTGGAGCCATATACCCACTGCACACAATAATTTGTTAAACAGGTCTATAATAAGTATTTCCTATCTTCAAAATCAAAGGCAGATCATTGTCTTTTTTGTTATTGGGCATTTAGCAGAGCCTTCCCTTAAGATGTTCAATGTGATGTAGTAATGTATATGACAAGGAATCACACTTACTAGGTGCCAGCAATTCTTCTAGTATCTACATGAGTTTGGTCCAACTGAAATAGTCTCGCCATACCAAAATCTGCAATCTTTGGATTCATTTCTTCATCAAGGAGGATGTTACTGGCTTTAAGATCACGGTGGATGATTCTAAGACGAGAATCTTCGTGCAAGTATACCATTCCTCGAACAATTCCTATTATGATCTTGTACCGAGTTGTCCAATCAAGTGACTCACGCCTATTTGCATCTACAACATTCATATATATATATATACAGGAAGATTATAATCCATTATCCAATATTTGACCTCGAAGCCATAGAAATGACCGGCCCTGTTGTAGTTATTTATATAAGGGAAATCATGATACATACCGAATAAGAAGTGATCAAGGCTGGCATTGGGCAAATACTCATAAACCAAAAGTCTCTCTTCTCCTTCCAAACAATAGCCAACAATCCTGACTAGATTCCTGTGCTGAAGCTTAGCAACCAACACTATCTCATTCTTGAATTCATCTTCACCTTGTAATGAATTTTTTGCCAGCCTTTTGACTGCTATATCCTGCCCATTTGCTAGCACACCCTGCGTTATACACAAGCAAATCAAATCAAATTAAATCATATGATGAACTGATCGAATACAGGTACATGATGATCTGGTTTCTCCCAATTAATTGCAATATCAACGCATGAATATGAAGTAAAGAGTACCTTGTACACTGCACCAAAGCCTCCTCTCCCAAGTTTATTAGCCTCAGAAAAGTTATCTGTTGCGACTTTGATGGTGCCGAAATCATAATACAAAGACTCTACGCTACTAATGTGATTTTCATCACGAGGCCTACTATCAACCAGCTGCCTCCCTGTCTTCTTCTTTCTTCTCCTTACAACCCAGAAAATGATAAGAACAGCAAGTAGTAGTAAAGATGCAACAACTATGGCAATGATTTCACAACCTTTTTAATAACACTACCATTTCCTGCATTTAATTACATATAGAAACAGGACCTGATCAGTAACTATTGTACTTGAAACCACCAGCAGCAGCAGCGGCAAGATATATATCATCAGATAAGTAAAGTTTAGTCGTATCATTCACCAGATGGAGATGTTGGTGGCGGTGAGGATGGAGATGTTGGTGGCGGTGATGATGGAGATGGTGGCGGAGAAGACAACACGGTAGAAGGTGATGATGAACTGCGTAATTCTGTAAACGGGTACAAATCAAACCTGGAATTACAGCTCGGATAGATTACTACCCCTCCCTGTTTTCCGTGAAAATAATTCCGGAATTGGGTGATGGTACTATCCAAACAATGATAGCAATCTGTCGTGCTTAAATCAGGAGTACACTGCATAAGCCCGTATATAGTCTGAAGCGCTTCTATGCCGGTGGTCTGATTGACGGCGAACTTGAGAGTTGAATTTCCGTACGCAGCCGTTGTTTGTAGATTCCTGAGAAGAGGTCCAAGTTTGCTATCGAATTGGTTAGCATCAGACACATTCCCTGTATTGACTAGGATGAGCTTGGGATCATTTTCTTCCAATCCAAATATGTTTCGGCTGGAGTACCTTAGCATACAGACCGAATACCACCCGTAAGCCTCCTTTTGTCTGGGGCACTTCTGGGGAAGATCAAGGGTCGAATTTTTAATGCAGCCACGACACTTAGAGACACTAATATCACCCCTACAGAGAGCAATGCCGTAGACTTTGTCAGTATCCTGCCCAGATGTGAAGTTGTAGAATCCATAATCGATTTTGGTATCTGAAGATATTTTATGGAGCAGGTTGTCAAGATTTGCCTTGTAGGTGCTTTTAGTGGTGTA
This sequence comes from Limonium bicolor, assembly GCA_023374045.1. NCBI lineage: Eukaryota > Viridiplantae > Streptophyta > Magnoliopsida > Caryophyllales > Plumbaginaceae > Limonium > Limonium bicolor. Next base: position 378,377,889 of record CM041776.1, read on the forward strand.
ATTGCCGTAAGTGTCGAAACAATATGGGTAATCGGCGGAACAGACGCTCAAAAGGCAGCACAGATTGACTAGCAAAAGTACCCTTACCATGACGGTCATTATCTATCTTTTGCAGGGTATGAATAAATTTGCTGTAGTACTAGAAGTTGGAAACTATATATACCCACACATTGAAAGCACAAAAGAAAAATACAAATAATATAGTAGATATAGGAATGTAGTAAATGGGTATACAGGACCACCGCCCTCATCATTGATCATATCTTTCCTTGTTTGTTTAGATAATATTGTGGTTAATCAATCAAATCTGGTAGTTGGCACTTTTTCCATTTTTTTCTACTTCACTTCAGACAGTTGACGTCGGGAGTTGTTAGTTTTTACTACCTCTATACCACTTAGATTTTCTTGTTTGTTTTTTTGGTATATTTTTCTATATCAATATTAAACATATAAGATAAAATAATTTTAAAAAACAAATTTCTTTACATATTGTTTTTTACATAAGTATTCTATTGCAATACTTAGATTTATAAAATTATGTTATCTTATATGTTAAATATTGAAGTGAAACGACATACCCAAATAATAAAGCGAAAGCTCAATAGAGGACAGAGGTAGTAATAAACACTTTCCCTTTTTTCCTTTATGGGTGTCCCAGCAGGTTTTGGTGTGTTTAGGATAAAGACAACTCCTGGTTAACTAATTAATAATATTAAATTGAATCAATAATATTGAGACACTTTTTTAGTACTAGTATATAACTTACATGGTGTTTATTTATTTTGACAAGTGAGACCTAAGCAAGTGAATCTCACTTTTTTTTATTGAACGTTTCCTCACATCAAACTGAGCCATTTAGCTTACCGTGTGAAGAAGCCACTGTCGTCACACTCGAACAGAAAATTCCACAAGCAACAGGATCATACTCACCACTGTCAAGTGGGTACATTATTACTTTTTGTTTTTTTTTTCGTATACATGTATATATATATATATTAATCCAGAAGCCACACATTGCATATATAAAAAAAATGTCAAGCTGGCTTGTTACGCTCCTCCTTTTTGGTGTGTCATGCCGGGACACCCTATTTGAGGACCTAACTGAAAGGGTGTATAAACGTACCTTATCTTATATGTCCTACGCACCCTTTCTTTCATTGTCACTTAAGGGTGCATTCGTTGGCACCATTAATGCCATAAAGGTGGTATTAATCTTACGATAGACAGGATATGTGGGCGATTTGTGAAATGCGAAATGTCCTAAAAATTACTTTAAAATAAAGGTGGGTTTGGATGGGTTTTCGTTTACCAGTCTCCTGATGAAAAAACAAAATTTACGTTTCATTCTCTCCCCCATCCCTAACCCTAGACCCTCTTTTCAGATCTCTTCCTCGTCTTCTCTTTTTTCCTCTTCGTTTTCTAATTTGTTGTTTTCCACTCTCTGAAAATCTGGAATATCAAATTTGCAAACTTCCTCTCCGTCTTCAATCTCAAGTGATTATGAACGGTGAATTTTGTAGTGATTCCAGTTACGGGTTTAAAATTTTATCCATGCTATCTTCCTCTGCATTTGAAAATTGAAATCTGGAGGAAAATATTCCTCTCGGTGGTTCAAGGGTATTCATAAATTATTCCATTGATAATGGGTGGAAATATCCAGCTAGCAAACGAACGGGTCAATTGGGAGAGGGGCTTTAATGTGAACTTTTGACACTCCCATTAATGTCACATTAATGGACATCGGATTTGGACCGCGGCAAACGAATGGGACCTAAGTAATGATAACTGTTTTAGCAATTCATAATAAAAGTATGAGCAGTTGACTGAAAGCGACATCAGACTCGTCTTCTTTGAACTGAATATAATGCGCGTCTCTTTCGTGCAAAGCTGTTGGTGCTTCATTTCTGTGTTACGTATAACTTCGGATATACATGTATGAAAAGCGGGAACATGATGATTCAAATTCACGAGTTATCCCTGTTTTCTTTCGTAATTCACAATATATCCTTCTGATTTTAGTAATTTAACTTTAAACATGCTTAAATGTTGTCTAAAATTGATGAAACTTTATATGGACGATGCTAAAGTGTTATATTTTGATCCAATATCAAATTTGAAGTTTTTTAAGCTCACATGTGACCTGTGAGACCCAATGCACAGTCACATATTCATTGGGTCCCACAGGTCACATGTGAGCTTAAAAAACATCAAATTTGATTTGGACCCAAATATATAACAATTTAGCATCGTCCATGTAAAATTTTTTGCAGGATCATTGAGTAATATGGGGACATGTGCGGCAAGTATAGCTGGGAGAAAGGTATTGCTACATAGAGCTTCCTGCAATCGAAGTGCAACGTCCGGGTGAGCATGGGGAATATACAGATTGTAACGTGATTTCTTTTCACGTAAATCTAATTTGTACATCTCTCTCTCTTTCACTATATATAAATCTAAGCTATTTACCTAGTTTTATCTAATACACTGTTGACACAAAACTCAATGAATTCTCACTCTCTTCTCACCAATTACAATCGAAAGTCTCTAACAAATTGCATAATTCTCTCTTTATCTCTCACATGATTCACGCAAACCTAATTTGTACATCTCTCCCTTTCACTATATATAAATCTTAGCTATTTACTTAGTAATATATAAAACTATAAAATATCCTAAATTAATCTCACTAATTAAGGTTATTTAACGGTTACAAAACAATAATATCTAAATGGCTTGCTGAAGATAAATAATTGTAAAACAATAATATCTAAACTGTTTGTTGGAGATAAAATATTGTATATTTATCTATTTACCATTTGCATCTGATTTTACTCCTTATGTTTTGCCTCTAACATCGTTTCACAACTCAATATTTTACTATTCAAAATTATGCACTAACAATATACATATGCTACAAACTTATCACACACATTAAACATCAAAGTAATAATTTCTATATATCATCCAAACATTTAGTAGGATGGTTTAACATGAGAACCATTCCATTTTTCAAAAGGGCAGGAAACCTTTTTTATACTCCACATGTAATCAATAGATGATGTTTTAGGTTTGTCTTATTTTAAGGATTTAAGATGTTTTGACCTTTTTACTACTCACTTCCCATTTTTACCTTTTATTTCTTTCCTCTTACTCACGATTCTCCTATTGCCCATACGAAAGTAAGAGTCTAAAATTTTTCTTCTTAATTTTCGTGTTTTATGCTAGAACATCATCTATTAAGAAAACGAGAGAATATATTTCAACTTTCAACAATAATAAGACATGTAAAACATGAAATCGAGTTTTTATATAAGCTATATATAAAGTTATTCGATATATTACTTAATTGCCATTATGTACTTAACTTTTTTGGGAATAAATTTTCTAATCAAATTAAACTACAATTAACGTATAATTTTTGTGGTTTATATTAAATTTACATCAGATTCTCCTAAACTAAATTAAATTTTGTTAAAATTAAATCAAGTTTACATTAATCTTTCTTCATTTAAAGTATGTTACAGATGCAGAAACTAAAACGCTATAATTAATCATCAATGAAGCAATAAATTACTGTTGCCTGAATCAACGCGCCGCACACGCGCGATTTTCCCATCCCCTTCGCCTCCTCTACTGCGCCGTCGTCCTCCTCCCTTTCATCTGTCACCGATGCCGTTCTCCCCGTGTTGCTGCCCTGGTGGAAGCTCCTCCTGAGCCCTTGGTGGCCCCGCCGCCGGTTGGGCCCCCGCCTGGCTTTGCTAGCCCTCACCCGGGGCGCTTCCCCTCCATCAATTCCCCCTCCCCTGTATCCCCCTTCCGCCTTTGCAGATGGGCAGACGCCGCCCCTCAACCAGGGCCACCCCCCTCCCGTCGTCTTCGCCCTCCCCTGCCCCTGTCCCAGAGTCGAGCCTCCCCTCTCCTTCTTCCCTTCCCGGTGACGAAGCCCTGCTCACGCCCTCTGTTGATGTGCCGATTCGCTCTGTCAGTGGCCCCAGTGGAGTTGGTTTTCCCGATTCGGTTGGGAAGGTTTCCCGTGCGTCTGGTGCTTTGTCTTCAACTGGTGATCGAGGTCTGACTGTAGCGGATTTTGTTCCCTTCTCTGCGATTGAAGGCGTTGTTGTGGAAGCGGTTGCCCGTCTCCCTCTTTGGCTGTTGACCAGTGTGTTGACCAGGGGGTTGACCAGAGCTCTTCTGCGGTCGGTGCCCAGGGTCGTTCTCCATGGCGCCATCTGCTGCGGTTGTTGACCAGCCAGTCTCGGGGGCAGATTTGATTCCCTCTACTGGTAGTGATTTGGCCCATCCAAATGGTCCCTTTGAAATACCCCTAACATTTAAATAATTAAAGATAAGTAAATAAATATTATCTGGAGGTTTATTAAACCCTAAGAAAGTATATAAACACTTGGAAGTCATAGCGACTAATTAATTCCCAGAAAATCCTTAAAGCACAAAAACGCACCTTCGGGTGTCACGAAAATGCGTTTTACGCAATTGACTTGAAGTTTTTAACAAGCCACGAGTTGATAAACTTAAAAGTGGATAAGATGATCATCTAAATCAATTGATGGCAGTACTAAACTCATAGTTTAAATAGGGGCGATTTTTAGGACAAAAAGGTACCTAAAATCAGCATTTTTACCTTAAAACTTTCATCTTTTATCATAATAAAAATGTACCAATTGATTGCTGGAACCTATTACACATATTAGTATGGTCTTAGTACAATATAGTGTAACAAAGATCAAATGAAAAATTAATCTCATTTGATCCCCATACCATGCGTGAGTGAAGGCAGTTTTTGGCTAGTTAATTCAAAAATCTTTGCCTAATGCTTGTGTGGCTCACGTAAATTCTACATGATGATTTAATAACTTAAATACTGTCATTAAGGCCTTCATCCACGTAATACCTGCAGGAGATCAGCACAAAACATTAGAGATTAGTTTGGACAAAGAAAATGAAATAAGATGTAAAATCTAGTCATACCTTCACTAGACAATTAAACAACTAATCAAGTTGACTCATTACATGTGCTGGCCGATCAAGTGTAGGTAGTGGGAGTTGAGTGCTGTATGAGTGCTAATTAATTAACAAAGTTGGACAAGCACCTAACTAACATTATCACATGTTTACAATTAACAAACCTAAACTAGTATTTTAGCTATTCCTTTACGTAAATCTCCAACAATTGGAGATGCTGCTCCTACTTCAATAGTCCGATCACCTGCAAAAAAAATAAAATCAAATAAGTATCACTAATGAACACTAAATAATTATCATGGTCATCATGTTACTATTAACAAAACAAATCAAATCTACTAGCAAATTCCATTACGTAAGTGTACACTAATTGGAGCTGTTGCTCCCTTCTTATCCGATCAGACCTGCACAAAAAGACAAGGTTAGTGCTGTAATGATCAAATAAAAACAAAACTAAATTGATCCCTACCTTCCACTAATTGTAACCGTAAGCCTACATCAAGTGGTACTGCACATTTGCTCCATTCCCACTCCAGGCGAACAGCACTGCAAAAAAAAAAAGGTAAGCTTAGTACAATAAATAAGCTAATTGAACATTAAATAACTACTTTAACTAGTCATTCTTTCATTAGCAAATAACAAGTCATATACTAATTACTTCCAATCAGGCGTAGCACTACAATTGGAGATGGCCTAATTCCATGGTGCTCCACCCAGCCGATCACCTACATAAACAAAGAGGATTAGCACAATAATTAAGTTTGGTAAATTCAAAAGTAATATGGCACTCACATGATCTAGTCATCTTCTCATTATCAATCAGCAAGTGCTTCAATTATTTTCCTCTCCATTACCGTAGAATAAGAGAGCATTAGGAGACCATAATGTTCAGATTTTTAAACAAGAAATAAACAAAGAAAGCTAGTTAATTATAGTCATTAAATTATCAAAAGAAGAATCATTCACTTACCTTCTTCTAAATACTAACGTAGAGCTTCATTTCCTCTTGCCTTCCATGGCCGTGAGGTAAGCCTTCTCCCTTTCTCACTACAAAAAAATTGACATTTACCAACAGAAAAATTTCGTAGGTAAAAGCCTGAAATCCATTGGTATAGTACCATTTTACCTACTCCAACGGAAAATTTTCCGTTGGCATTAGTGGCGTGGGGATAACTCTATACTCACGGTTTCTTTGTCCGTTGGAGTAGCTGAAATTCCTATACCAACGATTAAAATCGTTGGTAAAGGCTTTCAATTTCGTTGGTAAAAGTTTTCAATGGACTGAATCAAGTTAGCTATGACCACAGATATTTCCGTTGGTATAGGTAGAAGGTATGACAGATTATTGATAGCTATGCCCACGCTTATTTCCGTTGGCAAAAGCCATCATCATTTATAACTATATCAACAGATTCCATTTGTATAATCTATTTTCAAATATCCTCTACATGTCCATGTATTTCCAATCATTATAACCTGTACAACAATGATATCACAATCTTGACAGATGGTAGATTCACATCTATAAACCAACTTCAATCACATTAACATGAAAAGTAACTAAGTACATTGACAACCACCTAATAACATCCATAACCAAAAGTAAGTTCTTCATAGCAATGTTGGCCAAAAGTTCAGCCCTTCCTAGCTGTTCTAAGCATCCAAATAGTACTTTATTCGTTCAACCACAAAATCACATCTCTAGTACTCTCTTCATACAACCACAAAATCACATCCCTACTACACTATCTTCCACGCCAACTATTTCTTTCTGGTGTTGTCTATATTGCTTGAGGAATGGTCCTTGCGAGTGATGTCTGGATTGCTTGAGGATGGGTCCTTACGAGTGATGTCTGGATTGTTTGAGGATGGGTCCCTGCGAATGCCACTAGCACTGGTAGAAACTTAATAGAATCAATTATATTACCATTGATTTCAGTAAATAATCGCCCATAAAACTTGCAAATCACCTAGTAGAAACCAAGTGACCTTTCCTGTGGACTGTGAACAATTAGCGTAAATAATGCAAACAACTCAATAAAATCAGCTCAATTTTCACACACACAATTATCACTCCCACGTCCATATTGAGAGCAAACCAAAACTGATCACATACTTCAGCATTCATTAACCCTTTACACAGAACATTACCACCAAGAAAAGGAGAACAGTAACGATACTTGTGAAGTGAATGAGAAGATCAACGATGCATAGTCTTCACACACACAATTGTCACTCACATCCAAATTGATGAGCAAACCAAATCTGATCACATATTTCAGCATTCATATAACCCTTTAGACAGAACATCATCACCAAGCAAAGGAGAAGAGCAACGATACATAAGAAGTGAATGAGAAGATCAACGATGCTCAATCTTTACACACACACAAAATTGTCACTCTCACATCCAAATTGATGAGCAAACCAGAACTGATCACATATTTCAGCATTCATTTATCCCTTTACACAGAATATCACCACCAAGCAAAGGAGAAGAGCAACGATGCATATGAAGTAAATGAAAAGGATCAACCATACATACCTGCACCTTTCCATCTTCAAGTGCTTTCTCTAGTGAGAAATCTGGGCATATATCCTTCACAAAATCCGTCAAACAAAAAATCATATTGTATAACCCTTTTATCTCTTGATCATGAGGGTCAATTTTTTGTTGATTTGACGATTCTGCTTCTTGAGACTTTAAGAGCTTTCCCATTCATCTTACACGACCTTTTTTCTCTGGCCCTTTATGCTTTGAATATGCATCTTCTTTCTAGCTCAACTTATCTCCACCAGATTCGGTAGAACCATGAGCTTCAAGATCCACCTTCATTGCTTCCTCTAAGTTGCATACAATTGGATTGCTGCTCAACTAATTCTTTTCTCTCTTCGTATTTATTTTGCTTAGGTACTTTAACATGTTGACAAATCCACTCTCCCCACGCAGACGACACAAACCCAAACATACAAAAACACATATTTTCTTAAAAAAAAATATAGCAAGCTGCTAGCTAGCATATTATGCGATTTAGGTTTGTTCTACTCCGTAACAGCAATGAAGATGCAAAATCGGTTGTACAGAGGAGAATAATTCATGAGGTTGTTTACAAGTTGCTTAGCTAGATCAACGGATACATAATATATATTAATTGATTTCTTTTCTTGAATGAGATAAGACTGAAAAACTGCAGCAACATCAACAGTGTAAGTTGTTAAGGGATCGTATATATAAATCCTAATACTCCAAAAGTAAAGTAATATAATGCCTCATCGCTAGATTTAAGTACTCATATGTGAATTATTTATTCCTTTGCTTTCTGCAGATCAAATGCCGAATATACAGTAATCTCCATAGTGAACCACATTTTAGATTTGATGAGGAACCATAGTGTACGTGGATTAATCAGATTTAAAATGTAATAATGTCAATATATAAGCTCTGCAACATACTTGATAATTAAGTTTCAAGTAGTCAGTAGTGTCGGATTTCAAAAAAGGAATAAAAAACAAACGTAGTCTGTAGTCTCATAGCAAGGAGAATAAGACGCTGGTGCTCTTTTTACTTGGTTAGCAATATTGCTACGCTACTCATTCTTCAATAAAAAGGATGACAAATAGGAGGTAGATTTAGCTGATGACATTTCAAAGTAAGTCTACTTGGATTTAGCAGAGATAGGTTGAAGGATATAACCACGTAGCTATTCATACGTTGAATTGAATTTTGCATGATTGCAAGTGTTTCAAAGATACAGGAAGGTCGGATTGTCTTAAGGGATCAATCTGGTCAGCTAAGGTCACTCCCAGCTTTGTCAAGGATTCCAACACATGGTACATAAAAAGACTCAAATTATATTCCATCGCCAAATAAGAAAATAATCTTTTGCAAAAGTGGTAACATCCGCCATTGGTAGTTGTGGAAATATGGGCAATTTTTTTTTCATTGAAGTCACATATATGTATATGTAATACACCGAAAGATGGAGAGTTTATATTCAAATCTGTGGATGATAAAATTTGTATATCTCTTAACTTCAACCACTGAACTATCATAGACATACATACTGAAACTGATTTGTTGCAATAAGTTCACCCACCATCCAATTAAGCACCAGAAAAATTATTTCATCAACAGGTTAGTGACTTCAGAGAATATATCATCAAAAAAATTCACCAAGAAATCTTTCACGCGAGGACTCCGTGTGAATTAACTTGGAAGACAGTTCAAAACCCTCCCTACTACTACTAGAGAAGTCAGAAAGACTACGATTGATCCCTTAGGACAAATCACATAGCTTATTTTAGGAAGCTCAGTATACACAAAAAAAATCTGCAATATGTGAACCAGTGTGCTATAACAAAACATTCTTTACCAATCTGCAATATGTTAGCCGTAGCATGTAGTATAGGTTTAATCTCTGTTCTAATTACCCTATTGTATTAATTCATTATGTTAGTCATCTAGTCTAGGGTTTAACGAAGAGAATGAAGAGAACGACGAGAACGAAGAGAATGAAGAAGAGCACTTACCAGATGTTGCTGAAAAACTCCTCAAGTCGGGGGCTGAAAATTTGCTACTGCAGTTCGTCACTTTGCTGGTGTGGAATGGCTGTCTTCCTTGCTGTGTTGAAATCGGCGAGTCTTAGCTACACCTTAATGTAGCTATCCTACCTACATTTGCTGACATGGCAAGCCAGCATGGCTTCATTTGGTGACAGGGCAATTACTTTGTAAAATGGGGCTGTAGCCACAGTTGGCTACATACCTCCGTTTCGTTTCGTTTCGTTGTTTTTTTTTTTTTTTTAATGAAAGGCGCCCGCCGGTGATGAATAACTTTTTTTTTTAACCACAAAAACTTTAAATTGTTGTAACTTTTAATATATAAGTCCAAAATGAAAAAAATTATATCATTGTTCACCTAAATTCAAGCTCTTCAAAACAAGATCAGTCATGGATATATTTTGACAACATTAAAAAAATTTATTTTTACATGTATAGTGCACTGAACATAAAAGAAAACTTTGTACAGATGGTCATACAAACCTGTACAAATGTTCACTAAAATATGTACATCATCACGTAAAAACATGTACATTAAAAACATACAGAAGGTCACATAAACATGTACGAATCACTAAATATGTATATTCTTAGATTAAAACCTGTACATATAAGAAAGAACACTTGTACATACAGTCATACAAACATGTACAGACGGTCATACAAACATGTACAGGTGTTCATTAAAACATATACATTCTCATAATTGAAAATGTACATTCTCACATTTGAACATGTACATCGTCACATTAAAACATGTACATTCTCACATTAAAATATGTACATACATCCTCACATTAAAGTATAGAACGGCTTCCAAATAGATTACCCTAACCCCACGCACCCTAAAACCCACCCTAGGAAAGCTAAAAAACGTCGAAGGCATTTTTAGGGTTTGTAGTGGCGGGTTTAGGGTCGTCGAGTTAGTTGCTACAATATAAAGTATAGAACAATTTCCAAATAGATTACCCTACCCTCCAAAACACCCAAAAACCACCCTAGGATAGCTAAAAACGTCGAAGGCATTTTTAGGGTTTGCAGTGGCGGGTTTAGGGTCTAACGACCCTAAACCCGCTACCACAAACCCTAAAAACCTGTCGAGTTAGTTGCTATAATATAAAGTACGAAATAAATTCCAAATAGATTACCCTACCCCAAAACACCCCAAAAACCACCCTAGGATAGCTAAAAAACGTCGAAGACATTTTTAGGGTTTGTAGTGGCGGGTTTAGGGTGGACATACAAACATGTACAAATGTTAATTAAAGAACATGTACATTCTCACATTTGAACATGTACATTGTCACATTAAAACATGTACATTCTCACATTAAAATATGTACATACATCCTCACATTAAAGTATAGAACGACTTATACATGTAAAAATAATTTTTTAAAAGTTGTCAAAACATATCCATGACTGGTCTTGTTTTGAAGAGCTTGAATTTATATGAACAATATAATTTTTTTTCATTTTGAACTTATATATTAAAAGTTAAACAATTTAAAATTTTTTGATAAAATAAAATAAGTCTTTAGAAAAAGAAAAAAAGAAAACAAAAAAAGAAAACAAAGTCGCGCTCCCTCCCAAATCACATACACACCCTGCTCCTCTGCTCCGTAGTGGTCGTGCCTCCTGGATGTAGCCATCTGGCTACAGTTAGCTGTAGCTAATAATTTGCGTGTTGAAATGGCGTTCGTCGTCCAGTAAACCCAATGGGGGAACGGGTGTGGAATGGCGGAACTTTGCTTCTCTATTCGCTGAAACCGGTCGTCTTCCTCACTGAGAGAAACAAAGGGAAGGTTGCCGCAACAAATTTCAGTCGGAGGCCGGGAAGTGGGGTGGAAAAGCACCGCCCTTTTTTTTACTTCTACTTTCAATTTCCCTCCTTTTGTTTTGTTATGCTGAAAGTTATAATTTTTTTTCATTAAATGCTAATTAGTTTGTATTTTATTTAATGGCCTATGCCAACAGTCAAATTGTTCCATTATTATAGAAGTCATCGAAATCAGCTATGCCAACGAATTTTTTTTTTTTTTGATCGAAAGGCAAGGAAATTTTATTCATCAATCCGAATGAGAGGAGATCTCTCTTTCGTAAGAATGTTCATACAAACAAGAGGGGGGGACTCAAGAAAGGAAAACCCACTACAAAGATCATGAGCAGCCTTCGCTACAAGATTTGCTAACCCATTAATATTACGGCTAATTTTCCTAACCGAACAAGAGGAAAACTGACTCATACTGTCCAGACAAGCATTAGTGATATTCTCAACCATGGGGTTCACCGAAGAACGCTTAATTAAACTGAACACCTCCTCAGAGTCAGTCTCTATAATAATCTGATGTAGATTCAGGGCTCTCGCTTCGGTCAGCCCATCATATACACCCCACATCTCAGCTTCAACCACAGCAACATCACCCAGCAGCCTCATGGTGCCAAACTTCCAGCACCCAAGTTGGTCTCTGCAAACACAAGCAGCTGTGGCTTGTCCTGAAACAGATTTTGAAGCATCAGCATTAACTTTAAAATAGCCAGCAGGAGGGGGCTCCCACTTCTGAGTACTCGAACAGCTCCTCTGTAGAGTCCTTGGGCTATCCATCTTCACGGTAACCTTCAGCCAAGTCGACAACCTGTACCAAAGAAGATCAACAGGCAACAAGTCCTCAGTAGAGTTTTCATGATATTTAAAATTTCTCCAATACCACAAGGTGTGACAAGTGACAGCAAAAATTTGGGGCCATATAATACCATCCAAACATGGAATTTTCTGCCTACACTCAAGATTCTGTTTTAACCAAGATTGAAAAGAGCAGTTATTGGTCCGAGGAGACAGATTGACCTTCCGATACAACCCCTTCCAAGTCTCAGTAGCAATCCTGCAAAATCTAAAAATGTGCTCGGTACTTTCACTGTCCCCACAAGCACTACATACATCATTCGCAATGAGCCCATGTGAGAAAAGGAGGCTTTTTGACTTAAGCGCATTATGAGCGATGAACCAAAGACAAGTTTTAACCCTTTCCGGGACATGGAGAGACCAGATCAGTTTCCAAACGTTATCAGAACTACCTTGGCCAGCTATCATATTATAAGCTTGAGATACAGTAAGATGCCCATCTTTACTCCCTTCCCAAACTACCTCATCCACACTATCCTCATTTCTAATAATCTTACCGGATAAAGTATGCAGTACTCTAGAAGGAAGATGATTGGATAAAAGAGTAAAGTTCCATCCATGAGCTGAGGACCAATACTCATAAGCTTTAGAAGACAAATCCAAATTATCAATATTATGAGCAAAAGAGCTTAAGGGCTCATTATAAAGCCACTTATCAGACCAGAAACTGATGCTCCTTCCGTTACCCAATTTCCACCGAGAGCCAGCCTCTATGATATCCTGACAAAGTAAAATATTCCTCCAAGTAGTGGACGGACTTTTATGAACAACTTTCTGATATCTATTAATCAGCACTTTACCCCATAAACTATTCTGATTATGAATCAGTCTCCAACTCAGCTTAGCGAAGCAAGCTCTATTCATGCAAGAAAGGTCTCTTAGTCCAAGCCCCCCTTTATCTTTTGGTTTACAAATAGTGGACCATGCTACAGTATGCAATTTCCTTTCCCCTTCTGAATGACCCCATAAGAAATTCCTGCAGATTTTCTCAAGCTTGTAACACGTATTCTGGGGGATTTTTTGGGACATCATATGAAAAGTAGAGGATGCTTCTAACACAGATTTAGCTAACACTAATCTGCCTGCAAACGATAAAGATTTGGCTTTCCATCCATCCACTCTTTTCCTAAGTTTAGATAGAAGATCAGAAAAGAGAGTAGGGCTAGACCTACCCTGAACTAAATTAATACCCAAGTATTTGCCAAAATTATCAGCCAAAGGGATTCCTATTGCCCTACTAATATTGATTCTATCCCTAGGCAACACATTTTTGGAAAAAAGCACCCTAGACTTATCAAAACTCACTTTCTGGCCAGAAACAGAACATAATGAATTCAGAACTTCCTTCATAGCTAAAGCATTGTCCCTGGTAGCCCTACCCATAAGAACAAGATCATCAGCAAAAAACACATGAGTCAGGGCAGGGCCTTTCTTACATAATTTAATGGGAATCCATTTCTGAGAATTAACTTCTAACTCTATCAAATGGGAAAGTCTATCCAAACAGAGGACAAAAAGGTAAGGGGAAAGAGGATCTCCCTGTCTTAAGCCCTTAGAGGGGAGAAATTCCTCAGATTGGACACCATTCCAGAGGACTCTAAAGGAAACAGAACTCACACAGTACATGATTAAATCAATAAAATCAGAGGGGAAACTAAGGCATTCCAAAGTATTCCTTATAAAACTCCAAGACAACCTATCATAAGCCTTATCAAGATCCACCTTAATAATAACCCATCCATCCTTAGCTTTAGTTCTCCCCATAGAATGGAGAACCTCCTGCATAATGACATGGTTATCCTGAATATGTCTATGGGGGACAAAGCTATTCTGAAAAGGAGAAACCACATCAGGCATAACAGATTTAATTCTGTTTGCTAGGATTTTAGCAAGGACTTTATAGGCAACATTGCAGAGAGCAATGGGCCTAAATTGTTTCATAGTTAAAGGAGTTTGGACTTTAGGAATAAGGCAAAGAAGAGTAGAGTTAAGCTCCTTCTTAAACTGACTAGAACAAAATGCAGTTCTAACCATGTCAAAAAGACTATCACCCACAACCTCCCAATGATTCTTAAAAAACCAGACAGGGAAGCCATCCGGACCAGGAGCTTTAAAATCACTCATGCTCTTGACAACCTTTTCTAATTCAGATTGAGTGGGTACCTCCCTCAGCGCACTAATTCAGTCAGCACTAACCAAGGGAAAGGAGTGAAAACCAAACATTTGAGCATCAGGGGCGTCAACAGAGAAGAGGTTTTTGAAATACTCTTTAGCTAAATTTAGGAGATTCTCCTCTCCCTCAACCATCCTGCCACTCTCATCCTCAAGGCAAAGCACTTTGCTCTTCCCTCTTCTAATCAAAGTTTTCCTATGAAAATACTTAGTATTCCTATCACCAAAAAGAATCCATTTGTCTCTAGACTTCTAATACCAAAGCATCTCCTCACTGACCAAAATTAGCTCCAGCTCCTTTCTAAGTCTCTCTTCAAGATTCCTCAACCTAGGGGACTGCCTCACTTCTAAAACTTTTTGAATGCCAGCTAATCTAGCCAAATATCTCTTTTTCCTATGGAAAATATTGCCAAAAGTGGATCTATTCCAAAAAGAAAGAGTATTAGCAAGATTATCTAGGTTAGAAGAGATGTAATCAACTTTAGCCCAAGACAGATTAATAGTATCATTATAAGTAGGGTGGGTAGACCAAGCCACCTGAAATCTAAAAGGCTTTAGGCCTTTAGGACAGAGGCCACTATTCTGAAAAACAGAGACAACTGGGGAATGATCAGAGCCAACCCTAGGCAGATTCAGGCAGTGGGAGAGAGAAAAGAAGTCAAGCCAATTAGCTGAAACAAGAGTTCTGTCAAGCCTTTCAAAAACAGACCCATTAGACCAAGTAAAAGGAGCACCCTTAGCAGGAAGGGAGATAAAAGAAAAGAGTGGATCCAATCAGCAAAGGCAATACTACCCCTATTTAAAACTCTATTCCCACCTTTCTTCTCCCCCAGGGACAAAATAGAATTAAAATCACCAGACAACATCCAAGGCAGATCAGAGGAATCCTTAAGGGATGCAAGTTGACTCCAGAGATTAATACGACACTCATTATCAGGTTTGGCATAAACAAAAGTGGAGAAAAATGACAGATTATTAAGGGAGATAATAGAATGGATAAACTGATCCCCAGAGGAGAGAATCTCAACTTTAACATTATCATTCCAAAGCAGCCAAAGACCACCACTAAAACCAATGGCATCAACAATAAACATATTACCAAAACCTATACGTCTAGCAACAGAAGAGGCTTTCTGCCCCGAAATCCTAGGCTCACACACAAACACCACATCAGGTTTATGCAAAGCAATCAAGTTTTTAATGCACGGAATAAAACTATCTTTCGCAGCTCCCCTAACATTCCAAGAGATAACTTTCATCATTAAAAAAATGAAAACAGATTAAGGAACAATATCACCTGAATGGTCTTGGGAAGCTTCCACAGGAAGAGAAGGGGAATCATCAGCAGAGGCGCCATTCCCAACTCCCAGAGAATCCTTTACCTCTTCTCTTAAATCATCTAACTGCACCTCCATGTTCTCCAACAGAAGCGGCTGAACAGGAGCATCTTCTTGAGCATCATAGAACTCTTGCATATTCTGACACTCCTTAACTCCATTATCCATCTTACCCGATTAAAGACTGCCCTCAAATGTGTCCTTAACCATCGAAACACTCCCTTCTTGATCAGCCTTCGCCAGGGCCCGAAAGGGGTTTAGGTCCTTCTGAGGCTCAATATGTTTCTTCTTAACTGAAGCAAGAATCGGTTTGGCTTTAGGGTTGGAAACTGAATTCTTGGGCTTAGCCATATTCCCACCAGGCTTCTTCTTTCTGGAAACATGCATCCAAGGGCCAAAGTTGTCAGCCTCATGGGGCTTCTCAGTCTGAATTGATCAGGAACGACCTGAAGCCCACCAACATTCACTGGGGCTTCCTCGTCTAAGATTTTAGGACAACTATCCTTTAGATGTCCAAATCTTCCACACTTAAAACAAAGGGCATGAATACCTTCATAAACAATCTGATGCGTCTGATTGCCAAGCCTAAACTTCCCAAGTAAAGGTTTAGACATATCCACCGAGACACAGACTTTCCCAAAAAGAGTACCCACCCGAGATTTATTGATAGAGATCTTCTTAGTTTTCCCAATCTTGTCTCCTAGAATTCTGAGACAGGACTCCCTCTGAAACTCCTGCCCTAGATCCGGGAAATTAACCCATATGTCCAAGAAAGGGATAGCTTCTTTCGAGACATCAAAATCTCTAGACCACTTCCTAACAGTCAAATATCTATCAGCAATTAACCAGGGCCTTCATTCAGGACATATTCTCTATCAGCTTTGTTGTCAAACTTGACCGAGAAAAACCCATTTCCCATAGCCGCAAAATCGAAACTCCCTTTCAATTTCCAACGCTGAACCAAACGCTCATACATGATGAAGGTAGGAAAAGATTTGCCCAACAACTTAACAGTAATCGCATACCTCCAATCTTGTTTAATCTCCTTAAAAACTTCTTGGGGAAAATGAATCGTGGGACAAAATGCATCTTGCTCAAGATCAACATCCTCCTGAGCCGAACTCTCCATCAGATCATCTTCCGAACTAACCTCTTCCGAATCGCCTTTGCCAAGGATCTGAAGGAAGGAGTCTTTGCCCGTGACGTTGAGAGCATCAGTGGGAACCTTGCCATCGTCCGAGTCAGGAGCTCTTCTCTTCTTCTTGCGCACTCTCTTGCCGTCGTCAGTACCTTGGGAAGCTTGGAAACAGAAATCCATTCCGCTACCCAACCATTGACGGAGAAGCCAGAAACCACGGTGGTCGGGGCACAAACTAGGTTAAGGGATTAGGCTAGCGCCTAGAAGAACTCAGTAGATCTTCTTCGAAAACCGTGGTATATGCACTCTGGCGTGTACTTTAAACGACGGTTTCTATGAAAACCATGGTTTATAAACTTTAAACCACGGTTTTCCTTTTAACCGTGGTTTAAACGCCGTCATTAAAAACATTTTTTCTACTAGTGTTTGGTTATTTAAAGAAATTAAATGTTAAAACTATAGTTTATAAGCTAATATGTAACTTATATAAAGTTTTGGGGTAAAAAGTGTTAATATGGAAAACTATATGTTGAAAACAAAAGGTTATGGACTTAATTGGTAATTTAGAAAAATTGGTGGTATTAATTTGTAGTTACCGAAATAATAAGAGTATTTGGTGATTTGTAAAAGTGAGGTGGTTAATTAATATTTACAAAGGTTAATGTGGGTAATTAGTGGATTATAAAAGTTATAAGGTTATTTGGCAAGTTATAGAAGATGATATAATTGTTTTGCAATTTCCGAAAATTAATATGAGTATTTAGTAAATTATAAAATATCTGGTTATTTGGTAAGTTGTAAAAGTTAATGGGATCAATTATGATTACCAGAAGTTTATATGTGGTTATTTAGTAATTTATTAAGTTGTTGGGTATAGTATATAAATACCGAATTAATAAGGTTGGTTTTGTAATTTAATAAGGAAAAGAAGTGAAACTAGGAAATATAATGTATTATGGAATATTGAGAAATATAATATAAAGTTTATGAAATAAAGGTGGTTATGACATGAATAATTAAATGATATGATGTAAATGATAAGTGGAAATAACTAAACTATCAAAAAAAAAAAGTGGAAATAACTATGAGTATGTATTTAATGAGGTAAAGATATACCGTATAAATGATAATTCATTATCACATGTGACGCTTCACCTCAAAATAATGAACTGCTAGATTCTAGAACCACCTATTAAATAACAGGGGAAAATAAATAACATACAGAGTTAGTTATACGACGAGTATAAACACTACAGTGACAGTACTGTAATATTTGGTGATAGTTATATTAATACTACCCGGTATTGCATGTGTAAATAACAGCGTACGGGAAGGGACTACTAAACAGGAGTTTGTCAAGCTAGCAGTTTCTTGGTGAACGGTATGTTAATTGTGTGGTCTGAATGTCCTAAGGATTATCCTAAGGTCCAGACATTATATGTTTAGTTATCAAGAGCGATATCTATGATTTTATGTGATTGATATGGTGTACTGTATGTTGTTATGTGTCTCTGATTGTCTCTGAGGGCTTCCTCAGTTCAGACTTCTGTGTGATCTGTGATAAGATTGTTTGTCTGAATGTGTTAATTAATATGCATGAATTGTATATTTGTAGTTGCTTATCATTTACTGTTGTTGAGTTAGCAATATTGGTTCGTATATATGAACCTATTTATATAAAATGAACTAGCGGCTATGGTGCTATATTATATGAAGTATAAGGAACGTAAGTAAAACGTTGTAGCACTATGATAATAACATATACATATTATCTGAGACTTTTATACGAGCATTGGCCTTTCTATACGCCGCTCTCGTATCTAACACTGGATCCCGAGTTTACAGACTCCGGATTGGACTAATGACCTTAGTCTACTGTGTTAGAAAATTTGGTAATGCGATGCGATGGTATAATTAATTAAATAATGAATGGAAGTAAAGCCAAGAGGATGTGGCTCTTGGTGCGCGCTGTGATCACAAAAACGATACCAGGATGTCCGCGTACGGGTCCGTAAGTATCAAGAAAATTTCCCGTGAGCTAGAATGGCTCGTTAGTCGGAGACTCTACCGCTGGAGTGGCTACTGCCGTGGGTGACCCGCCATAATATATGGGTAATTAGAGACATGTCATTTTTAACGAGACATTGTCACTAGGTATAACTGAACAATTAATGCAGTTGAGACTTGTACAGTGGCGAACGATATTGGTTTCTACACCATGGACGAGAATTGATACTTGTTTATTATTCTCGTTGTTTCGCTTTGATGTTCATTGGTTATACTTGTGGTTATACTTTGCGCGTTGATGGTTGTGTTAATGTATGGATATTACTGTTGTTATTGTAAACCGGTATTTCATGTAAAGAATCTAATATCAAGATGGCTAAAACGACTAAAGGAATCTAGATGACTTAGGATCACATTTAGCATACCAGCATTTCGATTGCTGAGCCCTTTAGTGGGCCAAAAATTCCAGGTTATTGAAGAAGACTCAAGCCGGAGCGTGGGACACGGGGGTAGCTGAAGTGTTTTCAACAAACATCGTCGGTTTTATTTTGTATTGTATTAAGGAGGAGAATGTATTCAGTTAGTTGCTCATTTAGTTGGTTTTGGAATGTAATAATTAGAGTGCTCAGTATCTGTTCATCACAGCGTGAGAAGTTGTAATGTTGGAAAGAGTAAGGATGCCTTGTTACTCACAAGGGTGTGTGACGGCGTGTAACACCAAGGTTAGATAGTTTTATCTTCCGCTGCGAGTTGCTATTTATTATGCTACGAGTTATGATGTCATTGCAGGTTTAAGAATAGGGGTGTTACACCCTTCCCCTTGCGGCTGAGCACCTTGTGCCCCGTGCCTCCTCGCTAGACCTGGGCCCCCAATCTACCTCCCATAGCGATGGTTCAGTCCAGCCAGTGCCCGTAGGGGCCCTCTCCGTGGCCCCTGCCATTGAGCTTATGGTAGACCTCTCCAGGCCTCCGGATCCGGTTCCCCAGCCCGTAGGTGGTCAGCCTCTCCCCAATTCGGACCAGGCTCGAAGTGCGGGCATGCCTCCCATAGCATTGCGTTCAGCTAAATTTCCGGCCTCAGGTAAGTCCCCTAACCTTTCATTTTTAGATATGTTTCTTGCAAAGCAATGGTCTAGTGCTGGATTATCTCTGCAAATAAATGACTTGGATATGCCTAACTCTGAGTGCTCCTATGTTTCGATTGAGGAGGATGACATATCCTCAGAGATTGATTATTGAAAAAACTCGCTAGTGGGTCACATTTGGGGTAAAAAATTTGGATTCAATATTGTTAAGGAATTTGT
Organism: Limonium bicolor; assembly: GCA_023374045.1. Taxonomy (NCBI): domain Eukaryota; kingdom Viridiplantae; phylum Streptophyta; class Magnoliopsida; order Caryophyllales; family Plumbaginaceae; genus Limonium; species Limonium bicolor. Next base: position 378,398,070 of record CM041776.1, read on the forward strand.
GAAGAGGGCCTGGAATTTTGTGGCCATTCCTCAAATTCTTCTCCATGAGGAAGGCTGGTTTCTGTTCCAGTTTGACAATGAAGAGGACCTTCAACTGGTCTTGAGCAAGGGACCCTGGCTTCTAAACTCCTCTCCCCTGGTCCTCAAGAAATGGTCCCCTGATTTTGCCTTCAACCCCAAAGATCTCAATCGCATCCCTGTCTGAATCCAACTCCATAGGCTCTCTATGAGCCTCTGGTCCAAATCTAGTCTTCGGAAGATTTGCTCCAGAATTGGTCTTCCTTTGCACACAGATCAATCTACCGCTCTCAAGACAAGAATCTCCTTCGCAAGAGTGCTTGTTGAGGTAGATTTCAGCAAGGAAATCCTGAGAGATATTGAAATCCGCTCTCCCTTTGGTACTCTATCCCAACCTATTGTTTATGAATGGGAGCCAGTCTCCTGCGCTTATTGTGACCAGCTAGGCCACTCCTCTATCCGTTGTCCGAGAGCTGCCCCCGCTGGTGTTAAGCCTCGCGCTCCTCCCAAATCCCGGGGGCCTTTGCCCTCCTCCACTGCTCCGCCTATCCTCCCCACCCCCGTCCGCCCCTTTGCCTACCCCATCATCCCTCCCCTCTTTCTCGCCCTCTCCTACCCCTATCCTTCCATGCCCCAATCCCCCACCCTACGGCTGAGCCCTCCCACGCCAATCTTGACCTCAACCCTAGCTCCTCCTCCCCCGTCCTTCTCCTTCTATCTCACCAAGCCCCCCTAAGGCCTCTGCGCTCATGTCCCCCTCTCTTCAAATGGTGCTTGCCCCCCTGCGGACCAGTGGAGCGTTGTCCCTCGGAAGGACTCTGGCAAAGTTAAAGCCAAATTACCCTTGGAAGAGGACTTCTCCCTCCAGCTCGTGAACTCTTTCTCTGCGATTGCTTAGGGCACTGCTCTTACTCCCCCCCCCCCCCCCCCCACACCCTTCCCCTCTTCTGAAATACCCTTAGTGTTATATTAGTTAGATTAAGGGAGATAATCCCGTAATAAGTAAACTAAAGGACTTAAAAATAATTAGGGAGACACATAACTCCTAAAAGATTTAAGCAACATCTAATAAGTTTATAAATTAAAAAGCAAACAATAGTCCGTGACCCTAGACAGACTGTCCATGGCCCCGGACACACTATGGAAACAAGGAAATAACTCCTAGGTTTGGACCGAACCAAGATAGCAGGTCGGACAAGGCGTCTGTGGTCCCGGACACATGCGTTCATGGCCCCGGACACGTTAAAAATTAAGGATTTTTGAATGCGGTTTAAGGGGAAGTTGGAAGAGGATCTAAGATGGACATATGGATAGATATATAGTAAAAAAAACATTATCACATGTCCTAAATTTAATATCACATGTAATACATTATTACATGTGTTAAATAACACTAGCATACCTTAATAAATTGTGTAAATATTTTATATGCCTTAAACAAATCATAGGCACAAATATATACTCATGTACACACCTATGTCAAAAATAATAACAAGTCACCACCTAGCACATGACTATAGTTACATATGTACAAGTTATGTAATAATATTAGCTAATGGGAATTTCAAACTTCCCTCCAATCCATATTGTAGCCGGCTGTTGTATGGGAAAGGAAAACCCAATATATCATTAGTCAACTTTAACTAATGTTATAGTACAAAAACAAGTACAATGCTAGCATCACTTGTATCCTTCCCACGCGTAACAGCACTCAAGTTCTCTCTTTTCTTTTCCTCAGCCCCTCAACATTACAGACTACACGCTCCTTCTTTTCTTTTTTATCTCAAACAAGGGAAAGCTGCTACCTTCCTTCCCCACTCCTCTCGACAGAGAATAGCAAGGTAAGGGATAACTCTCTCCTTCCACCTTCTTCCTGTTTCAGTTTCATTCCTGCACCTCCCCTATGCTTCCCACGTTCTCCATCCCTTCCTTCTTTCACGCTTTTTTTTATCTTCTGCTTGTTTACTCCATCCTTGCAAGATATTACGGTAACCAAAAAAACCACAAGAAACTCCTGCTCATCACCGGTAATAACAGAGGACCAAACAACAAAAAAGAAAAACGGTACTTAGCAGCTCTTTCTCCATCTTCTGTACATGTTTTCGTTCTTTCTGGGCATAGAACCAAGTATCTCTTCTCATCGGTTTCCCATGTCATAAGGCTTAAAAAAAAAAACTCCCCACGGGGGACTCCAAAACACCAACGGAGATTACACAAGCTGGAGGACTTTCACCATCTGCAACGCTTCACTCCAGCATCCCCTTCTCGGTTGTAGCAACAGCAGCAAGGGACCAGTTAAGTTCCCACTCCCAGCTCATTACTGCAAGCCAAGAGCAGCCAAAGACAAAAGGTGAAACAACCTCCTTTCCATCCCTTCCTTAATTCCGTACTGATTCCCAGCCTACTTCTCATCAGTTCCCTACATTTTCAAAGCTCAAAATCCACTGCTGAACCCAGCGGGAACTGCACTAGTTGGAACAGAGCTCTTTGATCTCCAATCGGTAAGGAAAAAAAAACATTTCAAGCACCACCTTCATTTCCACCTGCACATTCTGAATATATGGAAGTTTTGACACTCTTGCCTGCTTGCATATGGTCATGTACATGGCTATTTTTCCAGCCCTCCTTGAACACAGAAAACGGCACAGAGCATACCATGAAGAGTACATAAAAAAAAAACAAGGTAGATACGCAGCTAGAACCTTGAGTTTTGTATGCATAAACAAGCTGGAATATATACAAAATGTTAACCATGATAAATGCGTGTATAAACTAGGCCGTGAAGGAGTTTGTTGCTGGTGAAGAATTATCGTGGCTGGAGAAAAATTCCCCTTCACAAATTAAGGCAAGGTAATTATATTAATACCTATTTTTAATGCCTTAAGAAATTACTAGTTTGAATATTGTGGTGGAACCGAAAATAATGGTATATACATGTGTGTAATTGGGTTGTTGGTGCGTAACAAATCATGGGTATATACATGTGTTATTGAGGTCATAAATGTGTACTGAGTTAGATATATGAGTTAGGGAAAATAAATTAGATGTGTTTGATTTATAAAATTCAATTATGTGTGAAAATGGGAGGCCGAGAATACATAGGTGAACAGTGAGTTGTAAAATCCTAAACACATGGAGGAAATAAAGGATTTGGCATTTGATAATTAAGACTAATCGCTAACAGTTAATTGCCTCTATATAGGGTTCGTTTGGGGACAGCTGCTGGGGGCTGCTGTTGGGTCCTGCTGCTGGAAATTGAGAAGTTGTATGCTGATGGTTTTATAGACGCTGTCAGCTGCTAGTTTTGGTGTTTGGTGGAACGTCTGCTGATGGTTTTAAAAAGCAGAGACAATTATTAGGTCCTGCTGCTGAAAATTGAGAAGCTGTCAGCTGATGATTTTGCAGAAGCTGTCAGCTACTGATTTTGGGTGTTTGGTGGAACCCTGCTGATTTTAAAAATTGAGAAGCTGTCTGTTGCTGGAAGCTGTTCCCCAAACGAGCTCAATATTAAGTGATTACTGGGAGAAAAATGGTTTAAGAAAATTAAGTATTGATTTGTACAAAATCGAGAGAGACTAAGTGTTAATGGATTATTTAAGGTTATTTTATTAGTAAATAAATTCAAGTACTAATGACTTGTTAATGTCAAAATTATAAGCCAACAATGAGAGGAAATGATTTAATGACATTAGATAATAAATCTGCAAGAAACCGAGAATATATCTGAGTTTGGGAGATGCTAAATCCTAAATATGTGGAGAAGATTAAGGGATGAAAATCTGATTTGCAAAACTAAGTATTAATGGCTTATTAAAATCTATTTTATATGTAAATAATGAAGGAAAATAATTTAAATAGGATAGATGTAAAAACTGCTGCAAGGCGTAACTAACTATAATACAATTTTGGGACATTTTAATGTCATTTAGAAATTATTATGGTGCTATTTTTAAGGCCATATAATTAGGCCAAGTTATGATGTGTATTTGGAGCTTTAATGGTTATTATTAAATTTATAAATTGATTTAAAAGGGTGTATAATTTTCTGGTGCAAAGATTATGACCCTAGATATAACTACTTAGAAATATATTAGAAGGGTAATGGTATATTTATAAATTTTTAACATGGCTTAAATGAATTTTAAAACCTTATAAAATGTCTAAGTTAATAAATAAATTATATATGGGATCAAAACATAATTAAAAAGAAATATAGAACATTAAATATAAATAGAAACCGAGAGGGATGGTCTTAGGAAGTTTATGAATATAGGATATAAATTTTATGAGATTAGCGGTTAAATAAAAGTAGAGTTTTAACTGGGATATTTTAGTAAATAAAAACAAGTCTGGTCAAGAGGATAAATTAAGTGGTCAACCTTGACCACAAGTGAGGATTGACCAAATCAAGATGACAAGAATAATTATTTTGGTCATATAAAGAAATATTAAGTCAAAAATGACAATTATAAAAAGATATGGGGTAGTTCATGTAATTACCGAGGAATATAGGTGTTGAAAAATAAATGTTAAGACCCTAGGGGAATGTTTGGAAATTTTAGAGAATTTTTGGGGTGAGTTTGAGGAATAAATTATTTAAGGTGTATAATATAAGGTTTTAAGTAATTAAATGAAGGTTTGTAAATAAAAGGGGGTATAATGTAATTAAAGGAAATGTATGGGTGGTTAAATAAATATGAGAAAGTAGGGGTGCTGTTTGTAAAATATATACATATACATGTATATTATAAGGTTGGAATACCTTAGATTATAAATTAACAAGATTAGAAATATAGTAAATATGAAATATGGGTTAACTTTATAAATAATCAAAATGAATAGGTAAATATTGGAATTTACCAAAAATATGTGGGCTGTTTGGGAATTATTAACATGTGGACAGAATATATAATAAGGTTGGGATGGCATAATTTGAATTTATATTAAAGTATAAAAGAGTATATTATAAAGGAGTTACTAAGGAATAAATATACCTTATAAACATTCACATAAAATAAGGGTTTAAGTTGGGAATTTGGAAAGTATAATGTATAATTAGAAACTATATGATATGAGGAACTTAAAGATGAGTGAAATACTTTGTATAGTATTATGATAAGTGTTAATGAGGAAATTATAAGTAGAAGTCACAAATAATTAATGTGAACTTCAAATAAATGAGGAATAAATTTATTGTGGGAAAGGAACTCTATAATTCATATCATATGGATTTACAATGTGGAATGAGGGTATAATATGGTTAACAAATCAGATAAGGGGATTATACTATTACAAGTAGAAACGAGGATATAACGACAACTACTTTATAAACATATACAAGTATATAGTATTTATACAGGCGCGTAGAAAAAGATACGTAAACGATTATGCATATTAACAACCAGAATGTATGCGTGCATAAGTGTATATTAAATGTCCATGCAAGCTCGTAATTAGGACTGCGTAAATTATTCCTTATAACGAAAGGGTTTAGACAACGGGCTTGCAAGTACGTAAATGTTATTCTCGCATGCACGCATCCCGGTAAATACGTGAACAGTGTAAGCACGTAACTTCCACGTAATAAATATTACCACCATAGCAACTAATATACATGCTCGTGAACAATAACGAGTAACAAAATCAAAATCCGTAGGATTAATGAACACCGAGTTGAACAAGAAAACAACTAAGGGATTAGCTACGGGATGGAAGTTAGAGTTTGGTCTAGAACGATTAACTGAGTCTGGGATTGTCAACACTAATATTAGAACAATTGATATTCTAGAGGAACAGGTGGATAGATACGAGCACGAGCGCTAGGGGATACGCAAGGGCTGTCACGCTAGCGTTTCAACGGTGTACGGTATGTGGATGGTGCAGTCTGAATTGACCTGAGAAAGGGTTCAGACATTATTGTGTGTTTAAGAATGTTGTGTGTATGCTTATGTGCATGTTTGTGTAGATTAAGAATGTATACATGATTGTTTATCTCGCACTGCCATTATTATGCCCGAATGTCCATTCGGACTAATACTACGTCGACTATAGATCGACTTATATAAACATACATATGCGAGCAAGGAATGAAGCTATTATTGACAACATAATACGTATAGTATTATAATCACATATATTAACCTAAGTAAAACACTTAGGTACGAGACACGACAATGTCGGTCTCTAGAGCTTTGATCTCGAACATGAATGTAACCTAGACCATTTCTAGGTAAGTGCGTAAGACCTCAAGGGCTGCCATGATAAATATGAAACTCTCCATAATCTAAGACTATACTTGAGGTAATTGATTAACAAATTAATCACATGATGGAGGTTGCCCAGTGTAGTCTCCGATTAGCTGATTGCGCATAGTGATCACAATAGAGTGGATGACTGGTACAGGTCTACTCGTTAGGTATTCCATTCGGTCGCATAGATCATTGGACGGAGTCCCCACGTAAAGGGGATGGCTACGGCCATTGGTGTCCCGCCATATAATAGGTGACATAAGGAGGATTTGTAGTTCCCACGTTACGGGAATGGTTACTACCATTGGTGTCCCGCCATATAATAGGTGACAACAAGAGGATGTGTGGAGGACAATTCGTCTCTTAACAATACGTCTGTCAAGGAGTATTGGTAATCGAGGGTACTAACTAACAAGTGAACTTAATTGGTATTACGAGGCTTAATTCATCCTCATACATGTGAATAACAACTAAACGGGCCTTAGGGGCCAAGTGACAAGCGCCTTTCATGTTTAATGACTTTCACGCTGTGTTGTGGTTGTTCATTGATTATATTACATTGTGTGATGATTACTTGTGGATTGTAGTGGACTTGATGATTGAATATTCGATGTTTACGCATGTTTCCTTAACAACATTTTTATAACTGTAAATCAGACAAGCATGAAAAGAATCTAATATTAAGATGACTAATAGACAACTTAAGTGACCGATAGGGTCCACCTAGCATACTCAGCGTTTATCGCTGAGCCTCTACGACATGCTGTCAGGTGGATGATCGAGCAATGAAGCCGGGGAGCGGGACTTCTGGGTAGACGTCGATGACCTTACGTTTATTGCACTTTTAGGATCAGTTGTAGTAGGTATGTTGTAATCATTAGAAGTATTTTAGTAGCTCACGGATTGTATACATCGTGTTGTAATTAAATTAGTGTAGTAGCATCTCGTGCATCACTGCGGCTTAGTATTGTTGTTATTTGGTTTTGCTTCCTTACTCGCATGGGCGAGTAAGGGCATGTGACACCCATGTGAGGATTAGTACCGATTAGACTTCCGTTGTGAGACGCCTTTATTTATGTTACGTGAGAGATTAATTACGAGTTTAGTGAGTGGGGTGTTACATCTTCTCCCTCAATGAATATTGCAATCTGGAATGTGCGGGGGTGCAATGACCACTCCAAAATCCACGAGATTCAAAATTTTGTCCAGCTTCACAAGCCTTGTGTCTTTTGCCTCCTGGAAACCCACGTCTCTGACTTGAACCATCTTCCCATTGTGCGTCACTTTTTCTCCTGCTGGTCTCTCATTCATAACTATGCGGCCCACCCCAGTGGGCGCATCTGGATCCTCTTTAATCCCACTCTCATCTCCCTCTCTCAGCTCCATCAATCCGCCCAAATGATTTCCTGTAAAGCCATCCTTGGTACTTCCTCGTTCACCCTGTCAGTGATCTATGGAAGTAACAACCCCACTATGAGATCCTTTCTTTCGAAGGAGATCACCAATCTGGGCAACGTGACTACGGGCCCTTGGCTGGTGGCTGGTGATTTTAATAGTATTCTTTTCTCCCAGGATAGGCTTAGTGCCAGGTCCCCCTCCCACAGAGATTTTCGTGATTTTGCCACCTGTGTTGCTACTAATGAGCTACAGGACCTCCGCTACTATGGTCAATTTTATACATGGTCGAATAATCAGTTGGACCATACTAGAGTCATGGGGAAAATTAATCGGGTCCTTGTTAACGAGGACTGGATTCTGGCGCGCCCCACTAGCTTTGCTTCCTTTCTGCCCCCGCTTATTTCGGACCATAGCCCCTTGACCATCACTATCCCCGAGGCCTCCTCCATTAAAAGAAGCTTCAAAGTCCTCAACATCTGGGCTAAGGAACCCTCCTTTCTTTCTCCCCCGGTCCGGGAAGCGTGGAGAATTCCTGTTGTAGGTAGCCGCCTCTTCACCCTAGTGAACCGACTGTGTCACTTAAAAAAGGGCCTCTCTGCCCTTCATAAATCAGAATTCAGCTCTCTTACTACCAAAGCCCAAATTATTCGGAGTGAGCTCAACGATGTGCAGGTAGCGATCGATCGTGATCCTTGGAATCCGTCTCTTATCACCAAGGAGAAATCTCTTAGGCATTCCCTGCTGAAAAGGAACCATCAGGAAATACTCTTTCTGCGGCAGCTTTCCAAAGTCAGATGGCTCAAATTTGCTGACTCTAATTCCGCTTTCTATCATAGAGCCATTAAGTCTAGGAAAAACAAGAACAGCATTTCGTCCATTACCAATGATTTGGGGGAGGAGGTGAGGGATCCGGATCATATCAGAGATATTCTTGTGCAGCGCTTCAAGAACAGACTCGACACTATAAACACCCGTAATAAAACTCTCCAGGATCTCAACCTGGATAACTCAAGAACTTTGTGCCAGGACAATTGGGCTCTCTTGACCCGGCCTGTGGACAACAAAGATATCAAAGAGGCCCTGCTTACCATCGGGGATGACAAGGCCCCTGGGCCTGACGGCTACACAGCCAAATTATTTAAAGCTGCCTGGGATGTTATTGGAGACGACGTCTGCCAGGCTATCAAAGGTTTCTTTCATAGTGGTTGGCTCCTTAGACAGATCAAATCCGAGGCTGACTCCTCCCCAGGGGACTACAGGCCCATCTCCTGTTGCAATACCCTCTACAAAATCATTAGCAAGATTCTGGCCGACAGGCTCAAGGACTCTCTACCGTCGCTTATTAGCCCCTGTCAGGGTGCCTTTATCAAAGGGCGCCTAAAATCTGACATATCCAGCTTTGTTCCTCTCTTATGAAACACTATCAAAGGGCCCATGTCTCTCCCCAGTGCATGATGAAGATGGATATCAGTAAAGCTTTTGACTCCGTGGACTGGTCCTTTCTCTCCAGAACTCTCTACGCTTCATGAATTTTCCCCCGACCTTCATTGGCTTGATTATGCAGTGTGTAACCTCCACATCTTACTCCATCAATATCATGGCTCTCCCTCTGGCTTCTTTCCAGGAGCGAGGGGACAAGGGGATCCCCTCTCTCTGTACGTGTTCGCAGTAGCTATGGACATGCTCTCCCGACTGCTCGACCAACTCCACCTCTCCCCCTCTTTTCATTACCACCCCACTTGTAGATCCCTGTGCCTCAACCACCTCTTCTTCGCGGACGACGCGCTACTATTCTGTAGAGGAGACCAGACCTCTATATCGTAGATGATTAGGAAAATCAACCTTTTCTCGGAAGCCTCTGGTCTTAGCTTAAACCCTTTAAAATCAGACATATTCCTAGGGGGTGGCTCGGGCCAATGCGGACCTCATTGTCCGATCCTATGGTCTTAACCTAGGCTCCTTCCCCTTCCGCTACTTAGGCATACCTATCACCACCAGGAAACCCAGATCCGCTGACTTCAACCCCCTTGTTAGACAGCATCAGTAAAGCCATCTCTTCTTGGCATGGGAAATCCCTATCTTTCGCCGGTCAGCTCTCCCTCATCTAAAGTACCCTCTATGGCATTGTGGGCTTCTGGGCGTCTTGTATCATCCTCCCAAAGAATATTATCTCGCTCATTATTAAGAGGCTCCGTGCTTTCCTCTGGTCCGGGGATATCAACTCTAAATCTACCCCGGCTGTCGCTTGGAGCGCCATATTCACGAGTAAGCGCAATGGGGGGCTGGGTCTGAAAGATATCCATGTTTGGAATATGTGCTTCCTGCTTAAAACCATCGCCTCAATTACTAGCAACCCTGAGCGGCTATGGATCTAGTGGATTCATAATCGCTTTTTATCCCGGGGTAATATCTGGACGATCAAGATTAAGGGGGACAACCCTTGGTCTTGGAAATCCACCATTCAGGCTAGGGATTGGTGGATTTCGCAATGTGGCTCCATCGATGACGCTGCCTCTCTCATGGATTCCTACCCTTCTCCTCCCCTGGTCAACATGTTTTACAATGACGCCCTCAATCCCACACTACTACAAATTTATTCTATAACTACTGTGTAAAGACAACTGTTACAAACTCTAGTAGTGATTGATATGAGTTAATATTTTTTAGTTTATAATACAACTGTTATTGATACATAGTTGTTATAAGCAGTCATCATAGTAAAAAAAGGGGCGGAGGTTAGTTCTAAAAACAAAATAGTAGGTCGACCCGCGTTCGATTCGTATACAAGTTGAAATAACGTCAAAAAATAAAAAAAAGCCTATTTGTGCGCTTAACAATCCGGCATTTTCTGAAATTTTTGTCTCACTTCGTCTCTGTCTCTTGTGCACTGCCGTCCAACCCTAACTTTCAATGTGTTCTTGGGTTCTCTAAGAGAGAGCAAAGGTGCTGCTCTGTGGTGTGAAGTTTCTGCGGATGTGCTTACTGCGTAATATAATCTACAACAAGGTTCTTCCTATCCCTCCTCCAGTTCTATATATACATGTGTATCATATACATACATAGCCAAAAGCAGTTATTTCATTCTGTTTCTTGAGAATTGATCGGAAAATTTTACATTTAATTGGAGAAGGAAAGAAAGGGAGAGAGTAAGAAAGATTAACGATAATGGAGAGAAAGTATAGTAGCAGGAAGAGCTTCGATTTACTAAGCCTCGTCGTGGCTCTACTCCTCATCATCTTTGGGTCTCGAGTGTCAACACAAGCAGCAATGTGCCAGGCTCCTAGCCAGAAGTTTAGGTACGTTTGTATGAGGGACAAAACCTGCGCTACCACCTGTTCAACCGAAGGATTCCCGGAAGGCTACCACGTACTATAATCTACATGCTCTTTTCTTTTCTGTTTGCAAATCGGTAAGACTTCTTACTTTCTTGCCAGCGGGAGTAAACAATTAACATTGCATTTTGGGTTTTTACTGAAGGATTTTTTTGGTTCTTAATTATTTTTCTTGTCTATTTCACAACCCTAACTTACTTTATTGAGTGTTCCGACTTCTGGAAGAAAAGCTAATGTTTAAGTTTGAGCTTCTGGTTAGTAGTCTGTAAACTAGGTTCTCTCGGTCTTCCATGGGGATTACTATCGGTGAAACATCAATTTCATATACATGTTGCTTGTTGGAGTGAATAATGCTCGCTTTCTTCCAGGGAGTATTTCTTTGGTAAAGGATTTAGGGGTGGTTTTGACAAAGCAAAGAATGAACTCTAGCTGTAGTAATCGATCTACTCACCAAGTGAAATGAGACTATTCTCATCTATTTAGCTCCATCTCTTCTCCGCCCTTCTAATTTTTTTGTTTCGTGATGATCTTGCTGTTGCCAGGGGCAGTGAATGGAGAAACTCTGACTACGGTGGTGGTAAGTCTGATAAATAAATTAGGGAGGAGTTGGAAAGGAAAACTATGGGTTTGGCTGATGCGTTGATCTTAATTTGCTAAAATGGGGTTTCTTTGGTGTGTTCAGGTAGGCACTTACTGGATGAAGAAGAGCTTAAACCCAGGTACTCAGTGGTTTGAGGGCGTAAGCAATTAATTGATCAATATTGTAGAATATGCTCATATGTGGCTAATGTTCGTGTTATAGTGTTGATGTCACTCGACGTTACTTGACAAATGCTGAATTAGAAAGTGCAGACATTTGGTGAAAGATGTGCTAACATTTCGAGGATATACATGTATTATTAAATGCTTGTTGGTGATCCTAATAATTGTATGATGTTTTGCTTTAACTTCACGGATATGGAAGGTCAAGGGAGTACAACTGCTGATATCTTATGGATTATTGCTTGAATATTGACTTAGTAGAGAGAATTTGTTAAATTGCATGCTCAAAGTATATGTTAAAAAATTTAGGGGTGGTTTTCATAAACAAATAGTAGCGTGAAAATTCCTAAAAGTCTCATGCGGGTTGTAGAATAAGTCTGTATGGTGTTCTTGCATTGTGAGTTGCTTAAATGAGCTAGGTTCATAAATTTATCTTTTTTTTTATTCTGATCTGTCTTTCAAGAGCTGAATTTTGTCCTTCTGTTCTATTAAGTGGTCATTATTAATGCTAAATAATTGATTACTGTAAGAAAATGGGTGAGTTGTGCAGAACAGACAGAGAAAAAGATAACTGAAGTGAGGAAGGTCTTGAAAATTGTCACAATGGTAAACTAAGTGATTTCATAAAAGAATTACCCTCGATCTCTCTTATGTGTTGCACAATATGATTCTCTCCAATTTATACGCATGAAACTCTTGAAACTTAAAATCTGATGAGCCAGAAAAATCACGTACAGTATGTTGATACCCACGTGATACAGGACAAACTAATTCTTTTTAAGATGCAGAAAATACTGGGTAGGTAACTCAATTATCAGCACCACCTATTCTATGCTTTGATCATCTTCTCCCTTTGTTCATTCATTCATCAGGAAAGCTTCATCATTATCTTTTTAAGTTTTTTCACACAACAGGTAACAACAACCTCTTGGACGGATCAACCTATATATGGCTGTCTTCATTCAGTGTTGGTAAGAATTTCCACCTTCACGGGCCCAGATAAGGGAAGTTTATAATCTATCTTCCGTTGTGGAAACATCATGATTATTTACATGTCATCAAATATAGATTTTTGTCTTATAACAATGCAGAAGGTTTTTTGCTTATCATATTGTGAAAAACTATTTGTAGAAATCTGACATGATTTTCAAACTAAATGAAATGGCTGATGAGGTGCTTGGTTAACTTGCTAGTTTTACGCCACTGCTTTGCTTGTGATACCTTCTCAAATTTATAGGCCAAGTATATTTCAATATGCACTGTTACTTAATGTTGTATCCATCTGTACGCCAAGCTTGATTTCCATGTTGTTGTTTGCTTTAAGACTTTATCAGCCACTAGTTTTAATTGTAGTGTTTGCAGAACTAGCCAAGGACGATTCACCACTAAAGGTATGTATCTGACCCCTGTTGTAGTACCCATCTGTGCGCTGCTCATTACTACTTTTTTTACAAGATTGCAAATTTGAGATTTATTCTTCAATAAACTCACAAGGAATCAGTGAAAAAATGTGGCAAATGGATGATGCGTACTTAATTATGTTGTTTCATTTGATGTATTTAGCTTCTGAAATGAAGGTATTTAATGTCCGTTTAAAACTGTTGTTACAAGGAATGTTGTAGGCATATTTTAGCAGTTTTTGGCTTTTTTGTGTTCTACAAGGTAGAGTTTGAGCAGTGTTTAAGCATATTCATTCTAGAGCTTATAGTCAGAATTATGGTTATTGAGCTTGATTTTGCTGTAGTTACATGGTAATATATTGGCACTTCAATGAGCAGTTTCATGGTCTGGAATATATGTGCAGTGTTAGTAAAAACAAATTTCTGTTGCTGCTGTTGAAGACGAGGAACTAGAAGAAGAGGAAGGAAAAAAAGTGTTGGAACAAGTTCATTATAAGTTGAAGCATTTAACACATGTATATGCTAATGAACTAATAGAATTTGGTATTCTGTTTTGTAGTACTTTTGCGGGTACAACGGCCGAACATACAAGCAAGACGAGATAGATGTTATTCGAGAGCAGTGGGCATCATATGTTCAAATGCAGTTAGATTCAGACTTTGAGTAGATTTTGCTACACATGGTGCTATTTTCCATGACTAGAGTAGAATGAGGATGTACAGAATCATGTTCTATGTGGGTTATGTTGCTAAACAGAGTTGATGCTATGAATGTTGCTAAACAGATTTGGAACAATGGATGTTGCTATGTTGATTCAGAATTATGAATGTTGTTATCTTGATTTGGAACTATAAGTGTTGTTATGTGGGTTTGTGAATGTTATTGTGAGCATATGAATGCATTTATTAACAGGTGACAAATAGATGAATATCATAGCAGTTGTTTAAGACAACTGGTAACATAACAGTTGTGTATGGTAAAAAACTTCTAAAAGAACCAAAGACAACTGTTAAAGAACAGTTGTTGAAAGATAGGAAAATTTGTTTTAAAATGTGTCAAACACAACTGTTATCTAACAGTTGTAAAAAAAGGAAAATCTGGAAAAAAAGTATCAAAGACAACTGTTAAAAACAGTTGTTAACAGTTGTGATTGGTGTCGAAAGTGAGAAATAAGTAAGGCCTATTACAACTGTTATTAACAGTCCTCTTATGTATATCTACTACAACCGTTAATAACAGTTGTAGTAGGTACATTAACAGTAGTTAATTGGCGCCATAAGACAACTGTTATTTAACAGTTGTCTTATGTCAAGTATACCTAAGACAACTGGTTCTGTTACAACTGTTAATAACAGTTGTCTTTGGCTTTTTTAACAGTTGTCAATAGCATTTTTTGTGGTAGTGCCACTATCCCTTTTGCCTGGTACAACATCTGCTGGAGATCTTGGTCTTCTCCCAAGACTAAATTTATCTTATGGGTCGCCCTCAAAGGCAAACTGAAAACTTCTGATAAACTCCAATCTTGGGGTATTTGCATGGCTAACCGTTGTTGGCTCTGTGAGAATGCTCCAGAGACTTGTAGCCACCTTTTCTTTGAATGCAGGTTCTCTCGCAGGATCTGGTGGAACGTTTGTGACTGGCTCGGACTCCCTACGAACAGGACAAGCTTGCGAAGCTGCTCAGTGTGGATCATCCGTTACTGCAAAGGGAACCATCCAAGAGATTTGGCTAGAAGAGCGGCCGTCGCCACCACGGTCTACTATATCTGGATAGAGCGATGCAAGCGTGCTATGGCGAATCAATCCAAGGATCCTGCTCTAATCATCGCGGACATCAAGCGTGCTATGAAGGTTGTCATTGAAACGAAGTTGAGGGACTCTATTAGAGATTTTGAATGGTTAGAGAGGGTCTTGAGCTCTTAGCTAGGTCCCCTCGATTATGTATTTACCCCCCTCCTTTTGACCCCCTTTTTGTAGGCACTATGCCTTTTTTGTATATGGCGCCTGGGGAGTTTTTTGTCGCATACTTCCCTTAGCCACTTTTGTATACCGCTCTGCTACTCGATATATAGGTAACTATATATCCCTCTGTACAGTTACCGTTGCTCTTAATATATTTACCCATTTTACAAAAAAAAATAAAACACTATAATTAACGATATTCTGTTATCTATTTTTTTAAAACTAACCTCTCTTCATAAAGTTACAGATGATAATAAAAATATAAGTAAAGCGTATTTATATCTATTTTTTCTTAGACGATTAGAAAAATCCGAAGACTATTGTAAAAATAAAAAATAGATTTAACTTTTCTTATTTTAAAAATTATTCTCATACATAAATTTTATTAAAAAATATTTTTCTGAAAATAAATCGTTTCTCTTACTATTATTATTTGATTTACGTTAGTATATAAAAATATTTTTAAAAAATTAGGCATAATTTAACCATCTATAATAAGTATTTCAATTTTTTGAAAAGGTAAGCATATTTGGCATTTACATTGTCAACATATTTGGTTACTATTTGATCTTTTCGTAATTGAATAATATTAGTTTTCTTTTTTTTATCAAAATAATAGTGATTTTCATAATAAGTTAATTGAAGTTAAAATAAGCTTTTAAAACTAATCTTTTTTTCAACTTGTACTTGTCAGAATATAATTATATACTTCGATAATGTACACAAGTTCATAGCCATTGGTTCAACAGTTCAAATCCTGGCGAGACCTATTCTTTGACTTGAACCTAGATCCAATTATTATAGAGCTGAAATCTTACTACTATCTAAAATTAATCCCGATTATAAATCTGATTCATCCCAGTCCAATTACTGTAAAGCTGAAATTTTTTACACTTAATTTTCGTAATTGTTTAATCAATTTATTGTCAGGTCTAGCAGGAACAACCCTTTTACTTAATGTAATATACACCCCCTAGATTATAAATTGCAAAAGCTGTTACTGCTACCTTGGATAAAACTCCGTGATTGATTCATCAATTATTGATCGACCCTTTTGATCTGAATTGACTTCCTTAGAGGTGGATGAACATGATACTACAACTCTAACTGTCTTCACAAATGCAGGCTGAGAAGGTTCAGGAAGTGGAATTGATGGACTGTTGAGCATGCCAAGTATTGAAGACATAGTTGGCCTATCTGCGGCGTTTTCTTGGACGCACAATAGCCCAATGTGTAAACAGTGTAGTATTTCAACAGTTGGAGCATCATGCAAGGCCGAGTCAATGATTTCCGAGGCCTCACCACTGGTCCAACATCTCCACACCTGTCAAGTATGGAAAGTTTCAATTATAAGGTGCGATATTATAATCAGGAAATTTGAGAGAAAAACATCATAGTTTGAGTAGTAGTTCAAACAATCAGTCTCCCTTAAGATTATTGACTTACAGATGCTACAGGTGCTCGAGATCTTCTTCATCTCTAGAACCATCAGCATTCCTTCCCCACTAATGATTTCCAAAAGTAGTACACCAAAGCTGTACACATCTGACTTAGTTGAGAGAGACCCATAGATATACTACTACAGATTTTATTTTTAAGAACTGTATAAAAGAAAACTGTTACAAAATTGTAGTAGTCTTTGATGGATTTGTGCAGATTAGGTTTCTAAAACATTATATACTACAACTGTTATAATATGTGTTCTCTATAAGTAGCTTTATACAACTGTTATATGGTTTTAGCAAATCTGGGGCGGAGGGTCTAAATTTTTTAGACCCAAATGGCATACATACCCATATCATTCTGAAATATACCTTCTGTGTCCCTGTTTTGACAAAAATATATTAGGCGCGGGATTCTCCCGCTCGGTAAACCCCTAAATCCCGCAATTTTCCCATTACTTTCCTCCTTCTCCCAGCGCTGTTGTCTTCCCTAGCCAGAGCCCCGCCTTCCTCCTTCATCGCTCTACCTTAATTGCTCCATGTTCTTCCTCCTCCTTTCATCGCTCAACCTCGCCTGCCAGAGCACGGTAACTTCAATTCCTCAACCTAGTATGTCTTTCTCCCTTCACTGGTCGCCTCCTTCCACAGAGCACGGTAACCTCAAACATGGTTACCCCAACACTATCATGCCAACACATATCATTATCTACACTTATTTTGAAAGCATCTTCTGTAACTTATTAATATTTCCCATCACTTTGTATTAACTGTTGTAACTGTTGGAAAATTCTTGCGACTCGCACTGTTTTTCTCTATGTAGGAGGCTTCGTACACTCAGAAATCTCGAGCTTCTTCTTCATCGACCTTCATCGACAAGCTTCTATTTTAGTTCTCTTCTTCATTGGCTCTCATTTTCATCAGGCCTTTTCTCCGTCAGATCCAGTTTTCTCATTGTTTCTCCGGTCGGTAAGTTTGCAAATCTCCCAGTTTCAGTTTATTGTGTCGACAACCTTTATGTGCTTCGGTCGATGTCTAGAATACTCACTTCTGACTTGCTTATTTGTTAGACAACAAGAATTCAAGATTGCATCAGTAGGTGGCCACGAAGGGCATCTTCTACATTTTACAATTTCATCTTTGGTTGCTGGTATGTATTCTTCTTATATTCAGTAAACCCTAGATGACAAAACACTTCTTGGTCAATCCTAGTAATTGCGATAGTAAATTACTGCATCTGTATTGTTTACCAAGAATTTAGAGTCTGTGGATGACATGTTGAGCTTCGAGAGTACCTTGGCCTTTTTTTGAAGTCGTGGATGCTATGTTGCCAACCTTTCTTCGCTAGAACTATCTCCCAAGAGTGGGATTGGTGGCTTCTTAAGCAGCTTGCTGAGACAATTTTTCAAGTTCACACCTGATGTAGTTATTCAGGTATTCAATCTGATAGTAACGTCATGTCTGCTATATTCAATTTTTTTCTTTATATTCTGGTGCAGGTGGCTGATATGTCAATTTTGGCATCATGGTATAATGAGCTGAGAGATGATAAGCCAATTGTCCTAATTGTCGAGGAGTTAAAGAGATGCGCCGGTGCAGTGTTGCCAGATTGGATTTTGATATTAAGGTAACGAATCCAGCGAGCTCTCTTCCCTGATATTATTCTCTAGCTTTCCTTCATTTACAGAATGCTCACCTTTAGGTATTCAATCCATCTGTATGCTAATGTTGTTATCTTGTCCATCTGGGTTAGGCTGATGTTATCTTGGTGACCATCTCACATGGTCAATAAGATTTTACCCTCTTACACGCATTCTCAACCCATCATTGTCACTGTTGCTTTGCCACAAACTCGCTGGGTTTCCAGCTTATATTAATGATATAAAAAACTATGTTGTTTGAAATAAACTTTTTATCTCATATAATGGAAGAGTTTTAATTCCATACTTAGACATGACCAACACCTTTAGGTTCATCATCTCTAAAATGTAATTTTCATCAAGTTTCAAACAAGACATACCTATGGAGCATAGTAAATGAAGTGTTGGTAAATTTCGAACAACTAAATGTTGAGATTTTTCCTTAAATGAAGAGAAAGCATTGCAGAAAGCATCATACCTCATTAGATTTTTTTTTATATTTGCGGTAACTTTAAGCTCGTATTATTTTATTGTGAGGAATGAGTACTAATTATGGTTATTTATCTAAAAGAAAAATTTTATCTTCTTTTGACTTGGCTACCATTGGAAAAAGTCAATAGAACCAGATAAACTATCTACCTCTTTGTTTTCCGCTCTCTGAGTTTTGCAAGAACAACGAATTTTGGTGGCCTCCAAGTGTTTGCTAAATTGTTGCAGTTAGGAGATACAAATTAGGATAGGCATGGTGAGAGCAATTTCTTCCGCCGGTGAGAGCAACACGAACATTATCTTCCATTGTTGAGTGCAACCAAGAGAATGAAAAATGCACCGATTCACAATTTCTTCAGCTTCGACAGGTATGTATTCTCCTCGTCTCTTCCGTCGGTAAGTAATTTATGGTGTGCGTTCCTTTTTCTAGACTTTTACTTATCCTTGTATGTTCAGCAGTGTTCTACATATTAGTTGTACTTAATTATCCATGTATATAAGATGACTCATACTGCTTCAATGTCGAGTTTATTTCTTTTCTTTTAATCATGCCTGATGAGTAAATGCGCAGACGAGTATAGAGAATTTAGACTAGCTTTACTAGTTTTTAATGGTTCTGCTGCTGTTACGGCTTACTAAAACAAAAATACCAACTCTTGTCTTGAAGCTTATATTTCGGTATATAGAGACAATCTTACTAGCAGCTAATCAGAGACTTGTGAGTTTGTTCATATGTGGGTGTGGGATCTTGTTGAAGTGTGTACAATTAAAGACATCTTTAGATACATGGCTTATTTCCCCATCTTCGTTTTTGCCTTACTGTTGAGTAAACTCTTTGTACACCTAGATTTCTACTTTGATATATTTTGATCTTCATACGAATTAATGTTTGGTTTTAATGCAGTAATTGCTTAGTTTTGATTCTACTTTGTTGAATTTTTCTAACATGATTTTTTTTATACAATATGGTGTTAAGATAGATTTCTACATAAACAATTTAGACTAGCTTTACTAGTTTTTAATGGTGGTGCTGCTGCTTGTGAGTTTATTCGTCTGCTGCTGCTACTTGTGAGTTTGTTCATGTGTACTGATCACTAAAATTGTTCAATTTACTCATGTGCTAGTGTTATTTTCAATAATGTCTTAATAAAATTACTTGTTTCTACCAGGTTTCAACAGGATCTAGTGGAAATGAACAATCCCCATCAGTGAGTACTCCAGACAATGTAAAAGATTGACCAACTTGAAAGATAGTGCAGTGGCTGGAATGACATCAGTATTTATTCTTTTCAATAGCTCTTTAGATATCTGTATTTTTATTAAGGCTGTGGATATTTGGATTTTTTCAAAACCAAACTTTATAGAAATAGATTAATGAAAGTCTTCTTTGTGCAAGCATGTGCATCTGACAACTTCCTTGGATTGACAGAGTACAGTCGAGAGGAAATTTTAGGGAGAAATTGCATGTGAGAAATATATAGGTTGATATTTCATTTGTAGTTTAGGTACATGCATTCTCACTTAGTCATGTCCAAAATTTTGACACTACATCTGTCTGTCTATTGATTGTACACTTATTTTCGCTGAAACTTTGACTCTAACAAAAGTTTTTACTGAATACTTAATGAAATTGACATATAGTAGACTTCTTATGTCATCCAAGCACCCTTTGTATTTGACATTGTACAATTAATAATAAATTCAGAATGGATGTACAGATTCCTTCAAGGCCCAGAAACAAATCAGGCCACTGTCCATGTTTCACTTGCAGCCCATGTGTGACCAAACGGTAAGTTAGCAATTGATTGTAGCTTTTGATCAGCTTAATACAAAGTAGATTTCCTGTAATTGATAACTTCCTTCTCTATAATATCATAACAATTCATCATAGTGTATTTACCTTGTAGGGAGAAGTACAAGGAACATACATGCTCAGCGCGATTCTTCATTCTCTTCACCCAAGGTAATTTTGCAACCCTAACTAGCGAACAAGGAACATACATGCTCTGCACTGTTCTTCATTCTCTTTTCTGTTTGTGCCTTCGGAGCCGGTAATATAATAGAACTTATCTTCTGCTCTTTGGTGATTATAACAATAGAAGCTTATGATTTTTTCTGTCACACTTTGAACATATAGAAGGTTTCTGTAGTGCTGGAAAATGATATAATTAATATAAAGATTTCAGATGTAGATCAATGGTAATTTATTGTAGCTTAGAAAGTGTGGAGATTCTGTCATGGTTTATACCTTTTCCCTTTCAATTCTAATCTTACATTGGAATTTGCTAAAAGTTCTTCAATTTGTTTCTATCATAATGATCTAATTTGTGCAGGGAAATAATGCTTTCATATTCGCTGGTTTTGGCTTTGACTTGATCATATCTGGTGCTATTTGTGTCCATGATGACATGCTTCTTGCTGCCTGCAAGTATATTTTTCTTTGCTCTCTTTACCTTTACCCAAAACCAATTGTGTTTGTCTGTCAATTTGTTTCTGTATTCTTTGCCCAGTGATGATAAACATTTTTCAAGTGTGCAATACTCTAGGGTCTTATAGCACTACTAATACTATGTCTTTGGGCTATTTGCCGCTTCAACTTTTTTTGCGGGGTGGAGGTCTGGCATCTCGTCTTCCACAGCCTAATAATCTAGTGAAGTATGTTGAGAGTTGCATGTGCAACCCTAACTACCGTTGGTACAGGTGAAGAACTAACAGGTCTGCTCTATTCTCTGTTGAATGATAAAATCATGGTTGATGTTAATCTATGTTTTTCATGTTTTGGGACTTTCAAAATAGGTCAATATATCTACTGTTACAAAGATGCCAATTCATCTATTGTGATGAATAAATCTTTTTCATGTTTTTTCTAGTATTGAAGGCCACATAATTGTTTTCCTTCGCATTTTGGCTATTTGTTTGTGTTTTATTACATTGCATATAATTTACTATTCTTGTTATCTTAGAATATTGTTTGTAGGCTTCGATCTTTGCAATGATTATGCAACATCTTTAGCCGGTAAGCTTTCCCTTGCATTTAACTTTGTCTGATTTCACTTATTACCAGCTGCATTTAATGTGATGATATAATCCCGCTTTCAATTTCTTTCTCTTATAGTTAAGGCTATCATGGACAAGATATCTGAAAGATCCAAGGGCTATGCGTTTGTTGAGTACACCACCGAGGAAGCTGCAAGTGAGGCTCTCAAAGAGATGAATGGGAAGGTTATTACTTAAATTTGAAACTTTTAAAACAAAAAAATATATTTTGGCAATCTGTGAACCAGCTCAGCTTTGATCTTGCACTCTTTGATGTTAGTGGATGTATGGTCTTTTATATACTGTTTGCTGCAGATAATCAATGGTTGGATGAGTGTTGTGGATGTTGTAAAAAGCAATCCAAGACATAACAGAGGTGCGACAAAATGAAATTGATGACATTCGAGAGCAATGGGTAGCTTATATGCAGAAGCATTTGGATTCAGAGTTTGATTAGTTTTTTCGATAATATTGATCAAGTGTAGCATGTAGCATGCCAATGGTGACTCTCAAGACATTAGATGATAGGTTGAAGGGTTTGCTAGATGAATGTGCATTTGGATTGCGAAATACACTTAATTATGCTCAGATGTTGTATGTTTTGTTGACATGGTGATAGAAGAATTATGATTTGTTAATGGAAAGTGTTTTAGTAGGTGTTGCTACCTATTATGGACTATATATTGTTGTTTACACAGGATTATTGCTGGAATAAGTGTAATTGTGGATTATTATGCTATTTCTACCGGATTATGGCTAAAACATGTGTCATTATGGATTGGCTAAATAGGTGTGCTGTTAGAACAAGGTGCTTTAGAAAACTGTTATTTTACAAAAAAGAACTGTTAATCACAGTTGTAAATTCTGTAGCGTTTTTGGTTGAAATTGACTATAGAAAACTGTTATTGACAGTTGTCAATAGCGTTTACATGTCCTGAATTTTGTTAAAAGACAACTGTTAGTAACAGTTCTTAAATCATAGCAAAATAGATTCTAAACATGTAATAGACAACTGTTAATAATAGTAGTCTGATAAGGTTTTTCGTAACTGTTACTAACAGTTGTGTATTATGATATTAACAGTAGTTATAAATCAGTATAGAGAACTGTTAATCACAGTAGTCTAAAGTAGATCATACTATAGAGAACTCCAACAACTAGAACTGTTTTTAACAGTTCTCTAAAGCCTTTTTAACAGTTCTCTAAAGCATTTTCTGTAGTAGAGTACTAGAGTACGTATTCTGGAGCCATATATCCACTGAAGACAATGATTGGTTAGGTAAATTCAATATTCTAATATTAATATTTAAGCATTTTCTATTAACAATAAGCAGATCAACTTCCTTTACTTTGGGTATTTTTTTTTAAGTGGCTGAAATTTTTTCAGCCTAAGATGTCACTCCACTACCGGCCACTACCGACCAAGCCAGGGGGTTTGACCTTTACTTTGGCTATTTGACAATAGCTTTTCTCCAAACAATTATAAGTTCTGGTAAAACTGTATTAAACAAACTGTCACACTTACAATGTGCCAGCGATTCTTTCAGTATCTGCATGACTTTGGCCGACTTGGAAGAGCCTTGCCATGCCAAAATCAGCAATTTTAGGACTCATCTCTTCATCAAGGAGGATGTTACCGGCTTTAAGGTCACGATGAATAATTCTAAGACGAGACTCTTCATGCAAGTAAATCATTCCTCGCACAATTCCTCCTATGATCTTGTAACGAGTTGGCCAATCAAGGACTTGTCGCCTGTTTGCATCTGAAATAGTCAACAATTAATTTAAACACAAAGATCTGAATATTGCTATGGCTTTAGAACTACTGATGCTTTTCTTAAAGAAAATCATACCAAATAAGAAGTGATCCAGGCTTGCATTTGGCACGAATTCATAAACCAGAAGTCGTTCTTCTCCTTCTAAGCAACAACCTAGAAGCCTAACTAGATTCCGGTGTTGAAGCTTAGCAACCAACAATACCTCGTTCTTGAATTCCATTTCACCCTGTGATGAATTCTTTTCTAGCCTCTTGACTGCAATAATCTTACCAGTAAGAACACCCTACAAGCAAATCAAAAGATACAATGACATGCTGGTAGATGAGCTTACTTCTTTAAAGTCCAATTGCAATATGATTTGTAACCGAACTTCAAGGTTTTTCCACACAATACCAATTATTGAATACCTTGTACACTGCCCCAAAGCCGCCTCTTCCAAGCTTGTTGGCTACAGAAAAGTTATTTGTTGTGGTCTTGATAGTGCCAAAATCAAAACGCAAGGACTCTATGTCACTAATCAGATCTTCATGACGAGAACTACTACTAATTACCAGCTGCCTCCATGTCTTCTTCTTTCTTCTCCTTACCACCCAGAAAATGATAAGAGCAGCTAGTAATAGTAAAGATGCAACAACTATGACAATGATTTTCACAACTGTTTTAATAACACTACCATTTCCTGCATCTGCATTTAATTACATATAGAAACAGCACCTAATCAGTAACTATTGTACTTGGAGGCGGTGATGTTGGAGGTGGTGGCGGAGGAGACAACACGGTAGAAGGTGGTGATGAACTGACGAATTCTGTAAACGGGTATGTTTCAATCCTGGAAATACAGCTGGGATAATATACTCTCCCTCCCGGTTTTCCGTGAGCGAAATCCCGGATTTGGGTGATGGTACTATCCAAACAACGATTGCAATCTGTCGTGCCTAAATTAGGAGTACACTGCATAAGCCCGTATATAGTCTGAAGCGGGTTGGTGCCCGTATCATTTTCTTTCAATCCAACTATGTTTCGGCTGGAGTACCTTAGCATACAGACCGAATACCACCCGTAAGCCTCCTTTTGTCTGGGGCACTTCTGGGGAAGATCAAGGGTCGAAGTTGCATGGCAGCCACGGCACTCAAAGACACTAACATCACCTCTACAGAGAGCAATGCCGTAGACTCTGTCAGTATCCTGCCCAGATGTGAAGTTGTAGAGATTTGCCTGGTAGGTGCTTTCAGTGGTGTAATTGCCGTAAGTGTTGATACAGCTAATCTGCAGGTCGGCGTCGGTGGCCACACAGACGCTCAACAAACAGCAAAGATTGACTAGCAGCAAACGTACCTTCGCCGTGGTAGTCATTCTCTCTATCTTCTGCAACCAAGCTCAAGTAAGGTTATAACTTCTAGCTCCTTTTTTGCAGAGTATGAGTAAAATGCCTGCAGTGCAGTGGATGTTGGAAACGACCTTCCCTGAACCAACAGATTGAATGGACAGAAGAAAAAACAACAACGTAGATATCACGGTATATAGGAAAATAGTAAATTGGTGGACAGAAGAAAAAACAACAACTTAGATATCACGGTATATAGTAAAATGCTGCTGACTATAAGAGCATGAGCATCAAGGACCATGATCCTTAAGTGAATAAAAAAAAGAAAAAAATGTGAAATATAGTAATGTGGAGGTATTGGGGTTAAGGAACTTAAATGTGGAGTCTTATTAATTTACCAAACTACAGATGAGTGAAAGAGAACAAAAAAGTGCAAGTTAAAAATCCATATTTGAATTCGTAGCGAATTTAATACGAACTGCTGAGGATACATGTAGCAAAAAATTGAAATGAAACGGGAAACTAGTACACATGAAATATTAATATTTAAATAATAAAAAAACTTCTAATAAATATTTCCACTATTTGTATTTTGCTATTAATCCCTGTAAAAATGTATATTTTATGTATTATATATAAATTTATCATATTCTTAACTATAAGAACTTTATAGAAGTTTTCAAAATAAGTTACATAAGTGAAAGTCATATTATTACCAAGTAAAAAAACTAAAATAACAAAAAATAATATGATAAAGATATTGGTATATTTGTAATTTTACCTCACAAAATTCAACTTATAGGTAATGGTGGTGATGCTTAATTATATTATCAATTTTTTATGAAGTAAAACCTTATATAAGAACAATATTATTTTTCATTTAGAAATTTGATAGTCTTCTTTTTGCTTGCGTCTATATCGTTGTCACAGTTGTTTAAAAACAGTAAATACATAAACACATATGAATATTCAACCATACGCCTTTGTGGGGTGGGATGTTCAGTGAAACGGATATTATACGATCGTGTGTCAATAAGTTTCATAACAAAAAACGGGTGATATGTATAAATGGTCATACTATTCCATTTTTTGCAACCACACGTCAACAAAAACGAACTTCCTTTTTGTTGAGAAAATTTACCTTGAGAATCGAACAAAGATTCTAACAAATTTCTTCTCTTAATTCTGTCCAATTACAGTAGTCTATCAGATAACTTACTGCTAGCTATGATGAACCTTGGTGATTGCTTGATTTATCAACGACTACGACTACTGACTGGTCTAGCATGATTAATAGTTTCAGTGAATAATTACAGAGCTGCATCATTCTACCAGGGCTGCCC
Organism: Limonium bicolor; assembly: GCA_023374045.1. NCBI lineage: Eukaryota > Viridiplantae > Streptophyta > Magnoliopsida > Caryophyllales > Plumbaginaceae > Limonium > Limonium bicolor. Next base: position 378,424,238 of record CM041776.1, read on the forward strand.
AAAAAATTGTGAAACCGCGGTATCCGACCGAAACCGAAGTGAACCGTACATGTTTTCAGGTTAACCGTACCGGTTCTTACGGTATGGTTAACCGAACCGTGTAAATTGACCGGTTTCGGTTTCGGTAACGGTATTGAATTTTCCAGAACGGTTAACCGAATCTAAATGGAATGATAATGGAATTGAATTTTAAAAAACCGAAGACCCGGTTAACCAAATGCGGTTAACCGAATAAGGCGGTTAACCTACCATGGGCAGCCCTACTACTGCTACCTAGGATGTAACTCAGTCTTTGATTAATCAATTATGGACTGGTCTTTTGAATAACAAAAAAACTTGAGGATTTTATGACGGACACTAAATTTCCGTCCCTGACGGACTCAATCGTCACCGTCAGATCAAGACCAGGTATGTTTTTTTTACTTTGCTCCGCCTCCGCGTGACTGTAGCCAATATGACTATATTTGAGGGTAATTTAGTCAAACTAAAGCAAGCAAGATGGGAGAGTAGTAACATTCACGCGGCTTGTTATTTGCATTTTTTTCATTTTCCTTATCTTTATCACAACAACAATAACTTTAAATGGTTGTAACTTTTAAAATATAAGTCCAAAAAAAATTTATATCATTATTTACCTAAATTCAAGCTTTTCAAAACAAGACCAGTTATGGATATGTTTTGAAAACTTTTTAAAAAACATTATTTTACATGTATACGACAATACACTAAAATGATAATATGATTCATTAATTTTGTATTATGATTCATTAAAATTGATATTATGATTCATTAAGTAATAAGTGGTGAATTCGACAAACTTCGGAACCGATAAAAAAATCATTATTGGTTTATAGTGTATTAACATTGTTGTATGGTGTATTTTAAATGTAAACCCCCCACTACAAACCCTAAAAATGTCTTCGACATTTTTAACTTTCCTATGGTGGGTTTTTGGGTGTTTTGGGGGTAGGGTAATATATTTGGAATTTTTGTTTTGTACTTTATATTGTAGCAACTAACTCGACAAGTTTTTAGGGTTTGTAGTAGCGGGTTTAGGGCCCACTGCAAACCCTAAAAATGCCTTCGACGTTTTAGCTTTTCTAGGGTGGGTTTTGGGGTGTTTGGGGGGGGGGGGGGGTAGGGTAATCTATGTGGAATTTGTTCTATACTTTATATTGTAGAAACTAACTCAACAAGTTTTTACGGTTTGTGGTAGCGGGTTTAGGGTTGTTGAACCCTTAACCCGCCCACTGCAAACCCTAAAAATGCCTTCGATGTTTTAGATTTCCTAGGGTGGGTTTTGGTAGACCTGGCAATTTGGGTCGCTGGGTCGGGTTGATATCAACCCTAACCTAACCCATTTAAAATATAATCAACCCCAAACCCAACCCAAAAATGGATGGGTCCGAAAATCATGACCCTAACCCAACCCGTTTAAAATCCTTCAACCCTAACCCAACCCACCCAACCCATTTTTAAGCATACCATAATTTAAATGGATTAGGAGTAGAAATTAATAAAAAAAATCTAATTAGGATGACACAAAAGGAAGAAGTAATCTTGCTTGATCGACTCAACTTTAAACAAATTCCATGTTATGCAAAGAATGTAAAAGTACTGCACCAATTTCCCATGAATAGAACATACTTTTTCCATAAGTTTATATTTATCAATCTGAGCCTAAAGCTCTACCACTGTTGGGGAGGAATCCTATCTAGATATGCACATGATCCTATTGCCCTTAATAAAAAGGGGGAAAGAAAATGAAAATCTTCATTATGCATTAGAGAATATACTAAAGACAAATCTTCATTACAAAGAATACATATCACCTACTATTGTTCACCCTTCTAGATAATCTAAACGTACATATGTCTCAAGAACAACTATGGTAGTGAGAATTAGAAAAACAACCTTGGGCAGAGATGAAGAACGACATAGACATGAACAACGACATAGAGAAGAAAAATGGATGTGAGTCTACAAGACGAGAGCATTTGGGTTTTCAACATTATGTTAAGGTCTGGTTGGGCCCTTTGTTTGATATGCAGTAGGTTAGGCCATCTGTTTAGTTAAGATTATGTGATATTATTAAAGGTGGAATAGTCCAACTGCACTTGGGCATAATGCTAAGATATAGCTTGATCTGAAAATAATATATATATATATATAATTGTGAATTAATATTTAAATTTTATTATTAATAAATATGTTTTCGGGTTGGGTCATGGGTTAAGATCTCTACCCTAACCCAACCCACAAAATTAGCTTATTACCCTAACCCAACCCAAAAAATAGATGGGTCAATAATCAAGACCCTAACCCGTAAAAATATGGGTTGGATTCGGGTTGGGTTTCGGGTTGGGTCAAAATTGCCACGTCTAGGTTTTGGGGGGTAGGGTAATCTATTTGGAATATGTTCTGTAATTTATATTGTAGCAACTAACTCAACATGCTTTTAGGGTTTGTGGTAGCGGGACCCTAAACCCGTCACTACAAACCCTAAAAATGTCTTTGACGTTTTTTAGCTTTACTAGGGTGGGTTTTGGGTGTTTTGGGGGGTAGGGTAATCTATTTGGAAGCCGTTCTATACTTTACATTATAGCAACTGACTCGATAGGTTTTTTGTAACACCCCCGAATCACAACCAACAATTAAACGACGCGCCTAAGTTAGCAGGAGAAGTCTACGCAGCGGTTTCGAACTCTATTCGGGTGCTACAGACGCCAACCACCCACGTGGTTGACAGTCCCCATTACTAACTCCAAGTTACAGTCTGAATGACTGGAATTTAAACCTTAACTAAATCCAAGTACGAACAGGAATTACGAACCAAATACCGAGAGTCTAATTCATAAGTTCTTACATAAAACACAAACCGAAACATACATCCAGGGTTTAGTGTTACATAGTCATAACCCATTCGTTAACATACTACTTAAGCATCTTGCCCAGATGGACTACCCCCATGGTAGTCACTTGCCTACTCTCCGCCATCGTCCAGTTCCATACCTGTAAAAATAAAGGACTCAGCAAAACTATGCCGAGTATGAACGTGTGAAGCCCGTATGTTACCGGGCCACACGACTAAGTGGTCGAATATTATTAAGTCAATTTTACATGCCATGATAAAGCAGTAAAGCACACATCAGTACATCATGATATCATACACACTCATCGGTAGCATAGCAATATCAGCAAGCAACCAAGCACAACTTGCCAGTAGCATAACAATGTCAAACACGCAGTCCAGCACAATAAGCTGCTAGTGTAGCAACAACAGTCAGGTAATTATAGGACGTGTGCGTAGGTACATTATACTGTCGATCCTCGCTATGGGGTCATTCAAGAGATTGCGTATTGTTTTCTTGTTCTCTTTACATATGTTTTCCTTTCTTCTCTTGCACCGAGTCAGGGGGATATAGGTTAGATCCCAAGACTTTGCTATGTAGGTGCTATTCATACCTTGTTTCTTAAAGGATCACATTTGTGACTTTCTCTTGTTTGCTTGGTCTCATTACACAAGTTTTCCTTTATTCTCTGGCACCGAGTCAGGGGATATAGATTAGATCCCGAGACTTCATTATGTAGGTGCTAATCATTCCTTGCTTCTTTAAGGATTATTTGTGAATTCTTTTATCACCGCACGTTGGAGGACGTCTCCTCCATAGCTAGTCCCCCATTCCCGACACCCATGGTCGAGGAAGCGGAGTCACCTCTAGACTCCAGGATAAGCTTCACCAATTTGTCACTCCCCCATTCCCGACACCCAGGGTCGAGAAAGCGGAGTCAGCTCTAGACTCCAGGATGTGCTGAGAAAGTGGGGTCACCCAGGGATCCCCAAAATATATTCCATCATAGTCGGTCGAAGGATCTGATGCAGATGCCAACTCCCGATCATCCATACCGCGCGGCCCGAGCTGTTGTCTTCCCGGGTTGTTCTCATGATTCACAGTTGGTACTTTTCGTTTCATTATCATTAAAATCTCGACACCATAGTGGGTGTCATTAGCGGTCCTCTAAAGTTAGAGAGGATTTGCCTCTTCGTATAGTTCTTTTGTTTTGTCTACGTGGTTCGTCATGTCTCACCAAAGGAGACTTGCTCTTCATTATCATTAATGAATAGACACCATAGTGGGTGTCATGGTAGTCCTCAATGGTTTAGAGAGGAGTTCCCCTTATAGAGTTTTCTTTGTTTTCATAATTCGTAGTAGTTCGTCTCAAGTTCCATAAACGAGAAAGGGACTAAACTACTATGTGCGCGCAAGTAATATGCCACAAGGATATATAACAAGCATATAAGCAAGCCACAAGAAGCAATCCAATTTCATGCATAGTCTGATAGTCATTGTCAAACAAAGCACACAGCACACAAGCCGTGTAACACGGCAACATACGAACCACACATGTCCATACCTGGATCAGAAGCAAGTGTCGTCCCACACCCGGGTTCCCGGTTGGTGTTCGTTACGGCCCTAACGTTAATTAAAACAACATGTCAGTTTATGATTTCATGTGACGACCTTTGTGACACTTCCCAAGTTTATCTCGTTGTTATCGGGTGTTATTTCCTAGGGAGTTGTTGAATGTTCAATTTATTCTAAACCTTGGAACTACCCAAGTACTCACCATAGATGTTTATTCAACCCCTAGGACGTTTACATCTTCGTTTACATGTTAACTATGTACTTCCCTCTAGCTAATGTTTTGGAGCATTCTAGGCACTAATACGTAACCAGTTTATCAAAGATGGATTTAACTTGTTTAAAGTGTATTCTTTCCTTGGATAACTAGCTATGTTTTGAGCTCAATATTTACACAATAACATCCCTCAATCACTTCTAGAGCTCCCTTGTACTGAAGCTTAAGTGTTTCAAAACTGAAACAAGGTTCTCGTACATAACCTTATATTATCACACTTCTAATGTATCTAAGGGTGTCTTAACTTCCCAAGATGTTTTGTTAACCTAATCACATTTATCAGTCATGATTTGGGTTCATTATTAGCTCATCACCACATCCTTAGCACTTTGGGCAGTTACCGTACTGAAGCTTAATTCCAGAGAACTGAACACGACTCTATGCACACTTTTCTTCAAGTTTCCCTTGTTACTGCATTGCTTTGCTTTCCTGATTTTCCCCCAACGTGTCCACTCTCTTAGCTAGGTGTATTAGCAGGGTTTTAAGCTCAATTTTATACCGGTTCAACCCTCTTAACCCTTGGTATTACGGCTATACAGAAACTCAAAACAGAAAGCGAAATGAAATAACATTACTGCATTACTCCTCCATTCCTCCATTTATCAGTCCCCAATTACACCCAATTTTCTTGTACAGCTTTACATAGGTGCATTAGCTAGATGTTGGGTTTTATCAGCAGACTAAAACCACACTCTTATATCACTAGTATTTCAGTTACACAGACACTTAAATTTCAGGAAAAACATGAAACTGGAAGATCAGAAACTGATATTCTCCCCTTTGTTCAGTTCCAAATTCAGTTCGATCAAACAGATTTGAAACCTTCACAAAGTGTGTACTAACTTAGATAAGTGCATTAGAGATGGCTCAGGGCCATTAGCAACTCAATACCCCCTTTCCAACAGAGCTATACAGGAGCTTAAACTTCCAGGAAACTAAAACTGAAGTATCGAATTCTGATATTCTTCTTTTATTCTTCTGTTCGTTCACAACTTGACCTTCCCACCTTCCCAATCACCTAGTTACTTAGTTAAACATTCTTAGTATCATTTTAAACTTCAAACAGACCCAAAATAGCATAGTTAAAGTTACAAAACTTGCCTATACTGAAACAACCGATTTCAGGGACTGAAAAACTGAAACTGATACCTCTTGCCTATTGTTCTCTTCTTGCTCTTTAATCTGATTTCAGGTTTCCCTCAAATGGTTCAGTCACTTCGTTAAGTGTTTCAATACTGTTTTAACCCCAGAACAAACCCCAACACAATGCTGTTTATTCTACTGAATATGTTTATACAGGAACCAAGAAATTCAGAAACTAATAACCAACCCTTGCAATCCTTCTGTTTCCTACCTTGTTGTAATATGTTTACTGATTTCCCTTAGACTTCCCAGCTGTTTAGTTACTCACCTTAATGTAGTTTTGACTTTAAACAACCCAAGGCAACTAGTCACAGTCACAGCTACTGAGACAGTAAAATTCTAGGAATTGAAAAAAAACTGAATCTTGACTTTCTTTTCTGTTTCTCATTTCTGTCTTAACATGCTAACCGTTTTTTTTTTGTTTGCACTTGGCCTCACGTTTTGGGTAAGCACTTAGTCTGGTCACTAAGTTAATACAACATCTAGGTTACTCCAGGGAGTTAATACACAGAAGTATAACGAATTTCAGAAACTGAAAGTTAACTGTCAACTTTCTTCTATTCCGAATCTGCTCTTGTTTATGATTTGATTTTCAATACTTCCCATCTTGTTATTACCTTAGTTATGTATTTTAATTACAGTTTTGACTCTCAAAACAGACCCACGCAACCAGATAATCCTACAGAGACTTACCTCTACTGAGACAGAAATCTCTCAATACTGAAATCATAAACTAGAATCTGAGTTGGTTTTACTTTTATTTTCCTCTTCTGTTCAGTTGTTATTTGGTCTTCCCTCCTGTCCCTGGGTACTCATTTATTTAGCTAGGTGTGTTATCTTGGTTTTGACTTAAAGACAGATCCATAACAACACTGTTATTACTACCGAATGTCGCTTATTCTGGAAACAAGAGAATTTCTGAAACTAGAAAAACTGAAACTGACAACTCCTCTTTGACTTCTTTCTGGTTAGTTATTAATCTGCCTCTTAACTACTCTCTGAATACCCCTAGACTGGCTTAGGTATTTCGGTATTATTATAGGATCATTGGTAATGCAGTAAAACTTCTTCTAATCCCTCTATTTATTCCTGAATTCAATTTCTAGTTCTGCCCCAGTTAGTTGATGGTTTTACTAAGGTTTTAACTTTGAAGCAGATTCACCGCAACGTTATTAATACTACTGCCATGTTCTAATACTGAAACCGGAGATTTCAGAGACTGAAATCACCCCCAGCACACTTCTATTGCTGACTTGTCTTTGATAAGTTAACTGCTACGTCTAATATTCCCCGCTTATCTACACATAGTATATGTGTTAAAAAGTTTTCTTAAGCTCACCACTCGACCCACGCCAACTTTATATTGCTTCCGACATTGATTATACATGGGTATAGGTTGTAGACTTCAGACTAGTTTCTGCACTGATTTTTCTTTGTTAGCTGATTCTTACAGAATTCACCTTAACTAATCTCACTTGTTGCTTAACTCGTGTGTAGCAGGCACACCTGTTACCCAATGCATCAGAAACGCTAACTCTTATCCTAGGTGAGTGCGATACATGATAGACACCAGGAACGACACAACACACAAAGTTTTACCAGGTTTCAGTTACAGGTCGTAAGCAACCAGTCTTTTTTTTTTTCTTCCAGAGCTAGTAGATACAATGCCTGACACCTAACAATCAGGGTCTGTTTACTTAATCGGCTTCTATCCTAGTCAGTTGCTAACATAGCCCGGTAAGTCTCTTAGCATTATTTTCCCTTGGTTTAATTCTACATGTTCTTAGCACTACTCTTGCAGGAACTTAAGCAGAATCAGGAGGGAGTGCATATTTGTAACAGAACCTAAGTTTGGAACCGAAATCAGATGTGCAAGGCACTTATCCAACCCAGTAGACAAGGAAAAAAAAGAACAGAGCAATTGTGGCCTTACCTTGGATTCGATTTCAAGACAGTCCCGGATCTGGTTCTGGGCTATTCATTTGGTGCAAGACAGAGGCGGTTCCCAAGTGGAACTCATGCATGCAAAAAGGTTGCATAACAAGGAAGATCAGAAATGATTTTCGAAAAACAAACAGAGGAGGTGGAAAGAGTCTACACAGCCAACATTACCGGTAACTTGCTCTTACCTTCAAGATCCTTGAAGAGGATTTTGTTTCCAGTTTTCCAGAGATTCTACCGGCGGTTGCATGCAAGGTTTAAATGCATAAAAATGAAGAAGGTTAAAGGAACTGAGCAGGAGTTTCGAATAGAACATAACCAAGCGGAGAAGGTAGAAGGGAGGAAGGTAATCGGTAGTATTTACCCTGCGCTGACAAGATGTCCCGCTCTGGACTCGTGCATGCCATGAGAGAATTGGAGAAATTGAAGAGTTGAGTGGGTGGTTTGGATTTGAGACTCATACACACGAGAAGGGAGGGGAAAATTCTCGCGTCACACCATCGTGTTTAACATGCAGGAGGCAGCACTTAAGAGTTAGTGAAAGTTAGATTAGGGGGGAATAATCTCAGATGCTTGTGGTTTGATAATCTAAATGACTGCGGTAGTGCTCTGTAGTTACACAAGAATATTGCTCTCCGATTACAAGGGAATGGGTGGGGTTAGTTTCAAAACAAATTCTGGTGCTCACCGACAGAACAAGGAGTTAATTTACCTGGGAAAGAGTTCGAGAATTACAGAGGGAATATTTGTTTCTCCTTTTATCTGAAGTTACTTAGTGGCGTGTTATTAGTTTTAATTAGTGAGCATTTGTTACCGAATTCGAGCATAGCTCAATCGGTTAAAGCGTTCTGGGTGTATACGAGAGGTACGGGGTTCGAACCTCAGCGGGAGCGTTTCTGCTCTTTTTTTTTTTTTTTTTTGTATAAGCTATAAAAGGTTATTCATAAGTATGAGCAACTATATAATACGTCGCGTTTTTAATTTATACACGACTACCTTATTTTGTTACGTTATTAGTTATTTATACGTACACGTATATATATACGCCCCCCTTTTAGTTGGTCGCGTTTTAGTTATGTGTAACTATGCGACGTTATTATTATTAATTATTATATACGACGTTGTAAGTTGTAACACGTTATGTATTTTTATATACTATATATATATATATATATTATCTCTATATATATATATATGTATACTATGCGCGACTGTATAATATGTCACGTTCCATGTTCTCGGACATATATGTCCGTACTTAATTTAGTTGTTCATGCATTACACGTGTCCCGAATTATGTGACACGTTATTCTCGGATAGTCCTCACTCGTTTATGATTTTATGTTTATTTGTTTCAGGGTGTTTCAACTTACCCCCTTAAAAGACTTCGTCCCAAAGTCTTTCTTCCTTAACTGGTGTTTTCCATTCTCGTTAATTATTGGATCAAGTCCCGCATTCATTCATGCTAACCGAGGGATCAAGTCCCATATACCATAATTCTCACTACCCCTAAGCACTTTGCCACATTAATGTTTCTCTCACCAGTTCTCATAGTGATCCAAGTAGTATATCGTAACCCATGCACGGCTGTAATCAAAAGCACCCCGCATTCATTCACGACACAGTGTCCTACACGTACAACCAATTCACACCTACACACAATCCAAAACACCAAAACCTACTAACCATCAACATGTGGTTGTAGGAATACACCCTAATAAATCAATACACAACCAAAACAAAACGCGCTATACCCCCTTAAAAGAGGGGTACGCCCCCGTACCCTACACTAAGCCGAAACATCGATGAAAAGATAGGGGTACCTATTTTCCTTACCGATTGATTATATGCTTGTGTAAACGCCAGATCGGGTTTTCCCGAGTGTGAGGAGGCTTTCTACCTCTCCAGCGTTTTCCTACGGATTGAAATGGACCCTAACTATCGAGCCTCACAAACTAACCCGTAACCCCGTTTCTCAAATTTAGGTTTTCTATACTCGGTACTCCTCTGTTCCAGTCATCAGAGCGCAACTACGCTCTGATACCACTTTCTGTAACACCCCCGAATCACAACCACAATTAAACGACGCGCCTAAGTTAGCAGGAAAGTCTACGCAGCGGTTTCGAACTCTATTCGGGTGCTACAACGCCAACCACCCACGTGGTTGACAGTCCCCATTACTAACTCCAAGATACGGTCTGTGAATGACTGGAATTTAAACCTTAACTAAATCCAAGTACGAAAAGGAATTACGAACCAAATACCAAGAGTCTAATTCATAAGTTCTTACATAACCAACACAAACCGAAATACATCCAGGTTTAGTGTTACATAGTCATAACCCATTCGTTAACATACTACTTAAGCGTCTTGCCCAGATGACTACCCCCATGGTAGTCCTTGCCTACTCTCCGCCATCGTCCAGTTCCATACCTGTAAAATAAGGACTCAGCAAACTATGCCGAGTATGAACGTGTGAAGCACGTATGTTACCGGGCCACACTACTAATTGGTCGAATATTATTAAGTCAATTTTACATGCCATGATAAAGCAGTAAAGCACACATCAGTACATCATGATATCATACACTCATCGGTAGCATAGCAATATCAGCAAGCAACCAAGCACACTTGCCAGTAGCATAACAATGTCAAACACGCAGTCCAGCACAATAAGCTGCTAGTGTAGCAACAACAGTCAGGTAATTATAGGACGTGTGCATAGGTACATTATACTGTCGATCCTCGCTATGGGGTCATTCAAGAGATTGCGTATTGTTTTCTTGTTCTCTTTACATATGTTTTCCTTTCTTCTCTTGCACCGAGTCAGGGGGATATAGGTTAGATCCCGAGACTTTGCTATGTAGGTGCTATTCATCCTTGTTTCTTAAAGGATCACATTGTGACTTTCTCTTGTTTGCTTGGTCTCATTACACAAGTTTTCCTTTATTCTCTGGCACCGAGTCAGGGGATATAGATTAGATCCCGAGACTTCATTATGTAGGTGCTAATCGTTCCTTGCTTCTTTAAGGATTATTTGTGAATTCTTTATCACCGCACGTTGGAGGACGTCTCCTCATAGCTAGTCCCCATTCCCGACACCCATGGTCGAGAGCGGAAGTCACCTCTAGACTCCAGGATAAGCTTCACCAATTTGTCACTCCCCCATTCCCGACACCCAGGGTCGAGAAAGCGGAGTCAGCTCTAGACTCCGGATGTGCTGAGAAAGTGGGGTCACCAGGGATCCCCAAAATATATTCCATCATAGTCGGTCGAAGGATCTGATGCAGATGCCAACTCCCGATCATCCATACCGCGCGGCCCGAGCTGTTGTCTTCCCGGGTTGTTCTCATGATTCACAGTTGGTACTTTTCGTTTCATTATCATTAAAATCTCGACACCATAGTGGGTGTCATTAGCGGTCCTCTAAAGTTAGAGAGGATTTGCCTCTTCGTATAGTTCTTTTGTTTTGTCTACGTGGTTCGTCATGTCTCACCAAAGGAGACTTGCTCTTCATTATCATCAATGAATAGACACCATAGTGGGTGTCATGGTAGTCCTCAATGGTTTAGAGAGGAGTTCCCCTTATAGAGTTTTCTTGTTTTCATAATTCGTAGTAGTTCGTCTCAAGTTCCATAAACGAGAAAGGGAATAAACTACTGTGTGCGCGCAAGTAATATGCCACAAGGATATATAACAAGCATATAAGCAAGCCACAAGAAGCAATCCAATTCATGCATAGTCAGATAGTCATTGTCAAACAAAGCACACAAGCACCAAGCCGTGTAACACGGCAACATACGAACCACACATGTCCATACCTGGATCAGAAGCAGTGTCGTCCCACACCTGGGTTCCTGGTTGGTGTTCGTTACGACCCTAACGTTAATTAAAACAACATGTCAGTTTATGATTTCATGTGACGACCATTGTGACACTTCCCAAGTTTATCTCGTTGTTATCGGGTGTTATTTCCTAGGGAGTTGTTGAATGTTCAATATATTCTAAACCTTGGAACTACCCAAGTACTCACCATAGATGTTTATTCAACCCCTAGGAAGTTTACATCTTCGTTTACATGTTAACTATGTACTTCCCTCTAGCTAATGTTTTGGAGCATTCTAGGCACTAATATGCAACCAGTTTATCAAAGATGGATTTAACTTGTTTAAAGTGTATTCTTTCCTTGGATACTAGCTATGTTTTGAGCTCAATATTACACAATAACATCCCTCAATCACTTCTAGAGCTCCCTTGTACTGAAGCTTAAGTGTTTCAAAACTGAAACAAGGTTCTCGTACTAACCTTATATTATCACACATTTAATGTATCTAAGGTGTCTTAACTTCCCGAGATGTTTGTTGTTAACCTAATCACATTTATCAGTCATGATTTGGGTTCATTATTAGCTCATCACCACATCCTTAGCACTTTGGGCAGTTACCGTACTGAAGCTTAATTCCAGAGAACTGAACACGACTCTATGCACACTTTTCTTCAAGTTTCCCTTGTTACTGCGTTGCTTTTGCTTCCTGATTTTCCCCCAACGTGTCCACTCTCTTAGCTAGGTGTATTAGCAGGGTTTTAAGCTCAATTTCATACTGGTTCAACCCTCTTAACCCTTGGTATTACGGCTATACAGAACTCAAAACAGAGAAAAGCTGAAATAACATTACTGCATTACTCCTCCATTCCTCCATTTATCAGTCCCCAATTCCACCCAATTTTCTTGTACAGCTTTACATAGGTGCATTAGCTAGATGTTGGGTTTTATCAGCAGACTAAACCACACTCTTATATCACTAGTATTTCAGTTACACAGACACTTAAATTTCAGGAAAAACATGAAACTGGAAGATCAGAAACTGATATTCTCCCCCTTTGTTCAGTTCCAAATTCAGTTTCGATCAAACAGATTTGTAACCTTCACGAAGTGTGTACTAACTTAGATAAGTGCATTAGAGATGGATCAGGGCCATTAGCAACTCAATACCCCCTTTCCAACAGAGCTATACAGGAGCTTAAACTTCCAGGAAACTATAAAACTGAAGTATCGAATTCTGATATTCTTCTTTTATATTCTTCTGTTCGTTCACAACTTGACCTTCCCAATCACCTAGTTACTTAGTTAAACATTCTTAGTATCATTTTAAACTTCAAACAGACCCAAAACAGCATAGTTAAAGTTACAAAACTTACCTATACTGAAACAACCGATTTTAGGGACTGAAAAACTGAAACTGATACCTCTTGCCTATTGTTCTCTTCTTGCTCTTTAATCTGATTTCAGGTTTCCCTCAAATGGTTCAGTCACTTGGTTAAGTGTTTCAATACCGTTTTAACCCCAGAACAAACCCCAACACAATGTTGTTTATTCTACTGAATATGTTATACAGGAACCAAGAAATTCAGAAACTGATAACCAACCCTTGAAATCCTTCTGTTTCCTACCTCTGTTGTAATATGTTTACTGATTTCCCTTAGACTTCCCAGCTGTTTAGTTACTCACCTTAATGTAGTTTTGACTTTAAACAACCCAAGGCAACTAGTCACAGTCACAGCTACTGAGACAGTAAAATTCTAGGAATTGAAAAAAATGAATCTTGACTTTCTTTTCTGTTTCTCATTTCTGTCTTAACATGCTAACCGTGTTTTTTTTGTTTGCACTTGGCCTCACGTTTTGGGTAAGCACTTAGTCTGGTCACTAAGTTAATACAACATCTAGGTTACTCCAGGGAGTTAATACACAGAAGTATAAACGAATTTCAGAAACTGAAAGTTAACTGTCAACTTTCTTCTATTCCGAATCTGCTCTTGTTTATGATTTGATTTTCAATACTTCCCATCTTGTTATTACCTTAGTTATGTATTTTAATTACAGTTTTGACTCTCAAAACAGACCCACGCAACCAGATAATCCTACAGAGACTTACCTCTACTGAGACAGAAATCTCTCAATACTGAAATCATAAACTAGAATCTGAGTTGGTTTTACTTTTATTTTCCTCTTCTGTTCAGTTGTTATTTGGTCTTCCCTCCTGTCCCAGGGTACTAATTTATTTAGCTAGGTGTGTTATCTTGGTTTTGACTTAAAGACAGATCCATAACAACACTGTTATTACTACCGAATGTCGCTTATTCTGGAAACAAGAGAATTTCTGAAACTAGAAAAACTGAAACTGACAACTCCTCTTTGACTTCTTTCTGGTTAGTTATTCTGCCTCTTAACTACTCTCTGAATACCCCTAGACTGGCTTAGGTATTTCGGTATTATTATAGGATCATTGGTAATGCAGTAAAACTTCTTCTAATCCCTCTGTTTATTCCTGAATTCAATTTCTAGTTCTGCCCAGTTAGTTGATGGTTTTACTAAGGTTTTAACTTTGAAGCAGATTCACTGCAACGTTATTAATACTACTGCCATGTTCTAATACTGAAACCGGAGATTTTAGAGACTGAAATCCACCCCCAGCACACTTCTATTGCTGACTTGTCTTTGATAAGTTAACTGCTACGTCTAATATTCCCCGCTTATCTACACATTATATGTGTTAAAAAGTTTTCTTAAGCTCACCACTCGACCCACGCCAACTTTATATTGCTTCCGACATTGATTATACAGGGGTATAGGTTGTAGACTTCAGACTAGTTTTTGCACTGATTTTTCTTTGTTAGCTGATTCTTACAGAATTCACCTTAACTAATCTCACTTGTTGCTTAACTCGTGTGTAGCAGGCACACCTGTTACCCGATGCATCAGAAACGCTAACTCTTATTGTTGGGGTATAACCTAACGGCAAGTGTATCGGTCAATTCTAGCAAGTTTTAATAGAGAGTAATCCCTGAGTATCGAACCAGAGGAGGCGATGTGTCTAGTTTAAATCTTTATTAATGAAAAATAATAAAACAGGAAATTGGGGTTTGATTTGATGACAATTAAAGACTGTAAACGGCATGCAAAACAATAACAAGCAGGAAAAATAAATGTTGTGAAACTGATTTGGAGAAGAAGATCCCGGTTTACTACTGCACCCTAAATCCGTGATTCCTATCCCTAAGTGATTTAAAAGATAATTCTGAGTAAAACCCTAGAACTAAGATAATTTACCTCCGGTCTCCCGCTTAGCAAATACTAGTTAATAAAGACCGAATTCTAACTCTCGTTACGAACCCCTGTTTACTAACCGCCTTAAGAACAATCTAGTTTATTAGTCAATTAGCTATTTAGAGGAATTACCGTCTCTAAACTAACTGGTTATTTTCCTGAATTCAATTGAAAGCCGCAGTCGTCACATATAAGCTAACAAAATACTAATCCTTATAATTGGCCAAATTATAACGATTAAAGAAATTAAGCAAGGAAATAACTTTACTCAATTAAATTGCATTAAATCACAAAGGAACAGGAATAGTCAATTTAGGGATACATAGCAAACCGAAATCTAAGGGAACTACTCAGCCATTGACATGTTTACAATAAGCTTAGTAATAATAGAGAACAAGAAGAAACTCTGTTCAGTCTCCGTGGTGAACTCCTTTCTGTGCTCTGCTCCAAACTCCAAACCAGACTCCAAGCTCTCAAACTAATTCTCTCTGTATCGTGATTATTCTGTGCGCTCAAGATCTCTCTTCAGGTTGGCCAAGCTCCTCCTCTTATAACCACAAAAATCTATCTTTTAATTTATCTCCAATCTAAAACGACGGCCAACAGAAGTTAAAAGATAGAGATTAATTCCGTTACGCGACGAAACAAAACTCCGCGCTCCGTCTGTATTGTTCCGGGTTTCAAACCCATATGCAAACCCGGAACATATGAAATTTAAGGCAGTAGCTTCTCCGTCTGTATTGTTCCGGGTTTCAAACCCATATGCAAACCCGAAACATATGAAATTTAAGGCAGTAGCTTCTCCGTCTTGTGGTCCGGGTTGCAAACCAATATGCAAACCCGGAACAAGTCTGAAAAGAGGCAGAAGGTGAATGAAAATCTGTATTTGACTCTGGTTTGACTTCCCATGTTGCTCTAACCTCTAAAATCTTCATTTAAACACTTTGTTGAGTATTTTATCCTGAAAACATATGAAATCGATCACTGGAGACAAATATAACAATGAAGAGTAATTAAAGCATTAAAGAGGAAACTTAATGTCATAAAGTAGAAAATTAAGCATGAATTAGTCTAGTAAACTTAGACAAATTCCTGACTTATCAACTTCCTCACACTTAATCTTTGCTTGCCCTCAAGCAAATAGAAACATACTAAAGTCTTACAGAAGGGAGCCGTCAGTTCAGAACTGTGCACAAGGAGATCTAATAATGAAAAGCAGTCATAGAGAACAATGATCCACACTTGCAGGTTTTCATAAACAGTGAATTGAGAAGTATTTTGCAAGAGCTTAAGGCACATAGTAAAACCACTGACTCCAATTTCACTCAGGGACTACTTTCCAATTAATTTTCCACAATCCATGGACGACAAGGGGTGAGAAGTAATATCTTATTCCATATTACCTTTCATCACCACGTACTCATAATCAAGAAAGATTTTGCACTTTGCATTTGAAATTAGCAAATTTCTTCAACTTTCTAAACAAGCATTAACTTTCTCTTTTATATCCCTCAGACTTTTCTCTCCATTCATGTAGCGGTGTTGGGTCTTCTATCCCAGATCAGATGACCTTAGGTAGATGGGTGATGAGGCACCCCGAGGACTTAATTACCAAATGGGCGAGGCCTGTTTTCTGGGTTAAAAGTTCGATTAGAGGAGTACCTTGCCTTTGTCCTTCCTTCCTTCCTTTCATTCAATAATCATTCCCAAAGTCCCCAAGTGAAATCAAAATCAAATAGTTGCACTAATAGGCTTAACTTTTAAAGAAGAAAAAGACAAACATTAGTTAAAACTGTACATACAAGAAGTGCAACCAGAATTCCCACAACTGTTTTCCACCTCCGACCTCATATAAGAACTAGTGCTACTCGTGCGGTGTTCCAAACCAACTTAACCAACCACTGAATAAGACTCAGGTATGTTATGCAACCAAAATATTTTTTTGAGGGCCAACAAAAATATTGTGCAAATGGAATGATTGTCTTGAAAGAAAATTGGTCAAAATTAGCACATTCGAATGAAATTGACATGAATATGAGTATGTGCAATTTCCCTTCCTCACACTTAAAACTTAGCAATGGCCTCATTGCTTCATGAAAATGATTAAGATGGAAGGAAAACAAAAATTTCCAGAAAACAACGTTTGAAAAATAAAAGAAGTTAGAAAATCACGCCCCTGGGGTATGGTGAGGACAACGTCCTCACACTTATGTAAAACAGCGGGGTGTTGAATTCTGCAGAAATTTCGACAGAGCTTCCTTTAAATTTCCTCAATACCTCACACGCATCAAAAGGCAGACCTGTAGCGCAGAAAATATAACCAAAGCCAACACGAACTTGCAGAAAAAACAGTAAGTGTATGAGTGTTACATCACAGTGAAGCGACAGTCGGAATGAAATAAGGTAGTCGAATCCAAAGCAGGAAAGAAATACAACCAAAAAGGACAATATCTCAGAAGCAAACACATCAAAAGATCTGAAAAGATAGAGAACGAAACAACCCAAACTCCAAAATCCTAGGAAGGTGGTGGAAGCTGTGACTGTGACCCATGCTGAAGATGCCGTGCCTCCATACGGGCGAAGCGTGTATCGTACTCAGCCATCCGCGCATCCTGGCGAACCTCAGCAGCGTGGCGACGCGCCTCCAAAGATGACAGGCGAACTCCATAGTTCTGAACCTGAGTGGACAGATCGTCAAGGCGCGAGCCGAACTGATCAAAGCGAGCAGTACACACCCCCTGCCAATCTCGAAACTCTGTCATCAGCTCCTCAAAGCCCTGCGTCGGAGCCACAGCAGGTCCATCATCACCCTGAATCTGTGAAGGCCCGGCCCCATTGGCACCAGCAGACCGGGCAGCTCTCTCACCCGGTCGGGCACGACGACGCTTAATCCACCCGTCTCCTATCTTCTCCCACTGAAAGCGATGCATCGCTGTCATGTCCAGAGGAGGAGCGGAATGCTGAGGCCGCTCATCACTGAAGTCAACTCTCTCCTCCTCAAAAAGATACTGCAGAAAATGTGGAAAAGCAAGAGAAGCGGTGCTATCCACATCCATGATACGTAAAATATGATTAATAACAGCAGCAGAGAAAATAATAGGACAGGCGTCGCGAGAGAACTCATCATCCAGCAGATGGCGTATAAAGAAACAATCCACAGCGTTCAGTCAGCACACTCTCTCGGGCGGACATTATGCATAATAACGGCCAGAAGCAACCTCTCAATCAATCGGAGTCTGCAATTTGTCCCCTGTCACGACCTGCTTATCCCTTGAAGACCGTTGTTGACGGTTCGGAACCTCAGGGTTATTCACCACCAGCCTCAGATAGTGTTCCTTCGCCCGTCTCTTATCATTTTCAAAATTCTTTCGACGTTCCCTAAGCACATTATTATCAAAAGTATCTTGCACTCCAAAATACTCATCAACCACCCTATGATTAATTTTGATGTATCTCCCTTTGATCCATGCGCTAATTACATCATGCTCATCCTCCTTCTCAGCATTAGCATAAAACAACTTAACCAGTCTTGGGTAGTAACACCCCCCACCAAGACGCAACAAGCCGCCCCAACCCTTAGCAGCAAACATAGTTTGTAAATCAAATTCATTAATTAACTCCTCAGACACTGACTTCTCGGGAATAATTTTCCGGTCCTTGACATGGTACCAATCAAAGGCAGCATCGCTAATGAAATCGGCACGCACTGATTCTCGGTATTGGATCGGTTGTGTTGGTGCAGGTGGCGCAGCCGACGAAGAAGCAGCAGCAGCGTTGGAACGGCGAGTGCGCTTCGGAGGCATGGCAATTAGGTGGTGAATTGGACACGGGTATCCTGTGAACTGGGCGTGACCGGTGCGAACAAGGTAACGGCGGTGAGTGGTAGTGGTTGTGGGGCAAAGTCGGGAGAGTGAGAAAAGGGGAGCAGCGGGGCGGTGTAGTGGAGGTGAGGTCGGGGTGAGATGCAATGGAGGAGGGAGATTGGGGCTGGGTCGGGAGAGTGGAGGCGGCGTGAAGTAGGGGATGGAGATGGTGACGGTGGCGAAGTGGAGTAGTGGTGGGGAAGGAGTCGGGACGGAGATGGGTGAGGTACTGGCGGGGGTGGTGGCGATTTGGAGGAGGTGATGGCGTGTAACAATGGGGATGAGGTCGGGGCGGCGAGGTCTGGAATGGGGCGCGAGGTAGAAGAAGGAAGCGAATGAGGGATTTAGGTCGCGCGCCCCGCTCTTGTTCCGCTGAAGACTGGGTCCGGGTTTCAAACCTGTACGCGAACCCGGAACATATGAAATTTTAGGCAGAAGCTGCACCGCATATGCGGTCCGGGTTCCAAACCCTTCCTCAAACCCGGATGGCTTCAAAAATATGCCAGTGAGTAAAGCGCCTATGCGGTCCGGGTTTCAAACCCTCTTCAAACCCGGACGCATCAAAAATACGCCAGTAGCCTCGCTAGCTTTGATCCGGGTTCCAAACCCAGCTCCGAACCCGGACGATTCTTAAAAGTTCCCAGAAACTCACATAGATGACAGATGTACCTCCAAACTCCTGAATTCACCTTAAAACCATGTAAAACTAAACAAAACATGTCTAATACGCACGTTAGCCCCAAAAATCAAAAACAATAAAACTACGAGAAATAAACAAAAACGAAAATAAAAAACTCACAAAACTGGGTTGTCTCCCAGCCAGCCGCCCGTCTTTTCGGTCTTTGGCTAGACCATGCATTGGATAATCAGTATGGAGGATCAAAGAACGTGATCACCGAATGGACTTCAGCAATGTCACCACTGAGATAATGCTTCAGCTGAGACCCGTTGACTTTGAATGTTTCCCCTTCTGTATTGATTAAATCGATAGCTCCATAGGGCGAACATTTGTACTGTAAACGGTCCAGACCAACGAGACTTTAGCTTCCCTGGAAACAATTTCAGACGGGAGTTGAATAAAAGAACCTTGTCTCCAACGTGAAACTCGCTTGACCAATAACTTATCATGCCACTTCTTCGTTTTCTCCTTGTAAATCTTGGCGTTCTCATAAGCTTCCTCTCTAAACTCCTCGAGATCACAAGCTGTAACTTACGCTTCTCACCGGCCTTTTTCAGATCAAAATTCAGTGCCTTGAGTGCCCAAAAAGATTTGTGCTCCAGCTCCACAGGTAAGTGCACGCCTTACCAAAAACCAACTTGTACGGGGACATACCTAAGGGTGTTTTGAATGCAGTGCGGTATGCCCACAAGGCGTCATCCAACTTAAGGGACCAATCTCGCCTCGAAGATGTGACTGATTTCTGCAGTATCCACTTAATTTCTCTGTTGGTGATCTCGGCTTGCCCGTTCGTCTGTGGATGATACGGAAAGAAACCTTATGTCGCACACCGTATTTCTGTAGAAGAGCCTCAAACTGCTTGTTGCAGAAATGTGTACCCCCATCACTGATGATTGCTCGTGGAACACCGAAACGGGTAAATATATTCTTCTTTAGAAACTTGAGTACCACTCTTGCATCATTGGTCGGTGCTGCTATCGCTTCAGCCCACTTGGTAACGTAATCCACAGCTACCAGGATGTAAAGGTTACCTTGGGAGGACGGGAACGGTCCCATGAAATCAATACCCCACAGATCGAACGGCTCAACCTCCAGGATCGAATTCAATGGCATCTCATGACGTCTGGATAAATTCCCCTGCCTCTGACATTGGTCACAAGTAGAAACAAATTGATAACAGTCCTTGTTCAAGTTCTTCCAAAAGAAGCCAGCCTCCAAAACTTTTGCGGCTGTCCTAGCCGGTCCAAAATGACCTCCTGCTTCTCTAGAATGGCAGTGTGTCAGGATGTCTCTAGCTTCATCTCAGATACACAACGACGTATCATACCATCTGCAGACCTTGAACAGAAACGGGTCGTCCCAAAGGTAGTGCTTGACTGTGGAGAAGAACTTCTTCTTCTGCTGATACGATAGCTCTGGAGGAAATACCCTTGGCTAGGTAATTTGCAATATCAGCGTACCAAGGGTCCGTCGAATGGCCGATCATGAAGACATACTCATCAGGAAAATACTCATTGATTGGCCTGCCATCGTCAGGAACTTCCATACGGGATAAGTGATCCGCCACTCCATTCTGCGCTCCAGGTTTATCTCTAATCTCAATATCAAATTCCTGCAAAAGCAAAATCCACGGATCAAACGAGGTTTAGCATCAATCTTTCCAAAGAGATACCTGAGGGCAGAATGGTCGGTATGCACGATGACTTTGCTGCCAATGATGTACGGTCGAAACTTATCACAAGCAAAGACGATCGCCAACAGCTCCTTCTCCGTCGTGGCATAGTTCTTCTGCGCCTCATTCATAGTCTTACTTGCGTAGTAGACTATCCTCAATACCTTGTCATGCCTCTGACCCAAGCTGCTCCCAATGCGTAGTCACTAGCATCACACATAATCTCAAAAGGCAACGACCAATCAGGAGCAACAATAATAGGTGCAGAAATCAATTTAGCTTTGAGCAAATTAAACGCATCTAAGCACTCTTTGTAAACTCAAATTTAGCATCCTTAAGTAATAAATCACAAAGAGGCTTAGAGATCTTAGAAAAATCCTTAACAAAGCGCCTATAAAAACCTGCGTGACCGAGAAAACTTCGAACATCCTTTACCGAAGATGGTGTGGCAACTGCTCTATGACTTCAACCTTAGCCTTGTCCACCTCGATCCCCTTCTTAGAAATCTTGTGACCGAGCACGATGCCTTCCTGCACCATGAAGTGGCACTTCTCCCAATTGAGCACCAAGTTAGTCTCCCTGCATCTAGCTAAGATAAATCCAAGTCTCGCAAGCATGCATCAAAAGTTGGTCCAAAAACAGAAAAATCATCCATAAAGACTTCGATGCACTTTTCAATAAAATCAGCAAAGATAGCAGTCATGCAACGTTGAAAAGTACCAGGTGCATTACATAAACCAAAAGGCATGCGACGATAAGCATAAGTACCATATGGACATGTAAAAGTAGTTTTCTCTTGGTCCTCCTTAGCAATTGGAATTTGAAAATAACCAGAGTAACCATCTAAGAAACAGTAATATTCTTGTCCTGCAAGCCTCTCTAGCATCTGATCAATAAATGGAAGGGGGAAGTGGTCTTTCCTAGTGGCGGCATTTAACTTCCTATAATCAATGCAAACTCTATGCCCAGTAATAGTACGCTGAGGAATTAATTCACCTTTATCATTAGGAACGACAGTTAAACCCCCTTTCTTGGGTACTACCTGAGTAGGACTTACCCATTCGCTGTCAGAGATTGGATAGATTATACCTGCATCCAGTAGCTTGATAACCTCCTTCTTGACTACCTCTTTCATGTGCGGGTTCAGTCGCCGTTGGGGTTGTCTCAATGGCTTGTAATCCTCCTCAAGATAAATGCGGTGAGTGCAGAATGTCGGAGCAATGCCTTTGATATCAGCAATGGACCATCCTAGTGCCTCTTTGTTTCTCCGCAAAATCTGCAACAATGCTTCCTCCTGTTCATCAGTTAAAGCATTAGATATAATAACAGGTAAATCAGTAGGTGGAACTAAGAAAGCGTATTTAAGATGACTAGGAAGCGGTTTAAGCTCAAGAGAGGGTGGTGATTCCACAGAAGGAGCTAGTGTCTTTGGAACTCGGTCCAGCGGTTCCTCCTCGATCTGTGGTTCTTCCTATATGGCCTCCCAGCAGAGAGCTGAAACGCTGCAGTAGAAACCTCAGAGTCATCATGAGTGGTCTCTATGGAATCCACCAAACACTTCTCCAACGCATCCAGCTCCGTGGGGCTGTAAGAATAATCCTGCATCAAAGTGTCAATACAATCCAAACTAAAGCAGGCATGAACATCAGAAGGGTGAGTGGCAGCCTTGGTCATATCAAAAACAAGCTGCTCATCATGTAAACGCAATATAATCTTCCCTCCTTCAACATCAATAAGGGTCCTTGCTGTTCGCATGAATGGTCGACCTAGAATAAGTGGTACTACCTTATCTTCCTCCATGTCCAAAATAACAAAGTCAGCAGGAAAAGCAAAGGTACCAACTGAAACAATTAAATCTCTAACCACACCTCTAGGTAGGATAATCGACCTATCAGCTAGTTGCAAAGTAATTCGAGTGGCTCACATTCTCCTAGACCAAGCTTCAAATACATAGATAATGGCATCAGATTAATACTTGCCCAAGTCACATAAACCCTTACCACAATTCACATTACCTATCGCGCAAGGTATGACCGGAGTACCTGGATCATCAAGCTTAGGTGGAAGCTTCTTCGAAAGCACAGCTGAAACGCTCTCAGTAAGCTGCACAGTGTCCTTCTCCACTAAGGACCGTCTGTTGGACAGGATGTCCTTCATAAACTTCGCATATATTGGCATCTGCTTCAAAGCTTCAGAAAAAGGAATGTTAATGGTCAGTTTCTTAAAAATAGTCAAAAACTTACCAAACTGCTCATCCAAGTCCCTCTTCTTCAACCGGTTTGGAAAAGGAACTGGCGCTTCAGCAACTGCGCGTCGTGGAGGTGTGGAAGTCTTAGTAGTCTTGCTAATCACTACCTCCTCTTCAGCTGGTGGCTCCTCCTGGGAACCTGCTGGAGCAGTCGCTTCATTCTGCTCAACATTGGGGAGAGGGACCTCAACTTCAGGGACCACCGGGTCAAGCTGTGTACCACTCCTCAACGTGATAGCCTTGGCATGCTCTCTCGGATTCTGTTCTGATTGACTAGGCAAGGAACCCAAAGGACGCTGAGCTAACTGCTGAGATATCTGAGACAGCTGAGTCTCGATATTCCTATTGAAAGTCCTCTGGTCATTATTAAAGGTTCTCTGCTCCTGATTGAAAGCCTCCAGCTCATTAAACTTCTTCGTATTAACTGAGATGAAGTCATTCATCCTGGCCAGAACTGCATCCATACTAGAAGACGCTCCAGCACCCGAATTTTGTGCTTGCTGATTCTGCAGTGGCTGTTTCTGATAGGAAGGATTGTACTGCTGCTGAGGCCTCTGATTGTAATTGTTGTTACCACCAGCTTGGTAACGGTTTTGCTGCTGAGCTTGATAACCCGGATTTCCTTGATTCCCAAAGTAATTACCCGGCCTGTTACCAACATAGTTCGCTGCCTCTTCTTGTGGTGGAGAACACTGGCACATGTTAGAAGCTCTACCACAGTACTCGCACGGTGGATAAACCTCAGGAGCTGCTGCACTGGACTGTGGATTCATAACTGCACACATACGCTCAAACTGCTTCGACATTGCCTCTATCTTGGCAGCCAAGAAAGTGTTTGAATCTACTTCATAAACCCCAGCTGGTTTCTTCGGTGCAGCTTCTCCTGCTCTTGTACCTCCCCACTGATTCGCCGCTGTGGTGATAGTATCTAACAACTCCTTAATTCGTGTAATAGGCAGCTCCATCAAACTTCCTCCAGCACAAGTATCAACCAACAACCGGCTAGACGGATCCAAATCCTTGTAAAAGGACTGCAGTATAACCTCTTCACCTAGACCGTGATGTGGTACCTTCCTCACTATTCCCTTAAAACGCTCCCAAGCTTCAGACAAGGACTCACCAGCAAACTGTTTGAAGTTTGTAATCTCTCCTCTCATGGTCAGCATCCGAGAGGGTGGGAAGTACCTTGCCAAGAATGCATTAGCCAGCTCGGTCAACTGGTGATACTGTCAGGCGTCAACGAGTTCAACCACTCAGCGGCTCTATCCCTCAGAGAGAATGGAAAAGAGTGAGCCGGGCCACTCCTGCGAAGCTGGTGTCGAACACGCTCCTACAATCTCAGGAATGTAGTGAGAGGACATTCGGATCTTCAGTAACCGTCCCGCTGAACTGAGGCGCGGTTCATCACCATGGTCACATAGTGAGTCTTGAATTGCCACTGCACTCCTGCTGGCAATGCTGGAATCACAATTGGCGACACCAACCCTTCAACACTTGGACGGGTGTAGTCCCTCATCTGCCTCTCGTTGTTGCCATATTCACCAGTGCCTGGACTTCTGGACCCTCTTCAATAACAGGTGGCTGGGCACCTTCTCCTCAACTGGTGGATCCAGGTTCAAGTCTCTTCGAAGCTGTCTTGAAGCTCTCGATCTCAAGATTGAGCTCGAACTCTGGTTCTCCTGCAGAACGGGTTTTGACCAAACCGAGAGTTAGTAAACTAAAACTATAATAGCGCAAATTAAAAGGGAAGCAATAATTAGAATAAAATAACAGAAAATCAGAAAAAGATAAAAAGAATTTAACCCACAAAAATATGCAGATAAAATTTCCTAACTACTAAGCACAGAATATTCAAATAAAGGAATAAAATCAGAAATAAAATCTAAAGATAAAAGAATACCTAAAACAAATCTAGACGAAATCAAAACAGAACAAAGATAAAATACCTAAAATAATAAAGCTTTCCTAAAACTAAACCAAATTAAATCTGACGTCAAACAAAATAATAAGAAAATTGAAAACAGAAAAACTAAGAATAAATAACCAAAATCGAGTAAAACAGAACAATTAAAAATAAATAAATTAGACAAACAGACAAAAAAACAATAAATAAAAGAAAAATAGAATAAAATAAAATAAAGACTAAACTAAATAACCGTCCCTCCCCGGCAACGGCGCCAAAAACTTGTTGGGTATACCTAACGGCAAGTGTACCGGTCAATTCTAGCAAGTTTAATAGAGAGTAATCCCTGAGTATCGAACCAGAGGAGGCGATGTGTCTAGTTTAAATCTTTATTAATGAAAATAATAAAACAGGAAATTGGGGTTTGATTTGATGACAATTAAAGACTGTAAACGGCATGCAAAACAATAACAAGCAGGAAAAATAAATGTTGTGAAACTGATTTGGAGAAGAAGATCCCGGTTTACTACTGCACCCTAAATCCGTGATTCCTATCCCTAAGTGATTTAAAAGATAATTCTGAGTAAAACCCTAGAACTAAGATAATTTACCTCCGGTCTCCCCTTAGCAAATACTAGTTAATAAAGACCGAATTCTAACTCTCGTTACGAACCCACTGTTTACTAACCGCCTTAAGAACAATCTAGTTTATTAGTCAATTAGCTATTTAGAGGAATTACCGTCTCTAAACTAACTGGTTATTTTCCTGAATTCAATTGAAAGCCGCAGTCGTCACATATAAGCTAACAAAATACTAATCCTTATAATTGGCCAAATTATAACGATTAAAGAAATTAAGCAAGGAAAATAACTTTACTCAATTAAATTGCATTAAATCACAAAGGAACAGGAATAGTCAATTTAGGGATACATAGCAAACCGAAATCTAAGGGAACTACTCAGCCATTGACATGTTTACAATAAGCTTAGTAATAATAGAGAACAAGAAGAAACTCTGTTCAGTCTCCGTGGTGAACTCCTTTCTGTGCTCTGCTCCAAACTCCAAACCAGACTCCAAGCTCTCAAACTAATTCTCTCTGTATCGTGATTATTCTGTGCGCTCAAGATGTCTCTTCAGGTTGGCCAAGCTCCTCCTCTTATAACCACAAAAATCTATCTTTTAATTTATCTCCAATCTAAAACGACGGCCAACAGAAGTTAAAAGATAGAGATTAATTCCGTTACGCGACGAAATAAAACTCCGCGCTCGCCTGTATTGTTCCGGGTTTCAAACCCATATGCAAACCCGGAACATATGAAATTTAAGGCAGTAGCTTCTCCGTCTGTATTGTTCCGGGTTTCAAATCCATATGCAAACCCGGAACATATGAAATTTAAGGCAGTAACTTCTCCGTCTTGTGGTCTGGGTTGCAAACCAATATGCAAACCCGGAACAAGTCTGAAAAGAGGCAGAAGGTGAATGAAAATCTGTATTGACTCTGGTTTGACTTCCCATGTTGCTCTAACCTCTAAAATCTTCATTAAGCACTTTGTTGAGTATTATCCTGAAAACATATGAATCGATCACTGGAGACAAATATAACAATGAAGAGTAATTAAAGCATTAAAGAGGAAACTTAATGTCATAAAGTAGAAAATTAAGCATGAATTAGTCTAGTAAACTTAGACAAATTCCTGACTTATCACTTATCCTAGGTGAGTGCGATATATGATAGACACCAGGAGCGACACAACACACAAAGTTTTACCAGGTTTCAGTTACAGGTCGTAAGCAACCAGTTTTTTTTTCTTCTAGAGCTAGTAGATACAATGCCTGACACCTAACAATCAGGGTCTGTTGACTTAATCGGCTTCTATCCTAGTCAGTTGCTAACATAGCCCGGTAAGTCTCTTAGCATTATTTCCCTTGGTTTAATTCTACATGTCTTAGCACTACTCTTGCAGGAACTTAAGCAGAATCAGGAGGGAGTACATTTGTAACAGAACCTAAGTTTGGAACCGAAAATCAGATGTGCAGGGCACTTATCCAACACAGCAGACAAGGAAAAAAAAGAACAGAGCAACTGTGGCCTCACCTTGGATTCGATTTTAAGACAATCCCGGATCTGGTTCTGGGCTATTCATTTGGCGCAAGATAGAGGCGGTTCCCAAGTGGAACTCATGCATGCAAAAAGGTTGCATAACAAGGAAGATCAGAAATGATTTTCGAAAAACAAACAGAGGAGGTGGAAAGAGTCTACACAGCCACATTACCAGTAACTTGCTCTTACCTTCAAGAGCCTTGAAGAGGATTTTGTTTCCAGTTTTCCAGAGATTCTACGGCGGTTGCATGCAAGGTTTAAACGCATAAAATGAAGAAGGTTAAAGGAACTGAGCAGGAGTTTCGAATAGAACAGAACCAAGCGGAGAAGGTATAAGGGAGGAAGGTAATCGGTAGTATTTACCCTGCGCTGACAAGATGTCCCGCTCTGGACTCGTGCATGCCATGAGAGAATTGGAGAAATTGAAGAGTTTGTGTGGGTTTGGATTCGAGACTCATACACACGAGAAGGGAGGGGAAAATTCTCGCGTCACACCATCGTGTTTAACATGCAGGAGACAGCACATAGGAGTTAGTGAAAGTTGGATTAGGGGGGGAATAATCTCAGATGCAGTGGTTTGATAATCTAAATGACTGCGGTAGTGCTCTGTAGTTACACAAGAATATTGCTCTCCGATTACAAGGGAATGGGTGGGGTTAGTTTCAAAACAAATTCTGGTGCTCACCGACAGAACAAGGAGTTAATTTACCTGGGAAAGAGTTCGAGAATTACAGAGGGAATATTTGTTTCTCCTTTTATCTGTAGTTACTCAGTTAGGTGATACTAGTTTTGATTCGTGAGCATCTATTACCGAATTCGAGCATAGCTCAACCGGTTAAAGCGTTCTGGGTGTATACGAGAGGTACGGGGTTCGAACCTCAGCGGGAGTGTTTCTGCTTTTTTTTTTCTTTTTCTTTTTGTATAAGCTATATAAAAGCTTATTCATAAGTATGAGCAACTATATATGTCGCGTTTTTAATTTATACACGACTACCTTATTTTGTTACGTTATTAGTTATTTATACATACACGTATATATATACGCCCCCCTTTTAGTTGGTCGCATTTTAGTTATGTGTAACTATGCGACGTATTATATTAATTATTTATACGACGTTGTAATGTTGTAACGTTACGTATATGTATTTTTATATACATATATATATATGTACGCGACTGTATTAATATGTCACGTTCTCATGTTCTCGGACATATATATGTCCGTACTTAATTTAGTTGTTCATGCATTATCACGTGTCCCGAATTATGTGACACGTTATTCTCGGATAGTCCTCACTCGTTTATGATTTATGTGTTTATTTGTTTAGGGGTGTTTCATTTTTAAGGTTTGTGGTTGCGGGTTTAGGGTTGTTAGACCCTAAACCCGCCAGTACAAACCCTAAAAATGTCTTTGACGATTTTTTAGCTTCCCTAGGGGGGTTTTAGGGTGTGTGGGGTTAGGGTAATCTATTTGAAAGCCGTTCTATACTTTAATGTGATGATTTATTTTAATGTGAGAATGTACATGTTTTAATGTGACAATGTATATGCTCAAATGTTACCATGATATATAATTGTTACCACGTCACGACTATATATAAATGTTTCATGCCACGATTATATTCAAACGTTTCCACAATTATATATAAACGTCTCCAGGTCATAAAAACGTTTCCACAATTTTATATAAATGTTTCGACAATTTTATATAATGTTTCCACAATTTTATATAAACGTTTCGTCGATTTTATATTAACGTTTCCATATAAACCTTTCCACGACATGATTACATATAAACATTTTTCATAATTATATATGAATGTTTGCACGCCACAATTATATAATGTTTCCACGATGGTATAAAGGTTTCCACAATTTCAGACAAACGCGTCCACCTGATAGTATAAAATGTTTCCACTTTGTTTTATATACGTTTCCACAATTATATATAAACGTCTCCAGGTCATAAAAACGTTTCCACAATTTTATAAAAGTTTCGACGATTTTATATAACGTTTCCACAAGTTCATATAAACTTTTCGTCGATTTATATTAACATTTCCATATAAACATTTCCACGACATGATTACATATAAACATTTTTCATAATATATATGAATATTTCCACGCCACAATTATATAATGTTTCCATGATGGTATAAAGGTTTCCACGATTTCAGACAACGTGTCCACCTGATAGTATAAAACGTTTCCACTTTGTTTTATATACGATTCCACATTTTAAAGAAACCTGAACAATTCCATGATTATATATACGCTTCCACACCACGATTCCAACGTTTCCATGCCACAATTAAGAATAATATTTGTTCCGCTATGCATGAAGGTTTCCACGTTTTTATATAAACTTTTACACGTTTTTATATAAACGTTTTCACGTTTTTATATAAACGTTTCCATTTTACATAACGTTTCCACGTTTTATATAACGTTTTCATTATTATATATTATGGATGATAACTTATAACCTGAAGCCAAATTTATACGTCACTTATAGATTTATAATAATATAAACATTTGATTAATGTTTTTTATTGTCAACTTTTTATTAAAAAATATATATTATTCAGTTGATTAAGGCATGTAATTTTGAATTGATATATTCCATTATATATATACATATATTATATTAAAAAACTAATACAATAGCTATGTATATTTAACTTTTTTCTTTAAAATATATGAATATTTAACTTAGTATTTTCATTAATTCAACTTTTTTAAATTTATTCAACCTGATTAAACTATGTAATGTATTTGAATATATGTTAATCGGTAAATATTATCATATTAAATAATTAATAATATGTGTATATGAACATAGTCATAAAATTTTTTTATAAAAGTAGTGAATATTTTACAAATAACTATATATAGATAAGTATTATGTAAAGGACAAAATAACATTATAGTATTTAAAAAATAAAACAGAAATAGACTGTTGTCAGACTTACATCCACGGCATATAAACCCATGCCACTACTATATAATTTTTTTTTTTTAAAAAAAAGAGTTCCGTCGGGATGGGAAATAATCGTCGGTCGCCTAATCCTCTCCCCTCTGAACTGGCTTCTTTAGAGGATGAATATGACACTGAAGCTGGTCTACTAGTCGTCACCAATGCGAGCTGGGAAGGGGCTAGAAGAGACATTGACCGACTGCTGAGCATGAGAAAGTACCAAAGACATGGTTGGTCTGTCTTCTGCCTCTTTTTGAACGCAAAGCAACCCTATGTGTATGCACCGTAGTATTCGAGCTCTTGAAAACTGAAGGTAGTGTGGAATCAATTACTCCTAAAATTGTACCACCGCTCCAATTGACCTTGAATTAATAAAAGCTCTTTCAATTCTGGAATGAATGGCCAATTCCACTGGTCTAATTTCATATACGCTTCCTTTAAGAGGATAAAGCCTAGAGGAATGTTCCATCACAGTGGCTCATTGTTGTAGAAAAAATCTTTGAGCTCGACAGAAAGCGACCTGAGACTCGGTCTTCTATGAACTAAATATGACGCGCGTCTTAGTCTTTCGTGCAACGCTGTTGAATATGAGGTGTGTGGTGCTCCATTTCTTTGTGTTATGGGTAACTTCGGATATACATGTATGATGGACATCCACACACTTATCACACAGACTTGTATGATAGACATCCTACATGAACTTTCCCAGCAGCTTTATCCACTGTTCTAACTTATGTGTAAGTTCCTACTTGTGAGCTATTTACTTGAGTCGGGACTCACACACTCGAAGATTTAAGGGAGAGAACAAAGCAAAAATTGAATCTTTATGATAATTAAGAAAAATTAACGTTACATTACAATCACTTTTTCAAAGAACACAATCTCTTACACATCAAGAAGACAAGAACACACTCTTCACACAAAATTCAATAAACTCTCACTCTCTCTCATCAATTACAATCGGAAGTCTTTCTAACAGTGTATAATTCTCTATATCTCTCACTGGATTTCTTTTCACGTAAAGACCTAATTTGTATATCTCTCTTTAAAATTATAAAATAAAACTATAAAATATTATTTAGTAGGATGGTTTAAACATAGGTACACTTTCTAAGTATTGATCGTTACAAAACAATAATATCCAAACGGCTTGCTAGAGATAAAAATTGTAAAACAATAACGTCTAAGACGACGTTTGTTGGAGAAAATATTGTATACTATATATCATAGCGCCTGATTTTACTCATTTTGTACGAGTCAATATTTGTGTTGTTGCATCAGTCTTTATTTCCGACCGAGTTTACTATTCAAAATCATGCACTAACAATATGAATGCTACAACCTTATCAGACACAGTCACACATTAAACATCAAAGTAATAATTTCTTTATATCATCCAAACATTTAGTAAGATGGTTTAACATCGGTGCCATTCCACTTTTCGGAAGGGTATGATACATTTCTTATACTCCATCTCTAATCAGTAGATGATGTTTTTGGTTTTGTCCTAAATTTAGGATATAAGATGGCTTTTTTTATCACTCACTTTCTATTTTACCCTTTACTTCTCTCCTCTCACTCACAATTCTTCTATTTCCCATAAAAAAATAAGGGTAAAATTTTTCTTGTATCCGGGAACCACTTTCCACCCTCAGCGTGGGTTACGTCAGGGAGATCCTCTATCGCCACTCCTTTTCATTTGCTGCATGGAAGTTCTGACTTCGGCTTTGCAACTTGCGTCTGAGGTCAACCATTATGCGGGTTTTTCTATGCGGGGGCTTTCATCGCCCATCACCAGTTTACTTTTTGCTGATGACTGCATTCTCTTCGGCAAGGCTACTGTGTCCAATGCCCAGACACTAGCTCACATTCTAGAAGATTTTAAGTTGGCGTCAGGACAATGTATTAACGTTAACAAGTCAGCACTCATGTTCTCCCACTGCTTACGCACACCCATCTGCCAGAGTGTCGCAGCTGCTCTTCAAGGGTGTGTGGTTCAAGATCTGGGGATGTATTTAGGATTCCCCGTCCATGTCGGTCGCAGCCGGAAAGCAGTTTTTGCCTACATCAAAGACATGGTAGCAAAACGCATTCAAGCACACCTCCCAGGCAGCACGCTTAAATCTTATTAAGACTATCCTACAAGCCATCCCCACTTATGTGATGTCTATCATAGAGCTGCCCAAGTCCTTGCTCCAGTCTATTAAAAGTATGATTTCCAGATTTTGGTGGAGCGGTTCTTCAGCAAAGGCAATTCATTGGAAGAGTTGGCACACTGTGCCTCCCGCTTGACTCAGGTGGTTTGGGTTTTCCGGGATTTGCACATTTCAATCGTGCTCTGCTTGGAAGCACCTTTGGCGATCATGACCAAGCGGGAAATCAATTACTTTCGAGGTTCTACTATGCACGCTATATTGGAACACCCCTTATCACACTGCCCGTTGGCTAACTTCAGTCCCATCTGGAGGGCTTTATTGAAGGTACGGACCTAATCGCATTAGGGAGCCGTAGCCGAGTGGGTAGGCCAAGCCACTCATTTCTGATCGCTGGATACTCTCAAAGGAGGGTGGCAAGCCATATCTTTGGTCCTCCCCCAGGGCTTACAAATGCCCGGGTTGCGGATCCTCATGCTTTCTCCTCCTGCGTGGAATGTTCCGCTTCTCAAGCCCACTTCCACCCGGAGGATGTGGATCACATTTGTCAGCTCCCCTTCCCCCTGATGAGTCTTGCCGGACTCTTTGTTCTGGGGTTTTACAAAGCATGGGGCTTACACTGGTCAAAGTGCTTATCATTCCGATGTTGCCTTTTCTTTCCGCCCTCCCAGCCCTCGACTCTGCGGGCATGCTCTGGGCCGGGCAAGCAGCTAAGCGTTTTTGAAACTTGATTTACCGCCTCTTTTCGGATTTTCCTGGAAACTACCCCGGAGCCGTTCCATGTACGCGGTGTTGGCATCTCGTTTGCAAATCGGCCAGACTTAGCGCATTGCCCCCGCTTTGTGGTGCCGTGATACTGTTCTTCATCCTTCTACAAGCTGCCCCACTACAACGCCTTACTTGGGACCGTCTGGGATTGCTCACCCCACCTCTTGCGCTGACGGATGCAGCTTTTCCTACTGTTCTCGCATGCATGTCTGCTCTGCCTCTGGCTCTTCCTATCTCCGCTCCTTTCGCTTTGTGGGGCCTTTGGTATGCACGTTGCCAGGTCGCCCCATCATGAGTGCCATCTTTTGAAGCTGTGTTTTTAACGCAGACTGCTTCCAACGCAATATTACGCAGCAGTGACCCTCTTCAGCATCTGACGGTTTGTCCCGACCACCGGATACCCATCCTGCCTGGCCGGAGATAACGTTGATGCTGGTGTTGATCAGTTTGGGCGTTTGGTCTGTCAGCAGTTGCTCTTTCAAGGATCCACTGTGGGGGCACAGTCATGGGCGGCAAACGTTTTCGACTTCTCTGCTTCCATCCCAGGCTGAGCTATGGCGGTTGCTAGGTCATGCGCTCGCCCTCATCACCTACATCTACAGCATTTCCGCCTTCTGTCAGACTGTAAGCTATTACAGACTACATCTCGACTTTCAAGTTAAGGGTTTAGATGCTGACACGCAAGCCCTGCTTCATGCTACTCTAGCTCATTTACACCCATTTCGTAATGTAGCGTGGTTTCACATTTCAGATTTCAGAAATGTAATAGCCCATAATCTTGCATCTCATGCTAGAAATGCTCGGCTCCCTAGGAGCTGGTGGAAGTCCTCTGACTTTCCAGACTTTGTAAGGTCACTTTGTTCTTAATGATATCTTGTTGGTTTTTTCAAAAAAAAAAAAGAAAAAATGAGTAAGTTCTAATAATAATAGTCATGTATAACATGAAATCTAGTTTTTATTTAAGCTATATAAAAGGTTAGTCAATATAATTACTTAATCACTTATGTATTTAACTTTATGGGAAAAATTTTCTAATCAAATTAAACTACAATTAACATATAATTCTTGTGGTTATATTGAACTTACATCAAGTTCCTAAACTAAATTAAATTAAGTTTACATTAATTTCTTCGTTTAAAGTGTACTATATATGGAACAAAAACGCTATAATTGACGATTTTCTGTCATCGATTTTTTTAAATTAACCTCTCTTCATAAAGTTAGAGATGATAATAAAAATATAAGTAAAGCGTATTTATATTTATTTTTTCTTAGACGGTTAGAAAAAAAACCCTAAGACTATTGTTAAAATAAAAAATATTTAACTTTTCTTATTTTTAAAATTATTCTCATACATTCCTAAAAATAAATGTTTTCTTTTATTATCATTTTAATTAGGTTAAATTCAATATAACTATTTTAAATTAAAAAAATTAGGCATAAATCAAGCATCTATAGAAAGTAACCCAATTTTTAAAAGGTAAGCATATTTGGTATTTACATTGTCAACGTATTTGGTTACTAATTGATCTTTTCGTAATTGAAATATATATATTTGATTTTCATAATTAGTTAATTGAAGTTAAAAAAACGCTTTTATAATTTTTCTTTTTTAACTTATACTTGTCAAAATATAATTAGTATATATACTTCGGTTATGTACACAAATTCATAGCCATAGGTACAAAGATGCAAACGAGCCATGGCCAACCAAGCTAGAGACCCCTCTCTCATAATTTCAGACATCAAGGTCGCCATGAAAGCTATCATATGGGCAAATATGAATGCTGCTAGTACTGATTCAGATTGGCTTGATAGAGTCCTTTGCTCTTAGGGTTTTTTTGTATGTTCGAACCCGTATGTTGTATCCCTGAATTTGTAATTTGGAGTTTGAACCTGGGCTTAACCAGTTACTGTATCGCGGATTTTATTTTAGTGCTTAGGAGGATGTTGTAAAACCACCCTCCTTATTTGTTCTCAGATACATAGACCCTCTATGTATCTAACTTTCTTGTAACTCTTTACCACTTATATATTCATCATTTATTTCAAAAAAAAAAAACAGTCTTGAAATCCTGCAAGACCTATTCTTTGACTTGAT
Source organism: Limonium bicolor (assembly GCA_023374045.1). NCBI lineage: Eukaryota > Viridiplantae > Streptophyta > Magnoliopsida > Caryophyllales > Plumbaginaceae > Limonium > Limonium bicolor. The sequence goes on from CM041776.1 coordinate 378,459,597, forward strand.
CCTATCCAATTATTGTAGAGCTGAAATCTTACTACTATCTAAAATTAATCCCGATTATAGATTTGATTCATCTCAGTCCAATTACTACTGTAAAGCTGAAAATGTTGACACTTTTGTTCATAATTGTTTCATCAATTATTGTCAGGTCTAGCAAAAACAATCCTTTCACTTAATGCTATATACACCCCTAGCTTATAAATTGCAAAGCTGTTACTGCTACCTTGGATAAAACTCCGTGATTGATTCATCAATTACTGAATGGTTTATTGATCGAACCTTTTGATCTGAATTGACTTCCTTAGAGGTGGATGAACATGATACTACAACTCTACCAGTCTTCACAAATGCAGGCTGAGAAGGTTGTGGAAGTGGAATTGATGGACTGTTGAGCATGTGAAGTATTGAAGACATAGTTGGCCTATCTGCGGCGTCTTCTTGGACGCACAATAGCCCAATGTGTAAACACTGTAGTATTTCAGCACTTGGAGCATCATGCAAGGCCAAGTCAATGATTTCTACAGCCTCGCCACTGGTCCAACATCTCCACACCTGTCAAGTATGGAAAGTTTCAGTTATAAGGTGTGATACTATAATCAGGCAATTTGAGACAAAAAACATCTTAGTTTCAATAAGTAGTTCAAATTAACAATCAGTCTCCCTTAAGATTATTGACTTACAGATGCTACAGGTGGTCGAGATCTTCTTCATCTCTAGAACCACCAGCATTCCTTCTCCCACTAATGATTTCCAAAAGTAGTACACCAAAGCTGTAGACATCTGACTTAGTTGAGAGAGACCCGTAGAGTACGTATTCTGGAGCCTATATCCACTGAAGAGAATGATTGGTTAGGTTAGGTGAATTCAATATTCTATTAACAGCAAGCAGATCAACTTCCTTTAATTTGGGTATTTGACAATAGCTTTTCTCCAAACAATTATAAGTTCTATTAAAACTGTATTAAACAAACTGTCACACTTACAATGTGCCCGATTCTTTCAGTATCTGCATGACTTTGGCCGACTTGGAAGAGCCTTGCCATGCCAAAAATCAGCAATTTTAGGACTCATCTCTTCATCAAGGAGGATGTTAGCGGCTTTAAGGTCACGATGAATCTTAAAGACGAGACTCTTCATGCAAGTAAACCATTCCTCGCACAATTCCTCCTATGATTTGTAACGAGTTGGCCAATCAAGGACTTGTCGCCTGTTTGCATCTGAAACAGTCACCAAGTAATTTAAACAAAAAGATCTGAATATTACTACGGCTTTTGAACTACAACTACTGATGTTTTTCTTAAAGAAAATCATACCAAATAAGAAGTGATCCAGGCTTGCGTTTGGCACGAATTCATAAACCAGAAGTCTTTCTTCTCCTTCTAAGCAACAACCTACAAGCCTAACTAGATTCCGGTGTTGAAGCTTAGCAACCAACAATACCTCGTTCTTGAATTCCATTTCACCCTGTATGAATTCTTTTCTAGCCTCTTGACTGCAATAATCTGACCATTTGTAAGAACACCCTACAAGCCAAATCAAGATACAATGACATGCAGGTAGATGAGCTTACTTCTTTTAAGTCCAATTGCAATATGATTTGTAACCGAACTTCAAGGTTTTTCCACACAATACCAATTATTGAATACCTTGTACACTGCCCCAAAGCCGCCTCTTCCAAGCTTGTTGGCTACAGAAAAGTTATTTGTTGAGGTCTTGATAGTGCCAAAATCAAAACGCAAGGACTCTATGTCACTAACCAGATCTGCACCACGAGAACTACAACTAACCAGCTGCCTCCCTGTCTTCTTCTTTCTTCTCCTTACCACCCAGAAAATGATAAGAGCAGCTAGTAGTAGTAAGATGCAACAACAATGGCAATGATTTTCACAACTTTATTAAAATACTACCGTTTCCTGCATTTAATTACATATAGAAACAGCGCCTGATCAGTAACTATAGTACTTGAAACCACCAGCAGCAGCGGCGGCAGCGGCAGTTTCACCAGATGTAGATGTTGGTGGCGGTGATGATGGAGGTGGTGGCGGAGGAGACAACACGGTAGAAGGTGGTGATGAACTGGCTAATTCTGTAAACGGGTATGTTTCAAACCTGGAAATACAGCTGGGATAATATACTACCCCTCCCGGTGTTCCGTGAGCTGAATTCCGGATTTGGGTGATGGTACCATCCAAACAACGATTGCAATCTGTCGAGCTTAAATCAGGAGTACACTGCATAAGGCCGTATATTCTCGGAAGCGGGCTTGTGCCGGTGGTCTGATTGACGGCGAACTTGAGAGTTGAATTTCCGTACGAAGCCGTGTTCTTTAGGCTCCGCAAAAGAGCTCCACGTTTCCTATCGAATTGGTCAGCATCAGACACATTCCCAAATATGTTTCGGCTGGAGTACCTTAGCATGCAGACGGCATGATACCACCCGACAGCCTCCTTTTGCGTGGGGCACTCCAGGGGAAGATCAGCGGTGGAATTTTTAATGCAGTCACGGCACTTAGAGACACTAATATCACCCTACAGAGAGCAATGCCGTAGACTTTGTCAGTATCCTGCCCAGATGTGAAGTTGTAGAACCCATAATCGATTTTGGTATCTGAAGATATTTTTTGGAGCAGGTCGTCCAGATTTGCCTTGTAGGTGCTTTCACTGGTGTAATTGCCGTAAGTGTCGATACAGTAAATGTGGTCGGTCACGGCCACACAGACGCTCAACAAGCAGCAAAGATTGACTAGCACAAGTACCTTTGCCGTGGTAGTCATTCTCTCTATCTTCTGCAACCAAGCTCAAGTAAGGCTATAACTTCTCTCGCGCCTATTTTACAGAATATGAGTAAAATGCCTGCAGAGGTGGAAGAAGTTGGGAACGACCTTCCCTGAACCAACAGAAGGAAAGCACAGAAGAAAAAACAACGTAGATATCACGGTATACAGGAAAATAGTAAATTGGTGGACAGGACCACCGCCGAGTCTATCATTGACCATATCTTTTCTGGTTAATGCGTTCGATAGTAAGGTTAAATGGAGATTAATCTTCTTTTAGCTTTATGTAATGGACAAGTGTGAACATATTATTGCTTTATTATCTGACCATGGTACACTTGGCTAACTATAATTTGCTAACCATACATGGATTAAAGGAAACGCAGCAGGAGCTGCGTTTGTGCACAGACTTCGAACGCACCCTAAATTTGTGTCTAATTGGTAAGCGGCTTGGAATTCAATTCAGGGCCTTATCTTCACCTGGCTATTTAAGCTTACCGCGTGAACGACCGATTGTCGTCAAACTCAAACTGAAAATTCCACAAACCAACTGATCAATGCTGAATATTAGAGAATGAGCATCAAAGGACCATGATAAAGCTAAACCTTAATTAGGATATGGGGGTTTAACTTGTACTTTTTTTTTTCTCTTTTGAATGAAATTCCCTCAAGATTTTTTTAAACTTATCTTTTATTATAATAAAACTAACCTTGTGATATAACCTACAATGAAAAAGATAAAATAAAAATGTATCATATATAAATTATTGAACTTCAATGGACAATCACAATGATTGGCAATCTCTATTACCCATAGTCTCAACTTGATTAAAATGCGAAAAAATAAATCAGGCTCACTCGTCTTTGCTTTGCAGATTATTTGATTATGTAATGTAAAGCTAAGGGTAACATTGTGGAGGATCTGAAGATCACAAGGTTAACATGAACAACCCAAGATCTATATAGTTGGGGCTGGTGATGACTTTGGGCAGTCCACGCTTCACAAATTTCACACGGAGAACGGGGGCGTCCAATGCATTACTTGGGTGTAAATAATTATATGACAAGCTTGTGGATAAAATTAGAAGTTGGTTATCTAGGATTCATCGTTATGGAGACAGACTCCAAACTTCAGAAAGTTGTTAAGATATTTCCATGTAAGTTTTTTCGGATCTCTATGTTTTATATGCCCAAAAAAGCTATCAGTAATAGTAGAGTTGTGAGGTGATCCTATTTTGGTGAAGAATGATAACTATCCTACACCTCTTTATCACTTGGTTATATAATAGTAGGGGTGACAATTTCAACACGACCCGTTTGATCAACACAAACCCGACACGAAGTTAGCGGGTTTGGGTTTTAAAATTTGACACGATTAAATAAACGGGTCAACCCGAACACGACTCGTTTAATAACCGTGTCGGGTTTGGGTTTAACATATGTAACCCGCTAACCTGTTTAAGTAATTTATATTAAATAAATATATTATAAATTATAGATTAATTATTTTTTATCAAATTTTAATATAATAATACAAATATTAAAAATTAAGTATTTTAATTTAAGTAAAGTTAATAATATCATAGAATGATAAAACTAATGTTAATTAGTCAAATTATTTTCTTACATATAACTAAACAGGTTAGTTTGAGTTGAATATATGCGGATTTGAGTTTCAAATTTGGACAAGATTAATTAATTGAGTTGGACGGTCAACCCATTTAATAAACAGGTCAACCAGTTCAATAAACGTGTTGGGTTTGGGTTTCATATTTGGACACAATTAATTAAACGGGTTGGGTCAGGTCAACCCGTTTAATAAACGGGACAGGTTTGGGTTTAGCCTAACACGACCCGCGAACCCGTTTTACCACCCCTAGTTAATAGTGTAGGCCATACTTGCTAGAGAAGATAAATTATGTACGGATGTGGTACTTTAAATCCAACTGGTTTTAGTTTTTTGTAATGTGGGCAGTCAACCATCTAAAACCAAAATTGTGGAGAGATGTTTGGAATCTTTTACGAGGCTAACAACTTCTTTAGGTTAAACATGTCAAGTGAGGTGGGTGACAATAAAAACAAACATCTTTACCACTCTTCCATAATTCCCACCAGAATTCGAATCAAGCTGGTGCAAAGCATAAGTCAATATGAAAACCCGGGAATGGAAGCAGTTGATGATTATCCTGGCAACCAAATACATTATGATGAAATGAAGACAAAGTTGGAAACCAATGTGAAAGATGAGACAATTGAAACACCTAGCTAGTACGCAAAGAAGTTAGGGTGCAAAATTGTAGACAACAAGAAGCTTCTAGCCCAGTCTCAAGAAGATGATCGTGGACACAATAAGATCTCCAAAGGAAGCTCGAAAGGATAGTCTAGGGGTACTATTTTTAATTCTATCAGCGTTAATATATACTACATAGTGAGGTTTTCTGATGTTCATAGCAGACAGATGAGGAGCAGCATCTAAATTAACTGAAAAGTACAATGGGGTTCGTAGCTTGCTTCAATAGGAGGGATCTTACTTAATTTATCTTAGAAAAAATCATTAGGAAGGGATTAATATAATATCTTAGACACCTAAAAACAACAAATATTGTATTACCACATAAAAACATTAAAATCTCAAAATTATAGTAATTTCAAAGACGAAAAGCTTAATCACAATATTCTTAAATCCTTAAACTATTAATGTGGTACTTTTTAATTTATGAATTTTAGACTCTAAATCTTTAAATTTAAGTTCAAAACTATATAACCTAAACCTTTATCTTACACTATAAATTTTTAGAGCTTGTTTGGTAAGCGGTAATGGAAACGAGAATTATAAGAATATCCGGCATAAGAAGAGAATATATTACCATACTCTTATTTCAGTTATAACATATTTTTTAATTAAAATTTATAGTTTCATTATTGTTTACACATTTTTATGTTAAAACAAAAAGTTCAAATCTGTTATAAAAATAGGAAGACAAAATTATATTTCTATAAGACTTTTTTAATGTCACTATCTTAATAATATTAATATCGTTTAGATGTAAATTTTTGTTTCGAGAAATAAAAATATAGTTTATTAGTCTGACAATATATTGTGTTACAAAAGTACGCTATTTTCAGTATTAAGTACAACTAATTTAGAATTATTTAATGTTATTTTTAATTTTCAATTCAATTTAATTTGTTAAATATGAAACTTCAAACAGATAAAAAGATATATGTTTATACTATTTTGATTATATATAGTAATAATATTTTAATTAAAATAAAATAAAATATACACATTTAAAGTATTTCTATTATAGGATATTAAGTAATATGTTTAAATAAAAATATTTAAAATTTAGTTTAGAAAAATACAAAGTACAAAATAAATAGAATTTTTTTTGTGTATTGGAAAAGAGGTGAAAACCTAAAAAAATAAGTAACCAAATAAGGCTCTGTTCAGCTGTTTTGCAACTATTTTGATCCGACTGTTTTGTAGCTATTTTATACCTGACAATACATTATTGGAGCAGTAGGATCCACGTGAGACCCATATAGTCCAAAAAATTGTATTTTATTAATTATAGCTAATACACATTTCCTTTCCTTTTCTCTGGTTGCGGAGTGATGGGTTTTATCCTTCCACACGTAAAAAAAAAAAAAAATACAAAATGAACTTCCTTTTTGTTGAGAAAATTTACCTTAAGAACCGAACAAAGATTCTAACAAATTTCTTCTCTTCATTCTAGTCAATTACAGTAGTAGCAGATAACTTACTGCTAGCTATGATGAACCTTGGTGATTGCTTGATTTATCAACGACTACTGACTGGTCTAGCAAGATGAGTTTCAATGAATAATTCCAGAGCTGAATAATTTTACAGCTACCTAGGATGAAACTCAGTGACTGATTCATCAATTATGGACTGGCCTTTTGATTGACCTGAAAGCTCTGAACTGGCTTCTTTAGAGGATGAATATGACACTAAAGCTGGTCTACTAGTCGTCACAAATGCAGGCTGGGAAGGTGCTGGAAGAGACATTGACCGACTGCTGAGCATAAGAAGTACCAAAGACATGGTTGGTCTGTCTGCCTCTTTTTGAACGCAAAGCAACCCCATGTGTATGCACCGTAGTGTTTGAGCTCTTGAAACTGAAGGCAGTGTCGAATCAATAACTCCTAAAAGTGTACCACCGCTCCAATGTTTCCATACCTGTCAAGTTTGTATATATATATAATTGTATATAGCATAGGCCAAAAAGATCACACATTGAGAATGAAAAAGCAAAGTATAGCTCAAATACGAAGCAGCAAACCATAAAAATGGGTAAATACAAACCAAACCAGTAAAACCCACAGAAAGGAGATATGGTGATGTATAGAGACCTAAGGATGAAACATTGCAATTTCCAATAGCAGTTCAATAAAGCTATCTTTAGTTTTTTACTTACAGATGTGACGAGGTCTTCAACATCTTGTTCATGTCGGGGTGCAGCATTCTTCCGGCCACTAATGATTTCCAAAACCAGAACACCGAAGCTATACACATCCGACTTAATTGAAAGAACTCCAAAGAATGCATATTCTGGAGCCATATACCCACTGCAGACACAATAATTTGTTAAACAAGTTCTATAATAAGTATTTCCTATCTTCAAAATCAAAGGCAGATCATTGTCTTTTTTGTTATTGGGCATTTAGCAGAGCTTTCCCCTAAGATGTAAAATGTGATGTAGTAATGTATATGACAAGGAATCACACTTACTAGGTGCCAGCAATTCTTCTAGTATCTGCATGAGTTTGGCCCAACTGAAATAGTCTCGCCATACCAAAATCTGCAATCTTTGGATTCATTTCTTCATCAAGGAGGATGTTACTGGCTTTAAGATCACGGTGGATGATTCTAAGACGAGAATCTTCGTGCAAATAAACCATTCCCCGAACAATTCCTATTATGATCTTGTACCGAGTTGACCAATCAAGAGACTCACGCCTATTTGCATCTACAACATTCATATATATACAGGAAGATTATAATCCATTATCCAATATTTGACCTCGAAGCCATAGAAATGACCGGCCCTGTTGTAGTTATTTATATAAGGGAAATCATGATACATACCGAATAAGAAGTGATCAAGGCTGGCATTTGGCAAATACTCATAAATCAAAAGTCTCTCTTCTCCTTCCAAACAATAGCCAACAATCCTGACTAGATTCCTGTGCTGAAGCTTAGCAACCAACATTATCTCATTCTTGAATTCATCTTCACCTTGTAATGAATTTTTTGCCAGCCTTTTGACTGCTATATCCTGCCCATTTGCTAGCACACCCTGCGTTATACACAAGCAAATCAAATCAAATTAAATCATATGATGAACTGATCGAATACAGGTACATGATGATCTGGTTTCGTCTAATTAATTGCAATGTCAACGCATGAATATCAAGTAAAGAGTACCTTGTACACTGCACCAAAGCCTCCTCTCCCAAGTTTTTAGCCTCAGAAAAGTTATCTGTTGCGACTTTGATAGTGCCGAAATCATAATACAAAGATTCTACGCTACTAATGTGATCTTCATAACGAGACCTACTACCAACCAGCTGCCTCCCTGTCTTCTTCTTTCTTCTCCTTACAACCCAGAAAATGATAAGAGCAGCTAATAGTAGTAAAGATGCAACAATTATGGCAATGATTTTCACAACCTTTTTAATAACATCACCATTTCCTGCATTTAATTACATAGAGAAACAACGCCAGATCAGTAACTATTGTACTTGAAATGATTAGTTGTATAATTCACCAGATGGAGATGTTGGTGGCGGTGAGGATGGAGATGGTGGCGGAGAAGACAACACGGTAGAAGGTGATGATGAACTGGGTAATTCTGTAAACGGGTACAAATCAAACCTGGAATTACAGCTCGGATATTACTACTACCCCTCCCTGTTTTCCGTGAAATAAATTCTGGAATTGGGTGATGGTACTATCCAAACAATGATAGCAATCTGTCGTGCTTAAATCAGGAGTACACTGCATAAGCCCGTATATAGTCTGAAGCGCGCTTGTGCCGGTGGTCTGATTGACGGCGAACTTGAGAGTTGAATTTCCGTACGCAGCCGTTGTCTGTGTTGCGGAAGCGACTGGATAAAAGAGTAAATTATTGTACTAGAAAATCACTCCGTACAGGAAAATTCCCAGGTCGTGGTAGGGTCACAATGGTCCCGCTTAAGAACCACTTCCTTAGACAGAATTTCCTGACTGTAATTTCTTAGCACAATAAAGCACTACAAAATTACCCACCAAAAGCTGCTAAATAAAGCTATAAAAGGGACACCGGAATTTTACGAGGTTCAGCCAATTTTGCCTACTTCCTCGGACACTACCAGAACTCTCTTATTTATACTTTAAGAGATTAGAGAGAAGAGATTACAATTTAGCATTCAGAAGAATTACTAATTGTTGGGATGAGATAAGAAGTGAGGTGAGCACTTCCTTTTATAACAAAGGAAGTGCCCCCTTGTTTTGCCCACACCGATGTGGGATGAAGCAACTACTCACAATTCTCCACCTTGGTTTATCCCACTAACCAAAATAAACTCTCTTACAAACCTACTTGGTAGTGTCTACAATTGCGCCTAGGCGCCATTTTCAATATGCAGGATGTTGGTCAAGTCCAAACAATGTTTGAACTTGACTGCGATCACCACCTTGGTCATCATGTCTGCAGGATTCTCAGTCGTCCGGATTTTCTGAACAAGAATATCCCCTTCTTCGAGTATCTCCCGCACAAAGTGATAGCGAACATCAATATGCTTCGTCCTTGCATGATAAACTTGATTCTTTGCTAAATGAATAGCACTCTGACTGTCACAGTGCACCGTGATGTGCCTCTGACCAACTCCCAAGTCTTTAAGCAACCCATGAAGCCAAATACCTTCTTTCACAGCCTCTGTCAGAGCCATGTACTCCGCCTCAGTCGTAGACAAAGCAACTGTAGACTGCAAGGTAGATTTCCAACTTACTGGTGCCTTGGCTAAAGTAAACAAGTAACCAGTAGTTGATCGTCGCTTATATCCCAGCATAGTCGGAATCACAATATCCAACCACATTTGGACCACCTGTAACATCCTTCTCAAATAGCAGACCAATATTCACAGTACCTTGAATATATCGTAAAATCCATTTCACAGCTTGCCAATGATCTCTGCCAGGATCATGCATATATCTGCTCACAACTCCAACTGCTTGTGAAATGTCGGGCCTTGTACACACCATGGCATACATTAAGCTACCAACTGCTTCTGCATATGGGACTCTAGCCATATAGTCTCTATCTTCTTTAGTCTTTGGAGATAATTGGGCACTAAGCTTCAAATGAGGAGCAAGCGGGGTACTCACAGGTTTTGTATTGTCGTTAATACCAAAACGTTGTAGCACCTTCTTCAGATATTGCTCCTGGGACAACCAAAGCTTGCCATTCCTTCTGTCTCTACTAATCTCCATCCCGAGAATCTTCTTGGCTTCGCCCAAGTCTTTCATCTCAAACTCTTGAGCTAACTGAGCCTTCAATCTATCAATCTCTGACTGATTCTTTGAAGCTATTAGCATGTCATCAACGTACAAGAGTAGGTAGATGTAAGACCCATCATGTAGCTTGCGCAAATACACACAGTGATCATATTTGCTTCTCGTGTACCTTTGCCCTCTCATAAACAAATCAAATCGTTTGTACCATTGCCTTGGAGACTGCTTTAGCCCGTACAATGATTTGTTCAACTTACAAACCCAATCTTCTTTACCACGAACCTTAAATCCTTCTGGTTGAATCATATAAATCTCTTCCTCCAGATCGCCATGTAAGAACGCGGTCTTCACATCAAGTTGGGCTAATTCCAAATTCAGCTCAGCTACTAACGCCAACAGAATTCTAATGGAGGAATGTTTCACTACTGGAGAAAATACCTCATGGTAATCAATTCCCTCCTTCTGTGCGTACCCTTTGGCCACCAACCTAGCCTTGTAGCGGACACTGTTTTCACCTGAAGTTCCTTCTTTCTTTGCAAACACCCATTTGCAACCAATTGCCTTCTTGCCCTTTGGTAGTTGTGCCAACTTCCACGTGTTGTTCTTGTGAAGAGAATTCATCTCTTCTTCCATGGCACCTTTCCACTCCTTACTTTCCGAGTTTTGATTTGCTTCTCGGAAAGTAGGTGGTACCCCTTCATCTACAACTGGAAGTGCATAAGCCACCATATCCGCATAGCGAGCCGGTTTACGGATCTCTCTTCTGGGTCTTCCTTCTGCAATCGGATCTGATTCTGCTGTTGGAGCTTCCTCATTTGACTCATCTACTCCTTGAGAGTCACTATCATCTCCAACCAATGGGTTTACAACTATCTCCTTCTCGAACTCCACCTTCTTTGGTGTTTTCTCCACCTGCTTCTGAGTTCCCTCTGTCTGGATGGAGTCCACTGTTACCTTCTGCCACAACGCAGATTCATCAAAGGTAACATCTCTCCTAATGATTGTCTTCTTTGCTTCTAGACACCACAACCGGTATCCCTTTACCCCAGACGCAATCCCCATAAATAGAGCCTTCTTTGCCCTTGGGTCTAATTTTGATTCCTTCACATGGTAGTAAGCCACAGAACCAAACACTCGCAAAGAACTATAATCAGTAGCTGGTTTTCCAGACCATGCCTCAAGCGGTGTCTTTCCACCAATAGCCGATGACGGTAACCGGTTCACAATATGACTGCAATATGTCACCGCCTCTGCCCAAAATTGTCTGCCCAGCCCAGCATTTGACAACATGCACCGAACCTTCTCCAGTAATGTTCGGTTCATTCGCTCTGCCACTCCATTCTGCTGCGGTGTTTCCCTGACTGTGAAGTGTCGGACAATTCCCGCGTCTTTACAAACCTTCAAGAATGGATCACTCTTGTACTCTCCCCCATTATCTGTCCGGAGATACTTGATCCTTTGACCTGTTTGCGTCTCGACCGTCTTCTTCCATGTTAGGAAGATCCCCATCACTTCATCCTTAGTCTTCATGGCATACACCCAAACTCTTCGAGAAAAATCATCCACGAAGGTCACATAGTAGCGGTTCCCACCCAAGGAAGGTGTCTTGGCGGGTCCCCAAACGTCAGAATGGACATAATCCAAAATACCCTTCGTATTATGGATGGCAGTGCCAAACTTCAATCTCTTTTGCTTCCCGAGAACGCAATGCTCACAAAAGTTTAACTTGCAAGCCTTCACGCCTTTCAGCAATCCCTGCTTTGCAAGAATCTGTAAGGACTTCTCTCCGGCATGCCCTAGTCGCATGTGCCACAACTGAGAGTCACCGTTCTCCTTGGGAGTCAACACAACTGCTGCTGTTCCTACTACTGTACTCCTCTCCCCTCGTAGTAATACAGATTGCTCCTTCTGGTGCCTTTTATCACCGTCACTGCTCCGGAAACGACCTTTAGAACCCCATCTTTAGCGGCCCATGAGAATCCTTTCGACTCCAATTGTCCCAGAGAAATGAGATTTTTGGTCAAGTTTGGAACATGCCGAACTTCTCTTAAAACCTGGTTGATCCTTCATGGTTCTTCAACTTGATTGAGCCTATACCAATTGTTTTGCATGGGCTATTGTCTCCCATCAAAACGGTTCCACCCTTTAGTTCTTTGTAATCAAAGAACCAATCTCGAATGGGTGACATATGGTAGGTTGCTCCTGAATCCAGAATCCATTCATCCTGGTTAATTTTTGAAGTCGATGCCACCAATGATAGTCCTGATTCTTCGCTGTCGTATTCAGCTACACATGCGTCTTGAACAGCCTTGCCTGTCTTCTGTTTTGGACAGTCCTTCTTCCAATGCCCCTTTTCTCGACAAAATGCGCATTCATCTTTACCGAGCTTAGCTTTGGATTTTGACCACCCTTTCTTCCCCTTTTTCTGAGCGGATGAACGACCTCTCACCACCAATGCTTCTGCTGCTTCATCAGTACCAGCCCTCTTTTCTTTTCTTCTCAATTCATGGCTGTACAGTGCTGCAGTGACATCCTTCAGAGAGACATCGTCCTTCCCATGGAGTAGAGTTGTTTCCAGAAACTCATACTCATCAGGAAGAGATCCCAATAACATTAAGGCCAAATCTTCATCTTCAAATTTCACATCCAAGTTTACCAAATCAGCTACTAGCTGATTGAAACTGGTGATGTGGTTATTCATTGTGGTCCCCGAAACATACAAAAGCGGAATAGCCTTTTCTTCATAAAAAGCTTATTCTGACTGCTCTTCTTCATGAATTTTTCCTCCAGTGCCTTCCACAATTTACTTGCAGATTTTTCTTTAGAGAACGCATATTTTTGTTCTCTCGACAGGCAGGAGCGAATTGTACCACAAGCTGCTCGATTCATGGCCTCCCATTCCTTCTCTTGAATGTCTTCCGGTCTTGTCTCTTCAATGGCGATGTCAAGACCTTGCTGAAAAAGAGCGTCTTGGACTTCGCATTGCCACATGCCGAAATGGCCTGTACCATCAAATGTCTCCACCGAAAACTTAGCATTAGTCATCACCCTTCTTGTCCAAATCGATGACGAGGAAGTTGATGATGCTGTCTCCGGGGTCTTTGATTTGTCTGCCATTTCTGCTCCAATTTTTATTTAGCAGCGCTACGCCGTATCAACTGAACAAAGGAACGCTTTTCTGATGTGGAAGATCAGCCTAGCTGCAACCACAGAGCATACTAAGACAGAACCTTGGCTCTGATACCACTTGTTGCGGAAGCGACTGGATAAAAGAGTAAATTATTGTACTAGAAAATCACTCCGTACAGGAAAATTCCCAGGTCGTGGTAGGGTCACAATGGTCCCGCTTAAGAACCACTTCCTTAGACAGAATTTCCTGACTGTAATTTCTTAGCACAATAAAGCACTACAAAATTACCCACCAAAAGCTGCTAAATAAAGCTATAAAAGGGACACCGGAATTTTACGAGGTTCAGCCAATTTTGCCTACTTCCTCGGACACTACCAGAACTCTCTTATTTATACTTTAAGAGATTAGAGAGAAGAGATTACAATTTAGCATTCAAAAGAATTACTAATTGTTGGGATGAGATAAGAAGTGAGGTGAGCACTTCCTTTTATAACAAAGGAAGTGCCCCCTTGTTTTGCCCACACCGATATGGGATGAAACAACTACTCACAGTCTGTAGATTCCTGAGAAGAGGTCCAAGTTTGCTGTCGAATTTGTCAGCATCAGACACATTCGCTGTATTGATTAGGATGAGCTTGGGATCATTTTTCTCCAATCCAATATGTTTCGGCTGGAGTACCTCAGCATACAGACCGAATACCACCCGTAAGCCTCCTTTTGTCTGGGGCACTTCTGGGGAAGATCAAGGGTGGAATTTTTAAGACAGCTATGGCACTCAGAGACAGGAATATCACCTCTGCAGAGAGCAATTCCGTAGACTTTGTCAGTTCCTTGCCCAGAAGTGAAATTGTAGAACCCATAATCTAATTTTGGTATCTGAAGATAGTTTATGAAGCAGGTCGTCCAGATTCGCCTTGTAGGTGCTTTCAGTGGTGTAATTGCCGTAAGTGTCGAAACAATATGTGTAATCGGCAGAACAGACGCTCAACAGGCAGCACAGATTGACTAGCAAAAGTACCCTTACCATGACGGTCATTATCTATCTTTTGCAGGGTATGAATAAATTTGTATAGTACTAGAAGTTGGAAACTATATACCCACACATTGAAAGCACAAAAGAAAAACGCAATTACTATTAAGTCACTGGAGCTAGGTAGCTACATCTAGAGAGGAGGGAGCAGCATGTGAAGCAGTGTGGATGCGTGGACATGTTTTTTTTAAAAAAAAAATTTCCTTTTTTTTAACTTAATCATAAAATCTTTGAATTGTTATAACTTTCGACATATAAGTCCAAAATGAAAAAAAAATATATCATTATTTATCTAAATTCGAGTACTTCAAAATAAGACCAGTCATGGATATGTTTTGACAACTTTCTTAAAAAATTATTTTTACATGTATACCATGATATTTTAATGTGCGGATGTATGTACATATTTTAATGTGAGAATGTACATGTTTTAATGTGACGATATACATGTTTGTATGGTCATATGTACATGTTTGTATGATCATATGTACAAGTTTTCTCCCTTATATGTACATGTTTTAATATAAGGATGTACATATTTAATAATTCGTACAGATTTATGTGACCATCTGTATGTTTTTAATGTAATGATGTACATGTTTTTATGTGTGGATGTACATGTTTTAATGAACATTTGTACAGGTTTGTATGACCAATTGTACAAGTTTTCTTGACCAACTGTACAAGTTTTCTTTTATGTTATGTACACTATACATGTAAAAATAATTTTTTTAAAAAGTTGTCAAAACATATCCATGACTGGTCTTGTTTTGAAGAGCTTAAATTTAGATGAACAATGATATAATTTTTTTTATTTTGGACTTATATATTAAAAGTTACAATAATTTAATATTTTTATAATAAAAAAGAAAAAAATTAAAAAACAAAAACAAAAACACTGCAACAGAAAAAAAAAAGGCGGCATACGCGCGCTGGGATGTAGCCAGATAGCTACACCAGGTGTAGCCAAGACGTGCCGAAAGAAAAATACAAATAATATCGTAGATATAGGAAAGTAGTAAATGGGTAAACAGGACCACCGCCCTCCATCATTGATCATATCTTTCCTTGTTTGTTTAGATAATATTGGGTTTGATCAATCAAATCAGGTAGTTGACACTTTTCCCATTTTTTCTAATTTACTTCAGTCGTTTTGACACTTTCCCATTAATGCCATAAATGTGGTATTAATCTTACCGATAGACTGGATATGTGGGCGATTTATGAAACGTAAAATGTCCGAAAAATTACTTTAAAATAAGGGAAAATTACATCCCACGCCCATCAGGTTTGGCGTATTTACAAAACCACCCACATACTTCATGAAATTAAATTCAACACCCATCTACTTTCCTCCATCTTATATCCGTCATCCTTTCTTATACTACCGTTAGTCACCGCCACATGTCACATTTTTAGTGGACTGGATGGATGCTGACATGGTAATATGCCACCTCATCTCCTCATAATACATGTCACCATAACCCAAAATGGTTTCAGTCGACAGAAACGAAACTCGATTTCGATCGAGTCCCACTAGGGTTCTTCCTTTTGCCCCTTTCTCCTTCTTCGATGATTTCGGATCATTGCCTGGACCTTTCTCCTTCTTCGACGATTTCGGATCATTGCCTGCCTGACTTGACTGGAACCGGAATTCGTCGGTGCCCTAGCGGGAGTCTGGTATGATTTTGTTCCGTCGAAATCCACCCCGATTTCCTGTGTTATGCTTGCGGTTCTTGGTTGTCGCCTGAGCATATTATCCCCCTCTTCCCCCTTATTCTTCTTCCATGGTTTCGATTCCTGGTGCTGGAATCGAGTATCCCTGTTGTGATTGTGGTCCTTTGAACTCTAGCGGTGGTGCTCGCCTGTTGTATTCGGTGTCTCTGAACCCTAGCGGGTCTGTTGTATTTGTTGCTGTTCGAACTGCTGAGTTTAGGCTTTTGGTTTTGCAAAACCTTTTGGTTGCCTGTGGTACGGTATGCTTGCCTGTTGGTTTCTGTCGACTGAAACCATTTTGAGAATGCACTGGTTGATTAAGAAAGTGGTATCTGTGGCCTTTTTTTTGCTTCGATTACTCAGAATGTTAGTGACACTGTGACAGTAAAAGCTTGTTACAGTTTTGTTGTCAACGAAACATGCTGATATGAATACACATTATAATTCATCCTCTGCCCCTTTTTTTCTGGTATTAGTCTGGTGTTTGAGCTAATTTTGTGTTGAAGTGGTTCTAGATTGTATGCTATATGGGTAGTTGAAGCGATAATGGTTTCAGTTTTGTTGCTCAATTTTATGGTCAATCAAATTGTCCAACCATCGTTGCTCCTACCCAGGCAAGCTATATCTGGAATTGCTCCATGGATTACGATATTCATTGTTTTGCTAATACCAAAAGTGTGGCTGTGTGATGATGGGGCAAATCCCTAATCTGAGCTCAAATATGTTTCTTTTACCCAAGGTTTGCAACATACATGTTTCAATTATCAATAACTGATGCTTTTTAATCAGGTAGCTTTATATACAATGTCTTCATCCAGCACCAGAAACAGTGAAAGTCGCTTCATTTTCTACAATGAGAATGCAACTACTGTAATAAGAATGCTCGGTTGTATGTATCTTTTACTTCCGACATTATCGAAAATTGTTTTACCGTTGTGATGTCCTAATGGGATATTCAAGTGGTGGCATGAAATGGAATGCAATTCCCATTTGTTGAGGTCTGATATGTACGGTGACGAAGTAACATCTGGTGGCTCTAGAGGCGGTATGCTGGTTATTCAAGAACAAATTTCCAAGCTCAGTGATGAAGTGAAAGAGCTGAAGCATCTTCTCCAGAGAGACATAGTTGATTTCAAGTCGGAAGTGAACAAGCTTGTTGTATTTTCATATGTAGTACTTGTCACGATTGTATTGTTGTACTTGAAGGTGGTGTAATTGTGTATCGAATCATGTAACCTGGATTGTGTTGTAATAGTTTAGCTGCCTGGTTTATATTGTTGAACTTCTGCAAGCTATGTAAGGCGGATATTGTTGTTTCAGTTTGAATTTAATCTATCAAACTTTACTTTACTTCTGTCTCTCATATTCATCAAATATACCCTTTTGCAACTTTAATCCCTAGTATAATCAGTTGCTTGAGCAGATGCTCAATTTAGCAGTTAAAAAGGAAATGGTACATGAATTACGGAAACGGATCCTCCCTCAGAAGATGAAAAGAACAAACGAACCATCCTGTTTCCAATTTTTAGGAATTCTTCAACTATACACATCCACCTATCAGAAATTGACCACATAAAAGCACATACTGCTGCAATATACTTGAATAAATGCTATATATTATCACTAAAGAAACTACAACGACTGTAACAATCAAAAAGCCATAATTTGTAACAAAGCAGTGCATTAACACCATGATTCAACAGCAGTGCATTAACACCATGATTCACCATGATTCAACAGCAGCATAGCTGGTTTCGACAATTTGATTGACCACAACAGTGCAAATACTACAACTACTGGCAGCACCACCAGAAACAAAATGGTTCAAGCCATCCACAAAAACAGAAGCAAAATACTACAACCACCAGAAGTTCAACCAGCCTTACTACAACAAACAAAAGCAAAGTACTACCAAACAACTTCCTAACACAGCACACGCCTGTTCTCTTTCAAACCAAAACAAAAAATTGTTCTACAAACAGAAGCAATAGACTTGTTGGTCTTTGTCTTGCTCTTCTATATCTTCAAGTGGCGCCTAACTTCTCAAACACCTGAGATAGAATAACAGTTTGTTAATTTATGTTCGATTATACAAATAACTGGATTTATGAACAATTAGAATATAGAAAACCACCTTGCGATGTGGTCTTCACTTTTTTCCTTCGACTTGGTCTTGAAGAGGAGGCAACTTCATTACCCTTTCGTTTCCTTGCTGGTGGAATATCCCTTGTGGCACCGTTCCCATCACCACTTTCATCAGCAAGTACAAGACCCGCACCTTGACCTTCCCCTCTATTGGTTTGACTAGAACATGTTCTAGAGTTGTGACCACGCTGCTTGCATTTCCCACAAGTCACATGGGTAGATCTTTTTGTGCTTGGACCAGGTTCACCTTCTTCCCTTCGCTTATTTTTCTTTGGCCTTCCTGGTAGTTTTTTAAGAAATGGTGGGGACAAAATCTTCAACCCATGAGGTTCTGGCCACAGAGATGGATCCGGGATAGGGGAGATTGCAAACTCATATGTGGCTGCATACTTTGAGGTAGAGAAGTAAGGATCGAAAAATGGTCCTTGTCCATTCTTTTCCAATTGAGGATAGCACAAGCATGCTTGCAAGGGATTCCTGATATATCCCAAGCCATGCAATCACAGTGCCTGTCTCTAAGATTCAAATATAGTGTCTGGTTGCATCCGTGACTTCAAATTCATAATCACTGCTTGCTGTATGGCCACATCGACAACCAGCTTTCGTGTTCTTGTATAACACCTTCTTTGCATAAGGTGTGATCCTCCCACTCAACTTGTTAACAGATTCTCTTCTGTCATTCAGCTTCTTCACCAATGTACGCCTGAGGGATTCTAGAAGCGCAAATATGGGACTGCCTCTTATTCCAGACAACTTGCTGTTGAAAGATTCAACAAAGTTGGAAGTTGTCTCTATGACTTTGACATCCTTCGGCATATGCAATCTTACCCACATGTTGTAATCAACTTCTCTGAGGTAACGCAATGCGCCTAAGGATGTCTCCTCAATCCTCTTAAGTACATCCTTAAGTGCCGCATTTGTGTAACATTGTGCCGCCTCCCAAAACAAGTTTCTCAACAGGGAACCTGATAACAATTGTCAACTCTGTTATTCAAGTACTGAATATACCAAAAAGTAATACAGTAACCCAAATAAATAAAGAGGATGAATACGAGCAAATACCGGGATGATCCTTCTTGAAGTTGGCATAAAAGTGCCTACAACATATTCTTCGAGTCACCTCTGGCATGACAACTTCCAATGCGGGTTCAACACCCTGTTACAAGACATGAATGTGTGAAGAAAGGCACTTATATGCAAAATGATTATGAATTAGCTGAGTGAAAACTAAATGTGGTAATAAATATAGTGTTACCTTCTGTCGATCAGAGATAATGATCCAATTTCTCCGCACGTCTTCATCCGCTATCAGCCACAAGTTACTGAAGAAGTAAGTCCAGCTCTCTGTTGTCTCACTAGCAACGATAGCAAAAGCTATGGGAAAGATGCCGTTGTTGCCATCAAGAGAAACAGCACTTAGTAGAACACCACCATACAGCCCCTTCAGATGGCAACCGTCCACACCAATAAAAGGTCTACAACCCTTTAGAAAGCCCTCATTCAATGCTCTAAAGCAATGAACAGCTTGCTGAAAGTTGGATGACCGTTGTGATATTCTTGATACTTCAAGTCTATTATGGACCCGGGGTTCCTCTCGAGGACTATTTTGGTGTATTGGTGGAGATTGGAGTAAGATTCAGCATGATTACCCTGTAACAACTTCAACTCATCGCATCTTTCTTCGCTCTGAAGCATTTCATGTAATTAGCATGCACGCCATACTTTGTTAGAATGAAATGTTGAATGGAATATGGGGACATAGCCATGTTTGCCCTCAATGCAGACAAAACCTTTCACATAACCCAGCTAGAAGTTGCTGCGGGGTTTTCTGTCAGCCTTGAACATGTATGTTCTCCTTCATTGTCTTGATCATAAAGGTCACATTGTCTGCCAGCAAAGAAGCATGAAGCCGCCACTCACATGTGTAAAGGTTGTTACACTTTACAGTATACTTCCACGGGTCATTTGCCACTATGTACAAGTCAATACCTTCTTGTACAGCATAGTCCTGCATAACTTCTCTGGAGTTGGTCTTGTTCAAGAACATCTGGTGAGGTTCTAACTTGATGTGCCATCTGGCTGCATCTCAAAAGGTTTCCCATTTCTCAAATACGACTCATCTCCTATGACACCTTCATTCTCATCACCAGAAAAGTACGCACCCTCACGCAGAGCATCTAGGTCATCATCTTCAACATCAACACCCTCATCATTGATGATAGAATCTGACTCATCCCTTCACTTGAGCTGAAATCTTTGTTCTCATCCGATTTAATGTCCCAAGAATCATCAGAGAAGTGAGGATTTGTTCCTCGGTGAATTCTTCATTGTTTCCTTCACTTTGCAGTTTTGATGTTTTTTCGTTATTCACTGGGACAACCTGCAAATCATAATTTCCAGACACCCTTGTGTCCACAAGGAAGTTGTCAGTTGCACTATTGTGGTTTGATGCAACTCTAGGGCTAGACAAGGTCTGTGCATGTGAAGTGCTTGGAACAGCCCTCTTGGTAGATGTGCAGCTATTAATGCTTGATTCGGTGACTGTTCCGTAGAAGGGGGAACCAATGGGGCACCTCCATCAATGAGATTAAGACCTCTTGGCTTTTTCTTTTTCCTTGTTTGTGTTTGAGATGGAGGGAGTGTTGTTTGAGGTGGGGCTGATTGTGAATGAGGTGGTTGTGTATGAGGAGGGTGTGATTCGGGTGGGACAACGGGTTGAGTTTGAGAGGGTTGTGTTTGTGGTGGTGAATCGGGACATATCACTGTTTGCCCATCTATCACCAACTCATCCCAATCAACACCAACATCAACTGCATCATCATCTGTGCTGTCTCTCTCTTTTCCATCCCTTTTATCTGCATCTTTCAGCCAGTTTTTGAAAGTAGACATGAGCTCAGTTTCTTTTGACCCCTCTTCAACTACAATCTCAATCAACTCTTTCCCTTCAAACAAGGACAGCATCGCCATCAACTGTCTGTCACACCCAATTATTTCTATTTTTTTTCTTGCTTTTAGGGTGCTTGTAGAAGAAAGAAGGACATTTTGGTTCTGGCAATTGTGCAGTATTCTTAATCGCTTGCAGACAGTCATTAACCAGCTCTATTGTTGAGTATCTGTCAGGATCAAATGGCGCCTCAACTTTGTGACGTCCACTCTTGTATAGTACTTCAATAAACGTTCCATTACTGCTAACACACCAAAATGCAAAGATACTAATCAATTTGAATACATACCACATTAGTAAATAACACTACATCAGATGAATAACAACTACACTCACAACAGAACTCTAACAGTTTATTCAAACAGTGTCACCAACATTCTGAGTAATCGAAGCAAAAAAAAGGCCAACAGATACCACTTTCTTAATCAACCAGTACATTCTCAAAATGGTTTCAGTCGACAGAAACCAAACAGGCAAGCGTACCGTACAACAGGCAACCAAACAGGTTTGCAAAACCAAAATCCTAAACTCAGCAGTTTGAACAGCAACAAATACAACAAGCCCGCTAAGATTCAGAGGACACCGAATACAACAGGCGAGCACCACCGCTAAGGTTCAAAGGACCACAATCACAACAGGGATACTCGATTCCAGCACCAGGAATCGAAACCATGGAAGAAGAATAAGGGGGAAGAGGGGGATAATATGCTCAGGCGACAACCAAGAACCGCAAACATAACACAGGAAATCGGGGTGGATTTCGACGGAACAAAATCATACCAGACACCCGCTAAGGCACCGACGAATTCCGGTTCCAGTCAGAGTGCAGGCAATGATCCGAAATCGTCGAAGAAGGAGAAAGGTCCAGGCAATGATCCGAAATCGTCGAAGAAGGAGAAAGGGGCGAAAGGAAGAACCCTAGTGGGACTCGATCGAAATCGAGTTTCGTTTCTGTCGACTGAAACCATTTTGAGTTATGGTGACATGTATTATGAGGAGATGATGTGGCATATTACCATGTCAGCATCCATCCAGTCCACTAAAAATGTGACATGTGGCGGTGACTAACGGTAGTATAAGAAAGGATGACGGATATAAGACGGAGGAAAGTAGATGGGTGTTGAATTTAATTTCATGAAGTACGTGGGTGGTTTTTGTAAATACGCCAAACCTGGTGGGTGGGGATGTAATTTTCCCTTAAAATGTAACACCCCAACTATAAACTCTACACTTAGTCGGTAATTGCAGCGAGAAATCATAACTTAAACATATACCAAAAAGGGCGGTGTTACACGCCGTTAGCCACCCACGTGGCTAACAAGGCTGTTACTTACAATGTATCAGTCTGATTACGAGAATGCCGAGCATAATTACAACCTTACAAAACGCCTATCCAAAAAGAATGACAATATACCGAGTGTAACTGTTCAAAAATCACTAACTAACTTTACATCCACCAAAAGTAACGACCTCGAGTGTACAAACACTACCCGGGTTCAACATCCAAAAATAGCAAATTATCAACAACCTAGGATCTAAAGCCATTCTGCTTCCTCGATCCTCATCCTGCAAATAACATAGCCCCCAAAGGGGGTCAGCAACCTTTTGCTGGCATGGTTAACGTGCAGCCCGCTGACTACCGGGATACACGCAACTATTTGTCATTATAACATGGCGTTGATTTTATCATACAACATGCATATACATAACGAATTATTGAAAACAATAACAACACATACATAGTGAAACAATTCACTTTAGTAACAACCAACATGGTTAGTCAACTTGTAAGCCTAGAGGATGTCTTCATCCTCATGTTAAGCTTAACACACATCACATTACTGTTTGTTAGTCGGATGAATAACTTAACTTGAAGATGAGACGGGCGTAGTGACCCGAACACATCAACACATAATTTCCCCCTAGCCCGAGTGGAAGTCAGGTAGGTAGCTTTGGCTAAGCTATGGGAGGTCGAATTCCCCATAAAAGGAAACTACCCAACATAAGGAGAGAGCCGAATCTGATGCAGATGTCGACACCCATACATACACGGTGACCGGAACGACCGGATTCCTCACTCCCTTGGTTAGCACTCGTTAGAAGTCCCACAATGGGAACTTAACATATCTCCACAAGTAAGTGTTTAAGTCCAGTTAGACATACAAGGGAGTAAGGCATAATATAGCAACACACATCACAACCAAACACATATGGCCGGGTTAGAACGTTCCTTAGGTTGGGTTGTTACCGGATACCGTTCTCTTACGTTTCTAGACTTGGGTTAATTAATAGTTAGCACGCATTAGAGGTTACCGGTATCGGCACACACACGTCACAATAATATAAGAACTGTAAACTCGTTTCATGAATTAATCTTACAAGGTTGTAAACACACAGAAAAACAAACAGCACACAAGCCGGTGTAAACCGGTAGGCAACAGACTGCAAGAAAACCATACCTTGGTCCTTGCCGCTCTAGAGTTCCACCGTACGTTGTTCCTAGACATGATTGATAACGTCGGTTAATTAACTCATTTGTCTTCTGTTTAGTTAACTACTACGCATATTTATGTTGTACACTTGCACACTTAAACTTATACTTGTTCACCCTCCTAAGGGTCGTTATAAGTCACCAAACATGTCCTAAATAATCATATAACATTAACACCTGCTCATCCCCATCATTAGACACCATTTAACAACATAAAACATGGTTTTTTAGGGTGGTCCGGGACTTGGTCCCTTCCTAAGGTCCCGGACCTATCTATGTTGAAACTCTCGGCTATTTAAATGGGGGTGGTCCGGGACTTCATGCTGACCCTAGGTCCCGGACCAAACACTGGGCAAACTCTCGGACATTTTTACATGGGTGGTCCGGGAGTTCATACTCACCCTAGGTCCCGGACCAAGATGCTAGGAAAGTCTCGACCAGTTTTTACCCTATGGTCCGGGACTTGACATGGAACCTAAGTCCCGGACCACTGCTACAGATCTTCAAAAATGACAGTTTCGATTCTTGTTTCACTTGTAAACTTCACCCATTGTTGCCCCAAGGTTCCTACATGTAATTAGATATATTTTAACACTAATACAACATCTTTAACTTGCCTAATCATCTTCTAAACTTGTTACCCAATTCTTGATTTTTATACCACAATTCCCTCTCATAGCACCTTATAGTTATCTAGTTTGTTCCCATCTAGAAGTGTACTTAAACCATCTGTTTCTACACAAATTTTGACATGGTCTCCCCCATAATTTTAACATATTCCCACACATCTTTTAACTCACTAAAACACTCCAACTGTCAATTCATCCAAGGCATCAAACACACTTAAAATCACCATTCAAACCAATAGCCCTCAATATCATAACTTATAAGCTTGGCACTTAGGCCTTAAACAACATTAAATTAAAACTGAATTTCCTCATATTATTAGCAACACCTGCACTACACTCAACATTTATCACATTTATTGCTCAAACACAAATACATTCATAAAACACACGTTGGTTTTAAGGTAAGTTGTTTACCTTGAGTTTTCTTGCAAACTTCCCTCCTCCTCTCTTGTTTCACAACCGGTTACAGTGGGTTTAAATGCTAATCTAGTGACCAAACCCAATGGGATAGAAATGAATATCAAGAGGTTGAACAAACTCTTAACTAACCCTAGAATCAAGCAATGTCTCGGTATAGAAATGAAGGGGGTTACCTTCTTTACTCCAATGGAGTAACTTGGCAGTTAAAAATAGCAACTTCCAACACTTTGAAATTTCACACGGCTGCTACAAGGATGAAACGTGGAGTTCAAAACTGAGAAAAATGAAAATGGAGGAAACAAGGGAAAAAGAGGTGCCTTTGATGATTTTCTTACCTTAGGACCAACAAGGAATGGTCTAGCTTCAAAAGGGAAAGCTCTTCGGCTCAAAATGAGCTACAGCCATGAAATCAAAGTTTGGAGTTTGGAGATTTTGAAAGGTGGAAAATGATCTCCAAAGCAAGGTGAGTATTTTGGTGTATTTTATTTTCGATTTGGACTTGATTTGGTGAGGGAACAAGGAAGGAGAATGAAAGCTGGAGCTGCTCAAAAATCGCCATAGGAGGGAACCAGGAGCAGAGAAAAACGATGGCAGCAGAAAAATCGGACAGGAAGGAGGTAGAGGAAAGAGAAAATAAGTGGGGTAATGTGCTTTACTTTATGTTTTTTGTCTTCTAGTACATAGAGTAGAATTAGTAATTGAGAGGGAGGGGGACCAAACCGTGAGCTGCTACTCACACAAGGGAAAAGACAGTTTTTTTTTTGTAAAAGTAGAGATGAGGTGGCACATGGTCATTTAGCAGATAACACCCGTTAATTCCCGAACTGTCAGTTTTAACAGTTCGGGTCCGGTTTCCGGATTTTTGTTTTATTTATTTTTATGGTCCTAGACCTTGACTAATATTTAATTATAGCCATATGATTGACCATAAATTTTTATTAGTCCTTTAAACCCGTTTAAAATTACATTTCCCGGGTTTCTCGAAAAACGTGCTTTAAAGCCCGTTTTGCATTTTTAATCCACTATTTGGATCCGTTTCCTTCGGGAATTTTTCCCACATGTTCTTAATGACTAAAATAAGCCTTAAAATATAATAATTATATATTTAACTAACATATTAAGGTTTGGGGTATTTCAATCTACCCCCCTTAAAAGAACTTTGTCCCCAAAGTTCACACTTCCCACGCATCTTAAATATTAGAACACGGGGATTACTTTCTGAAACAAGCTTCCATAACAACACACAAACATTCTTTACATCACATCGGACTCAAGGTCCATAACAAACATCACTTAGACTCAAGGTCTATAACATAACAACATAGACATGTGTTTCAATACATGCCGTACATACATAACCGAAACGGCTCTACCCCCCTTAAATAGGGGTACGCCCCGTACCCTATACATACAAATACTAAGAAGTAAACAGTGACGGGTACTTCGCCCTCATCTTCTCTTCCAGCTCCCAAGTGGCCTCCTCGACCTCCTGGTTAGACCAGAGGACCTTCACCAATCTCACAGACTTATGGCGAGTGTCTCGAGTCTTAGTGTCCAGGATCCGTACGGGAGTCTCCACTGATCGCATGGTCGGCTCTAGTGTTAGCCTCTCGGGCTGAAGTACATGAGACGGATGAGACATATATTTCTTCAACTGGGACACATGAAATACATCATGTACCTTGCCCAACTCAGCAGGTAAATCAAGTCTGTAGGCTACCGGGCCTATCCGCTCCGTCACAACATAAGGCCCCACATATTTCGGGCTCAACTTGCCTTTCTGGCCAAAACGAAACACACCCTTCATGGGGGATACTCTAAGAAACACCTGATCGCCCACGGCGAACTCCAGGTCACGTCTGCGCACATCTGCGTACGACTTCTGTCTATCCTGAGCCGCTTTCATGTTAGCCCGGATCTGGCGAACTTCCGCCTGAACTTGTTCCAGATACTCTGGTCCTATAATGACCGTCTCACTAGACTCATCCCAGCATAATGGTGTGCGGCATGGTCTACCGTACAAAGCCTGGAAGGGAGACATCTTGATCGAAGCATGGTAACTGTTGTTGTAGCTAAACTCGATCAGATGTAACTTATCAATCCAGCTGGTCTGAAAGTCAAGTGCACATGCACGTAACATATCCTCAAGTGTCTGTATGGTGCGCTCACTCTGACCATCTGTCTGTGGGTGAAACGCCGTACTCAACTTCAGCTCGGTACCAAGTGCTTCCCGTGTACTCCTCCAGTACCTCGAGAGAAATCTGGTATCCCTATCAGACACATAGTCTTCGGTACTCCATGATGTCGTACTATCTCACGGTCGAAGAGCTCTGCTAGCTTCGCCACTTTCCAGGTGTCCTTCATCGGAATGAATCGGGCCACCTTGGTCAGTCGGTCAACAACGACCCATATCATATTCAAGCCTCCCCGAGTAGGCGGAAGCCCAACAACGAAGTCCATGGAAATATCATGGAACTTCCATTCAGGAACGGGCATTGGCTGTACCATGCCACCAGGACGACGGTGCTCAAACTTGACCTTCTGGCAAGTGAGACACCTAACAACATAATCTGTCACATCTTTCTTCATACCGGTCCACCAGAAATATCTCTTCATACCTTGTACATTTTGAAGCTCCGGGGTGAATAGAAGTAGAAGAACAGTGTGATTCACTCAGTATGCGCTCCTTCAGCTCAGCGCTACTTCGTGGAATACAAAGTCGGCCATTCAGCCTGATCAAACCATCATCATGAAGTCGGAAGTCATACTTCTGACTTCGAAGTGCCGTCAATAAGCTTCTGTTTGATCTCTTGCATGTACTGATCTGACATCTGAGCACTCCGCACCTCTTCAACCAAGCTAGAGTGAGAGATAAGCGAATGGAGAGAGTGTGCTCGGCGACTCAATGCATCAGCTACAATGTTTGCTTTACCTTCCTTGTACTGAAGGTTAATATCGTAATCAGTAAGGAATTCAACCCATCTCTTTGCCTCATGTTCAACTCCTTCTGAGTGAACAGGTATTTCAAACTCTTGTGATCCGAATAAATCGTCACATTCACTCCATACAAATGGTGTCGCCATATCTTCAATGCGAAGACAATGGCACCCAATTCTAAATCATGCGTAGGATAATTTTCTTCATGTCGCTTCAACTGTCGGGAGGCGTAAGCCACGACCTTCCCGTGTTGCATCAAAACACAGCCCATTCCTTTACCTGACGCATCACAGTACACCTCAAAACCATCAGTACCCTCTGGTATAGTAAGAATTGGTGCAGAAGTCAAGCATCCTTGAGCTTCTGAATGAGCTCTCACAGTCAACTGTCCACTCAAACGGTGCATCCTTTTTCATTAAGGATGTCAACGGTTTCGAAACACTAGAAAAATCCTTCACAAACCTCCGATAGTAACCTGCCAGGCCGAGGAAGCTCCGGATGTCGGTAACCATCTTCGGTCTAGGCCAGGTGCGCACAACATCAATCTTGGCCGGATCCACAGCGATCCCGGCCTCAGAAATAACATGACCAAGAAAAGACTTGGTCCAACCAAAATTCACACTTTGAGAACTTCGCATAAAGCTGGTTCTCCTCAATGTTTGCAACACACTCCTCAGGTGAGCTTCATGCTCCACCTTGGACTTAGAATAAATGAGAATATCATCGATGAAGACAACACACTGACTATCCAACTGATCTCGAAACAAACGATTCATCAAGTCCATAAACTTTGCTGGTGCATTAGACAACCCAAACGGCATGACCGTGAATTCATAGTGCCCATATCTGGTTCGGAATGCGGTCTTCTCAATATCACTGTCTCTGATAGCAATCTGATGGTAACCCGATCGCAGATCGATCTTAGAGAATACAGATGCACCTCTCAGCTGATCAAACAAATCATCGATACGTGGCAATGGGTAACGGTTCTTCACCGTCACAGCATTCAGCTCTCTGTAATCGATGCAGAGGCGGAGACTACCATCCTTTTTCTTCACAAAAAGGACTGGTGCTCCCCATGGTGAAACGCTAGGGCGGATAAATCCCTTGTCAGTAGGTCTCGCAGCTGCTCTTTGAGCTCTGTCATCTCAGCTGGAGCCATACGGTAGGGCGCCTTCGCTATAGGTCCGGTGCCCGGTACCAAGTCAATCTCAAACTCAACTGCCCGTGTAGGCGGCATGCCTGGGAGCTCCTTAGGAAAGACATCAGGAAACTCCGACACAACCGGCACATCTGGGCTAAACTCAGGGTCTCTCTCTATGTCCTGGACATAGCAGAGGTATACATCATTCTTCCTTCTGATTTCGTGATACATGGCCATGGCGGAGATGATCTGTGTCGAAGGCTCCCTGGGCCTCTGGCGGTATGAAATGGTAACCCCAGACGGACTCCGAAGAAGCAGACGGTGCTCGGCACATAGGATTCTGCCCTTGTACCGCTCCAACCAGTTCATCCCGAAAATCACATCAAAACCGAGTCCATCGAACTCTATCAAGTCGATCGGAAACTCTTCATTCTTAATTCGTACAACAACATCTCGGTGGTAGCGGGTACACCTGATCCGCTCTTTCGACGGAGAGTGACTAGAAAGTCTTGCATCTCTTCACCGTCTAACCCCAGCCTCTTCGCAAAAGATAGCGAGATAAAAGTGTGTGAGGCTCCGGAGTCGAACAAGACCGAGGCGTCCACGCCATTAACTGGGAAGGTACCGGTGAGGATGGTGCCGCTCTTGCCGGCCTCTGCCTCATTGCAGACACTCAGTATACCTCCCGTCCCGAGTGCACAGCCTAATTTATTTCAGAAACTTCATAAGCATAACGGTAATAACACGGTGGTTTACTCAAGAAATCAACACTGCTTTATTCATAAAACTCATCGTTACATCATGATGGTATTACATTGGCTACATCGCTCGATAACTTAGCATACTTAATGCATCACATACTTAACATACAACTGACTTCACACTTTACATGGTTACACATAAATTCAAAACTGTCTAAAGGTTAAGTTCAAACGTCCAGGCTTCATGTGTGTGGCATTGATTATTGTCGGAGGTGCCGTATTCAATTTGATCTTCTTGATACCATGATACAGCATCCTTGACTGCCCACCCATGATTAACACATCTCCAGACTCCAATACTAACTTCCTTGCGAGGTCCGCACGCTTCTGCTCGCCATACATAAACACTGCGGTGTCACCAATGGACCAAGACACCACGGGTACTCCCTTACTAAGAGACTCGGGTGACTCGTCCTTGTCTTGGTGCAAACCCAACCTTCCACCTTTTGGTAGAAATTGGCAATACACAAATCTGCCCTGATACTTGGGATTTGTTCCGGTTCAACTTGCTGAGCAATTCCCACGGTGTGGTTAACAACCGCAAGGAACTCCTCAGGTATACTGGTATGGTAGCTCCATCTTCAGCTCGTGTGTCCTGATATGACTTGGTGTAAGGGTTCCAATCCTTACCCATGCACATCATCTTTAAGTTCATTTTCGCCCCACTTGGGTATTCGGGTGTGTAGAAACCTCCAGGTGCTGCTCCAAGCTCGTCGCATCGTCGAATGATATGGATTTGTGCTTCGGGTGTCAAGTATCCTTTTAATAATCATACCTGGTTGGATAACTGACACTGTTCTGTCGGATAGTCGGCGATGTCGATGGTGGTATCTCCGGGGTTCGGTGTGGGTGGGATTGGATAGCAAATATTGAAGGTTCCTAAGGTTTATAAATTCCTAATTTAGGTGGTTTTCACATTATACTTAACTCATTACTTATGGTCATACATTTAGACTCACTAACACACATGCATGGAAATGCGGTAAGCAATCACTTATCTCACTTAACGGTTTAAAGGGGTACCTGGTCTAG
Source organism: Limonium bicolor (assembly GCA_023374045.1). Taxonomy (NCBI): domain Eukaryota; kingdom Viridiplantae; phylum Streptophyta; class Magnoliopsida; order Caryophyllales; family Plumbaginaceae; genus Limonium; species Limonium bicolor. The sequence goes on from CM041776.1 coordinate 378,490,265, forward strand.
AAGACGATCCTGGTGCCTCTGACCGGTCCACCACATTCAAGGCAGCCTTGCCTGCTCCCGGCCCCTTCCCCTTCTGGGAATCAGTATTTCCCTTGCCCTGAGGATGGCTGATAGGTAGATTTCGGGCCTTCAGTGGTAGCAGTGGCCTTACCCTTCCATTGCCCTCTAGGCCTATAGTTTTGCCATCGGGGTTGCTGTAGCACTCAAAGTCACGGTGCCCCAGCTTCTTGCAGTAGTGGCACTGCACATCATTCCCTTTGCAGTCCTTCCGGGATGGTCACCCTTGCACCACTTACAGAAGTAGTGGCGCTCCGGTCCAGAGCCCGTACTGGCTGCTATACACACACAATCAATACATACTTCACAATACAGCAATACATACTTGAATTCGGTATTCGAAATTATAGTTACCCTTGGGCGGGTGAGAGCGTAAGGGCTTAGCCGCATAGGCATAAGTGAGCTTCAGCGGCTCCTCAGTGGTAGTGGGCTGGGCTTGGCCCTTGCCATCTTGCTGCTGGCCCTTCTGGGCTGAGGGTAAGGTTTCCTCTTCTTCCCTCCTTGGTACCCTTGCGAGCTTGGCCCTCGCTCGAGACCTTGCGCTTATGCGCATTCTCCTCGTCCCTTAGACGGACGGTGATCTCCACCTTAGCAGCGGCATGATAGCACTCCTGAGTATCAAGGTGTTAGTCATGCCCCGCAACATATTTACACACTCACATACAACATAACTCATTCACACTTAGACATTATTGAAATACCTGCAAGGTATTGTACTCGGCTGGCCCCATGCCATAGCGTAGGCGGTGGCTCAACCCACTGTAGAAACGGTTCACTAAGACCCGGTTCGAGTAACCAAGGTCGGGTAGAAGATGACAAGGTCGGTGAAGGGGTGTAGTAGTCGTCCACCGTCATTTTATCTCCTTGCTTCAGACTGTCAAGCTCTAGGCGCTTCGCCTCTTGCACATGCACTGGATAGTACTTGGCCCTTAGCAATGCCGTGTACTGCTCCCATCCAAACTCCGGATCGGCCACTTTCTCGGCCCTCACAAGTTTCCACCAATTTCTAGCCGAACCCTTCAAATAAAACGCAGCAAGACGGACCTTGGCATCAGCAGGAACGGCCAAGGTCTCATAGGCGGTCTCCTCTCCCCTTTGAAAGACGGGGGCCTCAAGTCGGCCAACGCTTTCACCCAATTGGTCTCGCGTGGCTGTGGTGGTGGTGGTTCTGGTTGATCCTCACCCCGGGCTGTTGCTGCCCTGCTGCACTGCAGTTACTATTTGAGGTATTACTTGTGCTAGGGCGGCCGCTACAGCTTCGGCCATCATCTGAGCGGTGGGGTTATCCCCCGTGTCTCCTGGACCAGGCCCTCCACGGCCTCGTCCCCGCGGTCGCCCTGCCATCTGAACATACATGAGAGCACATTAGTATTGTGCTTACAAACTTATCGTACACATGTTTATAACGTCCTTTGGACGACAAGGTTTAAATTTCCTAACTCGGTATATTCCTAAGCTCGGTAATCTAATCAGAGCGATACTTCGCTCTGATACCACTTTTTGTAACACCCCATCCATAACTCTACACTTATCTAATGCAGCGGAAATCATACTTAAACATATACCAAAAAGGGCGGTGTTACACGCCGTTAGCCACCCACGTGGCTAACAAGGCTGTTACTTACAATGTATCGGTCTGATTACGAGAATGCCGAGCATAATTACAACCTTACAAAAATCATCCAAAAGAATGACAATATACCGAGTGTAACTGTTCAAAAATCACTAACTAGCTTTACATCCACCAAAAGTAACGACCTCGAGTGTACAAACACTACTCGGGTTCAACATCCAAAAATAACAAATATCAACAACCTAGGATCTAAAGCCATTCTGCTTCCTCGATCCTCATCCTGCAAATAAACATAGCCCCCAAAGGGGGTCAGCAACCTTTTGCTGGCATGGTTAACGTGCAGCCCGCTGACTACCGGGATACACGCAACTATTTGTCATTATAACATGGCGTTGATTTTATCATACAACATGCATATACATAACGAATTATTGAAACAATAACAACACATACATAGTGAAAACAATTCACTTTAGTAACAACCAACATGGTTAGTCAACTTGTAAGCCTAGAGGATGTCTTCATCCTCATGTTAAGCTTAACACATATCACATTACTGTTTGTTAGTCGGATGAATAACTTAACTTAAAGAGATGAGACGGGCGTAGTGACCCGAACACATCAACACATAATTTCCCCTAGCCCGAGTGGAAGTCAGGTAGGTAGCTTTGGCTAAGCTATGGGAGGTCGAATTCCCCATAAAAGGAAAACTACCCTAACATAAGGAGAGAGCCGAATCTGATTCAGATGTCGACACCCATACATACACGCGTGACCGGAACGACCGGATTCCTCACTCCCCCGGTTAGCACTCGTTAGAAGTCCCACAATGGGAGCTTAACATAATCTCACACAAGTAAGTGTTTAAGTCCAGTTAGACATACAAGGGAAGTAAGGCATAATATAGCAACACATCACAACCAAACACATATGGCCGGGTTTAGAACGTCCTTAGGTTGGGAACGTTGTTACCGGATACCGTTCTCTACGTTTCTAGACTTGGGTTAATTAATAGTTAGCACGCATTATAGGTTACCGGTATCGGCACACACACGTCACAATAATAATAAGAACTGTAAACTCGTTCATGAATTAATCTTACAGGTTTGAAAACACAGAAAAGCAAACAGCACACAAGCCGGTGAACCGGTAGGCAACAGACTGCAAGAAAAACCATACCTTGATCTTGCCGCTCTAGAGTTCCACCGTACGTTGTTCCTAGACATGATTGATAACGTCGGTTAATTAACTCTTTGTCTTCTGTTTAGTTAGCTACTACGCATATTTATGTTGTACACTTGCACACTTAAATTATACTTGTTCACCCTCCTAATGGTCGTTATAAGTCACCAAACATGTCCTAATTAATCATATAACATTAACACCTGTTCATCCCCACCATTA